>CM066031.1:1358028145-1358628145 GCA_033557465.1 Ichthyophis bannanicus
TGAGACTGCTGGGTACACCAAACGGAAAAGCGACGCCATTTAAGGGCGTAGCATTTGCGGGTAGAAGGTCGCCGAGAAGCTAAGACGACCTCTTCCACCTCTGCCGGCAGGAGAAGGGGAGCAAGGACTACCCTCTCAGCAGCCAGGCCATTAGATTGAGAGATCTGAGGTTGGGGTGTAGCAGAGACCCCTGATCTTGAGTGAGGAGATCCGGTTGAAACCCCAGAGGGAATGGATCCTCCACCGCTAATTGCAGCAGGAGTGGAAACCACGGCTGTCTGGGCCAGCGAGGAGCGATCAGGATCATGGAAGCTTTGTCTCGGAGAAACTTGAAAAGAGTTCGAGAGACTAGCGGGATGGGAGGAAAAGCATACAGAAGGCTCTCCGCCCATGAGAGTAGAAAAGCGTCTGCCGCAACTCGAAGGGGATGCGGCTGACGAGAGCAGAAGCGAGGAAGTTGCCGGTTGAGAGGGCTGGCAAAGAGATCCATCGTGGGGAGGCCCCACTTTAGAAAGAGCTTCTGAACTACCAAGGGATCCAGGCGCCACTCGTGCGGCTGGAGGATCCTGCTGAGTTTGTCCGCCAGGCAATTTTCTTGGCCTGGGAGATAAACTGCCTTGAGAAGAACGCCGTGGCTGACGGCCCAAGAGCAGAGCTTCTGTGCCTCCCGACAGAGAGGGAAGGAGCCCGTGCCCCCCTGCTTGTTCACGTAGAACATGGCAACTTGATTGTCCGTCTGGACAAGGATGGACTGGTGAGAGGTCAGGTGGGAGAAGGCCTTGAGAGCCAGGCGGATCGCTCTGAGCTCCAGGAAGTTGATCTGCTGAGCAGACTCCCACGTGGTCCAGAGGCCCTGAGTACGTGTCCCTTGGCAATGTGCTCCCCAGCCCAGGAGGGATGCATCTGTTGTCAGCACCCGGGCCGGCTGAGGTGACTGGAAAGGCATGCCGAGTACCAGGTTCGGCCGATGAAGCCACCACTGGAGAGACGAGATCAGCGGCTCGGAGACGCGCACTAGGTCTGCTAGGCCGCCTGTGGCTTGTTGCCACTGCTGGCGGAGACACCATTGAGCAGGCCGCATATTCAGGCGGGCATTGGGGGTCACATGGACGGTGGAAGCCATATGGCCGAGTAGTCTCAGGAAGCGCCTGGCGGAGACCAGGGGCTGGCTGCGAAAACGGTCGGCTAGGTCCATGAGCCGTTGAGCTCTGTCGAGCGGTAGGAACGCTCGTGCCTGAGGAGTGTGCAGCCTTGCGCCGATGAACTCGAGATCCTGTGAGGGGAGCAAAGTGGACTTTGCGAAGTTTATAACAAAGCCCAAGTACTGCAGAAGAGTCACCGTGCGGCGTGTGGCGTTGGTGACCTCCGGAGCGGACGCTGCCCTGATGAGCCAGTCGTCGAGGTACGGAAAGACATAGAGGCCGTGAAGCCGGAGATGGGCCGCCACCACCGCGAGACATTTTGTGAAGACTCGCGGTGCGGAGGACAGGCCAAAGGGTAGTACTCTGTACTGGTAATGATTTCCGGCCACCACAAACCTTAGGTACTGGCGGTGGCTTGGGTGGATAAGGATGTGCGTGTAGGCATCCTTTAGATCCAAGGAGCATAGCCAATCTCCCTGCTGGAGGTAGGGCAGAAGGATTCCAAGGGTAAGCATCTTGAACTTTTCCCGCACGAGGAATTTGTTGAGGTTGCGCAAGTCCAGGATGGGTCTGAGGCCTCCTGTCCTTTTTGGTACTAGAAAATACCTGGAATAAAAGCCTTGACCTTTCAGGTGGTGGGGCACCGGTTCCACCGCCTGTTCCTGTAGAAGACCTGCTAACTCCTGAAGGAGTAAGTCCCTGTGCAGAGGGGGTCGTGGAGGTTCTCCCGGAAAATAGGAGGGAGGGACCTGGTGGAAGTGGAGAAGATAGCCTTCTCGCACGACTTGAAGCACCCAGGCATCTGAGGTGATGCTGGACCACCTGTGGGCGAAGTGAACCAGCCGGCCTCCGATGCTGGGAGGAACCAGCGGGGGGGGGAGAGGCTATGCTTAAGGAGTCAAAAGCCCCCACCCTGCTGAGCAGGGGCTGGTGGTGCAGGCTTGGGGGCTTGCTGCCTACGGGACCCGTTACCCCGTCCCTTGGCCTGCTGGCCCTGTTGGGGAGCTGCAGGGGCCTGATATTGGGGGTATTGTTTGTAGGCAGCCGCCTTCCTCGGGTAAAAGGACTTCTTTCCCGAGCCCTTCTTTTTCTGGGAAGGGGCGGAGGTCTTCCTAGAAAGCCTAGTCCTGGTGAGAGTCTCCGTCTCAATTTGTGCAGCCTTTTCAGCCATGGGCTTGCCAAAGAGGTTTTCGCCTCGGCAGGGGACATCGACCAACTTGTCCTGCACCCAGGGCTCAAGGTCAGACGACTGAAGCCAAGCCTGTCGGCGGGCACCGATGCCGGCTGCGGCCACTCGAGCCGATGCTTCAAAGCCATCATAGGCTGCTCGGGATATGAATTTTGAGCATTCCCGAATGCCAGTGGACAAGGCCAGGAACCTCCGCAAGGGTTCCTCGGACAAACCAGCGGAGAATCCGGCTAGCTCTTTAGCCAGGTCTCGGAGATACATGCCCATGTATAGCTGGTAGGTCTGGACACGACACGCAAGCATAGAGCCCTGGAAACACTTCTTACCAAGGCCATCCAGGTTACGGGCCTCCCTGCCAGGAGGCACCGAGGAGTGCATCTTCTGGCTCTTAAGACGATGCATGGCCGATTCCACTACCATGGAATGGTGTGGTAACTGTGCTTTTTGGAAGCCAGGGCTCTTGCGGACTCGATAGATAGAATCGACCCGCTTGCTCAGGACCGGCGAGGTGGCCGGACTCTCCCACATGCGGAAGAGTAGTCGTTCCAGCATGGGAGGAACCGGTACAGTAAAGTGTTCCCTGGCGGGAGAGTCATACTGGAGGGCGTCGAGCTCTTCGGCCCGAGGCTCCTCCTCGGGATCCGCAGGGAAGGCCAAAGCCTTGGCCATATCCCTGACGAAGTCCGAGAACCGGGCATCCTCCGGGGGGGACTGCTTCCGAGGTTCGGACTCAGGTGAGTCCGAGGGGACACACCGAGTCCGAAAAGAATCAGGCGACTCTTCCTCTTCAGACTCCCAGACCGACTCCGACGAGGACTCGGTGGGGTCGGCCCGGGCAGGGCGCGGCGCCTGCCGCCCCGACGCCAAGGGAGTCGGCGTCGGCGACCTCGGTCCCGAACGGGAGGCCGAGGGTGACCTCGACCGAGGATCGACTCGAGTTCGCATCGACTCGAGGATCGGCTCGGTCTCCGGGGTCGACTTAGACGTCGACGTCCCAGCGGTCGGGGCAGCGGCGCCAGCGAAGCCAGCGAGCAGTGCCCGCTGCTGGTCCATGAAGGCAGACAGTCTGTTCTCCAAGGCCGTCAACCTGAGTCCGAGCTCAGGTGACCCAGCAGCCCGCGACTCGGGCCCCGACGGCGTCGGGCCCGACGTCGGCGGTCTCGGAGGCGAGTCCAGGAGGACCATAGGACTTACCCGAGCAGGCAGCTCCGACTCCAGGCGAGGTCACTTCGAGAGGTGCTCCTTCTCCAAGGACCCGGGACGGCTATCGGGGCTATGCGACCTGGCCCTCGCGGAGCCAGGAGCGTCCGCCGACGCCGCCCTCGCGGGTTTCACCTTTCGTCGATGGTCCCCGGAGGGAGAACCCCTGTCGGAGGAACTCTGGCGACGGTCCGAGCTGGAACCTCTGGACGCGGAGGCCTCCGACGAGGTCCGGGTACGGCTGGGGTCAGCGAAGATCCTATCCCGCTGATGCCGCCGACTTCTCAACGCTTTGGAGGACATTTTGCCGCAGGGCCCACAGATCATTTCTTCATGATCCGGGCCCAGGCAGCGGAGGCAATTGTCGTGTGTGTCAGTTAGTGACATATTTCGGTCACACTGACCACACCGTTTGAAACCACTGGCAGCCATCGGGGGAAAAAGGGCCCCGGCGACGTCAAAGGACCGGGCTGCCAGGGAAAAACCGAAAACGAAACTGACTAAGTCAGAAAAACCGAAAAAGAAGAAGAGGACTCGTGACCGGCGTCGCGAGTCCGGGCGGGAAAAAGACCGGCGTCGAACCGAAGGAAAAAAGAGAAAATATGAGTAAAAATCAACTTTTTCGCGGGGACACGACGGGTACGTCTGTAGGGCTCCGCGGAAAAAAGAAGACTGGCTAAGATGGCACCCTTGGGCGGGAAGAGGACCGCGCATGCGCGCTGCAATTCCCAAAGGCTTTCTTTGAAAGCTGGGGAAAATTGCTCCGCGAGGGCTCCGTCGGCGCCGACGTCACCCATAAGTGAGGACTGACTTCCTGCTTGGTCCTGGAGAACCCAAAAAACCCTCTAAGCTCTGCTGAACTGCCCTGAGCCACCCTAGGCTCAGACACCCCACAGCTGCTTGGAGACTGAATTACTGAGGATAGTGGGCGGTCCTTGCCTAGTTATACTAGAGATGCTAAAGTGATGTCATTCAGTCTCCAAAGCTGCTGGATGGGATTGACAACTCTATGGTTCCGGGACTGGACTAGAGGGACGAAAAGGAACATGTACTCAGGGTCTCTGGACCCCTTGGGAGGCTACTCAACAAACTTCCTTGAGCTACGGGCGATACGCCTAGCTCTGAGAGCCTTCTCCCACCTCGCCTCTCACCAGTCTGTACTGGTCCAGACGGACAATCAAGTTGCCATGTTCTATGTGAACAAACAAGGAGGCACAGGCTCCTTCCTTCTTTGTCAGGAGGCACAACGACTGTGCTCTTGGGCTGTCCATCACGGAATCCTTCTCAAGGCCGTCTACCTCCCAGGTCAGGAAAATTGCCTGGCGGACAGACTGAGCAGGATACTGCAACCACACGAATGGAGATTGAACCCATTGGTGGTTCAGCAGGTCTTTCTCAAGTGGGGACTCCCCACCATGGATCTTTTCGCCAGTCCTCTGAACCGGCAACTCCCGAGATTTTGCTCCAGACAACCGCATCCTCTCAGAGTAGCAGCGGATGCGTTTCTGATCTCGTGGTCCACCGGCCTACTGTATGCATTTCCTCCCACACCACTAGTGTCCAGAACGCTGTTCAAAGTCCTCAGGGACGGAGCTTCATTGATTCTCATAGCCCCCAGGTGGCCGAGGCAACCGTGGTTCCCGCTCCTGCTACAGCTGGCGGTGGACATACCTATTCCTCTGGGGTTTCAACACGATCTCCTGTCTCAGGATCAGGGGACTCTCTTGCACCCCAACCTCCAGTCCCTTCATCTGATGGCCTGGCTGCTGAAAGGGTAGTCCTGGCTCCCCTACTACTGCCTCGAGAGGTGGAAGATGTAGTCTTGGCCTCTCGGCGTCAATCCACCAAGAAATCCTACACTCTTAAGTGGCGTAGATTCTCCGCATGGTGCGCTCAGCACAGCGAGAATCCCTTCTCGTGCTTGGTGGCGGTAGTATTGCAATATTTGCTCTACCTCTCCAATCTGGGCCTTAAGTCTAACTCTGTCAGAGTTCACCTTAGTGCTCTCTCAGCACACCACTCGCCTGTAGACGGCAGGCCTCTTTCCAACCAGCCTTTGGTGGCTCGTTTCCTCCGAGGCCTCCTTCTGCTTAAGCCTCCTCTACGTCCACCAGCCCCTGAGTGGGATCTGAATGTGGTCTTGCAGCGGCTTACTTGTCCGCCTTTTGAACCTATGGCTACCTGCCCTCTCCGTTTTCACTCCTGGAAAACTTTATTTCTGGTAGCTCTCACCTCTGCTAGGCGAGTGAGTGAACTACAGGCACTAGTGTCTGATCCTCCTTACACTAGGTTCTACAGGAATAGGGTAGTCTTACTGACTCACCCTAAGTTTCTTCCTAAAGTTGTCTCACCTTTTCACCTCAATCAGGAGGTGGTACTTCCGACCTTCTTTCCCAGGCCGCATGCCAGCCGGGCTGAGATGGTCTTGCATACCCTGGACTGTAGAAGGGCGTTATCCTTCTACCTTGACCGTACGCGGGAGCATCGGAAGGCTGTTCAGCTTTTCATTTCTTTTGACCCCAATAAGTTGGGGCTCCCTGTCTCCAAGCGTACGTTGTCCATATGGGTCGCTGACTGTATCGCCTGGGCTTATAGGGCTGCCGGCCTCTCGTTGGAGGGTCAAGTCACGGCTCATCGTGTCAGGGCGAAGGCTGCGTCAGTGGCTCATCTCCGCTCTGTTCCGTTGGCAGACATCTGCCGGGCCGCTACTTGGTCTTCAAGCCAGACCTTTGCGGCCCATTACTGCCTTGAGAGGGAGTCCCGCAGGGACAGTGCTTTCGGACAGGCAGTACTCCATAATCTCTTTGGGGTTTAGGCAACTCCTACCCTCGGGCCCTGGTGTTGGGATACCGGTCGGGGGCGTTCTCAGAGAAGATTCCTTCCTTACGTGCTGACGAGCTAGAGGGAGCTCATTTTTTCGGCTTGAGGTCTCCGGTAGCCTTAAGCTGGGGAGTCCCATATGTGAGGACTGACTTCCTGCTTGGTCCTGGAGAAAGAGTAGTTACTCACCTGTAACAGGTGTTCTCCAGGAGCAGCAGGAATCAGTCCTCACAACCCTCCCTCCTCCCCTTGGAGTTGCAGTCATATGCTTTATTTTTGCTAATTTTTTGCTGTCTTTAGCTATGTCATCAGACTGAGCAAGATGGCACCCTAGGGCGGGAAGAGGGCCGCGCATGCGCGCTGCAATTCCCAAAGGCTTTCTTTGAAAGCTGGGGAAATGCTCCGCACGAGGGCTCCGTCGGCGCCGACGTCACCCATATGTGAGGACTGATTCCTGCTGCTCCTGGAGAATACCTGTTACAGGTGAGTAACTACTCTTTATGTCCAGTTTGCAACTTGACACTTGGCAGCTGTTAACTGCTATGCTGTCAAGCTCTCTGTTTGAATGGTGATGTAAAAAATATGCATACAAGTAAATAAAGTAAGTTAATGCTGTGTTGTTCCAAGAAAAAATGGCATGGCTTTTGTTCAGGACCAATATCAGAGTTCTTACCTTCATGACAAGATCCATATTGAATATCTTCTCCAAAACATGCCGGTGCCTGAAAGTTAAACTCAAATTGAAATGAAGCTTTTCAGAAATAGGGCAGATAAGGGTGAGAGAAAAACTGCAGAAGCAATACACACAAGTATCCATGAAAACAAGAGAAATAACTATGGAGGGAAGAAAATGAATCACTGTTTGAGATCTACAACATTAAATAAGTAGTTTGCTAAATTTAATAAAGGAAAATGCTACATATAACGTAATCATGCCTAAAACACACAATATTTAATAATCTCCTATATTGACAGTATCATTCAGCTTTCGCAAAAGGTATCTTACCTAGTAACAGATGACTGCAAACATGTTGTCAAGTAGTAGTTGAAAAGCAGCCAATTGAGTGGTTTCTCCAGAGAATCCGCTGATTCAGGAACATCCCAACCAGCTGAAAAAACTACAGCTGCCTTCAGTGGTGTTTCTTGGCCTGTGCGACCTAGGTAGTTTAAAAGCAGCATGCTACGAACAAGAATAAAGAGAAGAAAAAATGCAATATAGATTTAGTAAGTAAACACTGAATTCATGAAGGGCCTGATTTTCGAAAGGCATTTACAAGGTTTACAGCCCAGTAAACCGTGTAAATGCCTTACTGTAAATGGGGAATTTCAATGGCACTTACATGGTTAATGTGGTTGAATATCCTCGTCTAACTTCCCTATGTGCCTTGATGCTATCCGGTTAGCATCAGGGCGTGTTGGGGATGTTCCGGGGTGGAGCAGAGGTGGCAACACAGCGATAACTAGGCAGCAGCGATATTGCATGCTGCCCAGTTGGTGATCTGCACCTTAAAGATAGGTGAGAAAAATCTTTGCCTATCTTTAAGGCGCAGGAGCTAACTGGGCAGCATGCAATGCTGCCCAGTTAGCTATTACAGCTTCCGGTATCTGTGGCAATCCCCAGATATTCAGTGCTGGGGCCGCTTAATATCCGGGGTCGATGGGCAGGACTATGTGCCATAAGGGCACATAGTCTACCCAACTCAATATCAGATCCAAAATATCTTGTGAGCAGAAATGCAAGTAGTAGCCTCAATTTGTGTTCATTTTATTTTACAGACTTTGTATAAAATAATCCAGAGTGTAGCAATGACAGCGTTAAATCATATTAGGGAGCAGCCTTAGAACAGCACTTTAACACTTAATATCACAATGGCTAATAACAGGAACACTTCTCCTTCCACAGGAAGATTAAAGTAATGTGCCCAAAAATTATAGTTTATAAGTTGTTCACTTCAATAGGTGCCAACAGAATGGCATATCAATTCCAATTTGCTAAAGACTTAGCCTGAACTACTTCTTAAATCAATTAGCTCTAAACAAATGTTTAATTCATTTGATATTTGTTGGATCAACATTCATACATCAATGGAAGTGCTGGATGGTGACATTTTATTTACCAGATAATATCCTTTCCTCAAGTCCTTTCTAGACCAGTCCAGACAAGCAAGTTGTGTCCCCCTACCAACAGAGGTGGAGAAGGAAGAAAAATCTAGAGGTTTATGATCTTATCCTGTAACTATAACTGATGCAGTTTAGGCCACATTATCACAGTATTCATACCAAAGCTATGGTCAAGAACTCCTGACTGCACTCAATGAGGGTAACAAGGATCAACAGACCAAAAAACAAATTTACAGAAAATCTTCGGATAGGTCTTTCAAGAGGGTTAGGGCCTGCAGAGCCAAACCACAAAGAATATAGAAGATCATAACAGATCAAAAGGGACAGGTCCTGGGCTGGTCTAGCATGACTCAAGGAAAGGACATTATCTGGTAAGTAAAATGTCACTTTTCATATCGTCCTGCTAGACTAGTCCAGATAAATGGGAAGTACCAAAGCTATAACTCCAAAGTGGGAAGAAAATACACCAAAACTTTAAGATCTCTGCACCAAAGTCCATGTCCATCTGAGCATGGGTATCCAAGCAGTAATGCTTGACAAAAGTGGAAAGTTATGACCATGTTGCTGCCACCCGATAGATATCTAAGGAAGTGACCAAGCTACACTCCACTCAGGAGGAAGCCTGCACCTGGGTGGAATGTGCATGCAAACCCTCCAGGACCAGTTGGTTTCACAAAAGATGGCCACGTAGTCTACACTGGGTTGCTGGATAAAGGACATCATAGGTCAAAGCTATTTCACACCCTTAAATGGGCCTACAAAAAGCCTGTCTGATTTTTGGAAGGAATTAGTGACCTTAAGAGACCAAAGCACCCTCCTGATATCCACCAGGTGAAGGTCCTTCTTCTCTCCCCCTGGATCCATCCTTCTTCAGCACCACAAAGTAAATAGAATATCAGCCTTTGTCCTTTTCAGTAGAAGGCACCAGCACGACAGCCTGGAGGCTAAACAGTCTTTCCAGGATAGCTTGGACAGCAGTCTTCTTGGTTGCAGATCTGTACTGAGAAATCACAAAGGCTTCCAGGATAGAATCCCTGCAGTCCAGCATGTTACTGTACTGAATGTCTAGCACCCACTGGTCTGAGGTTATGCAGGCCCATTCCTGGTAGAAAAGCTAGAATCTGCCACCTACAAGAGGCACTTCAGAATGAACACTCAACCTGTCACTGTGTCTGGTGGGAGAAGTTAGATCTGGAGTTGAAGTCCTCACAGGGACCATGAGCCCTGCAAAAGGACAGAGTCTGGGAACAAGAGCTGGAGAAAGGAAAAGATGGATGCAGAGGAAGAAGATTGGTCAGACCACTTCCAAGGCCCTTTAGGCCTACCCTCCAGAATATGATGAAGTTTGGATTCTTCCAACTCCTTGACCAGCTTCTCCAACTCCTCCCCAAACACGAGCTTCCCCTTAAATGGAAGTTTAGATATCCAGGACTTGGAGGCCATGTCCATTGCCCAATGGCAAAGCCAAAGCCAATGATGAAAATGCAACTTACATTTAGCCGATATGCAGATCAGATCATACATGGCTTCCAGGAAGGCTGCTACTTACTCCAGAAGAACTGAAGTGTCATCCTGAGGGAACGACTGGAACCAATGAAGGAAGGCATGAGCCATAAGGCCTCCACAAATCACTGTCTTTTCAACCCAGTCCTCAGGGAACCCTAGGCCAGTCAAGTTTTCAGGATTCCCAGAATGAATATGCATGAGAAAGATTTGTATGTTCTGCCTTCATTGTATGCAAATCTATCTTATGCATATTCATTGTGGGAATCCTGAAAACCTGACTGGCTTAGGGTTCCCCAAGGACTGGGTTGAAAACCTATGGTCTAGAGCAGAGGTGTCCAAACCTGTCCTGGAGGGCCACAATCCTGCCAGGTTTTTGGATAGCCCTAATGAATATTCATGAGATATATATGCATTAGAGATATCCTGCCAACCTGACTGGTTTGTGGCCTTCCAGGGCTGGATTTGGAGACCCCTGCCTTACACCTCTGTCATCTAAGATTGTGAGTGGGCAAGGTGCAGATGTCCTAGACATCGAAAGGGTATATAGAATGTGACACATTCCTCCTCGATTCTCACCACCACCAAAAAGTTGTCTAATAGACAATATTTTGATGGTGGTGAGAAGTGAGGAGGAATGTGACACATTCTATATACCTTTTTGATGTCTTGGACATCTGCACCTTGCCCACTCACAATCTTAGATGACAGAGGTGTAAGGCAGGGGTCTCCAAATCCAGCCCTGGAAGGCCACAAACCAGTCAGGTTGGCAGGATATCTCTAATGCATATATATCTCATGAATATTCATTAGGGCTATCCAAAAACCTGGCAGGATTGTGGCCCTCCAGGACAGGTTTGGACACCTCTGGTCTAGAGCATTAAGGAGACTTCTATCTTCTGATCCAACTGGTGGTGTACTTAGTGATAGCCATCATATGCATACCCACCTGTGGCTAGGGTTGCCAACTTTTTGAAAGAGAAAAACCTGCCACCTGTGGCTAGCCATGCTCCACCCATGCCCACCCTTCCCTTCCCTACCCTTGCCCCACCCCCCTGCCCTGCCCCCAAAAAATAAATTGCAGAGAAGGCAATGTGCAAACTGAACAAACAAGATTGTTATACATTCTTAAAGAGAAATTCCATACTAAGAATACCCAGCATTGGTTGTACACACACACAGACAGGCCTTCATCAATAAATGAACACAAAACACAGAGAGAAATATAAAGATAAAAATTAAAATAAAACCTCAGAAAGCCAGACGCTGCATGTAATGCAACACAAGAGAAATAGAAATGCATTTCCCTTGGACTGTACAAAATAAAAGACAGATGTCAGGAATGGCATTAGGAGGAATTCAACCTGGCAATTGCCCTGGACCCACAAGCCAGAGGGCCTCAGATCTGTCTGAGACTGAAGGCGGCACAGCTTGCTAGTGGACTTTAGACAATGCAATGTGTAGGGCTGGGTTCAGGCAGCATATGGGGGTCATGCATTGCCTGGGAGTAGCCACAAGTACCATGGGCCTTAAACGGGAGCAGCCACAGTGATCGCAGCTCTCCCGATGCCTGCATGACCCCATCCCTGCGGCTTCACACTTTTTTTTTTTTTAAATTTTGCAGCTGCTGCCCAGGGCTGATTCAAGCCCACTATGGCCACTGACAGCCCCGATCGCAGCCGGAAGCTGTCCTGCTGCATGCGTAAGGCCAGCCCTGGCTGGGCAGTGCTGGGGTTACTGGCACTCCCCTGCAACCTATAAATTGGAGCCCTCCCTCATTATTAGTAATGCTGGCTACACCCCGCTCTCCTTTTTTCCAAAACTCCTTTGTGAACTCTTTTCACGTGATGCTAGTATTTCTCCTTCATATCCAATGTTGTAAGAAAATTGCAATGAAAGGGCAAATGCATAGCCAGAATAAAAGTAACCACTTAACAGTAAATACTTAGCATGATTCAAACAGGCTGTGATAATCCAAAAAAAAAATCTAATTCTAGTCATCTCACTAACAATAACCTAAACATTCTCCAGTACTAAGCACATATGTGAACTAAGATAAAACCCTACAAAAGTTACCATAGATCTACAAGGCCGATTCTATCATAACATATCAGCATAAACTTCCAAAACTCATACAAGGGACCTACCCAGAAAAAAGCAGCACTATAAATACTACAGGGGGCCCTAGAACATCCATACACTTATTTGAAAAGCTGAACAAGTCAAATTACTACAGTACTGTATAGATCCCTATGTACAAACTCCATGTTAACAGAACACCTGGCTTCCATCACACACTCAGAACACAGACCCTCACCAAGTACAGAATTAGTGATTACAACCTAAAGTAAAAATAAAAATATGTAGACAAAAATTAAACTGAATTCCCAAGAAGCCAGACTCCACATGCAATGCAACATCAGATAAATAAGAGATGCAGTTCCCCCCCCCCCCCATACTGTGTAAAATATAAAGATAGCACAAAGTCCAATCACTAAATGGAAAATAAAATGTTATTCTCTGATCATGCTTGTCCCTATCTGAGGCTTCTGCTTTTATGTCTTCTCTTAGCTCTCTATTTATGTTTATAGTCCATCTGCCGTTTTTTGTCTCTTCTTTTGTTTTCTTCACTTCCTTCCATCAGCCTATTTCCAGTCCCAGTAACCCTCCCCAGTATCACTTTTCTTTCCAGTCCTCCCCTCCCAGTATCTTCCAATTTCAACCCCCTTGCATTCCCAGAACTTCCACTGGTGTCCATTCCCTATAAGTCAGTCTCCTTCCCCACTCTCCAGTCCCTTCTAGTCCAAATACCATCCCAGGTATCGGCTGATTTCCATTCCCAGTGCCACCCCCCGTGTCAACTCCCTTCCAGTCACCATCTGGGTCCATCTCACTTCCAGTTCCACTGCCCCCTCCTTTCTGGTCTCCTCCCCATTACCCAGCCACCTACCAGTCCCATCCCCAAATGTCAGCTCCCTTCCAGTACCCCTCCAGTGCCATCCTCACGTATCAGCTCCCTTCCAGCCCCCACCTTCCCCCCTCATGTTGGCTCCCTTCCTGCCCCCTCGTGTCAGCTCCCTTCCTGCCCCCTCCTTCCCCTGGCATCCGTGGGTCCTACATCTTACAGAACCGCAGCTGTGATAGCGGTAATAATTGAAAATAAAAGCAAAACCGGTGCTGAGCCTTCTGGTCTCTGCTGTGCAAACCCTGCTGCTGCTGTTCCGCTCCCTCTAATGTAACTTCCTTTTGGGAGTGAGACAGCAACAGCAGTGGTTGCATAGTAGAGGCCAGAAGGCTCCACACCAGTTTTGCTTTTAATTTTACTTTAATTATTAGCGCTATTGCAGCCACGGCTCTGAAAGATGCAGGAACCATGGCTGGATCCGAGGGAGGGAGGGTGAGGCTGCAGCAGTTAATGAAAAGCTGGTTTTCTGCTCTGGCTGCTCCTGGTCCCGCAGCCGGTGCAAAAAACTGGCTTTTCAATGGCTGGCTTTAGCTTGCTGTGGGAAGCCAGTCTGGCCATATAAAAAATGGCCAGGCTGATTGAATACCAGCCGGTTGGCAACCTTACCTGGGGCAAACATAGTCAGGCATTCAAATCCTCCCAAAGAGCATAAAAGGTTTGCTCGTGACCCTGACCCCTTTCAACACGGCATCAGGCAGGTCCCATTCCATGCGCACCATGCTCGAGAGCTCCCCGTGCAAGAGGTGTGCACTTGTGGCACCAGCTCCACCATCGGAGCATCTGACAGCCTCAGGACAGAGGATACCTTATCAATCAGCACTGTCAGCTCTTCCTTCTGAAACAAAACTGATGATGAAGGAATCATCTTGGTCATCTGGAACTAAAGGCTTACCTTCATCACATGTGAAGTTTCCATCAGATCTCTTGGAACTTGTCAAGATCCTGAGCACAGAAGAGAAGGTCCGAGGTCCTGCCAGAGTTCCTGCCGGTCTTTGCCCGCCCTGCAAAGTAGGACCCTCCTTGGACTGAGAGGAGAGGGAACAGGAGGCCTCTCGATCTGAATTACCTCCCCAGAAAGACCATGCTTACTAGAGAAAGGAAAATAATCCCAAAGAGGACAGACCAGAGGTTTGGAACTCTACCAACCTGTGTCCCTCCACCAGTGGAGGGTGGATCAGCTGCTACAGGATCCTGCTGAGATGCCTCATAAAAAAGTGAGCCGAGTACAGAAGAGCAAGAAAAGGGATCCAAAATAGGGGTGCTGTCTTTGCCTCCATCTGCCCCCTGTTGCCGCCAGCTCAACTGGTGACGAAGGAAGGAGGTCCTTGTCTGCCAACTGCAAGGGAGATAACCATGTATCTCCAAAAAGGTGAGAAGCCGCCTCCATGCAGGAATTGCAGAGGTAGTCCAATGAAGTCACTTGGCATTTCCCAAAGATCAGGCAGAATCTCATCTGCCCCAAGTTGAGCAGCCTCCATGGTCCAGCAAGTCCTCTTAGCATTCATTCAAAGCACACTAGTCCAATTTGAGGATGTCCTCATTTCTATAACTGCCTACAGGTACAAAGGAGGAGCGTGACTCTTGCAGGTGTAGAAGGGAACAAACGAAGCAAGAGAATAGAGCAGGTTTGGAACAGACTGCTTTATTGAAGATGGTCCCTACGCGTTTCGGCTTGCGCCTTCTTCGGGGGACATACAGCTACCATAGGGTTAGATAAATAATGTTAAAATAAAAAAAATCAAAGGATAGGTATGCAACATTTAAAATAAATAATTACGCTACATTTAAAAACAAATAAATGAATCTGATGAAATATAAATTATGATAAATATAGATAAAAAATATATATCTAAACTGATGATATATGTGTATAGGTTTACATATAAATTCAAAAAAGACTATCCAGAGGACACAACGAAAAATTAAGGATATTAATACAATTATTATTAAATAAAATAAAATAAAGTTAAAATTAACAATAAAATTAAATTAAGTATAACTGTAAAAACGAGGGCCGAGACAGAGACAGATAATTAAAATATGAATGAAATATTAATGAATGGTGGACAGATTAATTACAAAAGCATGAAGCAACAACCTAAGAAGCTATATAGATATGAATATATTCATAATAAATAGGAATGAAACAAAACAAAAAATCTAAAAAGGTATAAATTAAGAAAGCACATACCACAGTTGTATACAATGGAGTGTCTCATAAAGACAGTTTGGTGAAAACACTATGTGTAGGTAGTGCCGTATCTGATGAGCTTGTCACCAAAGTACAAACAGGTTGTAGCACTATATAACGGCTATAAAAAGAAAAGTAGTATAATAACGAGTGGAGGAGTAGCCTAGGGGTTAGAACACTGGCTTGGTAACTAAGCAACCAGGGTTCGATTCCCACTAGCACTCCTTGTGGCTTTGGGCAAGTCACTTAACCCTCCACTGCCTCGGAAGAAAGGCCTGGCAATCTACTTCCGGTGACACTGCCAAGAAAACCCAGGAGCTTCTGGGTCGCCAGGAGTCAGGACTGACTTGAAGGCACACATTGCATTGCAGTATAATAACATACTTGGACAGACAATCAATTTATATACAGAATTTCTAACATTTATAAGTGATAAATAAATAAAAACAATGAGATAAATACATAATACTTAATAAATGAATAATACTTGATAATTATAATAAATAAAAGATAAAAATGAATAGGTGCACAAATAATTATAAAAATGAAGTTAGCACATAAAAACTTTATATATACTCATATAAAATGTGGAATGTAAACTGTAAAATATTAAAAAATTATTATAAAATTAAAAAATTAAGTAAACAATCATTGCACATGTTAGTAAAAAAATAGTAATAAATAATGATGGATTCAAAAGAGACTGTTAATGAGAAGACATATAAATAGAACATTTATATATTAATTAGATCATAAAGGAGACCACAAAACATCGGATGGAAAAGGACTATTATGTGAACAGTATAGAGCTAATAATCTAATGTGGGGGAAAGGAGCAACTTGGGTAAACTGATAAGCGTGGGAAATGGAGATCATAAGATCCAACGAACATTTATTTAAAATCTTTATCCAATTAGTATTAGTATTAGTATTCGAGTATTGCAGAAGAAAGACCATTCCAAGAGGACTTAGGGTGCAGAAGGCACCCGGAATGTTTAAGGATGATAGTGTTTTTATGTCTAATTGGATAAAGATTTTAAATAAATGTTCGTTGGATCTTATGATCCTTTTAATTAATACTTCTAAACGAAGGGCCGAGACGCTTAAACCGCAAATAGATTCTAAGATTGATAATCTTAAGAAAAAGGATGCACAGTTTGATCTAGAGAAAAGCAAGTTTGACAAAAACAACCTTGAATACGGACAATCCATTAAAGAAGCAAAAATTTTTATGTGCTAACTTCATTTTTATAATTATTTGTGCACCTATTCATTTTTATCTTTTATTTATTATAATTATCAAGTATTATTCATTTATTAAGTATTATGTATTTATCTCATTGTTTTTATTTATTTATTACTTATAAATGTTAGAAATTCTGTATATAAATTGATTGTCTGTCCAAGTATGTTATTATACTACTTTTCTTTTTATAGCCGTTATATAGTGCTACAACCTGTTTGTACTTTGGTGACAAGCTCATCAGATACGGCACTATTTTTTTGATTTTAACATTATTTATCTTACCCTATGGTAGCTGTATGTCCCCCGAAGAAGGCGCAAGCCGAAACGCGTAGGGAACATCCAATTTCTCCAATAACTACATTCTCAGGTCCTACATAAATGTGACATCTAAGAGTCAGAGCAAGGCCATTTCCTGTTAAACCCTTATGTCATAGGTAATACCCCTCCAATCACAAGTTTTAAATATAGTGGATCCTCCTACAATGTTTTGACCTGCTTGAAAGTATCCATTCAAATTAACAAAAAAAGCGTAGTTACTCACCTGTAACAGGTGTTCTCCAGGAGCAGCAGGAATCAGTCCTCACTTATGGGTGACGTCGGCGCCGACGGAGCCCTCGCGGAGCAATTTTCCCCAGCTTTCAAAGAAAGCCTTTGGGAATTGCAGCGCGCATGCGCGGTCGTCTTCCCGCCCGAAGGTGCCATCTTAGCCAGTCAGATGACATAGCCAAAAAGACAGCATAAAAAGTTGCAAAAAGAACATAAGCAGACGATTGCAACTCCAAGGGGAGGAGGGAGGGTAGTGAGGACTGATTCCTGCTGCTCCTGGAGAACACCTGTTACAGGTGAGTAACTACGCTTTCTCCAGGACCAAGCAGGAAGTCAGTCCTCACTTATGGGACTCCCAAGCTCAAGGCTACCGGAGACCCTAAGCACAAAATTGAGCTCCCTCTAGCTCAGCAGCACAGAAGGATAGAATCTTCGCTGAATTATCACCCACCGGTAGCCCACATCCGGGATGGAGGGTAGGAGTTGCTCAGACCTCAAAGAGATTACGGAGGACTGCCTGTCCGAAAGCACTGTCCCTACGGGACTCCCTCTCGAGACAGTAATGGACCGCAAAAGTCTGGCTCGAAGACCAAGTAGCGGCCCGGCAGATGTCTGCCAGCGGAACAGAGCGGAGGTAAGCCACTGACGTGGCCTTTGCCCGAACGCAATGAGCCGTGACTCGACTTTCTAAGGCGAGTCCGGCTGCCCCATAAGCCCAAAAGATACAGTCCGCAACCCAGATGGACAGAGTACGCTTGGAGACCGGGAGTCCCAATTTATTGGGGTCAAAAGACACAAAAAGCTGAGCAGCTTTACGGTGCTCCCGCGTACGGTCAAGGTAGAAGTTCAAAGCCCTTCTACAGTCCAGGGTATGGAGGACCGTCTCAGCTCGGCTGGAGTGTGGCCTGGGAAAGAAGGTTGGAAGTACCACCTCCTGATTGATGTGAAAAGGGGAGACCACTTTAGGCAGAAACTTCGGGTGAGTCCGTAGGACTACCCTATTCTTGTAGAACCGAGTGTAGGGGGGATCAGACACGAGGGCCTGCAATTCACTTACGCGCCTAGCGGAAGTGAGGGCTATCAAGAACAGTGTTTTCCAAGACAGAAAACGGAGAGAACATGTAGCCATAGGTTCAAAAGGCGGACAGGTGATCCGCTGCAAAACCACATTCAGGTCCCAGTCCGGCGCTGGCGGGCGCAGAGGTGGTTTAAGTAGAAGGAGACCTCAGAGAAACCTCGCTACGAGAGGGTCGCTGGAGAGAGGTCTACCGTCCACCGGCACATGATGTGCCGAAAGAGCACTGAGGTGAACTTTGACGGAGTTGGACTTAAGTCCCAGATTAGAGAGGTGTAGCAAGTACTGCAAGATCACCGACACCGGGCAGGAGAAGGGATCCTGCGACTGTTGGGTACACCAGACTGCAAAGCGACGCCATTTAAGGGCGTAGCATTTGCGGGTAGAAGGGCGTCGCGAAGCCAGGACGACCTCCTCCACCTCCGCCGGCAGGAGAAGGGGAGCAAGGACTACCCTCTCAGCAGCCAGGCCATGAGGTTGAGAGACCTGAGGTTGGGGTGCAGTAGGGACCCCTGATCCTGAGTGAGGAGATCCGGTTGTACCCCCAGAGGGATCGGACCCTCCACCGCCAGTTGCAGCAGGAGCGGAAACCACGGCTGTCTGGGCCAGCGAGGGGCCACCAGGATCATAAAGGCTTTGTCTCGGAGAACCTTGAAAAGAGTCCGAGAGACCAGCGGGATGGGAGGGAAAGCGTACAGAAGGCTCCCCGACCATGAGATCAGAAAAGCGTCCGCCGCAACCCGAAGGGGGTGTGGCTGACGAGAGCAGAAGCGAGGAAGCTGCCGGTTGTGAGGACTGGCAAAGAGATCCATCGTGGGGAGGCCCCACTTGAGGAAGAGCTTCTGAACTACCAGGGGATCCAGACGCCACTCGTGCGGCTGGAGGACCCTGCTGAGTTTGTCCGAAAGGCAATTGTCTTGGCCCGGGAGATAAACTGCCTTGAGGAGAATGCCGTGACTGACGGCCCAAGAGCAGAGCTTCTGAGCCTCCCGGCAGAGGAGAAAGGAGCCCGTGCCCCCCTGTTTGTTCACGTAGAACATGGCAACTTGATTGTCCGTCTGGACAAGGACGGACTGTTGGGAAGTCAGGTGGGAGAAGGCCTTGAGAGCCAGGCGGATCGCCCGGAGCTCCAGGAAGTTGATCTGCTGAGCAGACTCCCACGTGGTCCAGAGGCCCTGAGTACGCGCCTCTTGGCAATGCGCTCCCCAGCCCAGGAGGGATGCATCGGTGGTCAGCACCCGGGTCGGCTGAGGTGACTGGAAAGGCATACCGAATATCAGGTTCGGCTGCCGGAGCCACCACCGGAGAGACGAGATCAGCGGCTCGGAAACGCGCACTAGGTCTGCGAGGCCGCCCGTGGCTTGTCGCCACTGCCGGCGGAGACACCATTGAGCAGACCGCATGTTCAGGCGGGCATTGGGGGTCACATGGACGGTGGAAGCCATATGGCCGAGCAGTCTCAGGAAGCGCCTGGCGGAGACCAGGGGCTGGCTGCGAAAGCGGTCGGCTAGGTCCATGAGCCGCTGAGCCCTGTCGAGCGGTAGGTACGCTCGCGCCTGAGGAGTGTGCAGCCTTGCGCCGATGAACTCGAGATCCTGTGAGGGGAGCAAAGTGGACTTTGCGAAGTTTATGACAAAGCCCAAGTGCTGCAGCAGAGTCACCGTGCGGCACGTGGCGTTGGTGACCCCCTGAGCGGACGCTGCTCTGATGAGCCAGTCGTCGAGGTACGGAAAGACATAGAGGCCGTGAAGCCGGAGATGGGCCGCCACGACCGCGAGACATTTTGTGAAGACTCGCGGTGCGGAGGACAGGCCAAAGGGCAGTACTCTGTACTGGTAATGATTTCCTGCCACCACAAACCTTAGGTATTGGCGGTGGCTTGGGTGGATGAGGATGTGCGTGTAGGCATCCTTTAGATCCAAGGAGCATAGCCAATCTCCCTGCTGGAGGTAGGGCAGAAGGATTCCAAGGGTAAGCATTTTGAACTTCTCCCGCACAAGGAACTTGTTGAGGTTGCGCAAGTCCAGGATGGGTCTGAGGCCCCCTGTTCTCTTTGGTATCAGAAAATACCTTGAATAGAAGCCTTGACCTCTCAGGTGGTGTGGCACCGGTTCCACCGCCTGTTCCTGCAGAAGACCTGCTAACTCCTGAAGGAGCAACTCCCTGTGCAGAGGGGGGCGCGGAGGCTCTCCCGGAAAATAGGAGGGAGGGACCTGATGGAAGTGGAGAAGGTAGCCTTCTCGCACGACCTGAAGCACCCAGGCATCTGCGGTGATGCTGGACCACCTGTGGGCGAAGTGAACCAGCCGGCCTCTGGTGCTGGGGGGAACCAGCGGGGGGGAGAGGCTATGCTGAGCGAGTCAAAAGCCCCCACCCTGCTGAGCAGGGGCTGGTGGTGCAGGCTTGGGGGCTTGCTGCCTACGGGACCCGTTACCCCGTCCCTTGGCCTGCTGGCCCTGTTGGGGAGCTGCAGGGGCCTGATAATGGGGGTATTGTTTGTAGGCAGCCGCCTTCCTCGGGGGTTAAAAGGACTTTTTCCCCGAGCCCTTCTTTTTCTGGGAAGGGGCGGAGGTCTTCCTAGAAAGCCTGGTCCTGGTGAGAGTCTCAGTCTCAATTTGTGCAGCCTTTTCCGCCATGGGCTTGCCAAAGAGGTTTTCGCCTCGGCAGGGGACATCGACCAACTTGTCCTGTACCCAGGGCTCAAGGTCGGACGACTGAAGCCAAGCCTGTCGGCGGGCACCGATGCCGGCTGCGGCTACTCGAGCCGAGGCTTCAAAGCCATCATAGGCTGCTCGGGACATGAACTTTGAGCATTCCCGAATGCCCGTGGACAAGGCTAGGAACCTCCGCAAGGGCTCCTCGGAGAGACCAGCGGAGAATCCGGCTAGCTCTTTAGCCAGATCCCGGAGATACATGCCCATGTATAGCTGGTAAGTCTGGACACGACATGCGAGCATAGAGCCCTGGAAGCACTTCTTGCCAAGGCCATCCAGGTTACGGGCCTCCCTTCCAGGAGGCACCGAGGAGTGCATCTTCTGGCTCTTAAGACGATGCATGGCCGATTCCACTACCATGGAATGGTGTGGCAGCTGTGCCTTTTGAAAGCCAGGGCTCTTGCGGACCCGATAGATAGAATCGACCCGCTTGCTCAGGACCGGCGAGGAGGCCGGACTCTCCCACATGCGGAAGAGTAGTCGTTCCAGCATAGGAGGAACCGGCACAGTAAAGTGTTCCCTCGCGGGAGAGTCATACTGGAGGGCGTCGAGCTCTTCGGCTCGAGGCTCCTCCTCGGGATCCGCAGGGAAGGCCAAAGCCTTGGCCATATCCCTAACGAAGTCCGAGAACCGGGCATCCTCCGGGGAGGACTGCTTCCGAGGCTCGGACTCCGGTGAGTCCGATGGGACACACCGAGTCCGGAAAGAATCAGGTGACTCTTCCTCCTCAGACTCCCAGACCGACTCCGACGAGGACTCGGTGGGGTCGGTCCGGGCAGGGTGCGGCGCCAGCCGCCCCGACGCCGAGGGAGTCGGCGTCGGCGACCTCGGTCCCGAACGGGAGGCCGAGGGTGACCTCGACCGAGGATCGACTCGAGTTCTCATCGACTCGAGGATCGGCTCGGTCTCCGGGGTCGACTTGGACGTCGACGTCCCGGCGGTCGGGGCAGCAACGCCAGCGAAGCCAGCGAGCAGTGCCCTCTGCTGGTCCATGAAGGCAGACAGTCTGCTCTCCAAGGCCGTCAACCTGAGTCCGAGCTCAGGTGACCCAGCAGCCCCCGACTCGGGCCCCGACAGCGTCGGGCCCGACGTCGGCTGTCGCGGAGGCGAGTCCAGAAGGACCACAGGACTTACCCGGGCAGGCATCTCCGACTCCAGGCGAGGTCGCTTCGGGATGTGTTCCTTCTCCAAGGACCCGGGGCGGCTGTCGGGGCTATGCGACCTGGCCCTCGCGGAGCCAGGAGCGTCCACCGACGCCGCCCTCGCGGGTCTTTCCTTCCGACGATGGTCCCCGGAGGGAGAACCCCGGTCGGAGGAGCTCCGGCGACGGTCCGAGCTGGAGCCTTTCGACACGGAGGCCTCCGACGAGGTCCGGGTACGGCTGGGGTCAGCGAAGATCCTCTCACGCTGATGCCGCCGACTTCTCAACGCCTTTGAGGACAGTTTGCTGCAGGGCCCACAGATCAGTTCCTCATGATCCGGGCCCAGGCAGCGGAGGCAAAAGTCGTGTGTGTCGGTTAGTGACATATTTCGGTCACACCGACCACACCGCTTAAACCCACTGGCAGCCATCGGGGGAAAAAAAAGGGCCCCTGCGAGGTCAAAGGACCGGGCTGCCAGGGAAAACGAAAACGAAAGCTGACTAAGTCAGAAAAAACCGAAAAAAGTAAGAGGACTCGAGACCGGCGTCGCGAGTCCGGGCGGGAAAACGATCGGCGTCGAACCGAAAGAAAAAAGGATAAAATACAGAAGAAAATCAACTTTTTCGCGGGGACAAGACGGGGACGTCTGTAGGGCTCCGCGGAAAAAAGAAGACTGGCTAAGATGGCACCTTCGGGCGGGAAGACGACCGCGCATGCGCGCTGCAATTCCCAAAGGCTTTCTTTGAAAGCTGGGGAAAATTGCTCCGCGAGGGCTCCGTCGGCGCCGACGTCACCCATAAGTGAGGACTGACTTCCTGCTTGGTCCTGGAGAACAGTCCACTTCAGCATTTAATTGCAGCTCTACTATGTTCAAAGTGAAGATCCAAAATTAAGAATCGCGTCAAATTTGCCACCTCATCAGCGTAATCTATCACTCCCCACTTCAACTGCTGAAAAAGATATTGTTTTGACATGCAATGTTCTATTAATGGAGGAGATAAATTGTTGGTATTTAAGCATGATTTATATTCCATGGGTCATGTTATCTTCCTACTTGTACGTCCGACATAAATGAACGAACAAGGACCAATTACATAAACATTCAGATTCGCATGTCATCCAAATTTTTGATCTAATAGCCCAATGAGGAGGAAACAAAGAAACAAGTCAGCAGAAAAAGACCATATGGCCTATCTAGTCTGCCCTTCCATATCAAATACTATAGTCCTTTGTTTTCCTTTAGAGATTTTCTGTGTTTATCCCATGTTTTCTTGAATTCAGATACGGTCCTCATCACTACTGCCTCCACTGGGAGATTATTCCATGCATCTACCACTCTTTCCGTAAAGAAATATTTCTGCATATTACTCATAGAAACAGGAGAATGGTACCAAGTGTTACCTTCTATTTAAAATGCACACATTTCACAAGAATAACATGCATAGCATGCTAACAGCTCTTGTGGTTCCTGAGTAAAAACTGTTGGCCATTCTGATTCTTCTGATGCAAATTTTTTTTTTAAAAGGACAAAGTTTTAAACATAGTGTTGTCTTGGATATGTGCATATGTTATGCACAGGATGAATTACAATCACCAGGTTTTTTATGAAGTACTATATATGAAATGAAATGGATAATACACATAGTACACATTAATGATTAGTAAACATGGTCCTGTCTGCTGCAGCACCCATATTATTCTTATGGGCATAGTCAGAGCTTAATTTGTGCTGGAACAGCGTAAGCACAGGAAGTAATCGTGCAGCCAAAGGAGCATTTTCATTTGTTCCCACAGCTGTGCTGTACTAAAGCAGTCCGGCCCGCAGCATTTTTAAGGTGACATTTTACTTACCAGATAATGTCCTTTCCTTGAGTCCTGCTAGACCAGTCCAGACAACTGGGTTGTGTTCCCCTACCAGCAGATTGGTGGAGACAAAGAACCAATAAAAAGCCCAGGTTTCAATGACATCATTCCTATGCCTCAATTCACCTCAGCAACCAGAGGTCTTCTCAGTATTCATCCCAAAGTATATGACACAAACATGGCAAGCCTCACACAACCTCAAATGTGGGCAACAATGCGTAATCAACAGTAGAGAACTAACTACAGGAAAGTATAAACAGAAGAGGCTGTCAGTAGAATATGAACCCACAGAGCCCAAGTATTAAAATCATAGGGACCCAGAGCAAAGGACTCAAGGAAAGGACATTAACTGGTAAGGAAAATGTCACCTTCCATATCATCCTGCTAGACCATTCCAGACAAGTGGGATTTACCAAAACTACAACTCCACTGAATAGGAAGATGACCAAACAACTCACAAAAGCATTAAGCCAAGGTCATGTCTGCCTGTGCGTGGACATCCAAATGGTAATGCTTGACAGAAGTGTAAAGAGATGCCCATGGTGCTGTCTCACAAATGTTTGCAGGGGCTTTCGAGCTCCAAACTATAGAAATGGAAGCCCAAAAGGGCTTCAACATAACCCGCCTACAAGAATGCTTGTGCTCAGGTAGAATGGGCACACAAACCATCCAGAAATGGCCAGTTCCACAACAGATGTGCTGAGGCCATGACTTTCTTAATCCAGCACCCCGAAGTGACATAGCTGTCATGTCACCCTTGCATGGGCCAGTACACATCACAAAAAGATGGTTGGACTTACGAAAGGAATTTGTAACCTCCAAGTACTGGAGAAGCACCCTCTGGATATCCACAAAGCGGAGATCCTTATCCTTCCCCTGACAATGCTCCTTTGAAAAGGAGGGTAGACAGACCACCTGGTTCATGTGAAAGGGAGAAGACATCTTAGGTAGAAAGGAAGGCACAGACCAAATGGAAACGGCCTCCTTTGAAAGGACAGATAAGGATCTCAGTGAGAAAAATCCTGCAGCTTGGAAATCCACCTTGTGGAACAAATCGTGACCAAGACGGCTATTTTGAGCATCAAATCCTTTAAAGTAGCGCGCTTCAACAGCTCAAAGGGTGCTGCCACCATGGCCCTGAACACCAGACACAGATCCTAGACCAGAAGGGAGGATGCAGGCACCGAACCACCTGAAGAAAGCGCGAGAGGTCCAGGAGCAAGGCTAGAGACGTACCAGACATTGGAAACAGGCCAAAACTGCCACCTGAACTTTCAGGGAGCTAAAGGAAAGGCCCTTCACTAGGCCATCCTGTAGACAGGCCAACAGAGATGGCACCTTGGCCACCTCATGAGCCAACTGCCGAGTGCTGCACCATTGCTCAAAGAGGCACCAGATACATACTTATGCTAATTTGGCAGATCTCATCTGGGCTCTGCGCAGAGTAGGGACCACCACTGAAGTATAGCCCTTATGCACAGCCATCTCCTTCCAAGAGCAGAGCCATAAATGAGAAGGGAACCGGGTCCTCCAGAACAAATCGGTTCCTGCTGCCCCAGGCCCAGAGACAGAGACAATCGAAAAAGAGGCACCTGCAGGAGACACTTCAGATCTCTGAATCGCGCTCTCCTTGGCCAATCTGGTGCCACCAGAGTAATCCTGCCCAGGTGATGGCCCATATGCCGAATCACACCCCGCCAGGACCATGGAGGAAACATGTATAACAGGTACTGACTTGGTCGAAGCGATGCTGCCCTTGGACCCCGCCTCCGTGTGGAGATTGAAGAAGCAGGAAACTTTGGCATTGGAGTGGGACAGCATCAGATCTATTTCAGGGCAACCCCAGCAGCGCAGAATCAATGGAAATGCCTCTTGACTCAACTCCCACTCTCCAGGGTCCAGAGAGTGCTGGCTGAGGAAGCCTGCTTCCACACTGTCTGCCCCGGCAATGTGTTGAGCTGACAAGGCTCAGGGGTTCTTCTCCACTCAGGCATACAGGACAGTCATCTCCAGAGCTACCCTGGCACTCCTTGTGCCGCCTTGCCGATTGACATAAGCCACCACTTTGGCATTGTCTGAAAACACTCGAACCGCCCAGCCATCAATCAGAGGCTGGAAACGCTGAAGAGCCAAACTGATAGCCCTCACCTCGAGGCGGCTGATGGACCACACCGCTTCCCTACAGTTCCAATGGCCCTGGTCCATATGGTTTTGGTAACTAGATCCCCAGCCCCAGAGAATGGCATCTGTCGTCAGGAGGATCTAGGAGAAATCATCCAGCGACACGCCCTTCCTCAGATGACAGCGCTGCTGCCACCACTGCAAGCTGGACTTCACCATCAACGAGAATGGGATCCTGCGCTTGAACTCCTGAGAACACGAGGACCACAGTCAACAAGGATTGCTGTAGCATCGCATGTGATCAAGCGCCCACAGCACCATCTTTATGGTCATTGCCATCAATCCGAGAAGCTGAAGATGATCTCAGACTCTGGGAGCCTGCTGTGCACAGAACAGCGCCAGGCAATCCATCAATCTTGACTTTCTCCTCTGGCAGGAAACTCTGCCCACTGAAATGTCAAAATGTGCTCCCAGAAACTCCAGGGACTGGGAAGGCCACAGTTGGTTCATTCATCAAATGAACACCGAGCCGAGGCTGTCTAAGAAGACCACGTTTAAATTAGACTTACCTGCTAATTGGAGTTCCTGAAGGAACTCCAGTCTAGTCCCGGAAACTCTAGGGTTGTGCTCCTCTTCCAGCAGCTTGGAGACTGATAAACGTCATTCTTTGATGACACTGGTATAAGGACACAGGCACCGCCTCCTCACTCCAGTAACCTATTGACAAAGTAGACTCACCGGAGTAACAATTAAGTAAGAACACACTTATAAACAAACTGTCTAAACTACAGAGCTGAACTTCTCTGCGATGCCTTAGTATAACTGTGATGCTTTATTATAACTGTGGAGGCCCTCGCTTCCCCTCTAGGAAGAAACCGGACCTTAATATATATTTCCCCATATCAAAACTCTCCGCCTGAACCCAAAGCTCCCCAGTTTAGTTTTCCTCTTACCTGTGAAATCCACTGCTTCAGGCTCCAATCCTCCCAAAGGACCGGGACGGGATCTGGGACTAGACTGGAGTTCCTTCAGGAACTACAATTAGCAGGTAAGTCTAATTTAAACTTCCTTATCGTCCCTCCAGTCTAGTCCCGGAAACTCTAGGGATGTAACAGAGCAGTAAACGAACTCAATGGGCGGGACCTGCTAGACCAGCCTGAAGCACTGCTGATCCAAAATAGGTATCCCTACTCGCCTGAATATCCAGACGATAATGCTTGACAAACGAATTTAACGATGACCACGTCGCTGCCTTACAAATTTCTACTGCAGGAATAAATTTGTACTCAGCCCATCTGGCAATCAACGCCTTTGATGCTGCTTCCCCTTTGCGAGGACCCCCGAACAACACAAACAATCTATCCGATTTTCTGAACTCCGCCATCCATCTGATGTACTTTTCAAGGCCCTCCGGACATCCAAAAGATGCAATTGTTGTGTAGAAGAATCCTCTGAAGCCGTACGGAACACCGGTAGCGATACTACCTGATTCACATTAAAAGGCGATACTACCTTCGGCAAAAAGGACGGCACCGGCCTCAAGACTACCTTTGACTCATAAAAGGGACTGTACGAACGAGTCGGTTACTGGTCTCTGAAACTAACGCATAGCCTTCTCGAACCACCTCTAACACCCACTGATCTGACGTAATTTTGACCCAGGCAGCGTAAAATTCCTGCAGACGACCTCCCACTGCTACGTCTACCTGGGTTTCCCTGACTTCATTGCGGCTTTCTGAGACCCGCAGTGGCGGCAGCAAAACCTCTGTTCGCCCCTCGGAATCCCCGAAACCCTTGGTTTCTATAGGGAAAACGTCCCCTCTGACTCTGAGCGAACCTGGAGGAACGAAAACTATGAAAATCCCTCTGCGGCATTCTAGCCATTGGCGGGAACCTCCCTTGCTTCTGCTTATCCTCCGGAAGCCTTCCGCCTTTGGATTCTCCGAGATTCTTAACAATCTTGTCCAAATCCTCACCAAACAGTAGCTTTCCCTTAAAGGGAAGCTTACTTAACCTGGCCTTAGAAGACGCATCCGCTGCCAAATTATGCAGCCAAAAGGTAATTCCTTGCTGCTACCACCAAAGCCATACTGTTCGATAGCCCCCTAATGAGATCATAATGGATATCCGCAAGATACGCCGCTCCTGACTCCAGACGAGCCGCCTCACCAACCGACTCCTCGATTCACTCCTCCTGGACTCGCTGAGCCCAGCGCAGACAGGCCCTTGCCACCCACGCTCCACAAATAGAAGTTTGAATGGAAAGAGCATTAACCTCAAAAACCTGTCTTAACAAAGCATCCAGCTTTCTGTCTTGAGTATCCTTGAGAGCCGCACTCCCTTCCACCGGAATGGTCGTCTTCTTGGTCACCGCAGATACAGTCGCATCCACTCTTGGTGACTTAAAGAGCTCTTTATCTTGCTCCACCAGCGGATAAAGACGAAACATCACCCTAGAGCCCTTGAGTGTCACCTGTGGCATGTCCCACTCACCTTGGATCATCTCCTTTATTACTCTATGCATGGGAAACGCTTTTTGTGTCTTCCGAAATGCTTGCAAGAGCGGATCTTCTAGCTTAGCCTCCTCCACGGGCCCTGACGCCGGAATATTAAGCGCCTTAAGCGTCTCCAAAATGATTGCGGGTAACTCCTCTCTCCGAAAAATGTGCACTACTCTGGCCTGGTCCTCCTGCTCTGCAATCTCTCCTTCGTCCAACTCCTCGTCTATCTCCGGATCGTGTTCCCCGTCTTCCGTGCGCACATCCTCTGAAAACTCTGACTGCCCGTGCTTTTCTATCTCCACTCGAGCTCTCTTCGGCAATACCGCCGAAGCCGCCACCGACAGCGGAGTCCCTGGCCTTTTCTGTCCCAAGTTCCCACCCATGGGACCAGAAGATGAGGCAGAGGCTTCTCTTTGAGAGCCGCCGAACGCCCTTTGAATAAGAGCTACAAAGTCTGGGGAAAAAAAAGACAGTCACCCGACAAGGGTGCCTGAGCAAGCGGTACATCTGGCGCCAAGGAAGGCCCCGGCATGGGCTCCGCAGGATCTATCACAGGAGACAGAGGCCCCTGTATGGCCACCTCCCGTTCCTCCGCCGCATCCAACTGTTGGTGCTCTGCGGCAGACGCCTGGCTACAGCTCCTACAGATCCCTGCGTCCAAAACTGCAGATCTCTTTACTCCACAGAGTAAACATAATGTCTTTGCAGGCATCTTGACCCCTTGGCACTCGGTCCCAATGCCCTTAAGGCCCCCCTGAAGCCAACACCCTTCAAAGGGATCCCCACACACAGAAGCTTAACTGAACCAGACCGCATACCCTGAGACTTTTTTTTTTTCAACTACTCCAAAATTGAGCAGGGGACTTCCCGATTTGAATCTCACCAAAATAAATTGAAAACAAAGCTTTGCCGCCGAATTATGTGCGTTTGTTTCCCCGCCACCACTACCGGCGTTTCCCGCTCAAAATACACGCGGCGCGGGCCTGCTGACTGCTCGGGCCCTGACAAAGGAATCAGCCTCAGTAAATACCTCCGCGGCTTACCTGACAGCTCTGAGCCGATTACTCAGCCCCTTACCTCCGAAGGCTTGAGTTATGCTGACTGATTTTTCTCTCCTGGTTCTGCTCTGTCCTGGTGCAGAGAATCAGCATGTAACGCTGCTACCGCGGCTCCCCTCTGCCAGGTCCCCAAGCGCACACAGGCAATCCCTCTGTGAAGCCCTGGAGGAGGCCCTCTTCAAGGTTGCTAGTCCCTTCGATCACACCGGACTGCACCCGGACCCGGTAAGAGGCAGGAGAAAAGGGAAGAGAGGTCTTTAGCAGTTAAAATTTAAAGGTATATCACCTCAAAAATTAAACCCTCACAAAGGAATCGCAAAATAACAGAAACCAAATAAAAATAAAACACCTAATTTAAAGGTAATTTAAAGGTAATTTAACTAATCTAACTTTCACTAAATGTCCTTAATTGTTCCTCTAGTGAGCTGGGAACCCAGGCTCACATCCTCCAGCTGCTTTGAGACTGATATAACTGGAGTGAGGAGGCAGTGCCTGTGTCCTTATACCAGTGTCATCAAAGAATGATGTTTATCAGTCTCCAAGCTGCTGGAAGAGGAGCACAACCCTAGAGTTTCCGGGACTAGACTGGAGGGACGATAAGGAACTCTCAGTTTTCTGCCCTAAACACTTCTGGGAGGGAACAGGCCCAGATGAACCAGTTATCCAGATAAGGATGGGCACAGGATCCCTTGGCATCACAGCTACCACCACCATTTTTTATTTATTTTTATTTATTTAACAGTTGCTTATATACCGCTACCTTCCACAGATCAGGTGCGGTTTACATTGAACAAGGAATGAACAGATTTACAAGTCTGTTTTACATGGAACATTTGTTAACTAGGTACAATTTTGCTGTTTTACATGGAACATTTGTTAACTTGGTACAATTTTGCTAAATACATTAATCATGAATGACTATATATGGTAAAACTTGTTAAATAACAAACGAACTTATTTACATATTTTGCTCTATTACATATATCTATTTACAAGATTTACATGACCTTGGAGAACACCTTTGGGGTGGTAGATAACCCAAAAGGGAAGGTGGCAAACTGAGTGAGAGCGCCAAGCATGGCAACATGGAGATACTTTGCTGATCAGCCTGGATCGAAATAAGAAAATATGCCTTTGCCAGATCCAGAGAAGCCAAGAACTCCCCTCCGTGCACTGCTTGAATCATTGAGTGCAAGGTTTCTATCCAGAAGCACAGGATGCACACGTGCTCATTGACCCCCTCGAGGTCCAGAATGGGCCAGAAGGAACTGTCCTTTTTTGGGCACCACAAAATAGATGGAGTATCTGCCCTTGCCCTGCTCATCTGGCGGGAAGGGTATCACCACCTTTAGGTGCAGCAACGTATCCAAGGTGGTCCGCACAGCAGCAGTTTTTATTGCAGACCCACAAAGGGAGATGACAAAAGTATTCATAATTGCCTCTTTGCATTCCAGCGCATAGCCTAACTAAATGGTGTCTAGAACCCAACAATCCTTGGTAACCCAGGCCCATTCCTTTCCATTTCGGCTCCGGCCTCTGTTTATTTATTTTATTTTATTTATTTATTTATTTAATTCTCTTATATACCACGCTATTCTGCATCAGTGCGGTTTACATTGAACAAACTGAAATTACATTGAACAGGGCATTATAACTTGGAGATAACTATTTTACAGGGAACTCTACACCGCCCTAGTGTTACGAAGGGCAGTCAATCAAGGACAAAGACAAAGAACCAGGGAATGGGCCCCCTAACCTTCACTGCGCAGTCCAGAAGGTTTACTCCTTTGGAAGGAAACAAGTCCCTGTGCCCATGTGCTCCATGAAAAGACTGAGAACGAGAGTCCCAAGACCTCCAGGAATCCGGTCAGTGCGTCCTTGGTGGATGGGCGGAGGCTGACGAGAAGGGGCAGCATTCTACTTCACAGGTCCCTTAGACCTGTCTTTCAGAAGGTGGTAAAATTTTGTCTCGCCCAGGTTCTTATCAGCTTCAGATGCTTCCCCTGAAAAACCAGTTGGGACAACCGGGCTGTGAAAGATGTGTCTACTGCCCAGTGCCGGAGCCAAATCCAATGCCATGACACCATCATCAGAGCACCATCCCTGGCTGCCAAATATACCAGGCCATACATGGCATCAGAAAGGAAGACCGTAGCAGACTTTAAAAGAGGGGTATTATCATCCAGCAGAAGAGACTGAATCCACTGGAGCAGGGTTCAAGACATTAGGCTGGTACACACTGCCAGCTGCAGAATAGCCACTGCCACAGCAAACTGGCTCCTGAACAATGAATCTACCTTACAGTCCAGACCCACTCTAACCAGATAATATTCTTGATCACATTCAGGAACAGAAGACAGTAGTGGATTTTCACACCTCTTGAAGGAGCAGGTGTACCTTCAGCTCCTGTTCCGTGCCGAAAACATCCATCATGTTCAAGTCAGATGAGACCCTGGCCATAAATGCCGCCAGCTCCTCCTTCCAGAATAGGCAGATCACACTGGCCTCACAATCTTATACATCCATGACAGAGCCCGGTATACAGCCATCTAAATCCAGTCAAAATATCAGACAGCTCCCAGCTGTTCCCCATCTCCAAGGGGGTGCCCCATGCTGGGGATGCTTACCTAAAGGCAATCAAACAGGGCTTCCATTTTTCGCCTGCCCCAGACAAGACTGTGCCCGGGGGGGTACCCAGAGACCCGTGTCTGAATTTCCATGCCAGGACCAGGTCTGCTGCAAAAAAATAAAGAATTCCAGGGAGGACAATACAGACTCTGGAAGCTCTCCTCTTGGAAATGCTCCCCCCCCCCAAACACCAAGCACAGCTGCCAGAGACACCCTAGAGGATGAGGAGTGGCTCACAGCACAGTCTCCAGAACCTCCGGCCGGCTGGATATTCTTACCCATAACGCCATCCATCACCTCCTGCCCTGAGGCAGGCAAGGCCGGACTAATTGCTTCCCCCATCTGAAAGAGGGGGGAGCAGGCCCTCCAGGGATGACTCAGAAACTGCCATTCTAGAACAGCAGAGTCCAAAAGCCAGAGATGAGGCACCTCACTTGCCACAGGCCAATGTTTTCTGGAAGAAGACAGAGTTAAAGCAAGTACCACAACAGCATGCTCTAAAGCTGTGGCAGCCCAAAGGCACGCATTAACTACACTTTTAGTGCAATGCTAGTTACAGGTAGTTGTAGGAACTTTTGAGCTGTTTGGGCGAAACGCATGTACAGACTACACGACTCCTACAATAGGAGAAAACACTACTAACGCATGCAGTAAATGGCAGGAAACCCCTACACTATGCCAACGGTTTTCAGCAGTTCACCCCGAACTACATCCCATACAGACAAGAATCTGGAGCCCCCAACAACGACAATCTTCAGGAGCACGGGGGGGGGGGGGGGCAGAAGAGGAGGGAGGGGGTGTTAAGGTTGTGTGAGGCTGTTACACTCTTCCAGATCCTTCCAATTTCTTGTTGCTCAACAGGCTCTTATGATAACAGCATGGAGCTAAACCAATTTTCCCTCCTCCTATGGCTACTGAAAAAAAACCTGCAGTCTAGTGGAGCCTCCCACGTAGCGCTAAAGTGAGAGAGTCACCCCTCAAGGTGGTTGTTCACAAGTGTTTAATTAATCTTTTCCTCTCAATTCTGAGATTTTCTTCAGAGAGGAGAAAAAGAAATACTTGAGGAGACCTCTGACGGCTGAGGTGAATAGAGGCCCTTGTCTCCACCAATCTGCTGGTAAGAGAACACAACCCACTTGTCTGGTCTTGTCTAGCAAGACAATATGGAATAAAACTTTAATAAAAATGCTGCACATTGGGCTGCTTCAGTGCAACACAGCCACGGGAGCAAATGAAAATGCTCCGGTGGCTGTCTTAAGCATTAATATAGCCACAACTGAATAAATCACTTCTTTATTTATCATTACTTTTATACCGCTCCTTCCTGAGATCAGGGGCGGTGTACAATGAACAACATTATTACATAGAACAAATTTTAACATTCTAAAATTGTAACAGGTGTTGGGAAATTTGACTTAAAGTCTGCCTTGGGTCTGCTTATATATGTATATATTGGCTTTATATGACTGCACCCTTGCCTGGTGAAACTACACAGATGGCACAGAAGACAAGAAGACAATAGCTATATGAGAGTATATGCTTGCCATTAGATAATAGATGCGGCCTGCTATGGAGGATTCTGGGTAACCATATTCTGGATAGGAGTATGCAGAATATTGGGGCCTAGCAAAAGAAAGTACAGGCCAAGCTAGGAATTCAACGAATTCAAACTAATGAGCAAAAGCACTCGCTTGCCCTGCACGGTTTCAATTAGTGCCAAGAAGAAAAATACAGGAAGGGGCAGAGGTCACAGGCCATGCATAGATGAAGCAGATCCAGATGTATAAATGTAAAGGCATTCTCCCCTGGGGAAAAGTGTTGCAGGACGCCTGAGGCCCTGCTGACACCTAAGAAGTTATGATGGATTCACTGAAACTAATTTGAAACAGACATTTGAGACAAGGAAAAATGTATATAAATCAGCCATTTCAGGTGGGGGTGGGCAGTGTTTTCTCCCTTTACAGAGAGAGAGAGAGAAAGTACTGTCTGCCATTTCTAGACAGACTTTTGCTGTTCTGCATGACACTGCTATTTTGTTATGCTGAAATAAAAGTTTTTGTAATTAAAGCAACTGCCGTCTAAGTAATTCTTTGATTAGTGATATTTGGGCAACCGTTGTGGGAACCAGAAGCTACAATTGGTGCCAAAACCCCTCTAAATTTTTAAATTGCCCAAGGACTCCTCTGACTGCAGTTTTGACTTGCCTGCGTTTTTGTCAGAGGGACTACCTCCTGTTTTTCACAGAGAAAAAACAGGGGATGAGAATACCTTCTCATTAGGAGAAGAGGATTCCTTCTGCTGGTACAGAAGATGGGAATACCGTTCTGAGTGACGTCGAGAGAGATTTTGATACCCTAGGACGACTCCAGCGGGTGAGTTTTGTTTTTTCTGTCTACAAACAAAGACGGAAGATTTACCCAGGTTCGATTGGTGGGTGAGTACCAAATTTACACATATGCATATGTATTTTATGTGCTTAATGTTTTGTTATGTAGAAAATTGTTAGAGTGTCTTTGCATTTAGTTGTAATGTTAGGGAAAGAAAGTTTTATAGTTTTGCCCAGACATTAGGTCTCTGTCTTTCCGGGATTGATTGATGTACGCTTGAGACTGTACGTATTATTAATACGAAGCGAGTGTGTGTCTTTATCCACGTTTCCATACCCCCATCACTGCGAGGGGATTGGCTGGGTTTAGACGAAGCGCAAGAGTTGTATGTTTGTATGAGTCCTGGATTCCTAATTTCGCTCCTCTTTTAATTAAGAGGTTTGGATTGCCACCTAAAAGCGAAATTACGTGCGCCTCTGTATATAAGGAGGTTCAATTTGCTATTGGTAAAAGGCGAAGTTAATTGTCTCTGTCCCTGAACAGTGAAAACACCAGGTCTACATAGCCTATAGAGAAGGGACAGCTGGGGAAATGTTTAAAAGAAAATCCAAACAGGAAGAAAATACTGAGAAAGGAACTGAGCCCGGTCCTAATCCCATAGATAGCCTTGTTAAACAGAACCCCCTACTGGAGGCTTCGATAAAAAATTGTTCTAAACAATGGGAAAAATGGACGAAGAAAACACCCCCTCTTGCCTGGCCAGCAGGGGGGGTCGTTTGATCCGCTCATTTTGACCAAAATTAGGGATCATATTTTATTTAAAAAATGTGGCAAAACCCAATTGGAACATTTGCGACATATTTCCCTGTGGATGCAGGCTGGTCCAGAGCTTTCGCCATCTGCCCCTGTGCCCCCACCTTCTTATTGGGCAGCCGAAAGTAAAGCTATGGCAGCCATAGGCTATTCTGACCCTGTCTTCCAGCCCAAGTCAGAACCGACTTCTCACCCAGTAGCCTCTCTATCCCCAGAACAGGTTCTGCATAAACTTTTGGACACTGAGGGAGCTTGGGCAAAGATTGAGGGTCATGTTAACTTAAAAGCCACCCCTGCCCCAGATCCCAATGCATATGCTGAGGCACAGGCAAAATTAGAAGAGTTAAAACAATTGACAGCAGAACATGAAGATTTAGAAAGTCAGGCTCAAGCTTTAAAACTATCTGAGGTTAAAATTACTGAGAATCTTAAAAGATGGGAGTTGGACCTAGCAGATAGGGAAAAACGTCTTAAGGTGATTATAGAAGAGGAAGAAGAGGAGAAGGTAGAGGAGGAAGTAGATGACGAAAAGACAAAAAGTGAACTTACAGTGATTTGTGGAGTTGTGCAAGGTGGTAAAACTCCTCGAGCTCCACAACCATGTATCCTTACTTTTATTACAGAGCAGGAGGATGGAAATGGTTACTATGTTTACCGATGGTCCTCCAACATGTACGGTTGGACAAAAGCCAACCAGCCCCAGATGTTACAGTGGCCCCCTAATGGATCACTAGAAACGGTACACCTTAACACCGCTCGACTCTGCATTCGTGGAGGAGTGGGAGACCCTAACTGGGATTCTGCCTATATGGAGGCAGGTCTTAGGGTTTGGGAAAAGTATGAGAATCAGGACGCTAATAAGCAGCTTCTGTTTCCAGTAATCTACACAAGTGAAGGAAAATCTAAATATATCCCATGGAGTTTTACTGATATGACTAATATAGCCAGTAGTCTACCTCCTCTCAGTAGAGGGGGAGAGACATGGATTCAAAAATTTGAAAGAATTACGGCTGGATATAATTTGGCTTTGGGAGATATCAAAGCTTTATTGGCCAAAATTCTGGGAAATAGTGCGACAAATCAAGTGTTCGCCAATGCCGACTTAGACCAGGTGAAGGTCACAGTTAACACTTATGATGGTGCTTCCTTCAACGAGTTTCGTCCTCATATTTGGGACGCCCTCAGGGAGATGTACCCTACTCAGCGCAGTTTGGCTCCTCTCACTACTATGAGATTCCAAATAGGTGAGGATATCAGTGCATACCTCGTACGATTTCAAGATTTATGGGAAGCACAAATGGGGGTACCATACGATGATGTTTGTATGAGACCTGTATTTTTCCAGACTTTGTGTAATACATTACCCCCATCCGTAGCTGCAAAATTGAAGTCTATAGTAGCCTTGGAGTCTGAGCCATGGCCTAAACAACAGGCCCATATTTTGCATTATATTCGATCTTTAGAGGAGGACACTTTGAAACCTGAGAAGGATTTGAAACAGGCCCAAGCACGCTTGTTACACCTTCAACTTAAAGGGTTACAAGAAATTAAAGATCCCCAATCCACCACCAAATTACATCTTGATAAATCTAATAATGAACTTATTAGACAACTAAAACAGAAAATTAGGGAACAGCAGGAGAAAATTGATGACATGGAATATCTGGATCCTTATGAGGATGATGTTCCAGACCCCTGTGATGAGGTATGGGATAGAGATAAGGAGCGCATTTACTATAACGGAGCCCAACGACCCCGTTATCCTCAGCCACAGCGTCGAGGTCCCTCTTACCAACAAAATAACCGTACTCTTGCCCCACAGTGTTGGAACTGTGGTGGTTACGGACATTTTCGGCGCTCATGCCGTGCTCAGCGCAGAAATGAGAATTTTGACAGGAGGCGTTTTCCCTTGTGGACACCTCCCCAGGATTCTGGACCCCCACCCCAACAATGACTGGGAATCTATATCTTACAGGCGAGGCTCACATATCAGGAACCTCTGATCACAGTATATCTTAATGATGAGCACACAGAAATGTTACTTGATACAGGAGCCACTTCCTCTGTATTAACTGCTTTACCACAGAAATGCCAGCTTAGTAGAAAGAAAATGACTACCACTGGTTTTGATGGTAGACCCCTTACATCTTACCTAACTACACCTATTTGTTTAAGAATAGGAGATCAGCAGATTTCTCATTCTTTTCTGTTTGCCCCATATTGCCCAGTAAATTTGATGGGTAGGGACTTATTGGTGAAATTACAGGTTGAATTCACCTATGGTCCGCTGGGAGAAAAAGGCCCTGAGCGGTCACTGCTCCTCAGCCCTTATGGCCAAGTTAAATCACATCTGCCTGTTACCATTCATATTAAGCCTGGCTGTAAACCACCAAAGATTCCGCAGTATCCTCTCCAACCGGAGGCCCTGCAGGGATCTCGCCAGGAGATTCAGGAGCTGTTACAGCACGGAATCATTGAACTCAGTAACTCCCCATACAACACTCCACTATTCCCTGTGAAAAAGCCTAATGGGAAGTGGCGAATAGTTCATGACTTACGTGCACTTAACAGTGTTATTGAACCACAGTTTCCAGTAGTCTCAAACCCTGCCACATTGCTGACAACAGCTACTCTGTACAAGTATCATACTGTTCTGGACCTTTCCCATGCCTTTTTTGGGATAGAGGTCGAACCCACATCCAGGCAGTTTCTGGCATTTATTTTTGAGGGTCAGCATTATCAGTGGACCAGGTTACCCCAAGGATATGTGGAAAGTCCCTCCATATTCTCTCAAGCACTAGTTGCTGATTTGCAATCATTCAGGGCAGAGCTGCCCAGCAATGTGTCTTTGTTACAGTATGTAGATGACTTACTGCTTTCTACAGCTGAGGCTGCAACAAATCTGGCCCTCACAGATAAACTTGTTTGTTATCTTTTGGAAAGTGGTTACCAGATTAACATGGCCAAGGCACAGATCTGCCAAACTGAAGTCACTTTTCTGGGTTTCCTAGTAGGAGATGGAATGCTGTCTCTGACAGAGAAAACTAAACAACACTGTCTGCAATTACAGATGCCTACCACTGTAAAGCAATTGCGATCTCTGCTCGGCATGATAAACTTCTGCCGTAATTGGATCCTAGGTCACAGTCAACGCACACATCCCTTTCGCAAATACTTAAAAGGGGGGGCTAAGGGGTCGACTGTTATCAGCCTGTCAGCTCCTGACCAGATTTTGCTTCAGTCTCTTTTGTCTGATGTCTCACACACACCAAGTCTCTGTCTCCCTGACTATTCAAAGGAGATGTTTCTCATTAGCTTTCACGGACATCACACGTGGGCAGCTGTGATCTATCAGGATGATGGTAAAATTGTGTCCTACTTGTCAGGGTCTTTTTCTGTTACAGAAATAGTTCTGCCTGATGTTGAGAGAGGGTTAGTAGCCACCAGTGAGGCAGTTAGGAAGACCTGTAACACCTTTCATCCCTTGCGACTCACTGTGTATTGCTCCGGTGATGTAGAGGCATTGTTATGCAGCAATACTCTCCACTTTACCCCACATTGGGTGCACCAGCTGTGTGCTGCTCTGCTACGGAGTCATATTCTCATTAAGCCATTCCCTGCAAGTCACCCTTTTGGCTACCTACAAAATTTAGTTTCTGTTATTGTTGGTGAGGAAGGAGATAAGGTCCCCATTTTTTCTTTCACAGATAATATTCTGTCTCTTCAGGAAATGCCTGTCAATTCTGAAGTCTGGTTCACTGACGGTTCTGAGACGTCATTATGTTCTGGTTTCAGTGCAGTACAGATATCTCCTTCTGATGACATTCTAGATGTTTTGCAATATCAGTTGCCAAGTACTTATAGTGCTCAAGGTGCTGAACTCTGTGCAATTTTGGCAGTCTTACTGCATCAGGAGAAACAGAACATTATCATATTCACTGACTCCCATTATGCAGCACAAGTGCTGACAGCGCTTCACCAGAAATGGTCACAAAGAGGTTTTATCACTTCCTCAGCCAGCTCAATCTCACATCTTGATGAGATACATCAAATTTATGAGTGTTTAGAGAAACGCAGAATCAACAATCTGTTTCTGTGCTGTGAATGGGTTCCTGGACATACACAGGGAGACTCTTTCTGCCAGATGGGCAATGCCCTGGCAGATCAGTTAGCCAAAGTAGTAACTAGTAATGCTTCCCTGACTTTACCTGTCACCAGATCACAGATCTATTTAGTACCTGACCTTGCTGATTATCAGAAAGATGCTGTTTCTCATGAGATAGGAAATTGGGAGAGACTAGGTTGTTCCCAAATTAAGAAAATGTGGGTACATCCATCAGGAAAACTCTGTATCTGCTATGTAGCACTGAAACGCCTCACAGATCTCATTTATGATATCTATCATTCTAGTGCTGCAAATGTTTACAGCATGCTTGAGGACATTTTTTGGTGTCCACACATGAAAAATCGCATTCAGGAACTAGTAGCTAAATGTCCCGTGTGTATTCTGAACTCTCAGCCAGGGGGAAAGGCTATAGTCAAAGGTCACCTCCCGGTTCTAAGTGGTCCTTTTGAATCCTGCTATGTAGATTTCACTGACATGATTCACAGATGTGCTCAGAAGCGGTACCTTTTAGTGTGGGTTTGCCCTTGGTCTAAATGGATTGAGGCTTTCCCCTGCAATAAAGAGACTGCTGAAGAAGTAGTAGAGGTTTTGCTAACACAAATAATTCCTCGATTTGGCATTCCTAAAGTCATATATTCTGACAATGGCTCTCACTTTCGTAATGCTCTTATGACTGCACTCACCCAGCATCTTCCTGTTCAGTGGAAGTATGTTTCTGTGTATAAACCTACTTCCAATGGTCTTGTTGAACGATGTAATGGCATTTTGAAAACTCAACTCAGAAAGATTTGCGCTTCTGGTCACATGACCTGGCTACAAGCATTACCAATGTGCTTGTTTCAGCTGCGTAATAGCCCGATCAAGCGATTACATCTGACACCTCATGAAATGGCCACTGGCCGGCATATGCGCACGACTAATTTATCACAGTCCCAGGTTCCGATTCATGATAGTCTCTCTGCTTACCTTGCAGGACTCCGGATTGCGCTCCAAGAAATTGCTGACCGAGTAGCAGTCACACAGTCTGTGCCCAGTCCATCCTTATTACCTTGCTTCCCTGTAGGGTCCACTGTCTATAAAAGAAATTGTGTTCGTGCATCCTGGGACTGCCCAACCTTTTCAGGACCCCACGTTGTCACTGCTGCTTCCCCTTTTGCTGCCAGACTGAATGATACTCATACTTGGGTGCATGTCAGCCATCTAAAAGCGTCTCCAGCTGTCCCATCTGATTAATCAGTTTTATTTCCCTACAGAACTCACGTGTTCTCACCACAGTGCTATGTTATTAGTACCAAAGATGATCGCTGTCAAGCCTACTCTGTGGGCGTCCTTGTGCCTTCTTCTGGGAATCTCTGTCATAATCGTCCTCCTTATTGAGTGTTTACATTCAGATGGACAGCTAGCTTTGTTTCTCCATGGATGGAACCAGACTAACCAGACGATATCTCGAGTACCCCGAGCTTTACCTGAAGGCTCTCTGAACTTGTGGAAGCAATCAGTATTACACATTGTTTCCCTGATGAACATTGCAGACTGCATTATTTGTACCCCTTTACCGAAGGGTGTATCCTATACTCCAGTACATGTTTCAAAGGTTCCCTTAAATGAGTATGCAGGACAGCTTGCTTGTGTAGATAATAATAATTTTTCTGCCAGTTGTTATGAAGCTTTTAATTGTTCCCAGACGTGGCATGCAACGAATATGATACATGACCCTTTGCGTGTATATGTTGACCCGAATATGATATTTGATCTATGTTTAATAACAAATGTATCCATTGCTTTTTCAGACAGGTGTAATCTGTCGTATAATGTGATTAATGGATCCTTTCATTTTGCTAGTAATTCTGTCATGATAAAGTGGTATAATCAATCCGGTAATATGGACCCCTCCAATATGAAATATGATTGGAGAAATATTACAAGGAGCCCGGTAGTGTTTAGTGGATCTGACTTCCGCTGGTATGTGGGGATTGGTCCCATTTACCACGATGGTTCAGCTGTGCTGACAACGGGTTCTCAGAATGAATTTCCATATACTTCATGCTATCTCCCAATGTCCAGTTTCAGGAGGGATCTTACCTCAGCTACCACGGGAAAATCTTTTGTTAAGTGGTTTGATGGGCATCATATGAGTCGCATATGGACACCTGCTACAAACCTCTTTGCTGTAGTGGGTCATTATTGGTTGTGTGGGGAAACTCTGTATCAGGTAATTAACCTCTCCCTATTACCCTGTGCTTTGGTCAAAGTTTCTTCTTTTTCTGTCTTGATATCTCTTAATGTTACCCATCATTCTGCTTCTCGCTCCGCCCTGCATAGATTAAAACGTAGCTCCTCAGCTTATGCTAGCCCCTGGGATTCCTCTATAGCCGAGGATGATGCCATTCAGGCCTCATTCGAGTATATCAATTCCACTTATCCCATGACTAAAACTCGTTTGGATGCCCTTAGCGCAACGGCCTGGATTCCCTTTGCCACCCCCGCCCTTACTGCTGAGCTTGGTATGGCTGTACGCCGTTTGCAATGTTTGTTGCATATTCAAATGAAAGCTGTTACCGAATCTATCTCACGCCTAGCTGAGTCCCTTGAGCAAAATACACAAATGACTCTGCAGAATAGGCAAGCTTTGGATTTACTTTTGGCTGCTGAAGGCGGAACATGCACTTTCATTAATGCTACAAACTGTTGTACGGTCATCGCTAACCATACCATTTTTGTTCTTGATGCTATGAATAAGATAAAGCATCTCTCTGAGTTGCATATTGATGATTTTAAAGGGGGGCTTCAACTTGATAATATCTGGGGTAGTATTGCTTCATGGTTTGCTAGTTTAGGTGTAGGACTTAAAGCCTTCTTTATTACGCTTTTAAGTATAGCTTGTTTTGCAATCATTGCCTGTTGTGCCTTATCCATTTTACTTCCCTGTTGTAAACGAATGATATCGCAAAGCACTAAAACCATGTATATTGTGTCAAGGGAGCAATACCAGCGATTGCCTTTGGATGATCTATCTTTGTCTCAAATGGTTGTTATTCATGCCCCTTAGTGGGATTACTTTTGCTACCCCCCCCAACAAAAAAAAGAAAAAGGAAAAGAAAAAGTGGCGAATGTTGGGAGGACAATACAGACTCTGGAAGCTCTCCTCTTGGAAATGCCCCCCCCCCCCAAACACCAAGCACAGCTGCCACAGACACCCTAGAGGATGAGGAGTGGCTCACAGCACAGTCTCCAGAACCTCCGGCCGGCTGGATATTCTTACCCATAATGCCATCCATCACCTCCTGCCCTGAGGCAGGCAAGGCCGGACTAATTGCTTCCCCCATCTGAAAGAGGGGGGAGCAGGCCCTCCAGGGATGACTCAGAAACTGCCATTCCAGAACAGCAGAGTCCAAAAGCCAGAGATGAGGCACCTCACTTGCCACAGGTCAATGTTTTCTGGAAGAAGACAGAGTTAAAGCAAGTACCACAACAGCATGCTCTAAAGCTGTGCCAGCCCAAAGGCACGCATTAACTACACTTTTAGTGCAATGCTAGTTAAAGGTAGTTGTAGGAACGTTTGAGCTGTTTGGGCGAAACGCATGTACAGACTACACGACTCCTACAATAGGAGAAAACACTACTAACGCATGCAGTAAATGGCAGGAAACCCCTAAACTATGCCAACGGTTTTCAGCAGTTCACCCCGAACTACATCCCATACAGACAAGAATCTGGAGCCCCCAACAACGACAATCTTCAGGAGCACGGGGGGGGGGGGGGCAGAAGAGGAGGGAGGGGGTGTTAAGGTTGTGTGAGGCTGTTACACTCTTCCAGATCCTTCCAATTTCTTGTTGCTCAACAGGCTCTTATGATAACAGCATGGAGCTAAACCAATTTTCCCTCCTCCTATGGCTACTGAAAAAAAACCTGCAGTCTAGTGGAGCCTCCCACATAGCGCTAAAGTGAGAGAGTCACCCCTCAAGGTGGTTGTTCACAAGTGTTTAATTAATCTTTTCCTCTCAATTCTGAGATTTTCTTCAGAGAGGAGAAAAAGAAATACTTGAGGAGACCTCTGACGGCTGAGGTGAATAGAGGCCCTTGTCTCCACCAATCTGCTGGTAAGAGAACACAACCCACTTGTCTGGTCTTGTCTAGCAAGACAATATGGAATAAAAAACTTTAATAAAAATGCTGCACATTGGGCTGCTTCAGTGCAACACAGCCACGGGAGCAAATGAAAATGCTCCGGTGGCTGTCTTAAGCATTAATATAGCCACAGCTGCATAAATCACTTCTTTATTTATTTATTTATCATTACTTTTATACCGCTCCTTCCTGAGATCAGGGGCGGTGTACAATGAACAACATTATTACATAGAACAAATTTTAACATTCTAAAATTGTAACAGGTGTTGGGAAATTTGACTTAAAGTCTGCCTTGGGTCTGCTTATATATGTATATATTGGCTTTATATGACTGCACCCTTGCCTGGTGAAACTACACAGATGGCACAGAAGACAAGAAGACAATAACTATATGAGAGTATATGCTTGCCATAAGATAATAGATGCGGCCTGCTATGGAGGATTCTGGGTAACCATATTCTGGATAGGAGTATGCAGAATATTGGGGCCTAGCAAAAGAAAGTACAGGCCAAGCTAGGAATTTAACGAATTCAAACTAATGAGCAAAAGCACTCTCTTGCCCTGCACGGTTTCAATTAGTGCCAAGAAGAAAAATACAGGAAGGGGCAGAGGTCACAGGCCATGCATAGATGAGCAGACCTAAAAGCAGATCCAGATGTATAGAGGTCACAGGCCATGCATAGATGAAGCAGATCCAGATGTATAAATGTAAAGGCATTCTCCCCTGGGGAAAAGTGTTGCAGGACGCCTGAGGCCCTGCTGACACCTAAGAAGTTATGATGGATTCACTGAAACTAATTTGAAACAGACATTTGAGACAAGGAAAAATGTATATAAATCAGCCATTTCAGGTGGGGGTGGGCAGTGTTTTCTCCCTTTACAGAGAGAGAGAGAGAAAGTACTGTCTGCCATTTCTAGACAGGCTTTTGCTGTTCTGCATGACACTGCTATTTTGTTATGCTGAAATAAAAGTTTTTGTAATTAAAGCAACTGCCGTCTAAGTAATTCTTTGATTAGTGATATTTGGGCAACCGTTGTGGGAACCAGAAGCTACACAGGCAGAACTATGTACAAGGCAGGGTATGTGTTTTTAAGAGCACTCTAACAGAACTATGTACAAGTGATAGCAGGTGAGACTATTTACATTTGTAGCAGAGGCGACAGTCTTGTATGGGCTGAGTTGGGGTGATTTGAGGGACAAGCCATTACCTTCAACAAGTTCTCCAAAATGCTGAGTAAACAGGAAGGTTTTTAGTTCTTTTCTAAACATTTTTATATCTTTGATTGCACGTAGGAAGTCCGGGAGGTCATTCCATAACATATATTTATTTACAGCGCTTGATATACCGCCCATACCGGAGTGTCAGGGCGGTGTACAATAATAATCATAGACACTGCTAGAAAAACAAAGGAGGAAAAAGAACGCCATTGGTTAATAGGAAAGTAATAGTGAGGCAGTAGGAAGAGTATAGGAAAGGGACAGAGCTGGACGGAGGCAGAGCTGACTGCGGGTGGGGTGGGAGGGTAAGGGGGGAAAGGAAGGGTAATGTATAGCACTGCGACCATCATGTGACGGTTTCAGGGGCAGGGAGGTTGAAGGCCCGGCAGCAAAGATGGGTTTTGAGTAGGGATTTAAAGCGGGGAAATGAAAGTTCAGTACGGAGAGAGTGTGGGAGTGAATTCCACAGAGCGGGACTTAGAAAGAAAAATGCGGCGTGACGGGTGAGTTCGAGGTGTGTTTGAGATGGTGAGGGAAGAAAAAGACAGTAGCCATGGGCACAGCGAAGCAAACGAGGAGCAGACTGAAGATGGATGAGGTCAGCCAGATACTGGGGGATACCGGTGTGGAGAGCCTTGTGCGTGGTGATGAGGAACTTATAAATGAATCTGAATTTGATGGGGAGCCAATGGAGAGAGAGAAGACAGAGAGTGATGTGGGCAAAGGGGGAAGAATGAGTGATAAGACGAGCGGCTGTATTTTGAACAAGTTGGAGACGTTGAAGCTGATAGTTGGGGAGACTGGCGAAAACAGAATTACAATAGTCCAAGCGGGAAATCACAAGAGAGAGAACCAGGGTAGTGAGGGAGGGAACAGAGAGAAGTGGCCTAAGAGCTCAAATCCTCCAAAGGTGAAAGAAACAGCTACGCACGAGGGTGGAAATATGCTGGAGGAAAGACAATGAGGAATCGAGGGTAACACCAGAGTAGGGATGAGTGGGATGGGGAGGGAGGACATAGTGGGAGCCAGGGTGGGAGGGGTAGTGCTGAAAGAGAACCAAATGGCGTAAGACTTAGACGGGTTGATGCATAGGAAGTTATCAGAGAACCAGCCGGCAACAAGGGTGAGACAAGTATTAAGGGCAGTGAGGTCAGGGGCCGAGGAACTAGTGTGATGGATGAGGAGAATATCGTTGGCATAAAAATAGGCAGATATATCGGTCTGCTGGATGAGCAAAGGAAAATGTTGAAGAGGAGGGGGGCGAGGATAGAGCCCTGGGGGACACCACAGTGCAAGGAGAATGATGGAGAGATATCAGAGCTTGAGTGCACAGCAAAGGTGCGTGATGAGAGAAAAGACCGAAACCAAAGGAGAACAGTACCACTGATGCCAAAGTTGGATAGATGGGTGAGGAGAGTGCGGTGGTCAACAATGTCAAAGGCGGCGGAGAGATCTAAAGAGACAGCAATAGATAGGTCACCACGGTCGTGAGAGCGGTGGAGTTTGCTAAGGAGTGCCAGAAGAATAGTTTCAGTGCTGTGGCCTGCCCTGAAACCAGACTGCCATGGGTGAGGGGAAAGGGTAGTGTCAAGATGTGCAGGCAGCTGTGTGAAAACACAGTTACTTACCTGTAAAAGGTGATCTCTGTGAACAGCAGGAATAAGTCTTAACATATGGGTACTGTGGTGGCGCAGAGGAGAAAGAGCCTGAGAAAGAAGGGAGAAATCAGATATTTTTCTCAAAGAAGAGAAACAAAACCAGAAGTTCAGGGGTTAAAACTCCTGGTTTAGAAAAAAACTCCTCACAGAAGACTTGTTGTCAAGGGACTCGCCCTAGCTCCCTAGTTACCAGCCCTGCTCACGAGGGACAGCTAGGGGAGGAGCTAGCAAGTAGGAAGGGGAAATACAGATATAAACGCCAGGAATCTGGAAGAGGAGAGAGAGGGAACGGACAAAGAGCAGCAAGAGCAGCAGAGAACTCAAGGAGTCCGGGAAGTGCAGGACGTGCTCAGAGTGCAGGTGTGAGGTACACTGCAAGGGAAAGCAGCCTTAGAGGAAGGTGCTTTGGGAGCCAGACTTCCAGTGAAGGAGAATCGTCTTCTGAGAGAGAGAGAAGGAGGAGGAGTTCTGAGTCCAATGCTGAGGTAAATGGGTCTGAGAGTCCTAGAAGGGAAAGAGGCTCTAGGAGCTCAGCAGAATTACCCAAGAGAGGCTTGCAGAGAGTGAAGGAAGCTTCACCCAAAGCTCCGTGGAGAAAGACAAAACCAGCCAGAGGTTTTAAAGTTTATCCAGGGGAATTTCCAAGCCATGCGAGTAACCTGAAACATGCTCCAAAAGTTTATATGGAACCAGAGCAGTTAGTTGTAGAGTCAGCTAAATCCTTATTTCCTCAGATTAAAGTGAGCAGTGTTAAACCCTCTAACAAACTTGTGAAAGTTAAAGAATTACCTAAGAGTAAAGACATCTCTCAGAGGAGAGGAGAATCTGCTTTAAATAAGGTTTTACAAATCTTAAAAGGTTTAATGCAAGACAATTCTGAATTCATGAATAATGCTTCTCTAGCAAACTCAGATGTTGAGAGCATGGAATTTGAATCTTCTATGACAGGAACCTGACCCTGTTGAAGAAATGGAATGTTCTTTAGTTTTTAGAAAGTAGCTAAAAACTAGAGTGTGTCACGAAGCCAAAACTAGCAAACGCAAAGCTGAGAGGAATATGCTAATTAGGAGACCTGTGATTCTCTAAGCTTAACCCCTTCTTTGAAAGACTGCTTGTACAAAGTATAGAGCCTGGCAGATAGCAGGTGAAGAAACCATTGTATGTGAGAAGAGAGAAAACAGTGTGCAGTGAAGTTTTACTTTGTGGGATTACTTGAAGCTGTACATGTTTTAAAAGTCACATTCTGGAGAAGAAGGTTTTTGCACCAAAGTTCTTTTGCTATGATTTTGGTATGAAGAAATACTTTGTTTAAGTTTGCTGATAAGCTGAATACAAAGCCTCTTACCTTGTTGTTTTTCTCTGGAAGTTTCCATACCTTATGTTGATATTTGGAACTGTTTAAGAAGTTCCTCTGGCCTAAAGGAATAATAAAAATCCTGCGTGCCTATTTTCCCTCTTGGCTTAAGTTATTTCAACTACACAACTACAACTATAGGCATGTGTTAAAATAAATAAAGACTATCATCACTCCCAGCACCTAGGCAACCGCCTAGGGTAAAGGGCGTGGTGACAGTACGTTGGTACTGACGGAGCCTGCATGGGAACGCTCCCCAGCATCCAAAAAGAAAGCTTTTGGGAGCAGCCCACGCGCATGTGCGCTGCCTTCCCGCCCATTCACTTCCCTCTCATCAGTTGGGTTTGTAGCCGAGTCCGAAGGAGGGAAGTAGACAAATTAGAGAGAGAGAGAAACAACTCCTAGGGGAGGTGGGTGGGTTGTGAAGACTTATTCCTGCTGTTCCCAGAGATCACCTGTTACAGGTAAGTAACTGTGCTATCTCCAGGAACAAGCAGGAATGAGTCTTCACATATGGGGACTCCCAAGCTGAGATGCCTGGAGGAGGTCCCAGCATGTTGCACATCTAGTCGATGGGCCATGCTATCTCCCAGAACCTGAGGCATCCAAGGGATGGAGGGTAGGAGTTGAAGTACGAAGGGTGTGCTGTGGAACAGCTTGACTAAACAAGGCGTCTGGAGAGGAGTCCTTGTGTAGATCAGAAATGTTAGTGAAAATTGGATTCCAATTTTCTAATGTGGAGCTTAGTTAAAAATATTGCTTAAGTATTTGTTGAGAGTAATGGTCTGGTGCTAGAAACCAGTACATTAACCTCAAAGAAAATACCTTACTGTGAAGTAGAGGAAATAAATTTTGCAATACAGGCAGAGGTCAGAAGCCTAGATGGCTAGAACTAATCCCAGAAGAAAAAACTGGGAGAGTTTAATGGGATTGGACTTTGGATGAGAAGCTAAAGCTTCTGTAGGCCAACATTTGAAGCTCTTTGTCCTTGGAGCAGAAAAAACTCTAGGAAAAAGTGGAGATAAATCTGACTGGTTTTCAGAAAAAGGATGGTCTTTGAGACCCCTCTATCCAAATGAAAGAAGAAACATTTGTAGTAGGCGGTGAAGCCTCCAATTTCTTGAAGATCAGGAAGGTCTTCCCCAAGTGATGTCACTTAGGATGACTTTGCATGGAGAGCTTCAGATGTAATGTAACCAGAGAGGTTACAGTAAAAGAAGGTAGTTTGTGATTACCATAGAAATTGGTTGTCCATTTAAACCTTATGGCATGCTGGAACAGCATTAATATGGACAGTAAGAAATCTTTCAGAGTGAGATATGTGTATTTATATACACATAAATATATATATATATTGTGATGGGGCCCGTGGTTAGAGCCCTTATTGCCCTGTATAGGCGGTTGCCTAGGGCCTATGAACAAGTAATTGCTCTGGCTTGTTAAATAAAAGAGCCTTTCAGAGCAACTTTTGAATAAAACTTAAAGTGGGTTTTATTCCCCGTCCCGCTCGGACTTGTCAAGAAAACAGAAACTTAAAGATGAACAGAGCAACAAAATAATGGCAAACAAGTAATCCTTATTTCCTGTACAAAGTTCTCTTTGCATTCATTCACATAGCCAGGCTGCGTTTGTAACACATGCTGCATTCCATGGGAATGGGCTCTGGAAGATTGCTAGCGTCTTCCCATATCATATTCTCCTCAGCAGTGCCCAAACTCCCTGTGTCAGACTCCTCATACCAATCGCGCTCAGACACAGTGTCCTGTGATAAATCACTGTAATAATCAAAAGAGGCTCTTCTCCCTTCAGGGCTATACCTCTCTGGCCTGTGGTATCTTCTGCCTGGGCTCTCCTCCCAGAATAACAGTTCTGAACCACCTTGCTGCTTGTAGTTATATTCAGGATCACGCCCTTGGCACTTAGGGGTTTTAAACTTCTCCCTATAATCATATGGAGGATTCCTTCTCTCTGCAGGGACTGCCTTAATACTTGGCTCCCTATACCTTATGGCTTTTGCCTTCCAGGCTGGTTGTGCAGGAGTATAATTAGACTTAGTTTTACACCTACTTCTTAGGCTGCAGACGTGCTTGGAGTTCCCATCCCCCAACACTTTCCTCTCACAGTGACCTCTGCCTTGAGCTGGCACATACCGGTCTCTAGTGTAGTGGGATCCTCCTAGCTTCTCTTTCAGGTTATTTCTGGTAGCAGGTTTACTCTTGGAACAGCTTGCCTTGAACCTCTCTTCTCGAGAGCTGGAGTCAGACTCACTTCTGGTTCTCCGTGAGAAGAGTTTCCTCCCAGCAATCCCCTGGGGTTTCTGCTCAGCTGATGAGAGCCACACCTCCTGCTATTCTCTGCAACCCGACCTGCAGTCCTACTCTCTGTAGTTCCCTTTGGTGTTCGTGTTCTTGCTCCTCCTCTTGCCACTCCCAATCTACTCCACTGACTGGAACCTTGCCTTAAGTAATCCCTAGCTCTGCACGTGACCTGGGGATTTTCACTCAGGTGTTCCTGATGGGATTTTTGTTTGCTACGTAGCAAGAATTTCCCTTGCTCCGGTGAATCAGAGTGCCTAGTGCTGCTTTCTAAAGCTGACTCTGAGGTAAGTCTTTCTTTTACCTGAATTTGCATAGGCTGTGTACCCCTTGCTGCATCACAATATATATATATATATGTGTGTGTATATATATATATATATATATATATATATATATATATATATATAAAGAGAGACTCACTTAATAACAAGAAGGGGTAAGACCTGCTTGAAAATATGGATAGAGAACCCCTTATTGGTTATACATGGAGAACCATGAAGAAGGTTACATGGAAACCAGTGGAAGTTTCCTAGTCAGAAGGATAGGTCTAGATCTCTTTAAAATTCTAGACTCTGAATAACCAGAAATGGAGATCTACGTGAAGGGGTGCAGAGAAAACTTTAGTCTTAAGACGAGAAGTCTGGATCCTTCTATAACTTCAGTGTGGAGAAAAAGACGCAATAAAAGGGAATACCATATTTGCCCATCTATGAGGGCAATATGAGTATAATGCGTTCTTTGTTCAGCATAAGCTCCAATGAAGTATTGAGAATTAGAAGGAATGCACTAGACAAGGACCGACTGCAGTGAAAAGAAATGCATCCCTGTTGAAGAAGTTCCACTGGAGATGTGGAACAACTCAGGGAATTAAGCAATTCTTTATGCTGTCACGTGATCTAAGCCCTGGTTCATTTTCCCTAAAAGGAAATTTTAAGGAAGATGGTAAAGGTAGGAAAAAAACGGTCATGTGGGAGCATGACTGGGCAAGCCTTTGAACCATCTGGAAGCTACCCACCAGGAATGGCTCTGACGCTCTCTGGCAAAGGCCCATAGTTGCAGAGCTTTTTGTAGAATTGCAGAGAGCATGTTGTAGGTTGCCCAGGTGAGATCTGGTTGTTTAACTACCAGTGTGCAACTTAATCTATTCTGTGGGAGCCAAAGAATTAAAGATGGCTAAGAATAGCAGACAGGCTGGTTGCCTGCAACAATAAATTGTCCAAGAAGGTTATTGGAACCTCTCTTGGAATTATGTGTTATTAAGGCAGCAAAAAGGATAGGTCCTATAGATTGGACAAGGACCGACAGACAGAATTAGAAGTGACTAACTCTCAATTATGGTCTGATAAGCTGTCTTAAAAGAACTATTTGAAAGATTGCAGAGGGGAGAAACTCTGTATGGAAATTACTTACTGGAGTAGGTATCGAGGACAATCCTATGGCTTAAAAGGTAAGCCCTCCAGTGAAATAATATCACTCTTAGATTGAAAATGTCAACTAAGAGGGATAGAATACAGAGTTGGGAAGATTTATAATTTGGTAGTCCCTGAAAAGGGTAAAGCTCCCTTGCAGTCAAAGTATAAGATATCCTCGTACAGGACAACTGCCAAGGTGAAGGGCATAGCATACCTTGTAAGTAGTTGTAACTCCTCTGTTTAAATTAAAAGGAGAGGAGAAAACTGTTACCTGTGGGGCATGATATCCTCAATAGTTCTAAGAGCTGAAAAGGATGGATTGCCCTTGGCAAGAGATTCATGCCTTAAGTAGAGGATTGAGGCAGTGTATTACTGACCTTTTAATAAGGATGAGAAGAACTACAAATGCTTCTATAGTTAAGAAGTAGTGGTTCTGAAAACTCAACAGGAAAAAAGATTTAATGAAATAAAAAAATCAGAAACCCTGCGACTGCTGAGTTTGCTGAGCCTGTTGAGACTTTGGTTTTCTTAGCCTGGAATGATGTTTTCCTTCTTTGGAAACATCTGCATGATGGGTAGAAGATGAATAAAACTTTTTCTCCCTAGGGGAATAAAGTTTGTTAGGAGATTTTTTAGTAGCTGGGGTAGAGGAAAGTTTTGACAATCCTCTGAAAGTAACACTATCAGTGTTTAACTGCTTAGCTTGAAATAAAGCATCCTTGTTAAAGAGATTTTCACCAGTACAAGGAGTATTTCCCAGCTTTTCTTGTACCCATTTGTCCAAGTCTGAAAGCTTGGAGCCAGGCTATGCGTTGTGCTCCTATGGCTATAGCAGAAGTTCTGCTAATAGACTCAAAACAGCCCAGGGAAGCATGATTAAGGAATTTAGAGACATTTTGAGCATGACTTACTAATATGGAAAAGTCTGCTCTTTTATGTTCTTGAAGAAAAGGGTTCAAAGACTAAGTTCTTTGTGACCTCTTCAAGAGATAATCCCATATAGAAAATATATGAGATAATTCTTGCTGAAAGCTTGGATGCCTGGAAGCATCGACGTCCAAAAGCATCTAAAGTTCTAGACTCATGACCTGGCGGATAAGAAGAGTGCTTCTTTGTACTCTTAATACGCCTCATTGCTGATTCTACAACAATAGAATGATGAGGGAGCTGAGTCTTTTGAAAACCTAGAGAAGGTGGCACTTTGTACATGGAGTCAAGTGTCTTAGAATGTGGTGATACCGTTAAAGGAGTTTCCCACATTCTGAAAAGTAGATCTTCTAAGATCTGATGCAAAGGAAGCATGATGACCTCCTCTGGAATCCAGGAGGATTGCAGGATCTCTGAATCCCCTGGGAAGGATTCTTTACCAGGTATAGAAATGGCAAGTAATTTTGCCATATCAAGCAGAAAAGCTTGAAAAGAAATCTCCCCTGAGGGGGACCCTCTAAAATGAGGGGTAAAGGCTAGACTTGTTGAAGATTCAGCCTTGGTACCGATGGATTCATCCCAGTTATCGGGATCGGAAGAGATGAAAGGGTAGAGCATTGGATTTTCCTTAAAGTAATGTCTCCGGTACTGCCCGAGGTTGGTACTGAGACGAGTCGGTACCGAATCATCCATGCTAGAGATCGATTCCAGGCTCGGCATTGAAGGAAGCGAGTCTGTCGAAGTAAGCATGAACGATACCGGTACCGAAGCCGATACCGATACTGGAAGATCGGTCTGCAGCAACTCTAATGGTACCGAAGTAACCGAGAGCGCTAGACTGCGATCATCGGTGAGGAGTGTTTCATCCATCACCATAGCCGATGCCGGGGTGTCGGTACCGCTCGAAGCAGCCACAACCACCGAGCATGGCGCAGGTGTGTTCATCGAGATAAGAACCCCGGGAACAACCTGAAGCCCCGTTAATGCTTTGGAGCTCGAAGACTCCCGCCGGGGCTTTATTGCCAATATGTCCTCGAGGGCAAGGCCAGAGCCATCTCGATACTGGGAAGGAGATCTACCACTCGAGGACTGGCTAGTCTTTACAGACTTTTGTTTGGTTACCTGATCCTGTGGAGATATTTTAGCTGGTGACATCGAATGCGATGTGAACCGGGTATCGAGTTATGCTCGATTCTGAAGACTTCTTCTGTTTGAGCTCCAGCAGGAAAGACACTCCAGTGGGCAATGGTCAGGACCCAAACATTTTAGACACCAAGTATGGGTGTCTGAAAACATATCTGTACCGCCACACTTTGAGCATTCCTTAAGGGTAGTGGCTGGCTTTTCAATGATGGAAAGATAGAGGCCTAGTGGCCTAGAAAGTGTCAGACACTAAAAACAGGAAAATTCCTGAAGAAAAAGAAGAAATTCTTTAGAAAAAAAGAAAAAACACCGGCGGTACCGGTGGCGTCGAGGGAAGGCAGACGCGACCACAAAAAAGTAAGAATAAAAAGAAGAATTTTCTGTGGTGACAGGAATACGTCCTGCCGGCTCCACGGAAAACTGATGAGGGAAGTGAATGGGTGGGAAGGCAGCGTGCATGCGCGTAGAATGCTCCCAAAAGCTTTCTTTTTGGACGCTGAGGAGCGTTCCCGCGCAGGCTCCATCGGTACCAACGTACCCATATGTGAAGACTCATTCCTGCTTGTTCCTGGAGATCACACGCTTTTCAAGAACTTTGGAGAGGAAAGGGAGATTCGATACAGGGTGCCAATGTGCAGGAAGAGCAGGGGTCGAGAGTGGGCTTCTTCAGAAGGGAATGAACCAGAGCGTGTTTCCAACAGGAAGGGAAGCAACCGGAAGTGAGACTGGAATTAATTATGGCAAGAACATAAGGGAGAAGCGTGAGGGATGGATCCAGGAGCCAGGTGGAAGGAAGGGGATTGACTGGACAGGTAGTCTTGTGAGATGAAGAGATGGCCTTGACAAGTTCGTAGGAGGTGCAGCAAGAGAGAAAGCTTGGTTACTTGTAAATTGTTTTGACTTGCGATAGGTGGAAGGGATTGCAAGTGTGTTCCGAGAGTGTTCCCTTCTTGATCTAGTGTTAGTGGATTGGGTGATTAATGTTGAGAGATAGGATGGAGCAATATTATTAGTAATCTTGAATGTTGTCATTATTGTTTTATATTTAATTCTGCTAATTATTGGTAACCAGTGTAGATGTATAATAGGGGTGTTATATGGTCAGAGAGTTGGGCCTTTGCATTCAATTTTTGCAGTTACATTTTGTGCAGTTTGAAGTTGCTTGAAGTACTTTTTGGGAATACCATAGAGGAGGCTGTTACAAAAATCAAAGTGGGGGGTGATCAGAGCATGAACTACTGATCTGAAATCGTGTGTGTCCAGAAGGGGTCTGAGGTGTATTGTATTGTTCTTAATTTAAAGTAAATAGATTTGGTTAGTTGTTTTATGTGTGCAGATAGTGTGAGGGTTTGATCCAGTATAATGCCAAGATATCTTACTTCTTTTTTAACAGGGAGGATTGTGTTAAGTATTTTGAATGTTTGTGGGGGAGTGAAATTTGGGTTCCTTGAGATGTAGAGTACTTCAGGTTTCTTAAAGTTGATGGACAGATTGTTTGAGTTTAGCCAAGCTTGGGCTTCCAAGATACAGGATTCGATTATGTGTTGGGCTGTGTTTAGACCATCTATGGGGAGATTTAACATAATGTCTTCTGCATAGATGTGATAATTCACTTTAAATTTCTTGAATATGTTGCATACTGGTTGTAGGTATAGGTTAAATAATAGGGCGGATAATGCAGAGCCCTGGGGTATTCCTTGCTCCTGTCTAAATGTATTGGAGGTTTCATTACCTAATTGGACTTGTTGCATATGGTCTGTATTGTAGGATTGGAACCACTGATAAGCTATTCCTGTTACTCCAATTTGTGAAAGTCTTGCAAGAAGATTCTGAAGTAGTTCCGGAATGCTGTAGCCATATTGTTTAAAACAGTTGCAGGAGTATTTTTGTTTGCTCCTGCAGCTCTGTTGTAGCCCAGACCGTGGCATTTTTATTAAAGCACTTCCTGTCTCGATAACAAAAGCAAGAGGAAAAGGAAGAGAGAAGGTAGCTGATGGGAAGGGGGAAGGCTGCGACTAGGGGACTGATGTAGGATGAGAGAGAAGCTGAGACACTGGAATAGGCTGATGGTGGTGGAGACTGGAGAGGAATGGGACTGGAAGAGGGCTAATGCTGGGAGATGGGCTTGGGACTGGAAATGGGCTGATACTGGTGTTAGGGGAGAATGGAGCTGGAAATGGACTGATACTATGCTTTGAAGGGGGATGGTGTCTAAAAATGGGCTCACACTGGGGCTGCAGGGGAACTGGGGACTAAAAATGAGCTGATACTGAGGTTGGGGGGGGGGACTTGAAATGGGCTTATGCTAGAGAGGGGACTGATGCTGGGAGGGCACTAACTTTTGGTGCTGGGGGGCCTGGTACTGAAAGAAGGCTAATGCCGGCAAATGCTGGGGTCTGGGTGTGAAAAAGATGCTAGAGGAGTGAAAAGGGAGAGAAGGACAGATATTGTGGGGGCTGGGGAAGAAGCAAACTCATAATCAGAGGCAAGTTGAGAGGGAGGGGTATAAGATAAGATTCTGAAATAAGGAGGAGGAGGAGGAAGACAGGGTTAATGTGTATTAGAGAATGAGGTAAATGGGTGGGCACTGGGGACATGGGGATGTGTGAGAACAGGGACTTGGGCTTAGGTGGAGAATATAAGATTGGGTGAGAAAACAGAAGAAAGACCCTTAACATAGCCTAGGTATTGGGCATGTAAGTGGTGACTCAGGGCTTGGGTGAGATTGTGAAGACTCAGGGACTGAGTAGGGTGGAAGAGTGGGGACTTGGGGTCACCTGGAGGGATATTTGGAAATCTAGTGATAAGAATTTGACCAGAGATTAGGACGGCAGTGGGGAAAAGGTGATGGGGCGAGGCGTATCAGTAGGGCTGTGAGACCAAGTGCAGAAATATGGGGAGGGAAGGTGGTTTGAAGGGCCTTGGAAGATTTGGGGAGGGACTGGGGATGGTTGAAAAGAGCTATAGAGTGGGTGGGAGCCACAGGAAGGGATAGTCTTCCTTGAAGGTGGCAAGAGAGAGTAGACATGGGGAAGACGAAAGTAGAAATGGAAACCTGGATTGCAGAAGACATAAGAAAGGGCCTGAGGTGGAGAGAGAAAGCGTAGTTACTCACCTGTAACAGGTGTTCTCCGGGGACAGCAGGAATCAGTCCTCACATATGGGTGACGTCAGCACCGACGGAGCCTTCGCGGAAGCATCCCCCCAGGTTTCAAAGGCTTTGGGAGATGCCACCACACATGCGTGGTCCCCTTCCCGCCCAAGAGTGCCATCTTGCTCAGTCAGATGACATAGCTAAAAGACGGCAAAAAATAAAAGATGGTAAAGGAGCAACTCCAAGAGGAGGAGGGAGGGTTGTGAGGACTGATTCCTGCTGTCCCTGGAGAACACCTGTTACAGGTGAGTAGGTGAGTAACTATGCTTTCTCCGGGAACAAGCAGGAAGTCAGTCCTCACATATGGAACTCCCCAGCTACAGGCTACCAAAAGCCCATAGCAAAAAACAGGGCTCCCTCATGGGGAGCCGCAAGCAGCAGCAATATAGTCCATATGCACAGACCACAGTAGGACCCCTGTATCTGATGAAGCCAGCACTCCGGTAGCCTGAACACAGAAGGGTCAGAGGATAGGAGTTGCCTAAACCCCGAAAAGATTACAGAGCACAGCCTGGCCGAAAGCACTGTCCCGTTGGGACTCTCTTTCCAGACAGTAATGGGCTGCGAAGGTATGGACTGAAGACCAGGTGGCAGCCTGGCAGATGTCCACCATAGGGAAGGAGTCAAAGTTTACCACCGAAGCTGCCATGGCCCTGACAGTGCGCTGTGACACTGCCTTCAGCAGGAGCCTCGCCTGCTCGTAAGCGAGGGCGATACAGTCCACCACCCAAGTGGACAGTGTACGCTTGGTCACCGCCTCCACCAGCCTACTGGGGTCATAAGAGATGAAAAGCTGAGAGACTTTGTAGTGGCCCTGAGTGCATTGGATGTAGAAGGACAAGGCCCACTTACAGTCCAAGGTGTGGAGGACAGTCTCCGCCTGACTGGAGTGAGGTCTTGGAAAGAAGGTAGGGAGCACCACTTCCTGGTTGAGATGGAAGGGTGACACCACCTTCGGCAGGAATCTGGGGTGCATGCGAAGCACCACTCTGTTTTGGTAGAATCTGGTATAGGGCACCTCCGCCACCAGGGCCTGAAGCTTGCTAACTCTGCATGTGGAGATGAGCGCAACCAGGAAAGCCACCTTCCAAGAGAGATAGCGGAGGTTGGCAGGTAGCCAGAGGTTTGAAGGGCGAGTGAGGGAGTTGCCCCAACACCACATTGAGGTCCCATTCGATTACCAGAGGGCAAACCGGGGGCTTCAGTAAGAGTAAGCCCTGAAGGAAATGGGTTACCAATGGCTGGGCCGAGATAGGCTTACCAGATGGTGGTGCGCCACCAGGGCACTAAGGTGCACTCGGACGGAGTCAGACTTGAGCCCGGACCGGGAGAGGTGGAGAAGGTACTGCAGTACCAGAGCCACTGGGCAGGAGAAGGGGTCAGCCCCATGTTCAGCACACCAAACAGAGAAGCTGTGCCACTTAAGGGCATAAGCCTTCCTTGTAGAGGCCTTGCAAGAGGCCAGCAGGATATCTTCAACCTCATCCGGAAGATTGAAAGGGGCCAGAGTCATCCTTTCAACAGCCAGGTTTTCAGTGACAGGGACCCCAGGTTGGGGTGCAGGAAAGAGCCCCCTTCCCGAGATAGGAGTCCCGGGGCGGTCCCCAAGAGGATGGCGGTCTCCACCATCAGCTGCAGAAGCAGCGGGAAACACGGTTGCCTGGGCCACCGAGAGGCTATCAGGATGAGCAAAGCCCTGTCACGGAGGGTCCTGAACAAGGTCTTGGCAATCAGCGGCGTAGGAGGGAAGGCATACAAGAGGCCTTCTGCCCACGAGACCAGGAACGTGTCCACAGTAATCCTGGAGGGGTGGGGCTGCCGGGAGCAGAAGCGGGGCAACTGAACGTTGTCCAGGCTGGTGAACAGATCCATCACGGATACCTCCCCAGAGCCGAAAAAGCCAACTGGCTACCCTGGGGTCCAGCTGCCACTCGTCCGGCTGGAGGATTCTGCTGAGCTTGTCGGCCAGAAGGTTGTCCTGACCTGGCAGATACACTACCCGCAGGAGGATACCCTGTTGGACTGTGTATGAGCAGTGCCTCCTGGCAAAGGGTACGAGACCCCGTGCCCCCCTGTTTGTTCACGTAGAACATCGCCACTTGGTGGTCTGTCTGGACCAGCACTGATTGGTGACACAGGTGGTGACAAAAGACCCTCAGGGCTAGATGTTTGGCTCAGAGCTCCAGGAGATTGATCTGCTGGGCACTCTCACCTGGTGACCAGTTGCCTTGAGTGCGGAGACCTCCGCAGTGGGCTCCCCAGCCAAGCAGGGAGGTGTCCATAGTGAGGACTCTTGAGGAGCTTGGGGCCTGAAGGGCAGGCCCGCCTCTAGATGCTGGGGAGACTGCCACCAGAACAGAGATTCCACCAGTTGGCGGGTCACAGAGAGACTGTTTCGAAGGCGGCCCGTGGCCTGAGACCACTGGTCCCAGACACACCTCTGCACTGCATCTGGGGTGATGTGGACCATGGAGGCCATATGCCCGAGGAGGCGTAGAAGCTGCCGAGCGGGTATCGAGGGATGGCACTGTATGTCCCGTGCCAGAGTCCGGAGATGGTCAGCTCGGTCCCTGGGCAAGAAGGCCTTCAACTGGAGAGTGTCGATCTTTGCCCCAAAGAACTCCAGAGACTGTGCCGGGAGGAGGTGAGACTTGGTGTAGTTTATGACAAACCCCAAGTGCTGCAGAACCTGGATGGTGCACGAGGTGGCCTGTTGCATCTCTGAGACTGTCCCTCCCTTTATGAGCCAATCATCCAGGTAGGGAAATACGAAGACCCCCCTGGAGCCGGAGGAAGACGGCCACCACTGCCAGGCATTTTGTGAAAACTCTTGGGGCCAAGGCTAGGCCGGAGGGAGCACCCTGTACTGAAAGTGCCTGCCCCCGACTATGAACTGCAGGTACTGCCTGTGGTTGGGGTGGATGAGGATGTGGGTATAAGCATCCTTGAGGTCTAAGGAGCATAGACAGTCTCCCTGCTGGAAGTAGGGCAGCAATGTTCCAAGGGAGAGCATCTTGAACTTCTCCCTCACCAGGAATTTGTTGAGGTTGTGCAGGTCGAGGATGGGTCTTAGGCCCCCTGTTTTTTGGCACGAGGAAGTACCTGGAGTAGAACCCCTTGCCCTCGAGGTGGTGGAGCACCGGTTCCACCGCTTTGTCCTCGTGAAGACCTGCCAACTCCTTAAGAAGGTAGTCCCAGTGGAGGGGAGACCTGAGGGATTCTCCCGGGAAAAAGGGGAAGGTGTTTGAGTCAGGTGGAGGAGGTAACCCTCCCTGACTACCCTCAGTGCTCAGGAATCTGTGGTGATGGTCACCCACCTCTGGGCATAGAGGGCCAGACGTCCCCTTGTGGGCTGCTGAACTCCTTGGGGTAGATAGGCTATGCTCAAGGAGTCAAAAACTCCCCCCTGGCTGGACCAGAGCTGGTGCCTGGAGCTTTGGAGCCTTCTTCTTACATGGGCCATGCACATGTCCCTTGGCCTGCTGACCCTGTTGGAGAGCTGGGGAGGCCTGGTAAGGTGGGTAGTTTCTTTAAGCAACTCTCTTCCTTGGTTAGAAGGACCTTTTACCCGAGCCTTTCCGTCAGGGAGGGGCATCAGTCTTCTTGGAGAGCCTGGTCCTCGTCATGAACTCGGTCTCCAGCTCGGCAGCCTTGTCGGTCATGAGTTTGCCAAAGAGGTTCTCTCTTTGGCAGGGGACATCTACCAATTTGTTCTGAACCCACTGCTCGAGGTCAGATAACTGTAGCCAAGCTTGGTGACGTGCACCAATGCCAGCCGTCACTACTCGAGCCGCCAACTCGAACCTGTCATAGGCTGCTTGAGACATGAATTTGGAGCAGTCACGGACAGCTTTGGCCAGGTTCTTGAACCACTGAAGAGGTTCCTTGGAGAGACCAGCTGAGAACCCGGCGAGTTCCTTCGCCAGGTCTCTCAGGTACATGCCTGTGTACAGCTTGTAGTCCTGGATGCAGCCGATGAGCATTGAGCCCTGGTAGCACTTTCTGCCGAGGGCATCCAGGATACGGGCCTCCCTGCTGGGGGGTACCGAGGAGTGCGTCTTCTAGCTTTTCAGCCAACGCATGGCCGACTCCACCATCATAGAGTTATGCGGCAGCTGTGACTTTTGGAAGCCTGGGCTCCGCGGACTCGAAACAGAATCGAGCTGTTTGCTCACCACCGGCACCAAGGCCAGTGTCTCCCACATTTGGAGCATCAGCCATTCCAGGATGGGAGAGATGGGCACTGTGAGCGATTCTAGTGGAGGGGCTTCGTACTGGAGGATTTCCAACTCATCCACCAGAGGGTCCTCCTCCGACTCGGTCGGGAACGCCAAGGCCTTAAACATGTCCTTGACAAAATCAAGGAAGCCCATATCCTCGGGCGAGGACCGCTGTTGAGGCTCCAAGACGGGGGAGTCAGATGGGACGTCGCAGTGGCTGTGGCGATGGGTATTGGGGGACTCCTCATCCTCCGTCTCCTACTTGGACTAGTCCATCGAGGACTCGTAGGAAGGCTGCTCTGTGGGCCTTGAGGCTCTCGATGTCCTGCAGCGGGTGTCTGGCAGACTTGCCGGGGATGACCACGGTCCCATTCAATGGAACTCAGATTATGACCTCGGCCGAGGTTAGACTCGAGGCTGAAGGACCTCGAGGATCAGCTCGACCTCTGGGGACATCTTGGACATCGAGGGCCCGATGTTTGGGGCAGATGAACCGGTCATGCTGGACAACAGCACCCGCTGCTGGTCCATGAAGACAGAAACTGCGCTACAGGGCCACCATTCTGGACTCTAGGCCAGAAAGCTCCGCAGCCTTCGGTGCAGGCACAGAGGAACTTGGGCCAGATGCCGGCTCCCCCGAAGAGTAATCCTTGACAAGGATAGTGTCTGGGGACCAAGGCCGGTCTGCGGTTGGATCCTTCTGGAGGACCTTCACAGGCCGCTCCTTCTCCGACGCCTCGGACGGCTGTCTCGGACTGTGGGACTATGTCTGGGAGCACCTGGGCAGTTGGAGCCATCCAGGGACGCCGCCTTAGAGGGTTTCTTCTTCCTGAGTTCCCTCAAGGAAGACCCCCTTTCTGAGGACCCACGATGAGGCTCGGATTCGAAGGGCTCCGCCCGAGATGTTGGGGCCTCAGACGAGGCCCTGGCCTTTGAAGGCACCAGGGACTCGGGGGAAAATCTTTTTGTGCTGCTGCTGGCGGCTCGAGGGCCTTACTGGACTTCCTCGTGCAGGCTGCCGGGTCGTGGTCAGGCCCAAGGCAGTGGAGACAGCAGTCTTGTGTGTCTGTCAAAGACATCATTTTAGAGAACCGATCACACTTCTTAAAGCCACTGGTAGCCGTGGGGGAAAAAAAAGTACCCCCTGCGAGGTCGAAGACTCTCCAGGCTGCCAGTGGGAGAAAAAAGGCGCAAAGATGCCAGGAAAAGAACAAAAACTACAAAAATGGACGCCGAGGCAACGAGGTTGGCAGACGGGAAGAGTACCAGTGCGATACCGGAGGCGAGTGTGAAACTTGGAGAAAAAAATCAACTTTTTCCGGGGACAAGCCAGACAAACATCTGAATGGCTCCGCGGAAAAAAGGAGACTGAGCAAGATGGTACCCTTGGGCGGGAAAGGGACCACGCATGCGTGGTGGCATCTCCCAAAGGCCCTCTTTGAAAGCTGGGGGGATGCTTCCGCGAGGGCTCCGTCGGTGCCAACGTCACCCATATGTGAGGACTGACTTCCTGCTTGTTCCCGGAGAATATGTGCTAGGGAATGAGCTGGGGCTGACTAAGAGAAGAGGCAAAAAGGTGGTAGATGAGGCTGGGAAGGAGGTGCATAGAGAAGGAGGAAATAGGGACTAGAAAGTGAGTGAAAGATGGGGACATAGGAGGCTGGCGAAGGAATGAGACAGGAGAGGAATGGAAGGACTAGGGAAGTAAGGTTGGGAAATGCAAAGCTAGTAAGAAGGTGAAAGGTAAAAGAGAAAGACTGAAGATTAAAGGAGGGAGATGGAGGAATGGAATGAATCTATAGTTAAGAAAAACAAAATAAAACAAAAAGATAAAACAGAAGAATCAGTGTCGGAAAGAGATGTAGGTAAGGAAAGGATGAAGACAGGGAATGTGAAGAAACAGAAAATTAAATGAGATCTTGGAAAAAGACGTAGAAGAAAATAGACAAGAGGAAGTGGGGGGGGGGGAGGGGGGGAGAGACCAGGGCCAGTCCAACTAGAAAAAAAAAAAGATCAGATTAAGGTACAAAAGAGTGGCACATTTTGAGAATGAAATGTCAGTTTTGAAAAGGTGCATTTCTTATAGTTTGGTAGAGAAGGAAATGAATTTTTGTTTCTTCAGTGTTCCACAGCTCAGTGTCTGTCTGTCAGAGGGATTTCCATTTCATTTTTTGTCTGCATATTTTTTTCTAATTTGTAGTTTTATTCTTTACTAGATGATGATCTATGTTTTCTATGTACAGCCGAGATGAGAGATTCAGTTAACATGTTGGGTTCTGTGTAGCAAATCTATAGTTCAGCTTGCTCTCTTTTTCCAACTGGAGGTTACTGGCGTTATGAAAAATTAGCACTGCAAATATTCCAGAAGTAGGGTTGGTGCAGTTTGAGTTCTTCAACTTGGCTCTGGATGCTGAGTATCCATTTGCAGGGTTTGTATTATGACACAATGTTTGGCACTGGAGGGCGTTAACGGTGTTGTCACTGATGTTAGACCAGAATTTGAATAGAATCTTTTTTGTATGTGAAGAGAGACCGCAGCCACACAAAAAGGTCTTCTGTTGACACACTTTATTGAAGACCCGACTTGGCCAAGTTTTGGCAACTATGCCTGCATCAGAAGTCACAATAGTTCAGCTGATGCAATATAAAGCAATAAAACATAAAATTGAAAAACAAACAAACAAGTATGTAAAAACTTCCGGTTCTGGCCCCGGCCCCGCCCCCCAAAGGTCATGTATGGCTCTGGCTCCACCCACAGTTCCATTTTGTCTACAAATTAAGCCTACAATATAGTGGCAGATAACGCGTGCGTTAACATTTACTAAACACGGCCCATAATAAATTAAATGGAAGGAGATGGACCCTAGGAATAAAATAAATCAAAAAGGGCCTATAATAATATTTTAGTACTTCCATTGCTGGTATACAAATATTGGTCCAATATAAACAAATTTATAATAAACTTCGTTCTTTAACTAATTAAATTAATTTAAGAAGTTTGGACTCAATCTTTTGTAGTTTGATATTTTTTGACCCTGAGTGAATCTTTACCAACATCATCATTATGGCAACAGAAGGGCAATAAGAGGGGAGTATTCAAAACACAAGACCAGTTATTACTAAATAAAACAATTATGGTCATTTCTAAGAAAACAAACAAGGCTTTACACACTATGACACTTGGATGCCTCTCCTCCCTTATTAGTTGCATACTCTTAACACGTGTTTTGCACTATCCATGGAAACTGTCTATACATCCATCCTCCTCCTCCTTCTCGAGCTATGCTTGAATCTACACACAATCCGCCTTTATCTTCAATGTCCGGTTTTATGGAATGTTTTGCCCCTACATCTCCATATTGAACCTTTCTACAGGCATTCAAAGTTGGCCTAAAACCCATCATCTTTTTGATCTTGCTGTTAACAGCCTCTGAGGTCCCTGGGCAGAAAGATATTTCCCATTGTACTGGGTTCCATAGGCTTGATTAAAATGAATTTTCAAGCACAGCTTGTTAGGTTGCCTATACCAGATCTTGACAAATTTCCTTGGAAATTAGGAGTCAGCTTAAAAATTTAGGAGCGGACCACCAAGACCTTCGTCACAGTGCCCCTCCCACCCTACCCCCAAAAAGGTGTATTGCAGCTCCTTTAAGGGCATGATTTACTATGGGAAAAGAAAGCTCAATAAATCATGCCCTTAACATGCCATTGCACAATGCCAAAGGAAGGCAGTGACCCTTTTCCTCTTACCACCAGTTCCAATGAGTATGTTATCAGCAACAAAATGGTGACCCTTTATAACTGCAACTGAGTTAGCTTCCTTTTTGGCTTCACACATCACCATAGCCTGTAATACATGAAGCAAAAAAAACAAACAAACAGAAATTCTCCCATAGCCCCACACCCTGTCTTCACCTAGTCTCTCTCTCATAACCCACCCCCCCCAGCCATCATCCAGTCTCTCACTGCCCACCTCCCTGATATCACCCTGTCTCTCTCTCTCTCTCTGCTCCACCTGCCATCATCCACTGTCTCACCATTCCTGCTAGGTTGCTGCACCAAAAAGGCACAGTGCAGGCAGCTTGGCTGATCTTGCCATGTCAAGTCTTGTAAGACTTGAAAACAATGAGATCAGTCCAAACTTCTTCGACCATGAAGCTCAAGCTCCTTGCTGAGAGTCCATCATGAAGGAGTGAAACAGCACCAAGGCATAACAAACTTTCATGGCCTTGAAATCATGGGTGCCAGGGTGCAATCTGTAGGCACTTTGGTGACCTGGCATCCAGGATTTGTTGAGTCCTGGTTTATACATAGAAGAGAAAAAAAATTAAAGCAGATAAAGATCATACAGCCTATCCAGTCTGTCCATCCCAAACACTAAGCACTACAATTCATTCCTCTCCCTTAGAGATCCTCTGTACTTGTCCTATATTTTCTTGAAATCAGATACTATCCTCATCTCTGCCACCTCCACTAGAAGGCCTACATCTACCATCCTTTCCGTAAAGAAATATTTCCTCAGATTACTGCCAGTTTATTTCATTTCACCTTCATCCTATGCCCTCCCCACTCATTCCAAGCTTCTTTCCAATTGAAAGAGGCCCAGCTCCTCTGCATTTATGCAATGGAGGTATTTAAACATCTCTATCAGATCTCATATTACATCCTATGAACTCCAGGAGGAAGTTCTCTTTGGCACAAAGTAAGTACTATGGCAAGCATTAGCAAAAATATTGAGAGACTGAGATCATAATTCACATACCCAGGCTTAGGAGTTATTTTAACACTTATTATGACAGTGATGCACCTAATCTATTCGGAGACATTGTCCTGCCCCCAAAGAGATTTAAAAATCTATTAATAAAAGGTTATAGTTGTACCTCTACAGTGAAGACAACTTCCTTAGGTTGCAACTCTACTGCAAAATAGTGGGCAAGAAAGTTGGCACCCTTTTTCTTTTATTTATCCACAACAGTTCTAATATGGTTGAATTTAGATTGAGCTTGTACTGTTCCAATTTATTAGTTACCACTGCCCGACAACTATACAAAGTCAGCACAGCAGTTTCTTACATTGCTATCTATAACTGAATGTCATTTGTGAACGGATAACAAATTTCCCATAATACTTGATAACACAGGTACACTACCAAAAACCTGCCTCCAGTTTTGCAACTGATTCCTATAGATTTTGGGGTGCTGAATCCAGGAAAAATAGCCAAAATGTTCATTCACGTCACGTTTTCTTGCAAAATTAGATTTCTTACCCATATAAGGAATGTTCACATAATTTCTTTTTAGCCGACTGCAGTTTATTTTCTTGGCCCAAAATAGAGGTTGTAATGGTTAACTAACTAGAAACACTCCCTCATGATATTTTAGAGTGTTTTGTATTCATTTTATACATTAACAGGACAATTGGGAGGCGGGGGGCTAAATCCAGTACTCGCGCTGGCGCATGTTCTTTCCTGTTCGCCTCGCCTCGTTCGCTCACTCAAACACGGTGGTTGCGACATGAACGTTCCTGTCAAATTTCAGTTTCTTGCAAGTTCATTATTACCTTTTGTTTGCTCAGTCGTAATTCAGCTTTATTCCGAAGTGGTTCACTACAGTTGTAGTTTGCAGTGCTGTGTATTTGTGATGGCTCACAGAGCCAGAGGTTGCGTCAACTCTCCGGACAGTTTTTGTTTTATTTGTGGGGAATATACCGTGAAAAAGCGGCAGAGGAACATTTCTGCATTTATTAAAAAAGTATATTTCGCCTATTTCGGTTTGAAGTTAGGCGATCAAGACAAACCGTGGGCTCCTCACAAAGTGTGCAAGACATGTGAGGAAGATCTACGCTTATGGATGAAAGGTAAAAAACAAGCATTTCGTTTCGGAATACCTATGATGTGGCGTGAACAAAGAGACCACAGCAGTGACTGCTATTTTTGCTCTTGCACTGTGAAGGGATACAACTTAAAAAATAAGAACGTAATAAGTTACCCCAACCTTCCCTCAGCAATTAGGCCTATGCCTCATAGCAACGAAGTACCTGTGCCTGAACCACAAAATCTTTGGATCATATTTGTGTGGACGGTTCTGATCATGATGAGACTCATCAGATGGCTTTTCCCGATGAGTCCAGTACTTCCGAGTTTGAAACTGAACCAGATCCGAAACCTGAACTTTTCTCTCAAGCTGAATTGAATGATTTAGTCCGGGATTTAGGACTCCCAAAAGATACTGCCCAACTGCTAGGTTCTCGGCTTAAACAGAAAAATCTATTGTCACCAGGAACAACTTTTTATTGGTACCGCAACCGCGAGACACAATTTTTGAAGTATTTCAGCAAAGAGGAAGATTTGGTATTTTGCAACGATATATACGGAGTGATGGAAAAGTTTAAACTCAAGTATGATCCTGCTGAATGGCAGCTGTTCATTGATTCGTCAAAAGACAGCATAAAAGGTGTTCTTCTTCATAATGGCAACACATTCGCTTCAGTTCCTATTGCTCACTCTGTTATTCTCCAAGAAAAATACGAGAATTTGGCCCCGATTCTTCAGAAGATTCGTTATGATGAGCATAAGTGGATGATTTGTGGAGACTTTAAAATTCTATCCATGCTATTAGGGCAGCAATCCGGTTTCACCAAATATCCCTGCTTCCTTTGCTTGTGGGATAGCCGGGCCCGCGACCTACACTGGGGGAAAAAAGACTGGCCAATTCAGGAGTATTTGAGACCCGGTGAGAAAAATGTTCTTCATGAGAGCTTGGTACCTCGTGATAAAATTCTATTACCACCTCTCCACATTAAGTTGGGTCTCATTAAGCAATTCATCAAGTCCCTTCCAAAAGATGGTGAGTGCTTTCGGTACCTTTGCTCAAAGTTCCCCTGACTTTCTGAAGCAAAGCTAAAGGAAGGAGTGTTTGTTGGCCCTGATATAAGGAAACTCATTTCAGATGGAGCATTCGCTGAAACGATGTCTGAGAAGGAAAAAGAAGCCTGGGATTCCTTCAAGGATGTTGTTCTCAAATTCTTGGGGAACAGGCGGGATGAGAACTATAAGGATATTGTTGCCAGGATGCTCAATGCCTTCAAAGAACAAGGTTGTAACATGAGCCTGAAAGTCCATTTCTTGCACTCCCATGTGAACTACTTTCCCGAAAACTTGGGGGCGTACAGTGAAGAACAAGGTGAAAGGTTTCACCAGGACATCAAGGACGCAGAGAGAAGGTACCAAGGAAGATGGAACACCACTATGATGGCTGATTTCTGCTGGTTGCTGCTGCGGGAAACCCCAGATGAAAAATACGCCAAGCAGCACACCAAGAGAAGCATTCGGGGGAAGAAGAAACGGGCCCACCAGGAGATTGATTGACCCAAGAATGACTTTAAAATCTAAACTGTGTTGACAAATATCGTGTTTTTACTAAACTTTGAAATAAAAATTTGCTAGTTATTACCACAGTGTCGGATCTCATTTATTAGAATTTTATTTTCACACCATCAGGTGTTTGTCTTCATGTATTGCAATGGTGCGGTTTGCGTTTTCTATTCTTACATACATACCTGTACAACATTTTTTGCACATTTCTTTGCTTTGCTTTGTGTCTAACCTCGCTCTTATATGCTCAATGTTTGTGCACATGTATGTGGCTGTTTTAAGTGCAGACAATTTTGCTACCATCAGTGTGTTTTGTTGACATTACTCTATTCTTATGTGCTGCCTTGTTACAATTTTCTTTATTCTTATTTGAATAACTACTAAACAATTAGTATAAAGAATTCATCCAAGAAACTTTTATCTCGATCGCACTCAATCTGAAACGTTCACCTCAAACTGCTAACCCAATGTAGCAAAAAATCTGTACGTGATGGAGCAAATTGGTTACCAGATTTGGATTCAGCGCACCAAAAAACGTAAAAATCAATCGAAACATTAGAGGCAGTTTAAAAAAAATTTTTTTTAGTGTACCTGTGTAATCAGTTGTATATTAAAAAAGGATTGGGGACAAAACGCGTCCCTGGATATGGCACTCCCTACTTCAAAGTCTTCAGATGAGGACAGTCTTCACTCCATTACACAGACTGTTCTATCCATCAGAACTGACTTAAATGAATTCTAGGCCATTGCCCTAATACTGGTCTGTAAAACAATGTAACAATATTTCATGATCAATGACATATGTTGCAGTCAAAGCTAAAAGAATCAGAGTCCTTCCCTATATCTATATGCTTTTGAATATTATTTGATCAGGGCCAATAGGACAGATTTAGTCCCATGGTCCTTATAAAACCCAGATTGGTTCAGATATAGCATATTAGGTTGTTCCAGAAATTGAAACAATTGAAAGTGTACTATTTTCTTTATGATGCTACATAACAAAAGGAAAATTACATACGAATGTTCATCTTTGGATTAGATTATTTTTTTCCAATACTAGTTTGATCCCGCTTCCTTTAGAGAAGGTGATAAATAATTCCAAGTGTTTTAGAAATGTAATTACCAAATTCAAACACTTCTAGTATTGTGGAACATGAACTATTCTTATTTAGAAATAATCTATGCTTGGAAATATCTACAGTATATCTGTGTCTTTGCTGGCATACTGCAACTACTGCTAAGCAATTTGTGAAGACACAAGGGGCTGATGACAGACCAAAATGCAAATACACATTAATTGTTGGGACCCCAGAAAGAATACAAAGAATGGTCTATGCGGAAAGAGTGTCTGTTTTTATTGTAAACGCTGAGAGAAGAGTTTGTTCTGGATGAGCAATATATCAGATTTTTTCAGAAGTATAAGTATGTTTATACCTCTTTATTTCCAGAGCGTGAAACCAGTCTCCCTAACTTAACAGTGGTAATATGTGGGCAATGTCACCCTCTTGAATTCTTCCTGTAGTAGAAACAGGGCTGTCTTATTGATCATGCAAAATAGGCAGTCGCCTAGGGTGACAGCTTCTGAAGGGTGGCAAATGGGAGCACTTTTTTACTTGCAGGGAGGGTGGAAAGCATAGTTACTCACCTGTAACAGGTGATCTCCAGAAACAGCAGGAGTTTAGTCTTCACATTTGGGTGACATCTGTACCGACGGAGCCCGCATGGGAACACTCACCAGCGTCCAATGAGAAAGTCTTTGGGAGCATCCCACTGCACCTGCGTAGCTGCCTTCCTGCCTTTCCAACTCTCCCTCCTCAGTGGAGTTTGTAGTTGGGATAAGAGAGAAAGAAAACAAAGACCTACAACTCCTAGGAGAGGAGAGTGGGTTGTGGAGACTAAATTCCTGCTGTTCCCGGAGATCATCTGTTACAGGTGAGTAACTACACTATCTCCAGGAACAAGCAGGAATGTAGTCTTCACATATGGACTCCCTAGCTAGAAGATGCCAGAGAGATGGCCTCAGAATCGGCAGTGGTTTGCCTCAGATATGCCTAAAGAGGTCATGTAACCTCTATGGATGTCTGGTATCGAAGTCCGGGACGGAGGGTAGGAGTTGCTCTAAGTCTGAAAGAGATGCTGGAGAACAGCATGGCCAAACATGGCATCCCAGCAGGAGTCCTTCTCCAGACAGTAGTGAGCAGCAAAAGTATGGACCGAAGACCAAGTTGCTGCTTTGCTGATCTCATCAATAGCTATAGATCGTAAATTTGCCATCGAGGTAGCCATGGCTCGAACATTATGGGCAATGATATGACCCTCGAGGGACAGTCCTGCTGTCTCATAAGCAAAAGTGATGCAGTCTGCTGTCCACTTGGAGAGAGCATGTTTGGAGACTGGCAACCCAAGGTGACTAGAGTCAAAGGAGATGAACAGCTGAGAAGCCTTTTGGTGCTCTCGAGTCCTCTGAAGATAAAAAGCTAAGGCACGATTACAATCCAGAGTGTGGAGGGTTGCTTCTGCTCTAGATGAATGTGGTCTAGGGAAAAACACAGGAAGGTAGACCAACTGGTTCAAATGGAAGGGCAAGACCACCTTCGGCATGAAATGGAGATGAGTCCTAAGGACTACCTTATCATAGTGGAACCGTGTGTAAGGTGGGTCGGCCATCAAGGCCTGGAGCTCAGTAATGCACCTTGCTGAAGTGAGGGCAATGAGAAAGATAACCTTCCATGTGAGAAACTTAAGTGACGTAGTGGCTAGAGGTTCAAAGAGTAGCTTGAGAAGCTGTCCTAGAACAACAGTGAGGTCCCATGCCACTTGTGGTGGATTAATGGGAGGCTTGGTTAATAGAAGACCCCTCATGAAGCATGCTATGAATGGCTGAGAGGAGATGCGTTGGTCATCTAAGGGCACGTGAGAGGCCACCACAATTGCACTTAGGTGTACTCTTACCAAATTGATTTTGAGTCCAGAAGAAGATAGGTGAGGAGATATTCAAGTAGTGCCTCCACAGGAGCTGAGAAGGGATTAAGATTCTCCTGAGAACATCAGATAGAAAACCTATGCCACTTGAAAGTGTAGGACCGTCTGGTGGATGGCTTTCTAGAAACTAAGAGGATGTCCCTAACCTTCTGGGGAAGGTTAATACCTTGGAAGGCTATGCCTTCAGCAGCCATGCTGTGAGAAGACGAGACTGCGGAATGGGATGGAGCAGCGTCCCATTCTCCTGAGAGAGGAGATCTGGAGCAGATCCCATATCTATGGGTGGAGTCTGAGACAGACATAGCAGGAGAGGGTACCACGGCTGACATGGGCAGCATGGGGCTGTAAGAATCATAAAGCCCCTGTCTCCTTGGAGTTTGAAAAGAGTCTTGGGAATTAGGGGAATGGGAGGGAAGGCATACAGGAAGCCATGTCCCCAGTGGAGGGGAAAAGCATCCACTTGTTGGCTCTCCGACGCATGGGTCCTGGTACAGAAACGAGGGAGCTTGGCATTCTGAGGACTTGCGAAAAAGGTCTCTCTCTGGAGTCCCACAGATCTGAAAAATATAGGAGACTATGTCTACATGAAGAGACCATTCATGGGGGAGAAGGATTTGACTTAATCTGTCCGCTAAGACATTGTGCTTGCCTGGGAGATACACCGCTTGGATGTGACTGTGATGATGTATGGCAAAGGACCAGAGATGCAGAGCCTCGCTGCACAGGGTCCAAGAACCTGTTCTGCCCTGCTTGTTCACAAAGAACATAGCCACTTGATTGTCAGTTGGACTAGAACTCTGCGGCAATGAAGATGGTCCTGGAACACAATGCATTGAGAATATCTGAGCTCTAGCAGATTTATGCGACTCCTGCTGAGACCAGAGGCCCTGAGTGGACAGAGATCCCAGATGGGCTCCCCAACCCAGTTTGGATGCGTCCGTCAACAGGGTACATTGATGTGCAGGCATCTGAAAAGATGACCCTACAAGGAGATTTTCTGGGGACCACCACCACTGGAGAGACAAGACCAGAAGGGTAGAGACTTATCTTGTCCCCAAGGCGACCTGAGGCTTGAGACAACTAGGATGCCAGTGTCCATTGGGCTGTGCACATGTGTAGATGGGCATATGGAACTACATGCACCATTGATGCCATATGACCCAGAAGTTGTAGCATTTCTCGAGCAGTAAGATAGCATCTCAGGCATGTCTCAAAAACTAACTGATTGAGACGAGTGCAGCAGAGTTGGGGCAGAAATGCCCTTGACTGCCGAGTATTTAAGAAGGCCCCTATGAACTCTAGAGTTTGAGAGGGGATGAGTTGGGACTTTGGAAGATTTATGACAAATCCCAAGTGTTGTAACACCTGTATGTGAGAGGGATAGACTGGCCTCTTGAGAGGTGCTTGTTCTTATGACCAGTCATCTAAGTAAGGGGAGACAAATATCCCTAGAGTCCTTAGAAATGCGGCTACTACTGCCATGCATTTTGAAGACTCTTGGGGCACAGGCAAGTCAGAAGGTAGGACTCTGTATTGATAGTGTCTTCTCTGAAATATGAAGCACAGGAATTTTCTGTGTTCTGGATGGATAAGAATATGAGTGTATGCTTCCTTTAGACCTAGAGAACAGAGCCAGTCCTCATTCTGGAAGTAGGGAAGGGGGGTTCCCAAGGAGACCACCTTGAACTTCTCCCATACGAGATACTTGTTTAGTCCCCGAGGTCCAGAATTGGCCTGTATCCCCCTGTTTTCTTTGGAATAAGAAAGTAGGGAGAATAGAATCCCATTCCCTGATGGAATGTTGGAACCTCCTCTATTGCGCCCTGCAGTAGAATGGCGGTGACCTCTTGTAGTAATAGAGCAGTGAGAGGGGGCTGAGAATGGAACTCTCTTGGTAAAGCCTGGGGGAGGGGGGTAGGCTTTGTAGATGAAGTCTGTATCCTTACCGTACTATTGTTAATGTCCACTGCTCTGAGGTGATGAGATGCCATGCCATCTGTGGGCATAATGGCAGAGTCTGCTGGGAATGTGGATAGGGTCGGAATTCTTCAGAGGCAGGACAGCTATGTTCTCTAGAAAGAAGTCAAAACCCAAAGAAGCCTGAGGCTGCTGAGACTTGGGAGTCTGAGCCTTCTTTCGATGTTTTTGAGGTTGTTGTCCCTTCTGAGGAGCATGATGCTGACACTGAATAGCAGGAGTATAAGGAGGATAATACTTCTTTTTATTAAAGGTTGTCTTTTTTGCTGCTAACTTCTTCTTAGCTGGGTTGGCAGTAGATCAAAGAGCCTATTCAGGGTAGTCTTCTCCAACTCCAACTAAGAGGCCTTGTCTTTCCAATCTTTGCCAGAAAGGTTTTCGCCGGTACAAGTGATATTACCCAGCCTATCTTGAACCAACTGTTCAAGATTTGATGCCTGGAGCCAAGCAATTCTGCATGCACTGATGCAGACAGATGTAGTTCTGCTGATGCACTCAAAACAATCAAAAGTTGCTTTGTTGACAAATTGAGACATTCTGAGCATGCTTTACAAGGGTGAGGTAATCTGCCCCTTGTCATCAGGGAGAAGAGGAGCCATTAACTCCAAATCCTTAGTCACCTCTTTGAGGAATATATCCATATACAGTATGTAGCAATGTCACCCAAAAGCATCAAGAGTTCTTGATTCCCTACCCAGAGGGTTAGAGGAATGTGTTTTCGCTCTCTTGATTCCATGCATTACCAATTCCATTACCACGGAATGGTGCAATTGTGTGTTTTGAAAACCAGTTCACTCTGGTACCAGGTCCATGGTATCGAGCCAGTGGGTGGGGGGAGAAATAGTAAGAGATGTCTCCCACATACGAATCATGAGGTTGTGAAGTATATGATGGACAGGAAGTGCAGCCGCTTCTTTTGGAGCTGTTGGGTATTGAAGAATTTCCAATTCTTTGGCTCTAGGCTCTTTCTCAGATGTTACTGTTATGGAGAAGCCCCTGGCAACATCGCGAATAAAGTCTTGGAAATATATGTCCTCTGGTGGGGACATATGGCATTGTGGAGACGGAGACAGGTCTTCTGGTAGAGTATGCATGTCTCAAGTATCAGCCGATTCATTGTCCGAGGAATCGGAATCCGAAGACTCAAAGTATCGATGGGAAGGGTGTTCCCGCTACGTACTAACTCTGTACCGGTCAAAGCTGGTACCTGGAATTTGTGTAGTCAGATCCTCGGTAACGGAAACAGATTCAAGGGCCGGCATGGGCAGTAGCATGGAAAGCGACAGGAAAGTCGATGCAGTCTGTATCGGTACCAACGACGGTACCAACGTCTGCGGAACTGACTGTAAGGGTTTCACTGGAATAGAGACCGCCAGTAAGGCTGCTAAGTTCCACTCGATGGAAAGGATGCGTTGATCCATGGAGTTTGCCGATGCTTGGGTATCAGTACCGGAATTGCAGGCCACGATCCCCGAGCATGGCACCAGGAGCTTTCCGGAGGTGGAGGCCTCGGGAGCATCCTGTAACCCCACAAAGGTTTTGGAGGGAAGGTCCTCCTGCCAGGGTTGTTTGGCCGGTGTGTCCCCCTCCAGGAAAACGCTTGAGACATCTCGATGCTTAGAAGGAGATCTACCCGGGGAGGGGGGGGGGGAGCCAGTCTTCAATTAAGACTTAGGTTTCGATACCTGAGATCCATGGGAGGAAGATGAAGCTCTCGATGATGTCAATGCTAAAGAGACGGCGTCAGAAGCAAAGAGGGTGCCCAGCTTTGCAGCTCGATTCTGTAGGCTCTCTGTCATCTTTCTGCAGAGAGGAGATTCTGATGGATGGTGATCAGGTTCTAGGCATTTTAGACACCAGTCATGGGTGTCGGTGGCCAAAATAGTACCGCCATACTTGGAACATTTCTTAAAACCACTGGATGGTTTTTCCATTGTATCAGAAACAAATGGAAGGCCTAGGCCTAAGATGGCGTTGATGCGCCTGAAGAAAGTGGAACTTTCTTCACAGCTTTTTTGTTTTGTTTTTTTGAAAGAAGAAAGAAAGTACCGATGGAAGTCAGTATCAGCATTGACGGGAAAGCAGACATGAACCACAAAAATATGAAAAACAGAATTTTCTGCGGTGACAGAATTCGCTTCCTGTCGACTCAATGGAAAATGAAGAACCGAGGAGGTAGAACTGGAAAGACGGGAAGGCAGCTACGCAGGCACAGTGGGATACTCCCAAAAGCTTTCCTACTGGAAGCTGGGGAGCATTCCCGCGCAGGCTCCATTGATACCGATGTCACCTATATGAGAAGACTACATTCCTGCTTGTTCCTGGAGATAAGAAATCTATTTAGAGGATAATTTTATAAAATTTCTGCTTAGTTGACTCATGTTTTCACATTTGTATTTTACACCAATATTTTATGAAGTAAAGTGCGAGGGTGCTTGACTTTATAAAATACTAGCATAAGTGGCAGAGAGAATGCATAAGTTAAAGCATAATGATTTACACCAGACCTAGACATGATGTAAATTACTACACCTACTTTTTGCAAGTACATGCATAAATTATAGAATTCTATAATAATGCATATATTTGCATGTTCCACCCAAACTCCACCCCTGTGCTCACTCACAGTAAAAGTACCTGCGATGCAAACATGTACTTTTTGCTAGTTGGAATTTTATAAGACACCAATTATTTATTTATTTAACCAGTTTTATATACCACCTTATCCTTCAATCAAAGTGGTTACAACACAGGGTATACAATTGTAGGTAGAAGCAAGGAAAGGCAGTGGGGAGCTTGTGATAAGGAAGCTTATCATAGCTCAGGAAAGAGCTATAGAAAAGGTGAAGTGACTCTGAACAAGCAACCTGTCAGTTCTGGTAGAAATAAGAAAACAGAATTTTCCCATAAAAGACTACCAGTCCCAGAATGCACCAGGTTTCCAACAGCCATTAGAGGAGCTGAAGTGGGGAAACATGTGTTCAATCAGGAGGGCTATGAGGTAATCCCTAAGCACTCATCTCAAAGGGCAGGGCCTGATTCAGCACAGCTGCGCTGTGTTAGGGAGGAGCACTCATCTAGGCAGAATAAGAGTAGAGTTTATTCTACAGATGATCATCTTCATGATCACCTTGGATACCCAGAGAAGGATCATCAGTTTCATCTGAAGGATCATCAGAAGCAGAAGCCAAACCGGACGGACAGAGAGGGAAAGAGACCCTCTGGAAGAAAGAGAAGAAAATCCTTTGAGAGGTCTAGAAGAGTCCAAAGCAGTACGTATACTGGGAGGTATTCCAAGGGCCAGCATACACCACTGGACTGGGGAAAGCCAGAGGAAGGGTGCTGCAGAGCTAGAAATCTCCAGATGCTACCTGTGAGGGAGACGGCTGCACGTGGAAGGGACCCTAAGACCCGTGCCAGAAGGTATGTGAAGAGAGATCCAGTGTCCAGGGATCTGGATGGGAAGGCTGGACATAAGAACTGGACTACATACTGGCCAGGCTATATAGAGAGGAACTCTAGCAGCAATGGAAGCTCAGGTATGAACACTGATCTATGCCCTAGCTATAACCTTGAAAGACAGCAGGGAAACAAGTATTCTCCTGAAAGTGCTCCATTGAGAGATTCATCTGTGCCAATCCATGATATTGAACCCATGCTTGTTGAACAAGGGGGAATAATAGCAGATGAAGATCCTATTTATATGGACTGCTCTCTATCTAAACTCCGTTGGTAACTTTCTGTTACAAAGTACAGCAACCATCACAAAGAAATATAAACTTGTTCTTTAATGTACTCAGAAAAGCTCCTGAAGCAGGATTTGACCCACACAGTAGAAAGCAAGCCAGCTAAGGGGTTTCAGCTGGATAACTGCTAGCAATTAAGCCTTACCTAATTGCTTGTGAGTTAGGAGAGAATCACTTCTGAATCTATGTGGGAAGTAATCAGAAGTTAACCTGAAAAGAACAGTTTGTTTCTTGCTTTGTGGCTTTTCATTTGTTGTTTTCCTGATTTTGACTTTGTTTTTCCAAGTTAACACTGAAAGCAAGTTACCTGATTTATGTGCTACCAAGCATATCTGTGTTGGGAGAAATAACCCCATAAATGAATATCTTATTGGCTTTACCCAAGAGCACAACTAAATTATTGTCAGCAGCTGTGTCTGGTGTGAATGAACTACATTGCCCACAATACCTTGCAAATCATATAGATATATGCACTTGCCAAGACTGTGAAGATTCTCACCCAGGCAGCCGTCTGACAAGCTATAGGGAAGAATATACATAAAACAAACTACAATTAGTAAAAGTACAGTTTATATTAGACCTTAAGAGGGTCCATAAAATTGTGTGGAAAGTATAGTCTTAAGCATTTGTCTAAAGTCCTTTAAGTCTCTCATTGCTCGCATGCAATCAGGTAGAGTATTCCATAGTTCAGGTACGTAAAGGGATGGGGCCCTTCTGGACGTTGCCTGATTTGTTTTACGGAAATCAAGCGGAGTGGCTATTTTGTTGTCCATACTAGTTCTAAGTGATCTCATACTAGTATGCCTGATTATTAAGTCCTGAAGGGCATCAGCTGAGATATTATTAATAAAAAAATTATGCATGTAAATAACTAAAATGCCAACATTTAAGTGCACTGTTGGCACTTAAAAATAAACATGTCCTTATAAAATTACTCCCCTTAATGTCCAGTCATGAGTGAGAGGGTTTTTTTTTACAGGATTGTTAAGCACAAGTCTGAAGGTTGCCTACGGCACCCAAAACCTTTCTACCACCAGAAATAGAGACTTATATAGGGGCTAAGGTCTATGATTGGACAAAGAACTCCATTTTTCTTGTAGGATTAGAGGTGTTTGGAATAAAAGCCTTTGTCCCATTCCTTGAATGCAAAATGTTTGACTTCTTGCTTAGAGCAAGGAAGAGATCTGGGGATGATTATATATGATCATCTTAAGGTAATCAAACAGGTAGATAAAGCAACAACAAAAATCAGAAGAATGCTAGAGTACAAAGGGAGAGGAATGGTCAGCTGGAAAATGAAGTGCTAGTGCCTCTGCATTAGTCTATGATGAATGAAGATGATCACAAGGAGGCTATCAAAATGGTCAATAGACTTCTTCAAAAAAGCATATGCAGACAGACTTGAAGACCTAAATATGTACACTTTGAAAGAAAAGCAGGAAAGGGAGATATGACACATACATTAAAATACCTCCAAGGTATAAATACATTGGAACAAGCCTTTTTCCAATGTAAAGTTGGCTTTGGACGGTACGACCATAGGATGTGAGTGAAAAGGGTAGATTCAGAAGTAATCTAAGGAAATATTTCTTTACAAAAAGGGTAATGGATGCATGGGCCAGTCTCCTAGGAGAGGTGGTTGAGACTACGACTGTGTCTGAATTCAAGTATAGGGCAAACACAGAGGATCTATGAGAAAGAAGAAAGAATTGTAGAACTTAGGCTGTATGGTCTTTATCTGACATTATTTTCTCTGTTTCATTTGTTGTAAGAGGTGTGGCAATTTGAATCAATCATAAAGGGCACAAAGAATGAAAGCAGTTCACAGAAGGGGCTACTAAAACAATAAAAGGCCTATAATGCACTACAATAAAAGGCTCAAGACACTCAAAATGTACTCGGTGGAGGAATAAAGAGGACAGGGAGGCATGACAAACATTCAAATATTTCACAAGATTCAATAAAAATGTAAAAATTCTCTTCAATCTGCACTTCCAAAGCCTTTCAACCCAGGAAAAAAACAAACAAACCTATACAGGACTAAAAAATGGCTCATTTTTTCGTAAGTAGTGAATTAATCCTTTATATTTTTAAATAGATACTTGTGTGTTATGCAAAGTCCTTACCCTCCCATGGAAACACCTGCAGCCATAAGTGGGGCAAACGGGTATGTGTTGTTTACATGATGAATTACAGCTTCCAGATCTTCTGTGTTAGATGCACAGTATGTTCTTGGCGTCTGTGAGAAGCCAAATAGGGAAAACAAAAAACACATACTATGAGCACTTTCTCATCCGTAATTCAAGGACAAAACCAGGTGCTGTCAAAAAATAGAAAGTTTAATGTTATTTCGCATCTAAAATTTCACAAGAAGGCCTATTTCACAAATCAACACTTAAAAACAAATGATTTCTTATCTATGTTATAAAGTATAACGAGCCTTCTATTTATAAACAAACATTTTTGCTGATAAATGTTTCATGATGAGATATAATATGCAGTCAGACAATATTAGGTAACTATTATTGCACAATGGAAAAAAATCATAAGCATAAGCATCATACAGGATGCATCTTAACATCGGCATTCTCAGTCAAAACGTCAGTTTATGCATATGACCTTAACTCAAACTAGATAACAACCAAAATAAGTCCTTGAATAATCTAATTTCAGAACAACCTTTGTACAAACTAATATCTGCTGATGTCCCAGAAATGTTATATAAGTGAATAAATATTCTACCTATTTAAAAAGTGTTTAATATACCACCATTCAAAAAGTAGTATTTCATCATAGCGATTTACAGTAAACAGGTAGGCTGTACTGATACATTAACACTAAAAGTCAGGACACAGAAAAATGACAAAAGCGAAGGGAAATGAATAGCACTACAATTCATCCATAGGAGAGAAACCATGCCATACTCATTTCATCCATAGAATATTCAATTCAGATGATTCAAATGCTCTCTATTTCCAGTTCTCAATTGAATGAGTTGTCATCCCAACTGTTTGGGCATAGAAACTTATGGGTGTTATTTTAAAAGCATTCCTATGTTCAAAAAACAACATTTATGTTAGATATATCTCCCTCTATATATATATAAGCTTCAGTCCGATTTATTGTATTACATTACTATTATTTGAACATATTCCAAACAAACTTTTTCTTTTATTTTTTCTTGTTCTTCTTTTCTATACTCTTTTAGTCTCTTATAATTAGAACCTATGGTCTCAGACTGGAATTAGCACTGCTCCGGGTAGTTCACCCATGAACTTTGTGCTCTTATAGCATCAACGACCATACATATGGTTCTTAATTTTCAATACCAAATGTTGTAATTTGCTTAATGATCAGACTTATCTTAATTTTTGATCCAGTTTCTTAAAGCGTGCTTTGTAAAACAGAACTTGCAATGTCCCCAACGCCACCTTACTGGTACCGTCTCCACGTTTCAGTTCTTCTTCAGGGGGTTTGCAATCTGAGATCAGCACTATCTATAAACAAGTGCAACAATGTTACAGTATGTTAAGACTCCATCATGAAGATCGCCATAAAAAAATACTTAATAAACGGTATTCCTACCTTGACTGGACTTAACAACTTGTTATTAAAAGTTCTTGCGATCAGTAGCATGTTATTAGAAGCTAACCAGCTTTCCCAAAAAAACGCCGCGCATGCGAGTTTGAATCTTACAGGGAGATTTAAATGGTTCCGTAGTTCTAACGTCAAATTTCCTGACGTCAATGGTAGATGATACTTCGGAGCTTGCGTCCAAAGTGAAATAGGAATCACAGATGATTCATATGTAGGCACCCCACTCGATCATGCTATTAAGACCCCCTGGGATGACCGATTGCAATTTGTATATCCATTTCTGTTCCCGTGTTAATAAGGTCTGTGCTCTGGATCTACCGAATCTGCCAACCAGTACCCGATCCAATCCAAAACATCGCAGTTCTTCAAACTCATGGTGGTACTGTAGGCAATGAGCTACTAGTGGGGCTTCTTTGACTTTACATCTGATTCTGCTCCGATGCTCACCCATCCTGACTTTTAATTGCCGGGTGGTTTGCCCCACATACACCAAACCGCACGGACACCTAATACCATATACTATATCAGTGTTTTTCAACCTTTTTTGTGCAAAGGCACACTTTTTTCATGAAAAAAATCACGAGGCACACCACCATTAGAAAATGTTAAAAAAATTTACCTCTGTGCCTATATTGACTATATATAAAGTAATTCTCTTGAATAGGAATCAAACACTCACACCAACCCCCCCCCCCGGCTGGTTCACTAACACCACCCCCCCCCCCTCCCCTGCTGGTTCACTCACACCATCGCCCCCCCCCCCCCTTGCTGGTTCACTCACACCACCCCCCCCCTCCACTGCTGGTTCACTCACACTCCCCCCCCCCCTTGCTGATTCACTCACACTCCCCCCCCCCTTGCTGGTTCACTCACACACACACACCCCCCTCTGCCCAAGCCGCTGCTTCTCCTTTGTACAGAGCAGCGGCTGCACTACACTTACATTGAAAAGTAAAGAGAAACTGTGTCAGGAGCCCTCCGGTCATCGCAGAGCCCGAGGAAGTGATGTCATGGGGGCGGGCTCCTCACAGGCTGTCTTTCCTTTTCAAATTAACTTTATTGCAGCTAAAGTTAATTTGAAAAGGAAAGACAGCCTGTGAGGAGCCCGCCCCCATGACATCACTTCCTCGGGCTCTGCATGATCGGAGGGCTCCTGACACAGTTTGTCTTTACTTTTCAATGTAAGTGTAGTGCAGCCGCTGCTCTGTACAAAGCAGAACCAGCGGCTGCACTGCTATAGGGAATCGCGATCGCGTTCGCGCCGCGGACTTCAGCACAAAAGCCGGTTTTTTGCTCTGGCCGCTCCCGATCTTGCGGCCAGAGCAAAAAACCGGCTTTTCAATGGACGGTTTTACAACTGTGCCAGCAGCCGGCCTGGCCATGGAAAAACCGGCCAGGCCGGCTGAAAACCGGCCGGTTGGCAACCCTAATTTGTGAGCTGAGGCCACATGTTACGGATGAAATTGGAATTTTTCCCACGGCACACCAGACAATATCTCACGGCACAGTGGTTGAAAAACGCTGTACTATATAATCCGAAGCACAAGAGGTCAGATGATTCAAGACGTACGTTTTTCCTTGATATACAAAATCATCAATGTCATCAGTGATGCAACAAATCGTGCAGTGACCGCACTTTCTGTGAGCTCTAGTTGTTCCATCTTTCGGCTGCTGTACCACCCTCAATTTCTCAGGACTCAATTTCTCTTTGAGGTTCTGTTGACGTGTCCAAACACAGCGTATGTGTTTATTTTGTAAACCAGGAAGTGTACTCAATACATTTTGATGTTTCTTTGTTATATGCGTTATTGATCCACTCAATGGGGAATACCTGGTGATCAAATTAATATTCCCTTCATCAATTAAGGGAATTGTATTACCCCTACGGGGTTGTAATAGAAGCCCTCTATTATTGTACAATGCTCTCTTATAAGCCGTTTTGACCACTGAGGCCGGATATCCCCTTAATTGGAAATTTTTTGTTAAATTTTTTGCTTGTATTTTGTAGTCTTCTAAACGTGAGCAATTTCTACGATATCTGATAAATTGCGACAAGGGCAGGCTATCGCGTAACTGTTTTGGATGTTTACTGTTATAGTGAAGAATTGTGTTTCTGTCCGTCGGTTTCTTATGGACTCTAGTTATCCAACTTTGTGGACTTTTATGGACCTCCACATCTAAGACGGTACCAGGAAGGTGGCGTTGGGGACATTGCAAGTTCTGTTTTACAAAGCACGCTTTAAGAAACTGGATCAAAAATTAAGATAAGTCTCATCATTAAGTAAATTACAACATTTGGTATTGAAAATTAAGAACCATATGTATGGTCGTTGATGCTATACGAGCACAAAGTTCATGGGTGAACTACCTGGAGCAGTGCTAATTCCAGTCTGAGACCATAAGTTCTAATTATAAGAGACTAAAAGAGTATAGAAAAGAAGAACAAGAAAAAATAAAATAAAAAGTTTGTTTGGAATATGTTCAAATAATAGTAATGTAATACAATAAATCGGACTGAAGCTTATATCTATATAGAGGGACATATATCTAACATAAGTGCAGTTAAAACCCTCTGTGAGTTGACCAACACAGTTCAAAAAACAACACTGACATTTGTAGATTGAATTACATGTCAATGCCATTTTTGTTCAACTTTTTGCAGACATAAGAATACTTGCCACATCTACCTTCCCTGGGGAGTGGTGGGGGGGGGGGGAGATGAACAAAGTACATTAAACGTATTAGGTATAGTTTTATTAGTATCAGTATCCCTAGCAACCCTTAGTAAGTAAAGAACTTAAATACCTAAATACAACCTTAAAACTAAGATGCAGACAACAGTCCAGCAGTGAGATGGGGGTTTTCCAGTCTTTTGCATCAAGTGTCATGTATGATTTTCTCCCAGTTGGTGAGGGGTCTTACGTGTGCACTAGGTGCAAGGAGCTCTTTGCTCTCACGGAATGAGTTTGAACTCTAGAGGCTAGAGTAGCAGACTTGGAGGACATAAGGAAGACAGAGAAGTACATAGATGAGAACCTACAGGGATATAGTACTGAAGTCCCACCTCCAGTCTGGCAGTATCTCTGTTTCCATGGAGGAGAGAGGTTATGTGACACGACAGCACCACTCTGGTGCAGCAGGAAGTGATCCTGTAGCTAGGACCTGTCCTCCAGGTGATGTAAAACCCTCTCGCACCAAGGAGGTATCTCCAGGGCCATGTTCCCACAAGGGAAGGGTTAGGACAGCCATTATAGTTGGTAATTCGATCATCAGGCATGTAGATAGCTGGGTGGTGGCTGGTGGACGTGAGGATCGCCTGGTAGCATGCCTGCCTGGTGCAAAGGTAGCGGACCTCACACGCAACCTAGTCAAGGTCTCAGATAGTGCTGGGGAGGAGTCTGCTGTCTTGGTACATGTTGGTACCAATGAGATAGGAAAGTGTGGTAGGGAGGTTCTGGAGGCTAAATTTAGGCTTTTAGGTAGGAAGTTGAAATCCAGAACTTCCAGGGTAGCATTCTCCAAAATGCTTCCCGCTCCACATGCAGGACCCAAACGGCAGGCAGAGCTCTGGAGTCTCAATGCGTGGATGAGACAATGGTGCAAGGATAAGGGTTTTGGATTTGTTAGGAACTGGGGAACATTCTGGGGAAAGGAGGGGCTCTTCCAAAGTGATGGGCTCAACCTTAATCAGAACAGAACCAAGCTGCTGGCATTAACCTTTAAAAAGGAGATGGAGCAGCTTTTAAACTAGATAATAGGTGAAAGCCGACAGTCACCCAAGAGCACATGGTTTGGAACACTGTATCCTTGAAGGATACTAGCAAAAGACTGGTTAGGGCATATCAGTAGAGAGGTTCCAATAAAGACAAAAGTAGCCCAAATGCCCTCGAGTACAGAGCAGACAGAGCTTAAAGATTCCAAATTACCCCCTACTGATAGCCAGATTAATATGAATAAAATACAGCCTCTACAATGCTTGTATGCAAATGCTAGAAGTCTAAAAAATAAGATGGGAGAGTTAGAATATATAGCACTAAATGAGAGGTTAGATATGATTGGTATCTCAGAGACATGGTGGAAGGAGGACAACCAATGGGACACTGATACCTGGGTACAAACTATATCGTAATGATAGAGAAGATCAAATGGGTGGATGGGTTGCGCTCTATGTTAAAGAGGGCATTGAGCCACAAAGGATTAAAGTTTTGCAAGAAACAAAATTCACTGTAGAATCTTTATGGATTGAAATTCCATGTAAAAAAGGAAAGGGGAAGGCAATGACAGTTGGGGTGTACTATCGATTGCCTGGCCAGAAATGAACAAATGGATGATGAAATGCTCAAAGAAATCAGGGAAGGTAACAAAAGTTACAACACAGTAATAATAATGGGTGATTTCAATTACCCCGGTATGACTGGGTCAGTGTCACGGCAGGACATACTAGGAAGATAAAGTTTCCAGATGAAATGACTGCTTCTTGCTGCAGCTGGTTCATGAACCGAACAGAGAGGAAGCCATTTTGGACCTGGTCCTTAGTGGAACACAAGATCTGGTGCAAGAGATAAGGGTGTTGGGGCTACTTGGCAATAGTGATCATAGCATGATCGCATTTGATTTAATAAATGAAGGAAGGATGGTAAGGAAATCCACAGTACTACCTTTTAACTTTCAAAAGGGAGACTATGATAAAATGAGGAAAATAGTTAAGAAAAAACTAAAAGGAGCAGTTGCAAAGGTTAAAGATTTACATCAAGCTTGGGTGTCTAAAAATACTATAGTCGAAGCCCAGACCAGCTATATTCCATGCTTTAAGAAAAGTGGAAGGAAGTCCAAAAAACTGCCAGCATGGTTTAAAAGTGAGGTCAGAGAGGCTGTTGCCAAAAAAGCATCTTTCAGGAAATGGAAAAAAGGAGCCAAATGACGAAAACTGGAAACACATGCACTGGCAAGTTAGATGCAAGGCATTGATAAGGCAGGCAAAGAGAGAATTTGAGAAAAAGCTTGCTGTAGAAGCAAACACACGACTTTTTCAAGTACATTAGTAGCAAAAAACCTGCGAGTCAGTTGGACCATTAGATGATAGAGAGGTAAAAGGGTCACTAAGAGGGGACAAAGGCCATAGCGGAAAGACTGAATGAATTCTTTGCTTCGGTCTTTACTGAGGAAGATGTAGGGATATTACCCATAACTGAAGTGGTATTTAAAGGCGATGCCACAAAAGAATTGAAAGAAATATCGATATACCGGGAAGATGTTATTACGACTATTTGATAAAGTGAAGAGTAGCAAATCACCTGGACCAGTTGGTATATTCAAGGGTGTTGAAAGAACTGAAATATGAGATTGCAGAACTACTATTAGTACTCTGTGAACTATCATTAAGATCATATGTAATACTTGAAGACTGGAAGATGGCCAATGTAACACCAATTTTTAAAAAGAGTTCCAGGGGTGATTCGGGAAACTACAGACCCTGATCTTAGTACCGGGAAACATAAGAACATAAGATATACCATTTTGGGTCAGACCAAGGTCCATCAAGCCCAGTATCCTATTTCCAACAGTGGCCAATCTAGGTCATACGTACCTAGCAGTTTCCCCAAAAGACACAGGTTCCACAATGCTTGCACTGGGTCAAGCATTGATATCCTGGATCCCTTCTTAATAATGGTTTATGGACCTTTCCTCCAGGAACGTGTCCAAACCTTTTTTATACCCAGCTACACTAACAGCCTTTACTACATCCTCCGGTAACAAATTCCAGAGTTTGATTACACGTTGAGTGAAAAAATATTTTCTTTTATTAGTCTTAAATAGTTTACCCTGTAGCTTCATTGCATGTCCCCTAGTCTTTCTATATTCTGATAACGTAAACAATCGATCTACGTTTACCCGTTCCAATCCATTCATTAACTTATAGACTTCTATCATATCTCCCTTCAGCCGTCTCTTTTCCAGGTTAAAGAGCCCTAACCTTTTTAGCCTTTCTTCATAGGAGTATCCTTCCATCCCCTTTACCATTTTGATGGCTCTTCTCTGAACCTTTTCTAATAACGCTATATCCTTTTTAAGATACGGCAACCAGAATTACACACAATATTCAAGGTGCGGTCTCACCATGGAACGATACAGAGGCATTATAATATCTTTTGTTTTATTTTCCATTCCTTTCCTTATGATACCTAGATTCTATTTGCTCTCTTGGCCGCCGCTGCACACTGGGCCGAGGGTTTTAACATGTTATCCATAATGACGCCTACATCTTTTTCCTGGGTGGTGGTTCCTAATGTGGAACCTTGCATCGTGTAACCATAGTTTGGGTTGTTCTTCCATAGGTGCATAACTTTGCACTTGTCCACATTAAATTTCATCTGCCATTTTGATGCCCAGTCTTCCAGTTTATCAAGATCCTCTTGCAATTTTCCACAATCCTCTTGGGTTTTAACAACTTTAAATAGTTTTGTGTCATCTGTAAATTTGATAACCTCACTCGTTATTCCCCTTTCCAGGTCATTTATGAATATGTCAAAAAGCAGCGGACCCAGCAAAGATCCCTGGGGTAACTACTATTCACCTTTCTCCATTGGGAAAATTGGCCATTTAGCCCTACCCTCTGCTTTCTATCTTTTAACCAGTTCCTGATCCACAATAGTACACTGCCTCCTATCCCATGACTCTTTAGTTTTGCCAAAAGTCTCTGATGAGGGGCCTTGTCAAAGGCTGTGGCAAGGAGGCCTATCCAGAGTATGATGGAGGACAAAGAGACAGGGAATTCACCCTAGTAAAGGCCCCCTTTTACCGAGGCAGAATAGGAAAGACACAAACACAGCTAGGAATCAGAAAACTTCCACATGGCCCACATTCCATGCTCCCCCTAGTGGAAGGAAGGGGAGAGGATACAGAGCCCAGAACCCCTTAGACAGGGAGTGCTCCAAGTATGCAGGTGCACGAAGTCAGTCTGATTGCCATCACCTGGCTAGGGAGGGGTGGAAGAGAGAGCCCTGGAAGTATAAACTGAAGCCAGAGTGTGAGAGCAGTGTCGTCGTCGTGAGGAGAAGCAGCAAGGACGGAGGTAGCAGCAAGAGGAGCAGCAGGGGAGAAGGAGAAGCAGGAAGCCAAACTGCCACAAGCCGAGGCACAGCTGCAAGCTGGCAAAGCTTGACCGGTGCAGAGCCGAGCAGAACCCCTGAGCTGCCAAGAAAGGAGAGTGCTAAGTAGAAGATAGCACATCTGCCAGAGGGTTTGAAGCCAGGAACAGGAGAGACTCCAGGATTCCCCGGGAGGCTGGTGGCTGAGGACTGTGAGCTGGGACAGTCTGAGCCTATGCAGCTGGGAGAGCCTGAGGTAAAGCTAAATGGGGAAGAGATTCCTATGGACTGTTCTGTGTGCAAGGCTTTAAACCTGAGGAACAGGGAGAAAACAAGCCAGTCCTGAGAGAGAGTTTACCAGGGAAGGGAACCCATAGTCCACAAGCCGGTGGCCCTGATTCCCTCATGTTGGTAAAGGGAAAGGTCAAAGACTAAGGAGTAACCCTGGAAGCTGTGAAAGGCTTGTTAAGCACCTGCTGCAGGAACAAGGACACTGGGGTAAGAAAGTAGCTTTTGTAACAGAGCTTTCTTGTGCCCTGAATTGTATTTGTTCCTTGAAGGTTTATGCAGCTGAAGAGAAGCTATACTATCACGGTCAGTGAATGTGATTTTTGTTTGTGCTTTTGGCCAGCAAGGCTACAAAGGAAGTGAATTATCCATTCTGTTAAAAGACTGTGTATTCTGCAATATGGAAAACCTTTAAACAGACATTTTTAGTTTGTGTTTGTTTTTGGGAGAATACTCTGTTTCACAGAGACCTGAACCCATATCCTGTACGTGGTGAGAACGAACCATTGTGTAAAATAAATTCTGCCATTTGCCTTAACCCTTGGAGCCTAACTACAGCTTTTTGTCTGATGCACACATACAGCCAAGCAAAGACTACCTTTCCCAGAAGGCACTACTGGGAAAGAGTTGAAAAGGGCTAAAAAAGCAGACAGCAAAATGTTCCTATACAATAACCACGCCCCTCTTAGCTTGAGGCGAGCGGTGGCGGCGTAACAAGGCTTTCTGAAAGTCCAGATACACTATATCAACCGACTCACCTTTCTCCATCTGTTTATTCACACCTTCAAAAAAACATAACAGATTAGTAAAACAAGATCTTCCTTGTCTAAAGCCATGTTGGCTGTCTCCCATTAGGCCATGACTATCAACATGCTGAGTAATTTTGTTCTTTATGATGGTTTCTACCATTTTTCCCAGTACTGACGTCAGGCTCACCAGTCTGTAGTTTCCCAGATCACCCCTGGAACCCTTTTTAAAAATTGGCATTACATTGGCGATCCTCCAATCTTCAGGTATTACAGATGATTTTAATGAAAATTCAAAAGATTACTAATAGCAGGTCTGCAATCTCATATTTCAGTTCTTTCAACACATACATATATATGTATGTACCCAGGCAACAAAAAAATGAGCTTTCAAATTCTATGCCCCCAGCTGTTGGAATGCACTCCCAACCACCATCAGAGCAATCACAGATCTCGCCCAATTCAGAAAAGCACTAAAGCATCACCTCTTTCTCCTACACTACTCTCAACCCAGTAATTCAACCTAGTAACTTAACACCACCAACCATACACCTTGCCATGTCAAGTTTGTATATAACTGTAAAAAGATGTAGATAGTTACCCCAGTTGAACCAAGTTGTATGTACCCGTTCATTGTAAGTGCACAACAGTATGTTATGCGCAGAAATGTTAAATGTAAACTGCACTGATTTTAAAGAGCGCGGTATATAAAAGCAAGCAATAAATAAATAAATAAAATAAATACCAAGGGTGGAAACCATCATAAAGACCAAAATTACTGAACATGTATATAGTCATGGCTTAATGGGAGACAGCCAACATGGTTTTAGCCAAGGAAGGTCTTGTCTTATTAATCCGTTATGTTTTTTTGAAGGTATGAATAAACAGGTAGACAAAGGTGGGTCGGTTGATACAGTGTATCTGGACTTTCAGAAAGCCTTTGACAAGGTCCCTCATGAGAGACATTTGGCAAAATTAAAAAGTTATGCGCTAGGAAGCAGTATACTACTGTGGATCAGGAACTGGTTAAAAGACAGAAAGCAGAGGGTAGACTAAATGGCCAATTTTCCCAATGGAGAAAGGTGAATAGTGGAGTACCCCAGGGATCTGTCCTGGGTCTGCTGAGTTTTTTTTTTCCATTTAACTTTTATTAGATGTTTCAGTGTATAAAACAAACATCTTGCACAAAAGTATACATTTTCCACAACACTCTTACAAACAAACTTGTTTTATCCCCTTCTAACTACTACAATACTCAATGTTGCCTAAATTCTACCATTCCCTCCCCCTCCCCCTCCCCCCCTTCCCTCCAATCTCAATCTCCCCCTTCATGTGATCATAAGCCTATGTCGCTTAATGACATTCTTGTTCATCAAGGAAATATACAATCTTTCACCATTTTGCACCTTGATCTTGCTGCGTTATAAAAACATTCTTTGCTGTGACATGACCCTCAATTACTCCTTCCTCTCTTTCTCCCCAGATTTTCAAGTCTCCAGCCATTTCCATACACCCTTCCATTGTACCATGCTCTTCTCCCTTTTCCCTTTTTTGAGCCCTGTCAATCTATGCATCAAATACAAGTTCGCCACTCTTCTGACTTCGTGGTTTATGCAACCCAGTCCAATATTTTGCTATCTCACTTCGTGCTGCCACAATACAGTGATGCAGTTATCCTTCTTCAAAATATCCTCCTCCAGTAGGTGCAACAAGCAAACCTCTGGCTTTCTTTGCAATCTATACCCTGTCATTTCATAAATTATATCCAAAACCTTTTCCCAGTATGTTTGAATCTTCCCACATATGTGTAGCATATCACCCCTCTCTTGACCCTCCCTCCAGCATTTATCAGTCTGTCCCAATCCTGCCCGCTACTTACGTGTTGGTGTCCAATACCACTGAAACACTTTATATGCGTTTTCTTTTATTTGAGTAGCAACTGAAATGCCTGCCACCGTCTGTATTACCTTATCTCACGCTTCATTCCATTGCACTTCTAAATCTTCCTCCCATTTCTTCATATAAACCAATTTGCCCTCCCCTCCCTCCATTAACCCTTTATAGATTTTGGACAAAGTTCCTTTTTGACCTAATTGTCCTGTGCAGAGGGCCTCCAACCACCCCTATTACTACATAAATCTTTCCAAACCTTCTGTTGTCGCAAAAGTAACTCATCTGAAGATAACCGCGCTACTGATGTGGAATATCGCAGTATATAAGAGAATGTAAATAAATAACTATAATAATCATGATGTGGAATAGCGTGGTATATAAGAGAATGTAAATAAATAAATAACTTTAATAATCATGATTTGGTAACCCATATAAATCCTTAATACCTTCAAAATCCCTAACACCTTCTTTAAACACTACTTGGCAAATATGTGTAAGTCCTAACTTCGCCCATCTTCGCAGTACACCCACCCCTGGCCCTTGTACCCTTTCAAAACATGCCTCCAATGTCATCCCCTGTGTATATCCTTTATCTTGTATTAGTAATTTCCTATTTTGTTTCCATATATTCAAAATATGCACAATTATGGGGTTTATGGGGTTAGTTCCCGGTGCTTTACGTCCCCGCCACACTATCCTTTCTAATCCCACCCCCCGTACTGAGTCCTCCTCCATTTGAACCCAATGCTTCTGTTTTTCTCTATACCATGCATATATCGTTTTCAACTGTGCTGCAACATAATATTTTCTAAAATTTGGAACCCCCAAGCCCCCCTCTCCCTTAGCTCTTTGCATGATAGAAATAGCTACCCTGGGACTCTTATTCTGCCATATGAATCTATTAACAGTTCTTTGCAAATGCCTTAGCTTTTTATGTGACACCAGTATCGGCAACGTTTGAAACAAGAATAAAAACCGGGGTAGGAGCATCATCTTTACTGCTGCAGTGCGTCCAAACAGGATAGGTATCCTTGCCCCCACCCATTAAACAAGTTTTCAACTTGCCCAAACAATTTTAGATAGTTTAAGTCGTACAGGGATTCCAACCTATTACTTATTTGGATCCCCAGATACCTAATATTCCGCGGGGCCCACCTAAATGGATATTTCTTTTGCAATATTTCCTGTTCTTCCTTTGGTAATGACAACTTCAATATTTCCGATTTTGACAAATTTATGGTGAACCCCGACAGCCTTCCAAATTCTTCTAATTCCCACATTAATATTGGTATAGACAAGCGCGGTCTAGCCACGCTCATGATTATATCATCTGTGAACAATCTGTGTTCTTTCTTCCCTACCGCTATGCTCTTCAGATCTGCCTGTTCTCTCACCCTCGCCGCAAACTGTTCCACAGAAAGAGCAAAGAGAAGAGGCGACAGAGGACATCCCTGCCTCGTCCCCCTCCCCTGCTCGAAAAATGAAGAGTAGGCCCCATTCACCCTAACACATGCCTTTGGATTGCGGTAAAGCGCTTGTACCCAACCCATGAACTCTTCCACCAACCCCATTCTTTCCATAACCTGAAATAGGAAGGGCCAAGACACCTGGTCGAAAGCCTTTTCTGCATTTAATGATAACAGCAATGCCTCTTCCTTGCTTTGCTCAATCGACCAAACTATATTTAAGATCTTTCGAATGTTGTCTGCTACCTGCCTACCTGGGATAAACCCCGCTTGATCTTGATGCACCAGTTTCTCTATTACCCTATTTAGGTGCGTAGCTAGTATCTTAGCCAATAACTTAGCATCAAGATTTAGCAATGAAATTGGTCTGTACGATGAGCAATCTTATGGATCTTTTCCTTCTTTAGGTATTATAGATATTCCTGCCCAACCCATTGTTTCTGCTAATACTCCTCCCTCTCTTGGTAGATTAAACAACCTTACTAGTGGGCCAATTAGTTGCTCTCCAAACCTTCTATAGAACCGTGCTGTTAGTCCATCTAATCCCGGTGACTTATCTACTTTCAACTGCTTTATAGCTCTCTTGACCTCTTCCTTTATAGCCCTATTTAACTCTTTTTGAGCCTCCACCTCCAATCTCGGGAGCTTTATCAAATCTAAATAACTCTGTACCCTCTCCAACTTTGGAGGGGTTCTTGCTTCATATAGCAATTGATAAAATCTCTTAAAGGCCTCCCTAATGTCCCCATCCTTATGTACTATTTTCCCTCCAAAGTCCCTAACTCTCAGTATATGTGAGCGTAATTTCTGTTTCAATTTCTACGCCATATCTCTCCCTGCTTTATTTCCTCCCTCGAAGAATTATTGTTTCAATAGTTGCATGTGATACCTGATAGTTTCTGCCTGCATAGCATTTATCTGCACTCTTACTGCCAACACCTGGCCTCTATATATTCCTTTCCTATCCTGCACATCTAATTCTTTCAGCTTCATTAATCTTGTTCTCAATTCCCTATCTCTTCCCTCCCTTTCCTTCCTTTTACGTGCCCCCCCCATTTAATTAAGACTCCCCTCACTACTGCCTTATATCCATCCCAGACCCCACCCCATGCTACTTCACCATTATCATTCCATCTAAAATATTCCCTTGTTTCTCACTCTATATCTTCTCTTACCCTATCGTCCTCTAGTATAGATTCATTTAATCTCCAAAATTGAGCACCTCTCCCCTCCCCCTCTGTTATTATTCTAACCTCCACTAATGCGTGGTCTGACCATGTTATGGGGTCCATCTCCGCCCCCTTAATCCTACCCACCACCTCCTTTGTTACCCAAATGGCATCTATTCTGGAATAAGAACCGTGTACTGGGGGAAAGTATGAGAATTGTCTTTTCCGGGGATGTTGAAATCTCCAGGCATCTACCAAGCAATATTGTTACCCTGTTAGCCAAGTTGATTCTCCTGTTCATATGTAAACACAAAGTACTATTGGAAATGTGTATGTTCGTTGTTTATTGTAAACCGCACTGATGCTGAATAGCGCGGTATAAAAGAGACTTTAAATAAATTGTGTTACAAATTTGCGATACTTGCTTCTATCTGCTCTCTTACCCTCCCTTTTCCCTGTGGCATCTCTAGCAGGGTTCCAAGTTAAGTTAAAGTCCCCCCCAAATATTAGAGTACCCTCCCCTAATTTCCCCACCTCCTCATTTAATACAGTCCAAAATTCCCCTTGCACCCCTGTAGGCGTGTACACGTTCACTATACAGTACCACTCTGTCCCCATTTCTAGATGTATTAACACATATCTCCCTGCTTTATCCCTGACTACTTTCTGTACCACCTTCTTTAATTTTGACTTCATTAAAATTGCAATTCCCCCTTTCTTCTTTTCTACTGTGTTTGATGCATAGATGCAGACCCCATACCCCTTAGGTTTGGCCAGGTGTTCTGTAGCCCGAGTCAAATGTGTTTCCTGTATAAGCACCAACGATGCCTTTTGGCGCATTATTTCTTTATATAATTTCTGCCGTTTAAATGGCAAATTAAGACCTTTTACATTTAATGTCACTTTCCTTTGCGTCCCTCTAGTCCAGTCCCGGAACCTGAGAGTTCTGCACCTCCTCCAGCAGCTATGGAGACTGACACGTCATCACTTTGATGAACCAGTATAAATAGGCAAGGACCGCCTCTCCCCACCAGTTTCAGTCTCCATAGCAGCTGGAGATGGTGCTGAGCCTAAGAACTGGGCTCAGATGGTAGCAAATAAGAGTTTTGAAATTTCAATTTAGCTTTTAAGATTGGGATAGTTTAGTTTTTTAATTGCCTGGGAGGTGTTCAGCAGTGAGCAGCAGGCTAGAGCAGCAGAGGCTGGTTGGCTTTCAGTTTTCTCCCTTCTACTTCTGTTTGCCTGCCTTCTACCTCCCTCCCCCCCTCCCCCCCCGGCAGCGAAACACTGAGGCGACGTTTTTTGCCGGGCCGGTGAGAAGAGCCTCCCTGCTCCCGAACCCGCTGGTAAGGGTGAGGAGCAGGTGGCAGGCGCCACCGATATCGTGCCTGGGGAGAGCGCAGAAACGGCACACTGAGTGTGTGGGCTGTTTCTCTGCCCGCAGCCGAAGCCGCTGAGTGGGCTGAGCTCGGGCAGCGGTTCAGAGCTCTCTGGAGGATCGGGAGCCTCGGAGGCAGGAGAGGGAGGTAAGAACTGTTTCCTCTTTTGGTTTTGGGGACCTGTTGTGTGAAGGCGCGTCCGGGGGGCTAGATTCACCGCGGGCAGTGCTTCGTGTGTGTGAGGAAGGGGCCGCATGGTGATCGCGTTGGAAGCACGCGGCGGCCATTTTAGGTTTGCTTTGGCCTTGGGTTTTCTGTCAGCACAGCGCATCGGGAGAGCCAGAGGCTTTGTTTTTCCCCGGTTTGCCTTTTGGGGCTGCGGGGTTACCTGGAGGTACTAGAGTTGGAGGTGCCTGGCTGAAAAAAAAAGGGGAACCCAGACTCGGTAAATGGCTGGCTGAGTTTTTGGGCTTTTCTCAAGTTGTCTCAAGTTTTGGCCAAGCTTACTTGCTGGATTGTGTTTTTTGTGGGCTGCTGGGCTCTGTAGGCGCATGCCTGCTAAGACTAGGTGTCTTGTGTGTGGCACTAGGCGGGGTTCGCTTCTAGAGTCCGGGGTTTGCGGAGTCTGTACCCAGGAAGCAGCTGTGATGGAACAAGCATTCGAAGGGGGGTCAGGAGGGCTGGACAGGCGGTCCCAGAGTCAGGGGGATGCTCCCTCACCATCTCGGATTCCCTCGCAACCGGTGGCAGGGCCGTCTACGGCAGGTGAGGTTCCGCTACCGCAAGCACAGGGGTCGACGGGGGGGCAGCATTTGGTCCCTTCGGATCTCCTTGTGCTGTTGCAGCAAGCGTTGTCTCTCCTACAACCCGGTATGGTCACGCTTCCGCCCGGCGATCGGGGGGTGAAGCGTCTCAGCAGTCCGGTGGTTCAGGAGGCGGCGGGAACCCCAGCTAAGAGGCGTAAGGTAACGGGGGCGGAGAGGTCGCCGTCTCTGTCGCAGATCTCGAGGATGATGATCGAGGAGGATTCTGTAGCAGAGCTAGAAGAGGGCGAGCTGCCCGAAGAGGAGCAGCAGGCTAGGGTGGTCAGAGTGTTTCGGCAGGAGGAGTTGCCGGCACTGATTACTGAATCCCTGAAGGCCCTTAACATGCCAGAGGCGGTTCCGTCGACGGATGAAGCAATGGAGGATCCGTTGTTGCAAGCGGTGCGGACGACGCAGCGTGTCTTTCCTGTGCACCGGAATATGATTCAGGAAGAGTGGGATGTCCCCGAGTCGGCCCTCAAGGGATCTAGAGCTCTTGCCCGACTCTACCCACTGGCGGATCAGGATAGAGAACTTTTTCGGTCTCCTAAGGTCGACGCGACTGTGTCGGCAGTTACTAAGAAGACGACAATCCCAGTAGAGGGGGCAGCGGCGCTTAAGGATGGTCAGGATAGGAAGTTAGATACGTTGTTGAAGCAAGTGTTTGACATCAGCGCGCTGTCCATGCAGGCCTCGATTGCCGGGGCTTGGGTGGCGAGAGCCTATCTGCGGTGGTCTCAATGCCTTCAGGGAGATCAGGCACCGCAATCGGTGGAGGAGGCTTCTCACCTAGAATCCGGGTCTGCCTTTTTGGCGGATATTCATTATGACCTGATCCGGGGACTGGCCAAGAGTATGGCTTCAGTGGTAGCGGGCCGAAGGTATTTATGTTTGCGCAACTGGGCAGCGGACAGTTCCTCCAAGGCGTGGCTTAGTAAGCTCCCCTTTAGGGGGAAGCTCTTGTTTGGTGAAGATTTGGATAAATTGGTTAAAGATTTGGGGGAGTCCGCGGAAAAGAAGAACTGGAGAGAGGCGGTTGGGAAAGGCGGGAAGGCAGCGCGTGGGATGCTCCCAAAAGCTTTCTTACTGGACGCTGGGGAGCATTCCCGCGCAGGCTCCGTCGGTACCGACGATACCCATATGTCAAGACTCATTCCTGCTTGTTCCTGGAGATAAAATATTTTCTCTTATTAGTCTTAAATGGGTTACATTGTAACTTCATTGCGTGTCCTCTAGTCTTTCTACTTTTTGATGGCGTAAACAATCAATCTACATTTACCCATTCCACTCCATTCCCCTGCTGTCCATGGAGAACTCCCATTATAGGTAAGCAATTATCAAGCTCTGGGCTTCTTGAATTTCCAACATTTAAAGCAACCTGGAGTGCAAGTTACGGACTGTTGGAAGTAGTAAAATCAATTGTGCAAAAATGTTTCACAATACAGAATGTCTGAACACCATTTTCACGCAATGTTTGGTGAAAGTGCAAGCAGATGACAAAGTTACAGTCTTGCAAATTGACATACATGCCATCTCCAACCAGGGGCTGCCCAAGGGGTGAGCTAACGTTTAGCAAACATACCTCTTAATGAGTGTATGGATAAAGATTTCTACATTACTATACTCCAGTGCCAACCACCAGGCACATTAGGAAGTACTACAAACACTGCCCATTTAGAACTCATAGCAAACCCACCATATCATAACAGTACTACTAGGACTCATAAAACACCATACCCTACCTATCAAAAGGCAACATTACAAATATTAAACCAATACATCTCCTACTGGGGAAAGAGAACAAGTGGCACTATCAAATATAAACTACATAAAGAGAATACCTCAGCTCGGTTACACATGCAGAGCATAGACCATCACTAACCAAAGAACAAGGGATCACAATTTATAAATAGGAAGACAATAATTAAACTGGGAACCCCAAAAGTCAAACTTGGAATGTACAACAGTGCAGAAATAAAACTATAAATTAATTTCCACTTGTACTAAACAAAATGCAGACGTTAAAGACACAATTTTCCCAGAGCTGACATATTCTAGTTAATAAATTCAAAATAAAGTATTTTTCTATCTTTTGTTGTTTGTGCATTTTATTTTTCAGTTGCAATTGCTCCAGTCACTTTCTTCTGGTTTCTTCTTGTCTTCTGCTATCTCTCCATTGTCTGCTGTCCATTTGTCCTTTCTTCTCTCCTAGTTTTTTTCCATTCTCTTTCTACATCTGCTTTAACATACTGATCTTTCTCCTTTTGCTCTTTCCTCCATATCTTTCTTTATTCCTTTTTCATCCACTCAAATTGTACCCCTTCATCCTCAATCCCCACTTACTCTCCCAATACCCGGCGAATCGTAGATTTTTCTTCCCTCCCACACAAAATATTTTGTCCCCTCTCCATTTCACTCTCCCAGCCCCATCCCATTCTAGTCCTCCACCAACATCAGCTCCATTCTAGTTCCAGCCCCACCCAGCATCCGCTCCCTTCTAATCACCGCATCAGCCCATTTCCAGTCCTATCCTAGCCCCTCCATCAGCCCATTTCCAATACCAGCCCCCCATCAGCCCATTTCCAGTCCTTTCCTAACCCCACCATCAGCCCATTTCCAGTCCTAGCTCCCCCCACAGCCCCATTTCCAGACCTAGCTCCCTCCCCCACAGCCCCATTTCCAGTTCAAGCCCCCCCACAGCCCATTTCTAGTCCTAGTCCCCCCCACAGCCCATTTCCAGTCCAAGCCCCCCTCCTCTCCCGAAGAACCATGCTGCTATCTAAAATGCTTTAGAGGGCGTTGGAGAGGCCCCAGCTCACCTCTAACAGCTGCCAAAGTGAAGCGCATCTTTTTCCTTCACTTCGGCAGCTGTACTGACGTTTAGAACGCTGCCACGCTGAGGTCAATGGGGACTTCCTGTTTCCCGGCACTCAGCACGACAGCATTCTAAACTTCAGTACAGCTGCTGAAGTGAAGGAAAGAGATGCGCTTCACTTTGGCAGCTGTTAGAGGTGATCCAAGGCCTCGCTGGCTCCCTCTAAAGCTGCCCTGCCTACCATTCAATGCGGGATGTTGTTGGCGCAGGGCCCCCTGAAGCGCGGGACCCTGTGCGAACAACATTCTCACACAATGGACGGGCCGGCCCCGTCTCCAACATAAAATGTGGTTGAATACACCTAATATCTGTTGTAGAAACTTTCTCTAAATGCATGTTTAATTATATCTGGTGGTACTGCAAGAAGTTACCAGAGGATAAGCAAAAATCACACATCAAGGTTTTCCACACAATTATTGTTTTCTCTGTCTGAAGTTTTAGTCCTACAAAACTAGCTCTAAAAATAAAAGCATTGGTGAGTGGAGAGGGTATTCTGGAGGAAGACCTGAATCGCAGCAGTACCAGCCTCTGGCAAGTAACTCCTTGGCTAATAACTGTGCATTCCCAGCCGGGAGGGCGACACCGAGGGGTCTGCCCACCCGGAAGTGACATCACTTCTGGCTGCTCCTGGGTCTTCATAAAATCAGTTCTTGCAGCACATGATGAAGGGCTGTGAGACCAAAGGGCCCCATCCCTTTGGTGCCACTTGGGACAGAGGGGATCTGACCCCAGGTAAGAGGGGAGTATGCCCAAGGGTTGTAAAAGGAAAGCCAAAAGGCATAAAGAATTTTGTCTGAGTTTCTACTTCTGGGATTCTAGGTCCAATGCATAAGCATGTGACTAATGTTGTGACTGAAGCTGGGTCATCTGGATCTGCTGAGATAACTGACTACCTCTTCCCCTTTGGGTGCTTCCTTGAGCCCTATAGAGAGAATTCCTCCACCATGTCCAGGGAGTAGATGGTTTCCTGAGGCTGAGGGTGGTACCTCTCTCCTCCAGTACTGTTGCAGGATGGAAGACCAGCCTATTGGCTTCAGACTTGGTTGTGGGTTTAAGGTACCTTTTCCTCTGCCTGAGGTGATATCTAAGGTAGAGGATGTTCCAAATCAGAAGTACCAATTGAATCTAATGCTGATACTACCTTAAAAGATCTTTGGAAATTGGTGCTACAGACCAACAATTTGCTTAGGGGGAAGAATGATCTGATCCATAATTTTTCTAAGCAGACTGTAGCTAAATTACAAGAGCAAGAGAATAGGCTGCAGGGGTGGAACAAAAGGTTGGGAAGATAGATTCTCAATTTGTGACTCTTCAAGCTGCAAATATTTCTACAATTAAAAATAGTCTTTATGTACATGCCCAGAGTCTTTAGAGAATAATATTCATAGGAAAAACTTGAGACATCAATTTTTCCTAAGACTCATCTTCTATCTCCTAGGATTTTGCTTAACAAATATTTTTCTGAATGTTTAAAGTTAACTAATGTGGATGCAATGTTGATATCTACAGTAATCTGTATTATTTGACATCCCACTCTTTGTCTGAACTAGGTAAGGAAGTTGCTCCTGAAGGGGATAACCTGTCAGTCCCTTTAGATTTAACTAAATTCCTTGAGGATTCTCAGGATGTTATCCCCTCCAGAGGCAAACTTATCCATCTCAGACTGCAGTGTCACCAAAAGACCTTGATATTTAAGGCCTATTTTGCACATAGAGCCCGATTCCAGAAGGGAGGCAAGCCATTTGGACCCAATTCTGAAACACGGGAGCAAAATGTTCCCATGGCTGTCAGAATCGGACCTGACGGTGGCCCACCATGCCCTCCTGCAGCCGCGAGGACACCCTCCCTGCGGCTCTATCTGTCCGCAGCCTCAGACCCCGAGTCCCTGCCGCCCGACCCTGATAGGGGCCACTGGGGCCCGGATTGGATGTCATGAACTCACCCTGTGTCCCTGTGCTCCTGTGGTGGGGCTCTTGTGGGGGGGGGGGCCCCACTCTTATTCCACCTCAGAGGTGGTATAAGCAGGTTGACCCCCGGATGTACAGGGCTGTGAACGGAACTGGCCCTGTACATCCGGGGTCGGTCCTGCCAACGCCACTCCCACTCTTCAACCCCGTCACCTACAGCACACACAGTGGCTCTGTGCGTGCAGTGAGGGATAGAGTAGTTACTCACCTGTAACAGGTGTTCTCCAGGAGCAGCAGGAATCAGTCCTCACATATGGGTGTCATCGGCACCGATGAAGCCCCAGCAGAGCATTTCCCCAGCTTTCTATGAAAGCCTTTGGGAATGCAGGCACACATGCGCGGTTCCCTTCCCGCCTAAAGGTGCCATCTTACCTCAGTCAAATGACATAGCTAAGAACCGCACACAAAAATGAAAAATAAACTATATACAACTGCAACTCCAAGGGGAGGAGGGAGGGTTGTGAGGACTGATTCCTGCTGCTCCTGGAGAACACCTATTACAAGTGAATAACTACTCTTTCTCCAGGACCAAGCAGGAAGTCAGTCCTCACATATGGGTGACTCCCTAGCTCTGGGCTACCGAGGAACCCAGGCTGAACAAGAGAACTCCCTCTAGTCTCAGCAGCAAAGAAAGGCTTTTCAAGGACACAACCTCCACCGGTAGCGCAACAGAGGGCAGGAGGGCAGGAGTTGCTTAAACCTCAAAGAGATTCCAGAGGACTGCTTGGCGAAAAGCACTGTCCCTACGGGACTCCCTCTCCAGACAGTAATGGGCCGCAAAAGTCTGGCTTGAAGACCAAGTTGCAGCCCTGCAGATGTCTACCAAGGGCACAGAGCGGAGATAAGCCACTGAGGCAGCCATTGCCCTGACACGGTGGGCCGTGACCCGACCCTGCAAAAGGTAGTAGGTCAGCTGCCTTGTAAGCCCAGGTGATACAGTCAGCCACACAGATGGACAAGGTACGCTTGGACACAGCCAACCCCAACGTATTAGGGTCAAAGGATACAAAGAGCTGAGTAGCCCTCCTATGCCCCTGCGTACGGTCAAGGTAGAAGGATAAGGCCCTCCTACAGTCCAGGGTATGCAGGACTGCTTCAGCCTGGCTTGCATGAGGCCTAGGGAAGAATGTTGGAAGAACCACCTCCTGAATGAGGTGGAAAGAGGAGACAACCTTTGGGAGGAACTTTGGGTGAGTCCTGAGGACTACCCTGTTCCTATAAATCCTGGTGTAAGGCCTATCACAGACCAGGGCCTGAAGCTCACTCACTTGCCTAGCCGAGGTAAGGGCTATCAGGAAAAGTGTCTTCCAGGATAGGAAGCGTAGTGGACAAGTAGCCATCGGCTCAAAAGGTGGGCGAGTCAGTTGCTGCAAGACCACATTCAACTCCCACTCAGGGGCAGGAGGACGGATTGGAGGCTTGAGCAACAGCAAGCCCCTGAGAAAGCGGGACATCAAGGAGTGACCTGACAGAGAATGTCCCTCCACCAGTGAGTGGTGAGCTGCTAGAGCTGAGAGGTGGACCTGAACACAATTGGACTTAAGTCCCTGATTTGATAAGTGCAGTAAGTACTGAAGCACTACTGGCACTGTACAGGAGAAAGGATCCTCTGTACGTAGCTGACACCACACAGAAAACCTCTTCCATTTGAGAGCATAGGTTTTCCTAGTGGACTGTTTCCTAGAGGCGAGGACAACCTCCTCAACTTCCTGAGGTAGGCCCCAGGGAACCAAAACTACCCTTGCAGCCTCCAGGCCATCAAATTGAGAGCCTTGAGATTGGGGTGCAGAAGGGAACCCTGCTCCTGTGAGAGAAGGTCAGGTTGCAACCCCAGAGGCAGTGGAGGATCCACCGCTAGTTAAAGCAGAAGAGGAAACCAAGGCTGTCTCGGCCACCTGGGAGCCACCAGCAGGACCGAAGCCTTGTCCTGAAGAATTTTGAAGAGAGTCCGGGCCACCAAGGGCGTGGGAGGAAACGCATACAGGAGGCTCTGAGACCATGGAATTAGAAAAGCATCTGCTGCTATTCTCAGAGGATGCGGTTGCCTGGAGCAGAACTTTGGCAGTTGCTTGTTCATTGCCTGGCAAAGAGATCTACCAAAGGGAGACCCCATTTTAGGAAGATCTTCTGAACTACTGAAGGATGCAGCTTCCACTCGTGGGGCTGCAGAATTCTGCTTAATCTGTCTGCCAGGTAGTTGTCCTGGCCTGGAAGGTACACAGCCTTGAGGAGCATGTTGTGCTTGAGGGCAAATGAACAAAGGTCCTGAGCCTCCCGACAAAGGATTCTGGACCCAGTCCCGCCCTGTTTGTTCACATAAAACATGGCTACTTGGTTGTGTGTGTGAACAAGGACAGATTGATGAGCCAGGGTAGGAGAAAAAGCTTTGAGTGCCAATCGAATAGCTCTGAGTTCGAGGAGATTGATCTGCTGTGCAGCTTCCCAAGGAGACCACAGGCCCTGGGTGCACTTGCCCAGACAATGAGCTCCCCAGCCCTGCAGGGAGGCGTCTGTGGTCATTACCACCGTGTACCCAGGAATCTGAAAAGGTACCCCCCTTCAGTAGATTGGGTGGGTGCAGCCACCAGTTGAGGGAGTGTAGAAATTGTCTGGACACCCTTATCCTGTCTCAGGGGTCACAGGCCACAGGCAGCCTCAGAGTCCGAAGGCACCACTGTGCAGGCCTCATATGGAGCCTGGCATTGGGGGTCACTTGTACCGTCGAAGCCATGTGGCCCAGCAGCCTCAGGCAGAGTCGGGCGGAGACCAGTGACCTGCTGAGAAACTGATTTGCCAAGGCCATCAACCTTTGGGCCCTGTCTTCTGGCAAGAAAGCCTTTGCCAGCAGAGAGTCCAGCCTTGCTCCTATGAACTCCAAGTTCTAGGAGGGGAGCAAAGTGGACTTTGCGAAGTTTATGACAAACCCCAGGCCTTGAAGAAGAGCAATAGTCCTAAGGGTGGCTGGTCTGGCCTCCTGGCACGTCTGACCCCTGATGAGCCAGTCGTCTAGATAGGGGAAGACAAAGATTCCCTGATTCCTCAGGTAGGCCGCCACCACTGCCAGGCATTTGGTAAAGACCCTGGGAGCGGAGGTGAGGCCAAAAGGCAGCACTCTGTACTGATAATGGTTTCCTCCCACAATGAACCTGAGGTACTTTCTGTGGTCTGGATGAATGAGGATGTGAGTGTACGCATCCTTTAGATCTAAGGAGCATAGCCAATCTCCCTGCTGGAGGTAGGACAGAAGTGTTCCAAGAGTAAGCATCTTGAACTTTTCTTTCTCTAGGAACTTGTTGAGGTTCCTGAGGTCCAGGATGGGTCGAAGGCCACCAGTTCTTTTGGGCACCAGGAAATACCTGGAGTAGAATCCGTGACCTTGCAAGTGGGGAGGCACAGGCTCCACCGCCCTATCCACCAACAGACCTTGAAGCTCTTGAAGGAGAAGGTCTGTGTGCAGGGGAGGCTCCCCTGGAAAGTAAGGAGGAGGCAGTTGGTGAAAATGCAGTGCATAGCCCCTGTGGACTATGTCCAACACCCAACTGTCCCCGGTGATGAGGGGCCACTGGTGGGCAAAGAGGGCGAGGCGACCTCCTGTGCAGGGTTGGGAGAGCAGGGATGGAGAGGCTACGCTCAAGGACATTGACCAACTTGTCCTGAACCTATGGCTCGAGGTCCGATGACTGCAGCCATGCCTGGTGTCGAGCCGCGATGCCGGCTGTTGCATCTCAGGCCGAAGCCATCGTAGGCGGCGTGGGACATGAACTTCGAGCAGTCCCAAATCCCCGAGGACAAGGACTTAAATCTCTGCAAGGGTTCCCCGGAGAGACCAGCAGAGAACCTGGCCAACTCCTTGGCCAGGTCCCGCAAGTACATGCCCATGTACAGCTGGTACGACTGGACACAGCAAGCAAGCATCGAGCCCTGGAAGCACTTTCTACCGACGCCATCAAGGTTTCGGGCCTCCCTGCCAGGGGGCACCGCGGAGTGCATCTTCTGGCTCTTCAGACGATGCATGGCCGATTCCACAACCATAGAATGGTGTAGTAGCTGTGCCTTCTGAAAACCAGGGCTCTTTCTGAGTCGATAAATCGCGTCGACTCGCTTGCTCAGAACCGACGCCGAGGCCAGTGCCTCCCACATACGGAAGAGGAGCCGTTCCAGCATCGGAGGAACCGGGACAGTAAAGGCCTCCTTCGGAGGAGAGTCATACTGCAGCGCCTCGAGCTCTTCAGCTCGAGGCTCTTCCTCGGGGTCTGCTGGAATAGTCAAGGCAGTGGCCATATCCCGGACGGACTCCGAGAACGAGTATCCTCTGGAGGGGATCTACTCCGGGGCTCAGACTGCGGTGAGTCCGACGGGATGCACCGAGTCTTGAACGTATCGGGAGACTCCTCGTCCTCCGTCTCCCAGGCGGACTCATCCGAGGAGGAGTCAGGGTCCGACCCCGCGGGGCCCTGGAGCACCTGCCCCGATGCCGGAGGCACTGGCGTCGACGCCCTCGGTCCCGAATGGGAGGTCGAGGGAGACCGCGACCGAGGTCGACTTCGAGCCATGATGGACTCGAGTATCAGCTCGGTCTCCGGGGTCGACTTCGAAGTTGATGTCCCGGTGGTCGGGGCAGATGCGCCAGACAGGCTGGCCATCAGTGCCCGCTGCAGCTCCATGAAGGCAGACAGTCTGCTCTCCAAGGCTGTCATCCTGAGACTCAGCTCGGGAGACGCAGCAGCCACCGACTCGGGCCCCGGCGGTGCCGGGCCCGACGTCGGCTGTCTGGGAGGAGAGTCCTCGAGGACGACGGGGCTTACGTGTCCAGCAGACTCCGGCTCCACGCGAGGAACTTTGGCAGGCTTCTCTTGTTCCACAGGCCCGGGACGACGGTTGGGGGTCTTAGACCTGGCCCTCGAGGAGCCAGGGCCCTCCTCCAATGATGCCCTCGCGAGCCGCTTCTTCCTCTTCCGTTCCCGGTCGGGGGAACCCCTGTCTGAGGAGCTTCGACGGCGCTTGGGATCGGAATCCCGAGATATCGAGGCCTCAGACGAGGTCCGGGCCCGGCTGGAGGCTGAGTCCGAGAAAAGCCTTTCTTTCTGCTGCTGGCGACTTCGGAGTGCCTTGGAAGACATCTTCCCACATGGCCCGCACGACTTAGGGTCGTGATCAGGGCCGAGGCACCGAAGGCAGCAGTCATGTGTGTCGGTGAGAGACATTAGTTTCTTACACCGATCACACTTTTTAAAACCACTGGAAGCCATCGGGGAAAAAAGAGTCCCCGCGAGGTCAAAGGACCGGCCTTCCAGGGAAAAATGGAAAAAGGGCGCGAACGCCAGCCACGAAGGGCAAAAACCGAAAAAGAAGAATGGGGCTCGATACCAGTGTACCGAACCAGGTGGGAGGGGAACCGGCATCGAACCGAAAGAAAAAATAGAGATAATCGCCGAAAAAAATCTACTTTTAACCAGGAGGACAGGACACACGTCCGGTGGGCTTCTCGGAAAAAAAAGAGACTGAGGTAAGATGGCACCTTTAGGCGGGAAGGGGACCGCGCATGCGTGCCTGTATTCCCAAAGGCTTTCATAGAAAGCTGGGGAAATGCTCCGCTGGGGCTTCATCGGCGCGACTGACTTCCTGCTTGGTCCTGGAGAAGGAGACAGAATGCTGGCAAGAAGGATAGCGGGGCTGCACGTCCAGACGGGACATGCAACCCCGCTGTTCGCCTCATAGAATCGGGCCCATAAGGAATCTGTAATTTGTGATCAAAAGGTCTCAGTCTTACGTGATATAGCTGGAGATACACAAGTTTGTAGGAAAGATTTCCTTCATCTAACACCTCGTGCTTGGGAATTAGGTGCTACTTTTTTTCTTTGTTTTTCCATGTAAGTAAGTGTCTCCTTTCTTATCAGGGTTCTAATTATGTTTTTGTTGACCCCCCCCCCCAAATTTGGAGAATTTTTTGCAGGGTAAAAAGTTTAATCTTTAGATGTTATTACTCCCTAAATTGGGGCAATTTAATTTTGTTTCTTTTTTTTTTCTTGGATGGGAGTCTCTCTTGTTTTTCAGATGCATGTATTTAGTCTTTCCTAGTAAGACAAATTCTCTCCAGACCTCATAATGTGGGTTACTTTATACAGTCAAACCTCGGTTTTCGTTTGCCCTGGTTTTCGTACGTTTCGGTTTTCGACGTCTTTTCTGACTGAGATTTTGTCTCGGTTATCGGATATCGCCTCGGTTTTCGTAAAGAATGGCGCTGGTCTGTATACACTGCCCGCCCAGTCCCGGCAGCACTACCCCCCGGAAGTCCCGGCAGCACTACCCCCAGGACTCACCGATCGCGTGTTGAGAAGCGAAAGTCAGCTGAGCAACATCCTCGAGCCAGAGTCAGAGATGCAAGGATTGCACAGAGAGGAAGGCCCCGATCTCTCCACTGCCTGCCTGTTCTCTGGAGCGCGCCCCCTCAGGCTCGGAGGTAGCAGGGTAGCTGTCAATGTAAGCAGGAGATGTTGCAGTGCTGTACAGTACAATATCTGTGTGTTTGCTGTCCTGTGGACGATCGGGCAGGTGAGAGAAGTGACAGGAGCTGGGTGTCTGGAACGGATTAATTGAATTTACATTATTTCCTATGGGAAATATTGCTTCGGTTTTCGTACGTTTCGGTTTTAGTCAGACTTCTTAGAACGGATTAATCATGAAAACCGAGGTTTGACTGTATTTGATTTGTTCTTCTATATTCTTTATGATTGTAATCCTTTTTCCTTTGTTTCTTCACTGTTTTTATATAGTATTGGAAAGTTATAAAAATAAAAAAAAATTAAAAAACCTTCAACATTTGCCCCTAGTGCTGTGAGATTAGCATACAAGTATGACTCACTAGAAGACAGAATTTGATTTCACTTGGCAGCGAGAGAAAGTCTGGCACACATTAGAAATGAAATCATTGTTTTATTTGTTAAATGAGAATATCATTTCATTTGATCTTACTTGGATTCCATTTAACAATCATGCTGAACAATACTTAAGATAGGAATCTGCCATGATAATGATGTTCTTTCTTTATTATAGCAGTCAATGAGGAATTTTGATGCGATACCTATACTGTACAACCTTTTCTTTGAATTTTTATAGCATATTGCAGCTGGGTATGGTAACTTTTTGTATACGACTACTCACAGTTGAGTCAGCACCAGAGAAATTATTCAGTAGTATGCCAACGCTTAGTAGCAGCAAAGATAAAATTTGCTCTGCAGTATCCAGCACGCCTGCAAGTTTTCCACAATAGGGTGGCCAAGGTCTTTGGAAATGTAGCTACAGCAGGGAAATATGTGGACACTTTACTGCTCACTGCAAATAGCCTGGTAGCTAGGTGGGTGTGAGAGGCTGGCCAAGAACAGCGGTGTCCAAGTTCCTGCCCACATATGTTTAAAGGTGCCTTCATTTGTTTTTTCCGATCCCCATAACTGACTGTCTGGGTTTGAGACAGAGGAAGAGTTAGGCCCTGAACCTTAGCTGGTTGAAACCCCTCTGTGCCTTTCCCTGTTTGTGCAGTTGGCTTTGTGTTGTGAAGATCATGCTCGGGATGAAAGCAAGAATGCATTTTTTCTACTGATGCAGTAAGGAGGAGAGGGGCCTGTGAATTTATCTGGCTGTACCCAATATGGCTTAGGATATGAGCTAATAAAGACAACTGCCTAAGGGCTAACTATACTAACTCACAAAAAACGCCCTTAGTAAATATAATTTAATAACTAAAGTCTTCAAAAATACTTTTAAACAATTTCCACAATTCTTAAACGTAACAAACTCAATAAGGCATTTAAGACCTCAGGATGGCCCAACCCCTACATGTGGCGAAACTAGTCACCATAGGGAAATAGCAGACGCTCCCATCATAGATCTCTAGCCTTTCTTTTTTTTATTTACTATTATTTTTTGTTTTTATATTGCACAAATATACCATAATGTAATAAATCCACATCCATAGAAGTACTTTTAAGGATTCTCCAAAAGTTCAATGACAATACAAAAACACAATAAAAGGAAAGCGTCTATATTCCTACATGAAACCAGAGCCCACGAATTGCAGTCCATTTCCTATAACAAAATAGAAAGAATCTTCTTAAATAAGAGTCATCTATACACCATTAAGCAAATATATGTTCACTTATCTGCACAACCTCCTGGGTTCGGCACATGTTGGTAGCCAAAAAATGCTTGATTCAGCTGCAACCACAAAACCGCGATCGCTGAACAGCCTAAGATGTCCACTGTCACAGCAAACTGCCTGACAAAAGCTTTTGTTTCACCACATTGGCTTCTTCAGGGGTTCCTGGTACAGTTGCTACTAAAGACGTTACCAAAACCAGACATGAAAAATGTCTCCAGATACCTAAAACATCAGACATAAAGAATGCCTCCGGGGAACTTTGAAGGGGAGTAGGGCTCCAACTACCCACTGCGATGGGCTGGATAAGCATTTATGCATTTGGCTATTCTGCTGCTGGCAGATCCAGGCAAGCTATATTCATTAAATTTTAACTCTGCGTTGGGATTTTTGAGGAATAAGTTGAGAGACTGGAAATCACTGCCTCTGTCCTTACTAAGCAGAGTGGCGGCGTACTCCAAACATTACTGCTCAAACTGGAGTGGAGTAGAGGAATAGCCTAGTGGTTAGACCAACTGCCTACTAGTGCAGAAGATCATGGGTTCAATTCCCACTGGCACTCCTTGTGACCTTGGGCAAGTCACTTTACCCTCCATTGCCTCAGAAAAATCCAAGTTATCAATGTCCCTGTTTAATGTGTACACTACCAAGTTGAAGTTACAATGTAAACCACTTTGACTGAAATGATAAAGCAGTATAAAAAAACCTAATAAATATTGGAAGGACTGAAAGGAGTTGAGAGGTTCTTGTGGCAGAGAAAGCACAGTTACTTACCTGTAACAGGTGATCTCTGGGAACAGCAGGAATAAGTCTTCACATATGGGTACGTCGGTACCGACGGAGTCTGCGCGGGAACGCTCCCCAGCGTCCAATCAGAAAGCTTTTGGGAGCATCCCTCAGCGCCTGCGTGCTGCCTTCCCGCCTTTCCAACTGTCTCTCTTCAGTTGAGTTTTATAGCTGAGACAAAGAAGAGAGGAAAGATAGATAGAGAGATGCAACTCCTAGGGGAGGTGGGTGGGTTGTGAAGACTTATTCCTGCTGTTCCCAGAGATCACCTGTTACAGGTAAGTAACTGTGCTATCTCCAGGAATAAGCAGAAATGAGTCTTCACATATGGGGACTCCCATGCTAAAATGCCTAGAGCCCTAGCATGTTGGAGATTGAAACATGTTACACCTCATTTGGCCAGGCATCCTGAGGATGGAGGGTAGGAGTTGAAAAGAAATGAGCTGTAGGAAACAGCTGACCTAGGAGAGGACTACAGGCAAGGAGTCCTTGTATGTATGATAATCATCATGAAATATATTGAAATGAACAATCATAATATGGATCTCACTTACTGGATTGCAGGAGTAGAGAGCCTGACGGAATCTACTGAGGATCCAGTAGAGGAATCTTCAAGGTGACCTCACTGAAGTGAAGGTGAAGGTCAAAATCTGGAAGTAACTGGTGACCCCAGGATTCAACTGGGGTAATACAAAAACGGTAGGTCTTTAGTGGGAAGCTTTATGGAAAAAGCTGAAAACTCTTTTGGCTACAGAGTTAGTCATAGTTAGGAGCAAAAGAGGAAGACTGACCGATTTGGACAACTGGCCTAGTCCTTGAGGGAAGAAGGGGTATGGGAGAAACCCCATACTCCCAAGAAAGGACAGATGTCTGAGGAGTTGAAACCTCAGATCTACTGAAGATCCACCATGACTTTCCTAACTGATGAGAGGTAGGAAGATATTGGAGTATGGAGCTTCAGGGATACCTGAACCTAGGGTTATGGTAAGAGCTGTCAGTACCACAGCAGTGGTGGTGTGCATAATAGTCCAAACATACTGTGGAGAATGAACATGTGCAAGCCCACTGTCTGGAACATACAGGAAGGAAAAAACCTTTATGAGCACAGACAGTTAGAGAGATAAGTATGTAAATACATATCTACCTATAAGGAAGTACCTCGACAGATACACACATATATTTATGTATATATATATATAATGTGTATATATATTGTCACGGAGACCCTGGGTAGAGCCTCTGTGGACCCAATAGGCCAATGCCTAGGGTATTGTGGTTTTAATGAACTGCTTCTCTCCTTTAAACAGTCAGTCAGTCAAGTGATTAAAGCAAAAATTAGGGTTTTATTCCCTTTCCCGGACAGAAAACTAGGGATGGCGTGGGACTACCAAAGGTGAACCTTATGGCCAGGGTCTTTGTGAGGTTGATGTGAAGAAAATTGGAAGACATCCAAGAGTCAATACAAGAGAGACAGGTGTTGAGGGAGTCAGGTCGAGAGCAATGGGACTAGCATGGTGTAGGAGAAAGATATCAGCTATGTAGTAATAAGCTTAGACACCATGCTGCTGGATAAGAAGGGTTAGGGGGGCCAAAAAGACATTGAAGAGAAGGGGAGCTAGGACAGAGCCTTGGGGGACACTGCAGAGTAGAAGGGTGACTGAGGAGGAAGTGGAGCCGAAGAAAACAGAAAAGGACCCGGAAGTAAGAAAAGAGCGAAACCAATGGAGAACAGTGCCACGGATCCCAGTATTATGAAGACAAGTGAGAAGAGTGAAGTGGTCAACCAGATCAAAAGCAGAGGATAGATCTAATGGGACAGCTAAGGAGATGAGACCGCGATCATGAGAGGTGTGAAGTTCATTCAGGAAGGAAAGAATGATGTTTCTGTACTGTGACCGGGCCTAAAGCCTGATTGACGGGGGTGGAGTGTAAAGATGGAGTCAAGTTGGGAAGATAGCTGTGAGAAGACCAATTTTTCAAGGAGCTTAGAGAGAGATAGGGGAGATTAGAGATGGGCCACCAGTGTGCAAGATCAGATGGGTCCAGGGAGGGTTTCTTGAGTATTGGACGGATTATGACATGTTTCCATGGGGAGAGAAAGGAACTGGAAAAGAGGCTGGTATTAAAAATGTTAAGTATGAGTAGGGAAAGGGCCAAAGAGGGATCACACAACCAATGGGAAGGGATGGGATTTGACTGGCAGGTGGTCTTACGGGAGGTGGCAAACAAGGGCTTTAGTTAGCTTGATAGATGTTAAGGGGCAAATGGAGGACCAGAGGTGGGAAAGGGAGGGAGCTTTTGTGGAGAAAGAGTAAGTAGAAGGCAGGAAGTCGGGGATAGTGGGAGAGAGTGGGGGAAGGCAGGGTGGGAAGTTTAAACAAAGAGCTTGAACTTTGTCACTGAAATGAGTGGTCAGGAGAGCAGGGTCTGGAGGGCCGGATGAGTCAGTCAAAGAGGGGGAAGAATGGGCAGCTGACAGTGTGCGAAGAACAGAATAAAGTTGGCAGGAAGAGTTGGAAGAAGAGGAGATCAGATCAGAGTAGTAGGCTTGTTTAGCAGTATGGAGTAGGGAGCGGTAGTGATAGTCACAGTAGCGAAAGTGCATTATGAAATCCAAAGAAGGGTGCTTGTGCCAAAGGCGCTCAGCACAATGGAGATAAGTGCAGTGCAAAAGGAGACCAGGGTGATACAAAGGTTAAAGGGCAGACAGGTAGGGTCGGGCAACAGAGCAAAGAGGGGCTAGTTGGTCAAGAGCAGCAGTCAAAGTGGCATTCTAAGTCTGGACCTGAAGGTCTGAGGAGAGGGAGAGGAAGTCGGACGAGAAGAGTCTGTCGGAGGGGGAAAACTGCTGGAGGGTAGAGGGTTTGATGCAGCTCAAGGGTGCAAGGGAGCCGGGGGGAGGGAGGTCTTCCAGATGCAGATAGGGGGTAGGGGGAGTAGAGATGGATAGAGAAAAGGCAGCAGAAATAATACAACCAGGGGACTGGAAACAGAGGGCAGAGGGTGTAAAGGAGGAATCAGATGGAGTGATAACCAAGTCGAGAGCATGATCAGCAGAGTGGGTGGGACAATGGACATGTTGCTGGAATGACAGGTCGGTAAGGTGAGTTAGAAAAGCAGTATCATGGGGCTTGGAGAGGAAGTCCAGATGCATATTAAAGTCACCTAGGACCATGATACAGGGGTATAGAAGGGAGGCCTCAGAAAGGGTGAGGAGGAGGGGAGTAAATAAGGAGAAAGCGGAGAGGGGGAGAGGAGTCAATGCGAAGCAGAAGAGATTCAGGGTAGTGAACAGGAGACAAAATTTCATTAACAGGAAGAGTAGAACAGAAAAGAGCTGCTACCCCACCGCTGTTCCGGCCCCAACGGAGGATAGAGAAGGCAGAAAACCTTGGAGGGAGACAGCGATTAACTAACTGCTCCTCACCATCACAGAGCCAGGTCTCTGTGAGGAACAGGAAATCCAGAGAATATTGTAGCATAAGATCATGGTTAAGGATGGACTTGGAACGCAATGAGCGACAGTTTAACAGAGCCATATTCAGGGGTGGGTTTGAGGGTGGGAGTAACGCAGAGGTGGGGCAGATATGGAGGAGCAACAAGGCAGGAGGTTGGAAACATTCCTGGAGAGATGACCCGATAAAACAAGGGAGGTGGGAGCAGGGCGTCATCTCTGGTGGACTGGAATGGCGGTCATGGTGGTGCTAAGCAGGAGACTGAAAATGGCTAGTGGGCAAAGGAGCACTGTGAATGAGAACCTAATGAGGTTGTTGAAATATGTGGCTAAGGCACAATGCACCTGGAGAAGCCAGGCAACAATGTTATAGTTTATGGTGGTGCCCCAGAGTCGCCACAAGGAGCTCACCCAAGAAGCACTCCATACTCCATGTGCGCACGCCGCTGCAGCACAGAATATATCTGCTAGCTTCACCTTGAGGGAACACAGCCGCATCACTTCTGATATAGGGGGAAGGACCAATATCGTATGCAGCAGCAGGAGGAATTACCTGGTGAGAGAGCAGAGCAGGCAATAAGCTACAGACAAAGCACAGCAGGAACAATAGCAGGTACAGCAAGAGGGCAGTAGTCAGAACATCACTGGGGGTTAGAATATATCTGCCAGCTTCACCTTGAGGGTACACGGCCGCATTTCAAATGGCCACTCACTTCCAGTATGGGTGGGAGGCATATGGGGATAGACTTAAAGATCTCAATATATCTACTTTGGAGGGAAGGTGGGAGAGGGGCAATATGACAGACATTTACTACTACTACTGAGCATTTGTATAGCGCTACAAGTCGTACGCAGCGCTGCACAGACATGTAAGAGACAGTCCCTGCTCATCAGAGCTTACAATTTAGTCAAGACAAACACAGAAGGTGTAGGCAGGGATAAAACAAGGGGAAAGAAAAAGGAGATCAGGTGAGTCAAGATCCAAAAGCAGCAGCAAAGAGGTGTTTTCAGCCTGAATTTGAAGAGGGTTAGAGAAGGTGCTTGGCGTACAGGCACAGGTAGTTTGTTCCAGGTGTAAGGTGCAGCAAGGTGAAAGGAGCAAAGTCTGGAGTTAGCAGTAGAAGAGAAGGGCACAGATAGAAGCAGTTTGCTAGAAAGCGGAGTTACCGAGGGGGGTTGTAAGGAAAGAGAAGAAAGGTAGTGAGGAGTCGCAGAGTGAATGCATTTATAGGTCAGGAGGAGAAGTTTGAACTGGATGCGGAAACGGATAGGGAGCCAGTGGCATAAATGCACGGGGGAGAGTAATTTTCAAATGAAAGAGAGCTCTGCAACGAGAGGGCACAGGATGTAGGTGAAAGGATACACTCAGGAGTAATATGCGGAAATATTTCTTTACAGAAAGAGTAGTAGATGTGTAGAACAGTCTCCCCCAGTGGAGGAAGTAGAGATGATGGGAGTACGTGAATTCAAGAAGGCATGGGACAAACACATAAGATCTCTAAAAAGTAAAAAAGGGACTGTAGTAGTTGGTATGGAAGGACAGACTGGATAGGCTATATGGTCTTTATTTGCCATACATGAACAAACTAAAAAAAAAAAAAGATTTAATCCATGATGAAATTTTTTTTCTTACCTGCTAATTTCCTTTGCTTGAGCTTAGCTAGATAAGTCCGGACAAGTGGGTTATGTCACACAGCCAGTGGATGGAGGCAGAGAGCATCAAACTTCTCTCATGTCATCGCTAGTATAAGGAGTGGTGCACAGGGCCGGCCCGTCCATTGAGCAAGAATGTTCTTTGCACAAGGCCCCGCGTTTCAGGGGGCCCCGCGCAAAGAACATTCTGCTTTTTTTTTTAATTATATTTTTTTAAAAAAAGTTGGCTCTGGCTGCTGCCGCGGCCTCCGCGGCAAAATGGAGTGTCCCGCGGGGCCCCCTCTCCTCGCTGAGCCTCTCTGCAAGGGCTTTCAGATTCGCGAAGGGAGAGTGTCTGTCTCCCTCGCGTCTCTGTTAAGCCCGCAGGGGCTAATGGGAAATTTCCCATCTGCCCCTTTAGACGCGAGGGGCTGATGGGAAATTTCCCATTAGCCCCTGCGGGCTTAACAGAGACGCGAGGGAGACAGACACTCTCCCTTCGCGAATCTGAAAGCCCTTGCAGAGAGGCTCAGCGAGGAGAGGGGGCCCCGCGGGACACTCAATGCTGCCGCGGCGGCAGCGGTAGCAGCCAGAGCCAGGTTTTTTTTTTAAATTTGCCATAAGCCGATGGGGGGGGGGGCTGTGTTTGTCTTGACTAAATTGACTGGGGCTGGGCTAGGCTAGGCTGGGCTGGGCTGGGCTGGGCTGGGGGGGGGTGTTAAGACTGGGGCAGGGTGGGGCTGGGGGGGGCTGTTAAGACTGGGGCGGGGCTGGGCTGGGCTGTTAAGACTGGGGCTGGGCTGTTAAGACTGGGGCTGGGCTGGGCTGGGGGGGGTGTTAAGACGGGCTGGGCTGGGGGGGGTGTTAAGACTGGGGCTGGGCTGGGCTGGGCTGGGGGGGGTGTTAAGACTGGGACTGGGGCTGGGCTGGGGGGTGTTAAGACTGGGACTGGGGCTGGGCTGGGGGGGGGTGTTAAGGCTGGGGCTGGGCTGGGCTGGGCTGGGCTGGGCTGGGGGGGTGTTAAGTGGGGCTGGGCTGGGCTGGGCTGGGCTGGGGGGGTGTTAAGGCTGGGCTGGGCGGGGCTGTTAAGACTGCGGCTGGGCTGGGCTGGGCTGGGGGGGGTGTTAAGACTGGTGCTGGGCTGGGCTGGGCTGGGGGGGTGTTAAGACTGGTGCTGGGCTGGGGGGGGTTAAGACTGGGGCTGGGCGGGGCGGGGCTGGGCTGGGCTGGGGGGGGTGTTAAGACTGGTAATGGGCTGGGGGGGTAAGTCTGGTAATGGGCTGTGGGCTGATGGGGGCTGTCTGGAAATGGGGTGATGATGGGGGGTTAAGACTGGTAATGGGCTGGGGGGGGCTAGGACAGATAATGGGCTGGGGGGGCTAGGACTGGTAATGGGCTGTGAGCTGTTGGGGGGGTTAGGACTGGTAATGGGCTATGGGGGGGTTAAGACTGGTAATGGGCTGTGGGCGGATGGGCCGGGTACGACTCGGAATGCCCACTGGGGGGTTAAGACTGGTAATGGGCTGTGGGCTGATGGGGGCTGTCTGGAAATGGGGTGATGGGGGGTTAGGACTGGTAATGGGCTGGGGGGGGTTAGGACTGGTAATGGGCTGTGGGCTGATGGGGGCTGTCTGGAAATGGGGTGATGGGGGTTAGGGCTGGTAATGGCTGGGGGGGTTAAGACTGGTAATGGGCTGTGGGCTGATGGGGGCTGTCTGGAAATGGGGTGATGGGGGTTAGGACTGGAAGTGGGTTGATGGGGGGCTAGGACTGGTACTGGAAATGGGCTGTTGGGGGGAGCTAAGATTGGAAATGGGCTGTGGTGGGGGCTTGAATTGAAATGGACTCATGGAGGGGCTAGAACTGGAAGTAGGCTCATGGGGGGGCTTGGACTGGAATTGGGCTGAGTGGAGGGGAGCTAGGATTTGACATGGGCTGATGGTGGGGCTAGGAAATGACTAGAAATGGGCTGATGGGGGGCTAGGATTGGAAATGAGCTGATGAAGGGACTCAGACTGAAAATGGATGGGGGAGCTAGGACTGGAAATGGGTTGATGGGGGGTAGGACTGGAAATGGGCTGATGCAGGGACTAGAAGGGAATGGATGCTGGGTGAGACTGGAACTAGAAGGGAGCTGATGTTGGCGGAGGATTAGAATGGGATGGGGCTGGGAGAGTAAAATGGAGAGGGGAAAAATATTTTGTGTGGGAGGGATGAAAAATCTACAATTGGCCGGTTATTGGGAGAGTAAGTGGGGATTGAGGATGGAGGGGTAAAATTTGTGTGGATGAAATAGGAATGAGGAAAGAGCAAAAGGAGAAAGATTAGTATGTTAAAGCAGATGTAGAGAGAGAGAATGGAAAAAAAAACTAGAAGAGAGAAGAACAAATGGACAGCAGACGATGGAGAGTTAGCAGAAAACATGAAGAAACCAGAAGAAAGTGGCTGGAGCAATTGCAACTGAAAAAAAATGCACAAAGGTAGAAAGATATCTCTTTATTTTGAATTTATTAACTGGAATATGAAAGCTCTGGGAAATGTGCATCATTAACGTCTGCGCTTTGTTTGGTACAAGAGGAAATTAATTTATAGTTTTATTTCTACAGTGTTGTTGTACATTCCAAGTTTGGCTTTTGGGGTTCCCAGTTTAATTATTGCCTTCCTGTTTCTAAATTGTGATTCCTTGTTTGATGATGGTCTATGTTCTGCATGTGTAACTGAGCTGAGGTATTCTGTTTATGCAATTCCTATTTGACATTGCCACTTGTTCTCTTTCCCCAGTATTCTCTGAAATGTATTGGTTTAATATTTGCAGTGTTGCCTTTTGATAGGTAGGGTATGGTGCTTTGTGAGTCCTGGTAATGCTGTCAGGATATGGCGGGTTTGCTATGGGTTCTAAATGGGCAGCGTTTGTAGTAGTTCCTAATGTGCCTGGCGGTTGGCACTGGATTATAGTAATGTAGAAATCTTTTAGTCTTTCTTTATCCATACCCTCATTAAGAGACATGTTTACCAAAAAGTTAGTGTATGGTAACATTATGCAAATATTTATGCAAATAAGGCCACTTATGCAAATGAGGCCCCGCACCGAGTCTCCGCACATATAATGCAAACATAATTACTAACATTTACCAGAATTTGCTTCTGAAACTCTGCAAAAATTAAAAATGTAGATTTATGCAGAGTCTGAAACTCTAGGGGGTAGGGGGAGGAAATACCCTGCTAATCATAGTCTTCTGAGGTGGGTCCTGGATTAGTCTAGCAATAGGAAACTGGCAGGTAAGAACAAAATTTAACCTTCCTTATCTTGCTAAACCAGTCCAGACAAGTGGGACATACCCAGGCATCAAGACCCCAGGTAGGAGGAAGGCAACTCCCCCTTGAAAGTAGCCACTACCATCTAGGCACTTACAGGTGTCACAAAACTGCTGCCCCTTTCTGAATATGCTTGAGTAAGATGAGGAGAAAACCTGCCTTCTCAACATGCAGCACCTCCACTCCTGTTGAAATCTACTTGAAGAAGCCTTAGTCAGAGTCTGAACCCTATCTTCCTGGAAGTCTGAAGTCTTATCTTGCCAAGATGTTTCACCAGTTTTGAGATCCTCACCAAAGAGAAGCTTATTCCTAAAAGGCAACTTGCTGAGGCACATCTTAGATGTCGAATCCATGGACCAGTTATGCAGTCATAACCATTACCCCACCAAAGGCCACGGACTTACATGCAATCTGGACAAGACCATAGAGTGCATCAGCCAAAAAGTAATTCTGGATTCCAAACGAGATATCTCTGGGCTCTCTGGTAACCACTGGATCCATCTAAAGGCCAGAGCCACATACGGCCACTATTGCCGACTGGAAACCCAAAGCAGAGCAGGAAAATGCTTGCTTCAGGAGGACTTCTAACTTTATTATGGGAATCCTTGAAGGCTATGCCTCCATCCAACAAGATGGTGGTCTTTTTGGTCACAACGTTTTCAGGACATCAACCCTGGGGAGGTGAAACAACTTATCCAAGTCATCCTGAGGCAGTGGGTAGAGTTTCCCTATAATTCTGCTGCCTTTCAGCACCACATCCAGCACCTCCAACTCAAGGGTAGCCCGAGGGTGATGAGGGACTATGTGCGGAGACTCATTACGGGCCTCATTTGCATATCCATTGAGCCTCATTTGCATAAATTTATTTTATTTTAAAATGTATGTGTTACCCATCTAAAATTTTAGGCGGCTTTCAAAGGAGGCCTTCACAAGTCTTTTTTCTCCTAGCAATGACTTAGGGGCATGTTTATTAAATATTAATGTGCATTAAGTGCCACTGCGCCAATAGAAATAAATGGGTAATCTTGCACTTAATGCGCATTAACATTTGTGAATGTTCATTAACTTTTAGTAAACATGCCTCTTAATGAGTGTCTGAATACTAGTTGCATGGGCAGTGAGGATAAGGAAAGGCTACAAAGATTTCTACATTACTATACTCCAGTGTCCATTTAGAACCCCTACCAAACCTGCTGTATCATAATAGCACTACCAGGACTCACAAAGCACCAAACCTTACCTAACAAAAGGCAGCACTGCAAATATTAAACCAATACATCCCAGAGAATATCAATACATCTTCTACTAGGGGAAGAGAACAAGTAGCACTGTTAGATAGAAAACTACATGAACAGAACACCTCAGCTCGGTTACACATGCAGAACACAGACCATCATCCAAAGAACAAGGGATCACAATTTAGAATGAAAACCATAATTAAACTGGGAATCCCAAAAGCCAAATTTGGAATGTAAAACACTGGAGAAATAAAACTATAAATTAAATTTCCTCTTGTACTAAACAAAATACAAAGACATTAGCAATGCACATCTCTTAGAGTGGACATATTCCAGTTAATAAATTCAAAATATTAAAAAAATATATATTTTTCTACCTTTGTTGTTTGGGAATTTTATTTTTCAGTTGCAATTGCTCTAGTCACTTTCTTCTGGTTTCTTTGTTTCTTCTGCTAACTTTCCGTCTGCTGTCCATTTGTCATAAGAACATAAGATATGTCATACTGGGTCAGACCAAGGTCCATCAAGTCCAGTATCCTGTTTCCAGCAGTGGCCAATCTAGGTCACAAGTACCTAGCAGTTTCCCCAAAAGACACATGTTCCACAAGATGAAATTAGGTCTTACCTGCTAATTGTCTTTCCTTGAGCTTTCTCCGGGCCAGTCCAGGGAAAGGTAGGGTTGTCAATCCCCTTTAGCAGCTGAGGACTGAAGACTTCAAGTTTGCTTGAGAGGTGAAGCCACTCCCCCTGAGGGTAACCCGTCAGTCTCCTTCTGACAAAGCAGCTAAGTAGAAAAGAACTGAAAATACCAGATTAACCCAATAAAACTGATAATGTTGTATAGTCCCCTGAAATGAGAAAGCAACACTAATGGTTTTGTTTTGTTTTTAATTTTTTTATTTTATTATAACTGAAGCCTCGATGGTCACCGAGAAAGAATCATAGAAGCCCCAATCATCCCCTCTCGCACGAACACCATGATAGCACCATATTCTTATACCGACGTCAAGGCCGCCGTTAAACGAAAGGGGTGGGACCCTGGACTGGCCTGGAGAAAGCTCAAGGAAAGACAATTAGCAGGTAAGACCTAATTTCATCTTCCTTATCGCTTCTCCGGGCCAGTCCAGGGAAAGGTAGGGCAGTACCAAAGCAGTACCTAAATACGGGAGGGACCCGCCAGCCCTGCGATAAGAGCCGACGCCCCCACCTTCGCATCCTCTCTGGCTTGAACATCCAAGCGGTAATGCTTCGTAAAGGTATGCAAAGACGACCACGTTGACGCTCTGCAGATATCGACCGGTGGAACAAAGGCAAACTCCGCCCAGGAAGCCGCTTGAGCTCGAGTGGAATGAGCTTTTAGACCCACCGGCGGAGACCGCCCTCTGGCATTGTAAGCTGCCACAATAGCGCAGCGAACCCATCGAGCAATAGTGGATTTCGACGCCGCTTGACCTTTATTGAGTCCTGCATACTGGACAAAGAGCCGGTCTGTTTTCCGAAAGGGCTTCGAAACTCTAAGGTACGCCTTTAAGACACGGCCAAGATCCAATCTTTTGAGAGCACGATCCATTGGAGAACCGGATAAATCGGAAAAAATGGGTAAAGCTACGGATTGATTAACATGAAAAACGGACAGTACTTTAGGCAAAAAAGAAGGCACCGTCCGCAGCAAAACCCGCTCCGGTAGAAATTGAAGATACGGTTCCTGGCAAGACAAGACCTGTAAATCTGAAATTCGGTGTGCCGAACATAAAGCTATCAGAAAAGCCGTTTTCCAGGAACATTCTCTGAGAGACCGCGAGGAGAGGAACGCTAACGGCGACCTGGAAAAACGCCTCCAACACTACATTCAAATCCCAGGGAGGTACGACCTGGCGCACCGGAGGACAGATAATCTTTGCTGCTCGAAAAAACCGTTGTACATCCGGATGCGTCGAAAGACGGCGATTTTGCACGGATCCCCGAAAACACGCGAGAGCTGCCATATGAACTTTAAGGGTACTGAGTGCCAAACCTTTTTCCAATCCACACTGGAGAAACAACAGCAATTGAGGCAGGGTAGCCGACAGAGGAATAATGTTGCGTTGTCCACACCAATCCTCGAAAAATCGCCATACCCGCACATACGCCAGAGAAGTCCCCGGCCTTTTAGACCGAAGTAAGGTGTCCACAACAGAACTGGCGTACCCTTTGCGTCTTAAACGAGCCCTCTCAAGAGCCAAGCCGTAAGTAAGAAGCGATCCACCTGTGGCATGAGTACCGGCCCCTGATGCAACAGGTTGATGCGGACCGGAAGACGGTAAGGTGGAGCTATCAGGAGCCGAACTAGATCGGCATACCAAGGACGACGAGGCCAATCCGGTGCAATCAGAATCACCATTCCCCGGTGTTCTGCCACACGTTGTATAACTCGACTCAACATCGGCCAAGGAGGGAAAACATACAAGAGAGTGTCCAGTGGCCACGGCTGAACCAGAGCATCGAGCCCTTCGGACATGTGCTCCGTGCGTCTGCTGAAAAACCGGCTGGTCTTGGCATTGCCGCGTGTAGCCATAAGATCCATCACCGGATGCCCCCAACGCAAAGTCAATTCGTGATAAACTGCTGCGTTCAACTCCCACTCTCCGGGATCGAGCAGATTGCGGCTGAGATAATCGGCCTGCACATTCTCTTTGCCAGCCACATGCGCCGCTGACAACGCTAGGAGATGGGCTTCTGCCCAAACCATCAATTCCTGGCATTCGGAGAAGAGAGAGACAGACTCTTGGTCCCCCCTTGACGATTGATATAAGCGACTGTGACTGCGTTGTCGGAGAAGATCCTGACCGCCGTCCCGTTGAGCAAGGCCTCGAAGCTCAGCAGGGCGAGACGTGCCGCGCGAAGCTCGAGTCGGTTGATCGACCACGAACTCTCCTCCGGAGACCAAGATCCTTGCGTGATTTGCGACTGACAATGAGCCCCCCAGCCCGTAAGACTGGCATCTGTGGTGACCAGCACCCATGAGGGCTCCTGTAAGGGAATTCCCGCAGTTAGATGCTCCGGGACTAACCACCACTCTAGACTGCGACGCACGAGGTCCGGACAGGACAGGCGCTGTGAGAGAGGGTGAAGCTGCGGTGACCATTGGGAAAGTAATGCTTGTTGTAAGGGCCTCATGTGCACTTTGGCCCATGGTACTAGATCCAAGGCCGCCGCCATGGACCCCAAGAGTTGCAAGTACGTCCACGCCGACGGAGTCGACAGCCGTAAAAACGCGTGCACCTGCCGCAAAAGCTTTTGTACTCGGATCTCGGGTAAACAGACTGTTCCCCGAACCGTGTCGAAGAAGGCTCCGAGATAAGTCAGTTGTCTCAACGGCTGTAAGCGACTCTTTGCTTGATTTATCACCCAACCGAGCTGCTCTAGAAGGTTTACCACCCGAGCTGTAGCCGTCACTGAGGCCAAATGAGAATCGGCTCTGATCAACCAATCGTCGAGATATGGATGAACTCGGATACCTTCCTTTCGCAGCGCCGCTGCCACAACCACCATGAGTTTGGTGAAGGTTCGCGGAGCCGTGGCTAGACCGAACGGCAATGCCCGAAACTGGAAATGTCCCATCGGAAGGGCAAACCGTAAAAAGCGTTGATGAGATTGCCTGATAGGAATGTGAAGATAGGCCTCCGTGAGATCTATGGACGTGAGAAACTCTCCCGGCCGCACTGCCCGAATCACGGCCCGCAACGTTTCCATGCGAAAGTGAGGCACCCACAAAGCACGGTTTACGCCCTTGAGATCTAGCACGGGACGAAAGGAATCTTCCTTCTTGGGAACCACAAAATAGATCGAGTATCGACCGCACCCGTACTGGTCTAGGGGTACGGGAACTATCGCCCGCAACTGCAAGAGACGAGAGAGAGTGTCTGAAATGGCTTGCATCTTTAGACTGGGTGCACAGGGCGACATTACAAAGGCGGGCGACAAAGGGTAGGCGAAGTCCAGCACATATCCCTTCTGAATTATCTCCAATACCCACTTGTCTGAAGTGATTGCGGTCCAGGCTGTAAGAAAATCCTGAAGGCGCCCTCCTACAGGAACCAACTCCTGGACCAGCAAACCTTCATTGGGGCTTTTTAACTGAGGGCTGAGACGCATTGAAGTAAGACCTGCCGACAATGTTCCCTCTAATTTTCTGTAGGCTGTGTGCGCATAAAATATCAACTGTGTGCAGCTTTTGAAGGAAGGTTAAATTTTTGTGCGCCACATAATGACACTCTGAGTTATATACTTTAAAATTTGACTACACATCAGAATACAGTATGTACACCACATTGATTTTAATCAAATTAAATGAAAATAGACGATTACTAAATGAAGCGGGAAAGTTCTAGTAATTACAATCATAACTTTTAAATTTTAAGACGTCTGTGTTGTTTTCTATCAGAATCAGAGCCGTAATTTTTGTGCGCTCTGTTGTAAAGTATGTGCGCTCGCTCGGCGAGGTGTGTGCGCGCGCACACGCGCACAGCTTAGAGGGAACAGTGCCTGCCGAAACCTCTGGCTCCTCGAAAGGGCTGTCCACGAAAGCCAGCCCGGCCTCTGGAATAGGGTGCAAAGCATGCCCCTCGGAATCTATGGGAGTCCCGACCGGAGCCATGGAAAGCACCAGTCCCTCTCACCGGCTTAGGCCTATCCTCTGGCAAACGCCCTCCTTTAGAGTCCCCGAGATCCTTGACAATCTTCTCTAACGCCTCTCCAAAGAGCAACTTTCCTTTATAAGGCAATTTACTGAGTCGCAACTTCAAGGAAACATCTGCTGACCAGTTACGCAACCAGAGAAAACGCCTGGCCGCCACCAGAGAGGCCATGGTCTTGGCTGCAATGCGCAGCAAATCATAAAAGGCATCGCCATATAAGCTGCGGCCGACTCCAACTTTGCATTTTCTGCACCAGCTACCGAAGCGCTCTCTCCGGAAGCGTCCCCCTGTAACCATTGAATGGACGCTCGAGAAACATACGCTCCACAAACCGCAGCCTGCAGTGCCAAGGCGCTAGAATCAAACGCCTGCTTGAGAAGAATTTCCAACTTTCGATCCTGGAGGTCCTTAAGCGCCGCCGCTCCCTCCACCAGGATGGTAGTCTTTTTGGTCACTGCAGAAACAATCGCATCCACTTTTGGCATGCGTAACAACTCCTTTTCCTCCTGCGGCACCAGGTAAAGGCGAGCCAAGGCTCGGCCCCCGCGGAGTGTAGCCTCCGGACACTCCCATTCAGATTCAATCATTTGTTTGATCACCCGATGCAATGGGAAACAGCGCTGTTCTGCCTTGAAGCCCTGTAATAATGGATCTTCCAAAGGCTCTTGAGAGGCAGAAGGAAGAAGCAGGTGTAGTGCAGCCAAGGATTGAGAAATGAGAGCCGGAAGTTCTTCCTTACGAAAGACCCTAAAAATATTAGGGTCCTCCCCTGGAGCAATTTCTCCTTCCTCTAAGCCCTCCGTATCCAGATCTAAGCCTGCTTCTGCAAAAACCTCTGTTTCCCCCTGATCCAGGGGTACTGAAGGCTGACCTGCAAAAGGATCCAAAAGATCTCTTAGGACTCCCTTTGGCTGAGAAGACCCCTCATCAGGATCCTCTGTAACTAGCCCTACAAGCGGAACAGCCATAGAACCTGGAAGCGGTGCTACCTGATCAAGCTGTGAGGTTTTCAGCAGGAAGGCTTTGTGCATCGCTAGAATAAATTCTGGCGAGAAAAATGTCGACATCCCTTCCTGAGCCTCAAACGGGGACCGTGAAGGCTTTTCCTGTTGAGCGCTTTCCTTAGGGGTTTTAGCCTTCCGTTTATGAGGCCGGTGCTGCTCCGCGGGTGAAGTGACTGGCGCACCTAAGATGGCCGCCTTTCCTGCCTTTTCAGCGGGTAAAGACGGCGCTTCCCCTTGAGAAGGCAGTTTCCCTGCCATGCAAGGTATGCCCCGCAAAAGATGTTAACCGTGAAAAAACTGCTCCGCTGGCCGATACACGGCCCCGAGTAGTGAAAACGGCGCTCTTTCAGACCGCGCGCCGAAACGGCTCGGAACGGCAAGCAGAGAATAAAATCAGACTCACCGGACTGAACAGAATACACACAGGAGTACCAATTTGCGCCCCGCTGCTAGCGGGAAGTACCCAATTCCGGTGTCGGCTACGGCAGAGGAAACAACTGGGGCTCCCAGGATCAATCTGCCAATAGAGACTGAAAACGGTGAAGAAAGGTAGGCTCTACCTCACACCGCAGAAATTTTACACCTCTTCGTCTCTAACGTGCCTCAGGCACCAGGGAACTGCGATACTAGATGAGGACTATAGAAAACATCAGCTCTGCTAGAGCCAACTATTATCCCCCAAAAATAAAGAAATTAAGCACTAGTGGTGAGGGAGAAAGAAAGATTCGATCCTCTACAGCTGCTGAGGACTGCAAGACTGACGGGTTACCCTCAGGGGGAGTGGCTTCACCTCTCAAGAAAACTTGAAGTCTTCAGTCCTCAGCTGCTAAAGGGGATTGACAACCCTACCTTTCCCTGGACTGGCCCGGAGAAGCGATAAGGAATGCTTTATTGGAGCAAGCAGTGGATTTCCCAGGTCCCCTTTAATAATGGTTTATAGACTTTCCTCCAGGAACTTGTCCAAACCTTTTTTAAACCCAGCTACACTAATAGCTTTTACTACATCCTCTGGTAATGAATTCTTTTTTTTTTTTTTTTTTTTTTTTTTATTCAATATTTTTACATTTTCCAGCACATACATAAAAAAAAGAACAACAAAACAGAACTTAACCCAAAAGAATACAAATACACTATCATTCAAAAGGGTGCCAGAAGCACGGCACCCTTGCATACCCATCTTTCCCCCTGTACCCCCCTCCCCGCCACCCCCCTGACACCTTGCAAGCCCAGACCGCCCCCTTCCCCCTTCCCCGCTCAGCAACCGCCAACATTCGAATATCTATCTAGAGCAGACCATTTATCATCACCCCCCTGTATACCCCTAGAGGCATAAATATGATCATAAGCCTTCTCATATCGACTATATAGACATACTAAGTTCCACCAGTGTACCCAGCTTAACTTCACTGGGTCCTTCCACCTCATAAGTATGACTTTTATAGCGATGGCCAGCATAAAATTCAGTACAAAAAAATTGTCCTTCTTCATGTTAGGTATCTCAGCAGCCGCTCGCAACACTACAATCTTCCAGGATAATGGATAAGTAAAGAGCAGCACCTGTTGGATCCTCTTCCAGACAGCCCCCCAATACTCCCGCAAGGTTATACAGTCCAGAATCATATGTCGCAACGTGCCAACCTCCTTATGACAGTTCCAACAGTGTGGAGATGCACCAGCACCCCACTTGGCCACTCTGATCGGTGTCAAAAAAGCCCGGTGCGCAAAAAAGAACATTGATTGAGTGAGGGAGGCTGAGCGAGAGGGCCTCACTAACGGCCCCCATTTTACAAAGCAAAGGTCCTTAGGAAGTTGGACATCCAGCTCTTCTTCCCATGTTTGCCGTAGCCTGGTAAGCTGCATTGGCAGCCTACCCCGAAGGAATCCATATATACTGGACACACGGCCATTCCGCTCAACCACCTCTCCGATAAACTCCTCCAGACCCCACTTGTCCGATACCGAAGCTAGTTTTTTTATCTTTTGTCCTACACAGTGTTGCAATTGTAGCCATTGGAAGAAACAGGCCGGTGGCAAGTTGTATTCCTCCTTGAGCATTTGAAAATTCTTCCACTTATCATGCCTGAACAGCTGCCCCAGTCGCCAGATTCCACAGTGTTGCCAGGTTTTCCAGGATACCACCTGCTTATTTATTCGAAAATCAGAGTTATTCCACAGTGGCATTCTGCGAGAGATGGGGTTGTCCCCCCCTAGACAAAGCGACAAATCATGATAGGCCTTCTGCGTGGATAAAAATACTCGTCCTAGTTTCGGGGTCTTCGTCATGTACATCCCCATACATAGATTCAAGGGCACCGGAGAGGCCAAGCGTTCTTCGACTTCCAACCAAATGGGTCTCTGGGCATCTCCAGCGGCCCCTGTCCAGAGGGCCCCTTGACTTAAGATTGCCGCCCGATGATATAGAAGAAAATCCGGGAACTGTACCCCGCCGGCTTCTTTGGGTGCCTTCAGCTTCTTCAGCGCAATTCTTGGGGTCTTTCCATTCCACAGAAAGCGGGTCAGGATCCTCTCTAATTCCTTATATAGCGACTCTGGGAAAAATATTGGAATCATTCCCAAAATGTAGTTTATCTTTGGTACCAACACCATCTTGAGAGAATCCAATCTTCCCCACCAACTGAGATGAAGAGGGGACCATTTCACTGTGAAAAGACGCGCTGTTTCTTTCATACGTTCTCCGTTTATGTTAAGAATTTCATCAATATGACTTCCAATTTGCACACCCAAGTACTTGCTCGACGACAATTCCCACTGAAATCCAAACTGCTGTACCATCGACTGGTTCCCATATTTATTCAGGGGAAACGCTACTGACTTCGTCCAGTTTACTTTATAGCCAGAGAGAGTAGCATAGCTTCCTATGTGATGTAACACCGGCGAAATGGATTCCGGCGTAAGGAACAGCAACAGATCGTCAGCGTAAGCTGAAGCCTTCACCTGAAGGTCAGCAAGAGCTACTCCTTTAATCTCATCGGCCTGTCGCAACTTAAGCAACAATGGTTCCAGCACCAAGTTGAAAAGCAGGGGTGACATAGGGCATCCTTGCCTTGTGCCTCGGGACAATGTCAGAGTTTGAGACAGCACCCCGTTTGCCAGAATCCGAGCTACCGGCTTGATGTACAAGAGCTGTACCATTCGGATGAAGGAAGGAGGAAACTTGAACCATTCCAGCACTAGGAACATGAAAGACCACTCCACCCTGTCAAACGCCTTCTCAGCATCCAATGAGAGGCCAATGTATGGGGAGTCCAAGCCATTAGTGATCTCCAGGACATTACAGAGCAGCCTTGCGTTATCCATAGTGGATCTTCCTGCTACAAAACCACATTGATCCGGATGTATCAACACTTCCATAACCCTCTTAAGGCGGGCCGCCAGAATAGAAGAGTACAACTTGTAGTCAGCGTTGAGGAGTGAAATAGGACGATAATTGCCCACTTTGCTCAGGTCTCTCCCGGGTTTGGGCAGCACAATTATTGTAGCATCCGTGAAGGCCCCAGCATGGCAGTCTAGCTCTTGCAATTGGTGATAGAAGAATAACAGCTGCGGCCCAAGTTCTGTCACCAGCAGCTTGTAAAACTCAACTGGAATACCATCTGGACCTGCTGCTTTCCCATTCTCCATTGCGGTGATAGCCAATGTAAGCTCTTCCAGTCGAATCGGTGCGCCCAAGGCAGCCTGCTGCTCCAGCGATAAACAGGGATGAGCAATCTGATCCAGAAAACGCCGCGCCTCAGCCTTCTCACACATTCCCTCAGACGCATATAGTTGACGGTAGAACTCAGAGAAAGCATCTGAAATTTCTTGATCCTTATAAAGGGGGCCAACGCGTTCATCCTCTATTACCGCAATACGAGCTTTTTCTTCCCGGGGCTTGAGTTGCGAAGCCAATACTTTTCCTGCTTTATTTGCCTCCACATGATATCGCACTTGCCTAGGATAAACAGCTCTTTCCACTTCTGCACTGAGAGCCGTATTATAAGCAAATCTGAGTTTTTGCAACTGAGTCAAAACCCTAGTACTAAACTTCCTCTGTAGGATCCGCTCTCCGGCCCGTATCTGTTGATCCAGGGCCCTCACTTCAGCTCGAGTAGCCCTGCGCTGAGCAATCACATAACTCGTTATCTGAGCTCTCATTGATGCTTTAAAAGCTTCCCACCAGGCCCATACTGGGGTATCACTGACCCGATTGTTTGCAAAATACTCATGCAAGGCGTCCCGAAGATATACTTTAAACGACTCATCTGTTAACAAATATCTGGGAAAAAACCACGCCGCCTTCTTACAGGAATCATCCACAAGATTGAAGTCCAGCACTACCGCCGCATGATCTGAGACACTCGTACTGAGGATTCCCGCTTCACCCACACTCTGAGCTAACGCTTGAGATACCAAAAATAATCTATTCTCGAGTGTGAGCCATGTGGAGATGAAAAAAATGTAAAATCAGCCTCAGTAGGGTGATGCAACCTCCAGATATCCTCCAGCCCAAAGGAGTCCATGATGGAATGCAATACTTCCAAGGCTCTTTCTCTTTTTCGCGGCCGGCTAGGCTTCCGGTCAATTAAAGGATCAAGAACCAGGTTAAAATCTCCCCCTATAATTAAGGGATAACTGGCATATTCCTGAATGGCCACTGCTAATTTCTTAAAAAAGGAAGGGTTATCATTGTTAGGAGCATATACAGTAAAAATACACACCTGTCGACCTTCTATGAGACAATGCACCCCAGCCCACCTGCCTTCCGTATCAGCCCGTGAGGACAGAACCTGAAGCTTGAGCGACTTCCTGACTAAAATCGCCACTCCATTCTTTTTCAGGCAGGCGGGAGCATGGGCTACTAGACTGTGTTTGCCTTGTGCAAGCTTTTGTGTTTCACAGGTCGACAGATGTGTCTCTTGCAAAAGAATTACATCAGCATTTTGCTTCTGGCAATATAATAATATCTTTTTGCGCTTGATCGGGTGATTTATCCCTTTAACATTCAGAGATAGGCATCGAACCCCACCCATTGCTGTCAAGGTAAAGCCATTCCCCGTTCCTTCTGGTCTGCACCCCTTTTCCCCAATTTGCAGAGGCAACCGAGCGGAGAGTATCAGAACTAGGCTTGCAAGGTGTCACCTGTGTCTCCATCAAGATGAATATAATGGGTGAGCAAACACAAAAAAACAGATGGCCCTCGAAAGACCAAAACCCCCCCTCCCCCCTTACATATTACAGTACCACACTTGCTTCTCCCGAGAAACACTACCTTTTTGAACAGTCATTACTAACTGGCTATAACACAAATACAACATCCACAACTATGAATACGATCCCCTTATCAACTTTTAAGCCAACCCCCCCTGCATCCAAACATACAGTCATATCATATCCCCCATAGACAGCCTCCAGGGATACTTATATACTTTGTAATATAGTATAGCATTATATTAGAGTATATCATGCTCCCCCCTCCCTCCTAATACTCCACCAACCATCCCAGCCAATACACAATAGAAATGAGAAGGAGAAGGGACCATCTCCCTTCCCTCAACATATCATACAGTTTCCCCATACCACAGCACATTGATCCCACCAGTATCGGGCCACATGCACCCCTTACAGGCAGCTCCAAACTAGGGCCAGCCCGATGTACCATTGATTTCACTAGACAGCCCAGACCAAGTTCCATTCACTCTCCAGGCCCTCTGTCCCAGTAGAAAGCAAAACACTGAGTCCTTCAGCCAGAAGAAGATGGCTAGCTCATCTGCAATGCCTCTTGTTCCTCAATATATCGAGCCGCCACCGCCGGGACATCAAAGGACTTTGTCTGGTTATTGAGAGTTACTTTTAAACGCGCGGGGTAAAATAACCCATATCGGGCCTGAAGCTGTTGAAGCCGGGGTCGGAGGGCGAGAAACTGCTTCCTCTTTTCCACGGTCCCTCTACAAAAATCAGGAAAGAAGAGGACCTTGTGCCCCTCAAAATCAACTGTCCGCAAAGATTTAGATGCCTCCAGGATCTGCACTGCATGTTGATATCGCAGCAGGCAAAAATAATCGGTCGCGGGCCCCGTGCATGTAGATTTGGTTGCGCAGGAATCCTATGTGCCCTTTCAATTTCCATAGGGCCATGGAGCTTCAGATGCAGCAACGAGGGTAAAGTTTTTATTAGAAACGCTATCATGTCAGACCCCTCAGCTCCCTCCGGTACTCCCAGCATGCGCACATTATTTCTCCGATTTCTATTTGCGACATCTTCCATGCTTAATTCCAACTTCTCCAGCTTTCTCTCCAGCCTATCCACACGTGCAAGCTTTTCCTCGTGCACAGCGACCGACGCCCCTATGGAATCCATCCTGTTGGTAAGCCTCTCCATTTGTTCTCTAATGTCCTGCATTTCGCCTTGCACTTTCCCCAACGCCTCTCCATTCGCCATCACCAACTCCTTCACTGAGCGCATCTCCCCCAGTAACTCTCTCATCAGCTCCTCCGATTCCCGGGTGGCCGCCATCTTGTGCGGAGATAGGGGGTCTGACTTTGCCCTCTTGGAGCCCGAGTTACTCCCAGGCGTGAAATCCAATTTCGCAGGTTTGAGGTTGGCCATTACTTTCTAAACAACCAGCTTAGTATTATCCTCCACTTTGCTCCGTTTACTCTCCGTTTCTCTCAGGATACTTGCCGGGGTCCGGGGAGCTAATCACTCAAGCAGCCATCTCGTCTTCGCGCAGGCTCCGCCCCTCTGGTAATGAATTCTAGAGTTTAATTATGCAGAGTGAAAAAATATTTTCTCTTATTAGTCTACACTGTAGCTTCATTGCATATCTCCTAGTCTTTCTATATTTTGATGGCATAAACAATTGATCTACGTTTACCTGTTCCACTCCATTCGTTAATTTACAGACCTCGGCTCAGCCGTCTCTTTTCCAGGTTGAAGAGCCCTAACCTTTTTAGCCTCGCCTCATAGGGGTATTCTTCCATCCCCTTTACCATTTTGGAGGCTCTTTTCTGTACCTTTTCTAATTCTGCTATATCCTTTTTAAGATATGATGACCAGAACTGCACATAGTATTCAAAGTGAGGACACACCATGGAACGATACAGAAACATTATAATATCCTTTGTTTTATTCTCCATTCCTTTCCTTATGATACCTAGCATTCTATTTGCTTTCATGGCCACCACTGCACACTGGACTGAAAGTTTCAAAATGTTATCCACAATGACGCCTAAATCTTTTTCCTGGGTGGCGGTTCCTAATGTGGAACCTTGCATTGTGTAACCATAGTTTGGGTTGTTTTTATCTAGGTGCATAACTTTGCACTTGTCCACATTAAATTTCATCTGCCATTTGAACATCCAGTCTTCCAATTTATCAAGGTCCTCTTGCAATTTTTCACAATCCTCTTGGATTTTGAGAACTTTGAATAATTTTGTGTCATCTGCAAATTTGATTACCTCACTCGTTATTCCCATTTCCAGGTCATTTACAAATGTTAAAACGCAGCGGACCCAGCACAGATCCCTGGGGTACTCTACTATTCACCTTTCTCCACTGGGAAAACTGGCCATTTAGCCCTACCCTCTGCTTTCTATCTTTTAACCAGTTCCTGATCCATGATAGTACACTGCCTCCTATCCCATGACTTTTTAATTTCGCCAAGAGTCTCATGAGGGACCTTGTCAAAGGCTTTCTGAAAATCCAGATACACTATATCAACCATCTTACCTTTGTCTACCTGTTTATTCACATCTTCAAAAAACACAACAGATTACTAAGACAAGACTTTTCTTGGCTAAAGCCATGTTGTCTGTCTCCCATTGAGCTATGACTATCTACATGTTCAGTAATTTTGGTTCTTTATAATGGTTTCTACCATTTTTCCCAGTACGGATGTCAGGCTCACCGGTCTGTAGTTTCCCGGATCACACCTAGAACCCTTTTTAAAAATTGGCGTTACATTGGCCATCCTCCAATAAAGTAAGTATTCCTCTGTCCCCAGAGGGCAATAGAGGGTTAGGTGATTTGCCTAAAGTCATAAGCAGTACCAGTAGGATCTGAACTGTGACAAATGTTTCATGTATAGGATTGTTTGGGTTATTTTAAATCATTGCTGACTCCTGGCAACCCAGCTGCCTCTGGATTTTCTTGGCAATGTATTACTGGAAGTAGATTGCTAGGCCTTTTCTCCCAAGGCAACAGAGGTTAAAGTGACTTGCCCAAGATCACAAGGAGCGTTAGTGGGAATCAAACCCTTAATCGTCTGGATATTAAGCAGTTGCTCGAACCGCTATGCTACTGCGCCACTCCTTAAAGTTAACATACCAGGACATACATTTCATGATCTACAGGCTGATCTTGTATCTGTGACTCTTTTCTCATACACACACTGGCTATGTGTTTGGAGTCACAGAGCAGCTGTCCTTTCTCCTATCTTTTAGTTTTTCCATTCTCTTTCTACATCTGCTTTAACATTCTGATCTTTCCCCTTTTGCTCTTTTCTCCATTTATTTCTTTATTCCTTTTTCATCCACTCAAATTTCACCTTTCCATCCTCAGTCCCCACTTACTCTCCCAATACCCGGTCAATTGTATTATTTTCTTCCCTCCCACACAAAACATCTTTTCTCCTCTCCATCCTCACTCTCCCAGCCCCATCTAGTCCTTGCCCAACATCAGTTCCCTTCTAGTTCCAGCCCCACCCAGCATCCGATCCCTTCTAGTCCCATTTCTCCCATCCCTCTGCATAAGCCCATTTTCAGCCCTATCCTAGTACATCCATCAACCCATTTCCAGTCCAAGCTCCCCATCAGCCCATTTCCAGTCCTATCCTAGTCCCTCCATCAGCCCATTTCCAGTCCAAGCTGCCCAGACATTTCCAGTCCTAGCCCCCCCATCAGCCCATTTCCAGTCTTATCCTAGCCCATCCATCAGGCCATTTACAGTTCTAGCCCCCCCATCAGCCCTTTCCAGACCTATCCTAGCCACCCATGAGCCCATTTCCAGTCCTAGCCCCCCAGTCCCCCCCATTAGCCCATTTCTAGTCCTATCCTAGTCTCCATCAGCCCTTTCCAGTCCAATCCTAGCCCCCCATCAGCCCATTCCAGTTCTAGGCTCCCCAACTACCAATTTCCAGTCCTAGTCCCCACATCAGTCTATTTCTAGTCCTATCCTAACTCCCATTTACAGTTCTAGCCCCCCCCATTAGCCCTTTTCAGTCCTATCCATTTACAGTTTTAGCCCCCCATTAGCCCTTTACAGTCCCCATCCTAGCCCCCCCAACCCATTTCCAGTTCAAGCGCCCCCATCAGCCTGTTTCATCCTAGCTCCCCCCACATCAGCCCTTTCCAGTCCTATCCTATCACCCCATCAGCCCATTTTCAGGCCTAGCGCCCCTGAAGGCCCAGCTCACCTCTGTACAGCTGCCGGAGTGAAGAGTGGTGTTTTCCTTCACTCCAGCACTGTGGTCTCATGCAGCCCGCTAGCACGCTGAGTACTGGGAAACAGAAAATGCCTTTTAACGTCTGGCCCACCAGCAGGCTGCACGAGAACACAGCTTTTGGAGTGAAGGAAAATGCCACTCTTCACTTCGGCGGCTGTGCCGAAATGAGCCAGGGCCTCAGGCTTCCCCAGCTCCAACTGAAGCTGGTCCTGCAAACAGTTGGGAGCTGAACAGCATGTGCGGCATGAAGTTGATATGGGGCCCCCTAAAGCACAGGGCCCTGTGTGAACATTCCAACACAATGGATGGGCTGGCCCTGCTCCCAATCCAAGGGCAATCATTCTGCAGGACATTATGGAGAGGGAGGGCACTGGAGAGCTTCAGGAAAGGGTCTCTTATCATGGGCCTCCTCCATCACCAATAAAGATTCCGAAGAGCAACATGGTCTGCAAGATCAAGGATGGAAACTCCTCTTGGCAGAAGAGGTGGATCACTGCCCATTCATTCCTCTTTACTACTACTACTACTAATCATTTATATAGAGCTACAAGGCATATGCAGTGCTGTACAAACATATAAAAGAGACAGTCCCTACTCAAAGAGCTTACAATCTAATCAAGAGTGGTAGAACAATACAAGAGAAATAAGGTGGTTCAAATAGGTAAGGAGATAAGAAAAACAAGGGATTATGATCCAAATGCTGCCTCAAAGAGGTAAGCCTTTAGCATGGATTTGAAGAGGGGGCAAGAAGAGACTTGACGTAAAGATAGAGGAAGTTTGCTCCATGCATAAGGAGCAAAGTGAAAAGATCTAAGTCTGGATTTTGCAGAAAAAGAAAAGGGCATAGAGAGAAGAAAGCCAGAGGAGGAACGGAGTTCATGAGGAGGGATGTAGGTAGAGAGAAGAGAGGAAAGGTAATGGAGGGGGGGGGAAGTAGAGTGATGTTGGCCAACTAGCTAGTAGAAATGCTCCCAGACGAGAAAATGAGATTTGTGCAAGGAAGGTATGCAATTCTCAATGTAAGGAAGAGAATACCAGTATCAACAGAATTTTGCAGGAAGCATAAAATCCCACTGTTGGTGATGAGTTCTAATGCTGAAGTGCCTTCAATAAAGGTGAACTGGAATAGTAAGAGAATTTCTAAAAACTAGACAGGTACTTTATATGAATCCGAAGGCCTTCAAGGGGTGAATGGAATAGCATTAGTAGTTTTCTTTAATGAGAGAACAAGACAAGGATGCCCACTCCTCTCTTCTGTTTTTGCTTTTCTTGAGAACTGTTAGTTATACATCTATACTTAAATAGAAGTGATGGAATTGGATGGCATAACATTTAAACTCATGGCATTTGCTGATAATTTACTAAATGCACCTTACAAACCCTAAAAACTCTTTGGACAATATCTTAAAAGGTAAGGTGGGGGTTGGATTTAGGGGCCGTCAGACCACCAGGTGATTTTTATTTTAATTTTACTTGGGGATGGGGGTACAGGGGTCACTAGATCACAAGGTTATATTATTTTAGTGGGGAGTGGGGGGTACAGGGGCCACTAGACAACCAGGTACTTACTTTGTCAGGGCATCGGCCCTCAGTGTTTTGATAGCATTGGGGGCTTTTCCCGATGCCACAATCATCCCCGATGACATCAAAATATGTTGGGGCTGTTATGCAAATTAGCCACACAGTGCCCGGCGAGCAAGTCAAACTAGCGCAGACTTCTTCTGCGCACGAGTTTGGCTTGCTCTCCCAGTTTAATACTGCGGTGGCTCATTTGCATGCACAAGGCTACTGCAGTGTTCATTTGCATAACCTATCCTTCCTGCATCGCACATTAAAATGTGTGCGTTGTCAGGAATGTAAAAATTGATCCAGCGCTGGTCTAGCACAGGCTTTCTACATTGGCCCGAAAGAGTACTAAGGGCTGGCAGCTGCACAGGCACACTATGTTATATAATCACAGTTCATTCTCTGCCTTCATCTGCTGATAGGGAGCATAAACCATATGTCTGGACTAGAATGGCTAGGATAAAGAGAAGACATATTACATGACTTGTACTGCTTTTTCTTTAAAGACGACGACATTGAAAAATGTATTTTTTGTACTTAGAGTCCTGTTTAGGCACAAGGTAATATTAAAAGTATGATTGCAGTATTTCAAACTTCATAACATGGAATCCTAAAATTCATCCAGCTATTGCACATCACAAAGGCTTAAAATGCCAACTCATTTAAAGCTGATTACAGACCTATAGAAATGAAGGGCACTGAATACTCAAACAAGCAATCTTTTCACTTTTTTTGAGTATGGGTTAGAGCAAAAAGAACTGCCACAAAAACTGTTCTCTTGATACAGCACCAGAAGATTGTGCAATACAGAACTATAGTCTAGTACAACTGTACTGAAATGGTTTAATTGACTCAAGGAAGGATTATGAATAATGCACCACATTATGTCCAATAATAATAGATGTAGATCCGGTTGGAAAAAGCCCACATCCCTTGCTTAATCAGCAGTATTTTGCATACCATAGGCTCAGCAGGAAGCACATGTGTTTTATGTAAGGATCTAAGCTAATGACCTACATTAGTACTGAGTAACTGAGTCTCTTAAAAAAAATCCATACATAAACTGAATTTTTAAGTGCTAGGAATACTATCCATTGGATCTTTAAAGACAAATAATGAACCATACAAATATAACCAAAAAAATGAAATATGAGCCTCAATTACAAGTATGCTCAGTTACAATCTATATGTTGCAGTCTATGAAGAAAACAAAATGACTTTTGCACAATCATAGAAATAGCAACGCACTACAAGAGGAATCTGTTGGGAGGGTGTGAGGGAGAGGGGAATGGAAACAGGATTTAGAACAAATATTTTCAATCCTGTAACACCAAGCAGTACATACTGTTTGCTGAAACATTTCAAAATCTGCAATATTTGCAAGGGTAAAAGGGATGCTATTATGGTACCTCCCCAAGCTCCCTCTTATATATAATTCAGTGCTGTAAATTCCATCTGAGCAGCCCCTGAAGTGCAGAAGGATCAAGGGATGGAGGGGGCTCACTTAAAGCTATTCCAATCTCTTATCTAATGGCCCAAATAGTTTGCTATATTCTATTACATATCATGCCACCAAGCCCAAGCTTCTGAGAATTTACTGTTCCCTGAAACAGGGCCAGCCCAACCATTTAGCAAACAAGGTCATATCCTAGGGCGACAGCTGGGGAAGGGGGCGGGCAGCAAAAAAAGCAAGGCATTCAAAGCTGAACAATATATTCTGACAGTTAGGAGGGAGGGCATAAAGCTTAAGGTTTGCCTAGGGCGCCATCACCTTGAACCAACTCTTGGACCAGCCCTGTGCCCTAAAGTTAATTTCAGCAATTATCTGGAAATAACAAGTTGGATCTGATGTGGCACTGCAAAATAGACATCCTAAGATGAAAGCCGAGTCTTCTTCCTGTTTTAATTGAGATCGACTAAGAGAGAGGCAGCCAATCCCATCGCAAAGGTCCTAACCAGGGCTCCTTTGTTCTCTAACAAGTCGATGAAGAAACCCCATGCTAATGGCTAGTGCACAGGGTTTCATAGCGCAAGTTTAACATTGACGTTTTGCAATGCTGAATGCAAATTAACCAGTGCGTAAAAAGTCAGCGTTAAACTGGGAGAGCAAGCCAAACATTGTTTATTTAAACACTTGATATACTGCCTTTCTTGACAATCAAAGCAGTTTACAATAAACATCAGAAATACAATAAATAGAAACTGGAAAAGAATGCCAAAAATTCTTCTCCCCATCGTCAACTCTGCTCAATTCATTCCAACCGTCTATCCCTTCCTTCGCCCTCCCAAGCCTGTTTAGAACAGACACGGCATTCTGCTTGGTTCTTCCTCGGACCATTGTTATGGAATATGCTGCCTACTTCTCTTCGGTTAAAATCATCTTACCCCCAGTTCAAGTCGTTGCTCAAGACTTATTTATTCCAGAAAGCTTTTGACCTCCCCTCTGAAGCCCCTCCCTGACTGTCCTTTGTTTTTGTCTGGTGTCCCATGAATCGTCCTTGTCTGTCTTCCTTCTGTCCTTATGGTTTATTATGATTTGGCATTAATGTGTGATGTGTTTGCCCTTTTCTGTACCCTTCTTTCCTATCTATTTTTGGCGCTCCGTTTCCTGGTTTGCAGTGTTTAATCAGTTTTTATTGTACACCGCTTAATGCATCTGCCATAGCGGTATATCAAATACTGAATAAAGATAAAGATAAAAGATAATAGGATAGAAAGTAAGAAAGAGGGAGGAGGGAGGAGTCCAATAGCAGTCCTTGTATGCTGCACAAGTTTGGTATGCTGTCCTGGAGAAACAGGGTCATTTGAGGTGAAGTTTGACTCTTCACCTTAGATAGTCCAGTCATCAGGGAAAGCCCCCCATGCCATCTGCACAACATTGGGGGGCCAGTATGCCCCCTGACAAAAGTAAAAGCATTGGTGGCCTAGTAGGCCCCAATCCCCCCTTCTACTTCTTAAAAATCATTGGCCCCTTGGGCCCAATTGTGATCCCCCTCCTCTCCATTCCCCATAAAAAAATCATTGATGGCCAGTGGTCCCCAATGCAAAGCCTCCCCAAACCTCCCTAAAATCACTGGTGGTGGAGGAAGGGAAGTCACTGGGACAATGGCAGCTTAATCGCTATGCTCCATGTCGGGCCGGAGGTTTGCAAGCAATAAAACAGTGCTAACTCACCCTTGTTAATGCTGATTGTCAGTGAGAAAAAAAGTTGAAAACTTTTTAATTCATTAGTGATCCAGCAGTGAAAAGCTCAAGCTCTGCTCCTCAGGGGCTGCAGTAAACTAAAATGGTGGCAGGAGGCCTCGACTCAGATAGTGAAAGCAGTGCAGAGGACTGGGAAGCCATGAGGCCGCTTTCCCACAGGGAGCTCTGCAGCTGGTTCTGGGAATTGAGCTCAAATCTCAAGGAGTGGGCAGTTAAGAACATAAGAAATGCCATACTGGGTCAGACCAAGGTCCATCAAGCCCAGTATTCTGTTTCCAACAGTGGCCAATCTAGGTCATATGTACCTAGCAGTTTCCCCAAGGGACACAGGTTCCACAATGCTTGTATTGCTTCAAGCATTGATATCCTGGGTCCCTTCTTAATAATGGTTTATGGACCTTTCCTCCAGGAACTTTTCCAAACCTTTTTTAAACCCAGCTACACTAACAGCCTTTACTACATCCTCCGGTAACAAATTCCAGAGTTTGATTACACGTTGAGTGAAAAAATATTTTCTTTTATATTAGTCTTAAATAGTTTACCCTGTAGCTTCATTGCATGTCCCCTAGTCTTTCTATATTCTGATAAGGTAAACAATCGATCTACGTTTACCCGTTCCACTCCGTTCATTAATTTATAGACTTCTATCATATCTCCCCTCAGCCGTCTCTTTTCCAGGTTAAAAAGCCCTAACCTTTTTAGCCTTTCTTCATAGGAGTATCCTTCCATCCCCTTTACCATTTTGGTGGCTCTTCTCTGAACCTTTTCTAAAATCGCTATATCCTTTTTAAGATACGGCGACCAGAATTGCACACACTATTCAAGGTGCGGTCTCACCATGGAACGATATAGAGGCATTATAATATCTTTTATTTTATTTTCCATTCCTTTCCTTATCATACCTAGCATTCTATTTGCTCTCTTGGCCGCTGCTGCACACTGGGCCGAGGGTTTTAACATGGTATCCACAATGACGCCTAAATCTTTTTCCTGGGTGGTAGTTCCTAATGTGGAACCTTGCATCGTGTAACCGTTTGGGTTGTTCTTCCCTAGGTGAATAACCTTGCACTTGTCCACATTAAATTTCATCTGCCATTTTGATGCCCAGTCTTCCAATTTATCAAGATCCTCTTGCAATTTTCCACAATCCTCTTGGGTTTTAACAACTTTAAATAGTTTTGTGTCATCTGCAAATTTGATAACCTCACTCGTTATTCCACTTTCCAGGTCATTTATGAATATGTCAAAAAGCAGCGGACCCAGCACAGATCCCTGGGGTACACCACTATTCACCTTTCTCCATTGGGAAAATTGGCCATTTAGCCCTACCCTCTGCTTTCTATCTTTTAACCAGTTCCTGATCCACAATAGTACACTGCCTCCTATCCCATGACTCTTTAGTTTTGCCAAAAGTCTCTCATGAGGGACCTTGTCAAAGGCTTTCTGAAAGTCCAGATACTGTCACAACGCCGCCCTAGTGGTTAGTAGTAGGTAGGGCAGGTTGGGCATGAATACAATAAAGGTGGGGCTTGGTAAGTCTTTCTTATTAGGGCCCGAGGTTGGCGAGCCCCGGTAGCGTCCTTACAATACCAAAGGTACTCCAAGAACAAATAGGTCAACGAGTGGAGGGAATTTAAAGGCTTTATTTCCCTGATATGCACAAAAGGTTCCAACGGATCAGGTTCAAACATAAACAGAAATGTCCTTTACTTCAGGTTAGAAACTCAACTCTGGTTCAACAGAAAAACTGTTCATTTCACAGCAAAGTTATAACAAAAATAAGTATTCAAATTCACACCGGCTTTCAATGCTTACTGGTCACTCAAGCATTCTAAGCTGCCTCTGGTGCAAAAGCTACAATCCATTTCTTCAATGGGGAAGACTTCTCCTTCTTCCACTTGCATTGCTTCCTCAGGTGAACTGTCTGTGTTAGGGTTAACAGCTATCGGTGAGGTACAGCTAGATTTCTCAGTCAACTGCTGAATGAGTTTCCAATGCTGGGAGTCTAGCAGGGGCCGTCGGCCAGGAGCATGCCTATAGTGTGACTGACTCTCTCTTCTCTGGGAGTTTTCACATACCTCTTGATAAGTAGGCTTATTTAAAAGTTTCCCATTCTCTAAAAACTTTCCAAACCTTCTTTTCTGAACAGAGGAGCTTTTACCAGGAGCTTCTGACTCTTGCTTTATCCAAAGGCAGGGGCGGCCCAAGGTGGGTGCGGGGCCTCATTTGCATAAGGTGCCTCATTTGCATAAATATTTGCATAATGTTACCATACACTAACTTTTAGTAAACATGCCTCTTAATGAGTATATGGATAAAGAAAGACTAAAAGGTTTCTACATTACTATAATCCAGTACCAACCGCCAGGCACATTAGGAACTACTACAAACACTGCCCATTTAGAACCTATAGCAAACCCGCCGTATCCTAACAGCACTACCAGGACTCACAAAGCACCATACCCTAACTATCAAAAGGCAACACTGCAAATATTAAACCAATACATTTCAGAGAACAATAATACATGACCTACTGGGGAAAGAACAAGTGGCAATGTCAAATAGGAATTACATAAACAGAATACCTCAGCTCAGTTACACATGCAGAACATAGACCATCACCAAACAAGGAATCACAATTTAGAAACAGGAAGACAATAATTAAACTGGGAACCCCAAAAGCCAAACTTGGAATATACAACAACACTGTAGAAATAAAACTATAAATTAATTTCCTCTTGTACTAAAGCAAAAATTAATGATGCACATTTCCCAGAGCTGACATATTCCAGTTAATAAATTCAAAATAAAGAGATATTTTTCTACCTTTTGTGCATTTTTTTTCAGTTGCAATTGTTCCAGCCACTTTCTTCTGGTTTCTTCGTGTCTTCTGCTAACTCTCCATCTGCTGTCCATTTGTCCTTTCTTCTGTCTTCTTGGTTTTTTTTTTCCATTCTCTCTCTACATCTGCTTTAACATACTAATCTTTCTCCTTTTGCTCTTTCCTCATTCCTATTTCATCCACTCAAATTTTATCCCTCCATCCTCAATCCCCACTTACTCTCCCAATATCCGACCAATTGTAGATTTGTCTTCCCTCCCACGCAAAATATTTTTCCCTCTCCATTTCACTCTCCCAGCTCCATCCCATTCTAATCCTCCCCCAACATCAGCTACTTTCTAGTTCCAGCCCCACCCAGCATCTGCTCCCTTCTTGTCCCTGCATCAGCCCATTTCCAGTCCTAGTCCCCCATCAGCCCATTTCCAATCCTATCCTAGCCCCACCATCAGCCCATTTCCAGTCCTAGCTCCCCCATCCATTTCCAGTCCTATCAGTTCCTCCATCAGCTCATTTCCAATCCCAGCCCCCCATCAGCTCATTTCTATTCCTTTCCTAGCCCCACCATCAGCCCATGTCAAATCCTAGCTCCCCTCCACTCAGCCCATTTCCAATCCAAGCCCCCCATGAGCCTACTTCCAGTTCTAGCCCCTCCATGAGTCCATTTCAATTCAAGCCCCCACCACAGCCCATTTCCAACCTTAGCACCCCCAACAGCCCATTTCCAGTCCTATCCTGGCCCCTCCATCAGCCCATTTCCTGTCCTAGCCCCCCCCCCCAACTCAGCCCATTTCCAGTCCTAGCTCCCTCTCCTCACAGCCCCTTTCCATTCCAAGCCCCCCTCCCTATCAGCTATTTGCAGTTCAAGCCCCCTTTCCACTCAGCCCATTTCCATTCCAAGCCCCTGTCCCCATCAGCTATTTGCCGTTCAAGCCCCCCTTCCACTCAGCCCATTTCCAGTCCTAGCAACCCCCCATCCCATTACCAGTCCTAGCTCCCCCATCAGCCCACTTCCAGTCCGAACCCCCTATAGCCCATTACCAGTCCTAACCCCCCCATCAGCGCACTTCCAGTCCGAACCCCCTATAGCCCATTACCAGTCCTAACCCCCCCATCAGCCCACTTCCAGTCCGTACCCTCCCATCAGCCCATTTTCAGTCTTACCCCCCCATCTACCCATTACCAGTCCTAACCCCCCATCAGCCCACTTGTAGTCTTAGCCCCCCCATAGCCCATTACCTGTTGTAACCCCCATCAGCCCATTACCTGTCCTAACCCCCCCATAGCCCATTTCCAGTCCTAATCCCATCAGCCCACTTGTAGTCGTAGCTCCCCATAGCCCATTACCTGTTGTAACCCCCCCATAGCCCATTACCAGTCCTAATGCCCCCCACAGCCCATTACCAGTCCTAACACCCCCCATCAGCCCATTGCCAGTCTTAGCCCACCGCCCCATAGCCCGTTTCCAGTCCTAATCCCCATCAGCCCACTTGTTGTCGTAGCCCCCCATAGCCCATTACCTGTCATAACTTCCCCCATCAGCCCATTTCCAGTCTTAGCCCCTCCATAGTCTATTACCTGTCCTAACCCCCCATAGCCCATTCCCAGTCTTAACCCCCCCCCCCCATCAGCCCACTTCCAGTCCGAACCCCGTATAGCCCATTACCTGTCCTATCCCCCCCCCCCAACCGCCCATTTAAATTCCTTACCCCCCCCCCCCCATCAGCCCAGCTAAGTTAAAAAAAAAAAAACCCAGAAACCGGCTGCTGCTGCCGCTGCCGCCGTGGCAGCGGCGGAATGGAGAATCCCGCGGGGCCCCCCCTGTCCTGCAGTCTTCTATGCAGCCTCAGCGCGGGCTTTTCAGAGCCACGCGAAGGGAGAGTTTCCCTTTCTCGCGGCTCTGTTAATCCCGCCGCGGGGGTGTTGGGATTTCCCATCAGCCCGCGGCGTGATTAACAGCGCTGCGAGAGGAGAAGCTCTCTCTCTTCGCGCAGCTCTGACAGCCGATGGAGGCCGCATAGAAGACTGCAGGACAGGGGGGCCCCGCGGGATTCTCCATTCTGCCGCTGCCACGGCGGCAGCGGCAGCAGCAGCCGGTTTCTGGGTTTTTTTTTTTTTTAAACTTAGCTGGGCTGATGGGGGGGGGGGTGGTAAGGACTGTAAATGGGCTGATTCTCGATTCTGCCGCTGCCACGGCGGCAGCCGGTTTATGATTTTTTAAAACTTTGCTGGGATGCAAGATGTTTTTTGCCCAGGGCCCCCTGAAACGCGGGGCCCTGTGCAAAAAACATTCTTGCTCAATGGACGGGCCGGCCCTGTCCAAAGGCTGTCTACTGTGGGCTGTCTGTTACTTTGTAACTCCGGCCTATTCAATGGAGCTGAGGCTTGAGGCCTACTGCTATGTAGATTCTGCCTGGCCTTCACCCTTTGATCTGGGTTATGACCACAGCAATCACAATGTAATTTCTCTGTACCTCTTTTGTTGAGTTGAGCAATGTTTGTAGCACCTGTAGATTCTCCGGTCTCTGCAGCTTCTGGAAGCGTAACCAGGTTTCTGCTGCCTTTCCAGTCAGGTACTTCACAGCTCTCACCACTCCAACTGCTCCTCCTGTATTCTCTGCCTTCTTGGTTCTTTTGGCACCTTGGCTTCTGGTTGCCCCAGCTGCTTCTCCCATACTCCTTCCTCTCTCTGTCCTCCTGACTTCCTTTAAGAGGAGTTCCTGTTCTTCTTGATTGGAGGCTGGCTGGTTCCAGGCTACACCCTCCAGGGTGTGGCTCCTTAGTCATCCAGAGCTCTCTCCTGCTCCCCCTACCAGGCTCCTGTGAATATTGCAGTTTGTGCGCCTTTTTTTCTACCTTTAAAACATTTCTTTTCCTACCCTGCTGGTCTGCTGCATCACAATACACAATATCAACCGACTCACCTTTGTCCACCTGATTATTCACTCCTTCAAAAAAACATAACAGATTAGTAAGACAAGATCTTCCTTGTCTAAAGCCATGTTGGCTGTCTCCCATTAGGTCATGACTATCTACATGCTGAGTAATTTTATTCTTTATGATGGTTTCTACCATTTTTCCAGGTACTGACGTCAGGCTCACCGGTCTGTAGTTTCCCGGATCACCCCTGGAACCCTTTTTAAAAATTGGTGTTACATTGGCGATCCTCCAATCTTCAGGTATTAAAGATGATTTTAATGATAGTTCACAGATTACTAATAGCAGGTCTGCAATCTCATATTTCAGTTCTTTCAACACCCTTGGATGTATACCATCCGGCCCAGGTGATTTGCTACTCTTCAGTTTATCTAATAGTTGTAATACATCTTCCCGATGTATCGATATTTCCTTCAATTCTTCCGCACCTTTAAATACCACTTCAGTCATGGGTAACATCCCTACATCTTCCTCAGTAAAGACTGAAGCAAATTATTCATTCAGTCTCTCCGCTATCGCCTTGTCGCCTCTTAGTGCTCCTTTAACCCTTTTATCATCTAATGGACCAACTGCCTCTCTCACAGGTTTTTTGCTACGAATGTACTTGAAAAGGTCTTTACTTCGCGTTTTTGCTTCCGCAGCAAGCTTCTTCTCAAATTCTCCCTTTGCCTGCCTTATCAATGCCTTGCATTTGACTTGCCAGTGCTTGTGCTGTTTCCAGGTTTCGTCGTTTGGCTCTTTTTTCCATTTCCTGAAAGATGCTTTTTTGGCAACAACAGCCTCTCTGTCCTCACCTTTAAGCCATGCTGGCAGTTTTTTGGACTTCCTTCCACTTTTCTTAAAGCGTGGAATACAGCTGGTCTGGGCTTCCAAGATAGTATTTTTCAACAACAGCCAAGCCTGATGTACGTCTTTAACCTTTGTGAAGTTGTGAAGGTAGAGCTGCTGGGTGCCGTGGCAGTCCTTAAGGAGAAGGTCAGAGAGATGGGGAAGCGGTTGGCTGAGCTTGATGAGCACATGGATGATCAGGCTGAGACCGTGGCTGACCTGCAGAAGCAGTACAATATACAGGGACATGCATACAACAATGTGGAGAAAATGGAAAACTGGAAGAATAGGTCCCATTGGAATAATAGCCGCATGCGTGGAGTCTCCGGAAAAGTAAGATTTTGCTGATGCCACTGCTGTGGTGCATGAGGTCTGTAGTTTTCTCCTGGATGGCAAAGAGGTATCTGGAGCAGATCACAGTCAGGTTAAGATTGAGTGGGCTCACTGGAGCCTGAGGTTGCACAGAGTCAACCAACCCCAGGACATTGTGGCCCACTTGCATGACTTTAAAATTGAGGAGAGTGTGATGCTGCATGTAAGGAAAAAGGGATGTTTTGAATGGTGTGGCCACCAGGTAGAGATCTTTCCACCATAACTCTACAGAAGCAATGAGACCTGAGGGAGGTCACACAGTTCTTGCACTCTGAAAATATCTGGTAATTTCCCTTTGCGCTACAGTTCTCTGTGAAACTTTATGGAGAGCGAAAACAGCAGCAGAAGCGTGGCAGATTTTATCAGAGACAAGTTTGCACAATTTGCCGTTAAGTGTCAAGATACAGACAGCTCGACACAAGAAGTCTGCTAATAGGCACTGTTGGAAGTGGATACCAGGAGAAGGACGATTGCGATGATCCTCTTTTGGAGAGTCGACACCCTTGATGATGGTGATGACATAGATGAGGATGATGTGCACCCTGCATGAGAAAGGACAGTAGAGGACTGTTGCCTTGGTTCCTTTCTAAGAATTTGAGGCTTTGCAGGGCCTAAGGGCTTTGGTATATTTGGTATGGTTGTGGAGTGTAAGGGGATGTGCGAGTGAAGCATTGGAGGGAAATTGCTTGGTTGAAGGAGCTGAATGGGTGTGATCATGGTGCGGTCAACAAGTAAGGAGTAAAGGTTAGTTCTGTTTGGGCAGCCCATTTGGCAGTTCCTTTTTGGCCACTGAGTTGACTATCCGACAATAGAGCAGTAGAGGGATAGGATGGAGTGAATCGCTGGGATGGGGTGGGAGTGGGGGAGGATATGGGAAATAGAAAAGTGATCCTAGGCTGAGTTCCATATTTATTTTAACAAGATTTTTTTATACCACCTTATCATAAAATCAAAGCGGTTTACGGTACAACAACAAATTTTACATAGAGCTCATGATATAGGTAGGGGTGGCATGCAGGACATGCTAGAAAGCATAAAACTTATGTTAAAATGTAAATATCTACATTGATTAATCAGCAAATTAAGAATCAGTGTTCAGATTGAGGGGTTCTGGGATGAAATTTATGACGTTTAATGTTAAAGCCTTAACTCACCGTATAAGCAGCCTATAAATTTTTGGCAATTGGGACAGGGGAATGAGATCTTGCTCCAGAGGGTACCCCTGGACATGGATGAGCAGCTTTGGTGGTGATCTGCTTTCTCATAGGTCAGGAAGAGCACATTTGGGAGCGCAACTCATGCCAGAACAATCCAAGCTCTATCAGGCTAACTATAGAGGGATTTGGAGCGGTGGCAGGAATTTAAGTCTTTCTTGGCTTTGGAGGGTTGAGGCCATCAAACTGGTAGTTTTGCTGCGACTGCTTTATCTGTTTCAGATGCTGCCAGTGGCTGTTCCAGAGGGGGTCTTCAGGAGGGTTAGCCAAAACATTTTTCACTATATTTGGAGGGGGTAACACAGAAGGTTTTAACCATGCCCAGTAGGCAAGATGGTTCAGGGGTCCCTGCTTTAAAGAGATATTTTGTAGCAGCGCAAGTTTGGACAATTTGGGATTGGACCCAGAGTCCACTTCTTCTTTGGGTAGTACAGGAGCAGAAAATGGAATGCAGTGAACCCGAGGGGGGTTATGGATTTCAGCTGTTCAAAACTCCCTTCACCCGGTTTTCGCTGGAAGCGTGGAGAAGTTTTGTAATAGACTCCTGGATGGGAAGCAGACCTCCTATTTGTCCCCATTCAAAAGAATTCTGATTTTCCTCCTGGAATGCCAGAGGGGGGTGTTTAAGAGGTGGGAGGGTCAGGGGTTGATGTGCATAGGGCAATTGCATGCTGAGAGAGATTTACGGAATTTTGAGGATTTACAAAATAGCTTTGATTTGGCCTGGTCTGACCAATTTGGTTATTTTCAAAATTTGGCACTACTTAAAGACAGGGAGGGTAGGAGAGTATATGGGCAAGGGGGTAAACCTTTTTTTAAGTTATTTGTGAAAGGCGGTGTTATTCTAAGGGTTTTATTTCTAAATTGTACCAGATGCTGGAAAGGATCACAGAGTGCCCATTTCACCATATACAGTAATGGGAGAAAGATCTGGGGGAAGTGTTGGAGGATAAAGGAGTGACAGAGGATATATTGTAATATATGAAAGTCCTCAATTGTAGTGAATGTGGTAGAAAATGGTATGAAAGTTTTGTATTGGTGGTATTTAACCCTATAACATTTGAGTAAATTCACAAGAGGAGGAGAGATGTGCTGTAGGGGTTGTGGGCAAAAAGAGACTTATTTTTATATGTGGTGGCAATACCCAGTGGTCCAAACGTTTTGGGGGAAAATGTATTGCTTGTAAGGAAGGGATTGTGGGATCTCAGCTGGATCAAGATCCAAAATTATTTTTGTTATATGCTCATAGCCCTGAGGTACATCAAAAGTATTGGGACTTTTTGAGGTTTTCCCATTTTGGCTTCCAGAGGAGATATTGCCCAAACTGGAGGAATGCTGTGGGGCCTGACTGGCGAGGCTTTCATGCCCACTTACAAGACTTTTACAGTCTGCAAGGCGAGATAAGGCAGACGAGATCTGGGGAGGGGGGGGGGCAGATAGGCATTATCATGCGAGAGGTTAGGGGTTTGCCTGTTAACTCTTTAGAGTTGACATTTGGTGTGTTAGCTCATTGGTTTGTGGCCTGCTGGGCTTTTTTTGTGCTTTGTACTTCAAAAGTGACAAAACTTAGATTACAAAAAAAAGAAAAAAAAAACTGATGGCCTGTGGGCCTTCATTACAACCCCCCCCCACACACACACACACACACACAGTACCTGTTAATAGAACCACTCCCCCTTGTTTTATCCCTATCTGCATGTTCTCTGTTGTCTGTCTTGGCTAGATTGTAAGCTCTGATGAGCAGGGACTGTCTCTTACATGTCTGTGCACTGCTGCGTATCACTTGTAGCGCTATACAAATGCTCAGTAGTAATAGTAGAAGAACAGGGGGTAGGAGCAATGTCTACACACTCCCACCTGTCCCCCCCCCCCCCCACACAGTCAGTTTTCAAAATGGCAGCACCCGATTCCACACAGTGCAACCCAAGTATGCACCACCCAGAGAGGGAGAAGCAGGCCCAGTCTGCTAAATAAAACACACTTATTTGACAGTGACCACCCTTCCGCTGTGCATCCTGGGCACATAGTGTGTGTGTGTGTGTGGGGGGGGATGTCACAGCCTGCCCCACCCCCCTTCCCGAGCTGTGCATACCTGGGATGCATTGTGCGGAGTCAGGCACTGCCATTTTAAAAAATGGCAGCGGAGTTTAAGAGTGTGTAGGCATTCTTAGTACCCCTAGAGGGAGGTTTAATGGAAGCCCACAGGCCTCCAGACACTGTTCCCTCTAAGCTGTGCGCGTGTGCGCGCGCACACACCTTGCCAAGCAAGCGCACATACTTTACAACAGAGCGCACAAAAATTACGGTTCTGATTCTGATAGAAAACACAGACGTCTTAAAATTTAAAAGTTGTTGTGTATTTATGGTTTTCACAAGTTCTACAATATTTTCTAGTGCAATCAATGTGGTGTACATACTGTATTCTGACGTGTAGTCAAATTTTAAAGTATATAACTCCGAGTGTCGTTATGTGGCGCACAAAAATTTAACCTTCCTTCAAAAGCTGCACAGCTGATATTTTATGCGCACACAGCCTACAGAAAATTAGAGGGAACATTGCCTCCAGATCCCTCTCCACCCCAATCGCCAGCAGGTAATTCACCCGAAATAGCCCAGCAGCTCCAAAGTAATCTGGCCCCCCAAATACCTAATGCTGCAAGTAGCCGATTTAAAAAGGAACCAAGCCCACAAGCGCTCTTCCAGTTCCCGATCCACATTAAGAGGCAACACCGACTTCTACTATATTCTCTTGGAGGAGTATGGGCAGTTCTCTGGCTTCCAATTCCCATTGTAGAATGGGGAGAGTAATATGAGTGCTGGAAACTGTAAAAAGAATATTGTGGGCAAACAGGGTGCTCTATAGGCCACTCCCCCTACAAATCAGTGCTGAGCCTCACCCTTGCCACCAAGGACTCAACTGAAAGTGCAAAAAGAAGTGGCGAAAGCAGGTAGTCTTATCGAGTCCCCCAGCTGACAGAGAAGAAATCAGAATATCCTCTATTTACCTTACTGCAGGCCTTAGGAGACCGATACATAGCTCTGACCCACTTTAAAAAGCCCTGCCAAACATTATTCTCTCCACCGTGTGGAGCATTAAGAGCCAACTGACCTCAAAGGCTTCTCAGCTCTAATGGAGAGAAGCAAATAGAAATTACACTTACCTGGTAATTGTTCCTTTAGGAACTCCAGTTTAGTCCTCCACCTCTGGGTTGTGTACCTCCTCCTGCAGCTTGGAGACTGGGCATGTCAAAGTCATGACATCACTGGATATAACCTGCTGGTATCTCCCATCAGCCCCAGTGTACTATTGACAAAGTAAACTCAAAAGGAGCAACAAATAAGTAGCTATAACTTAACTTTAACATTAACTTTAACTGAACTATCCACCCCTCTACCAGGGGGGGCTGATTACCTGCCTAATTTTTTTGTTTTTTTTTACGTTCCACTTATTCCTTTACTTTCCCTGTTCCACACTCTCAATCAAAAAGGAAAGGAGGAAGTAAACAGGACAGAGAGCAATACTCACTGCGATCAAGAAACTGAAAAGGTTTCTCCACTCCATGATACTGATGCTCCACTCCATCTGAAAAGAACCCCTGAACTGATCACCCCACCGGGCGGGAATAAGGACTAAACTGGAGTTCCTAAAGGAACAACAATTACCAGGTAAGTGTAATTTCTATTTCCTTATCGTCCCTCCAGTTTAGTCCTCCACCTCTGGGATGTATCAGAGCAGTAATCATTGGGAGGGACCTTTCCATCCGGAATGCAATACCGCTGAACCGAAACCGGCATCATCTGCAGCCATAACGTCCAAGCGGTAGTGCCTACTGAATGTATGAAGAGACGACCAGGTAGCCGCTCTGCAAATTTCCACTGGCGAAACTAAACTGTGTTCTGCCCATGACGTCGCTTGTGCTCTAGTAGAATGAGCCCGTAAGCCCTCTGGCACCTGACTACCTTCCAACATGTATGCTGACGCGATAGCTTCCCGGACCCATCTGCAAATAGATGCTTTGGCCGCTGCTTCCCCTTTACGGGGCCCGCCAAACACGAAAAGCCGTTCAGACTTACGAAAGATGCTTGAGACCTTTAAATATTGCCGCAATACTCTCTTTACGTCTAAGCAACGAAGGCTACTGTCCGAGCATCCCCCCTCTACGGCATCCAACACAGGTAAGGACACCGCCTGATTTAAGTGAAACGGAGAGACTACCTTGGGCAAGAAGGATGGAACCGGTCGCAACACCACCTTTTCCCGAGAGACGGTCAAGAACGGTTCCCTACACAATAACGCCTGCAGCTCCAAAACTCGTCTAGCTGAACAAATGGCCACCAAAAACACTGCTTTTAACGTTAAATCCTTAACGGAGGCCCGGTTTAACGGTTCAAAGGGCTCCTTTGTCAAGGCCCCTAGCACCAGATTGAGATCCCACAGCAGTACTAAAACCCTACAAGCCGGACGCACTCTAGACACCACTCTCAGAAAGCGCAGCACATCACTGTGAGACCCTAGAGCCACCCCCTGAACCTTACCTCTATAGCAGGGGTCTCAAACTCAAATTGCTTTGAGGGCCAAATGAGGACTTGTAAAGTAACCCGGGGGCCGCATAAGACGTGGGGCCTCATTTGCATAAGGGGCCTCATTTGCATAAATATTTGCATAATGTTACCATACACTAACTTTTAGTAAACATGCCTCTTAATGAGTATGGATAAAGAAAGACTAAAAGATTCAGAAATAGGAAGACAATAATTAAACTGGGAACCCCAAAAGCCAAACTTGGAATGTACAACAACACTGTAGAAATAAAACTATAAATTAATTTCCTCTTGTACTAAACAAAGCGCAAACATTAATGATGCACATTTCCCAGAGCTGACATATTCCAGTTAATAAATTCAAAATAAAGAGCTATTTTTCTACCTTTTGTGCATTTTTTTTCAGTTGCAATTGCTCCAGCCACTTCTGGTTTCTTCGTGTCTTCTGCTATCTCCATCGTCTGCTGTCCATTTGTCCTTTCTTCTCTCTTCTAGTTTTTTTCCATTCTCTCTCCCTACATCTGCTTTAACATACTAATCTTTCTCCTTTTGCTCTTTCCTCATTCCTATTTCATCCACTCAAATTTTACCCCTCCATCCTCAATCCCCACTTACTCTCCCAATACCTGGCCAATTGTAGATTTGTCTTCTCTTCCAGACAAAATATTTTTCCCCTCTCCATTTCACTTTCCCAGCTCCATCCCATTCTAATCCTCCCCCAACATCAGCTCCCTTCTAGTTCCAGCCCCACCCAGCATCTGCTCCTTTCTAGTCCCTGCATCAGTCCATTTCCAGTCCTATCCTAGCCTCACCATCAGCCCATTTCCAATCCTAGCCCCCCATCAGCCCATTTCCAATCCTAGCTCCCTCCCCTCACAGCCCATTTCCATTCCAAGCCCCCCTCCCCATCAGCCATTTGCAGTTCAAGCCCCCCTCCCCATCAGCCATTTGCAGTTCAAGCCCCCCTTCCACTCAGCCCATTTCCAGTCCTAGCAACCCCCCCAGCCCATTACCAGTCCTAGACCCCCCATAGCCCATTACCAGTCCTAACCTCCCCATAGCGCACTTCCAGTCTTACCCCCCCATCACCCCATTTTCAGTCTTACCCCCCCCCCATAGCCCATTACCAGTCCTAGTCCCCCCCATAGCCCACTTGCAGTCGTATCCCCCATCACCCCATTTTCAGTCTTACCTCCCTCATAGGCCATTACCAGTCATAACCCCCCCCTGCCAATAGCCCACTTCCAGTCCTAACCCCCATCTGCCCATTTCCAGTCCTAGCCCCCACCATAGCCCATTACCAGTCATAACCCCCCCTGCCAATAGCCCACTTCCAGTCCTAACCCCCATCTGCCCATTTCCAGTCCTAGCCCCCACCATAGCCCATTACCAGTCATAACCCCCCCTGCCAATAGCCCACTTCCAGTCCTAACCCCCATCTGCCCATTTCCAGTCCTAGCCCCCACCATAGCCCATTACCAGTCATAACCCCCCCCCTGCCAATAGCCCACTTCCAGTCCTAACCCCCATCTGCCCATTTCCAGTCATACCCCCCCCCCCCACAGAGGAAAACAAAAAAAACCCCAAACCCTGACTTCTGCCGTTGCCACCGTGGCAGCGGCAGAATCAATTGTCAAATTAAAAAAAAAAAAGACTTCTGCTGCTCAAGCAGCAATATCACCTGTCCTGCGGCCCCTTCCCCTGTGCCCGTAGATCAGAATCTGCTCATCAGCGGCGTTCTTTTCAAGCCGCGAAGAGTATTCCCCTCTCGCGCGAGCCGCGCGAGAGGGGAATACTCTTCGCGGCTTGAAAAGCACGCCGCTGATGAGCAGATTCGGATCTCCGGGCACAGGGGAAGGGGCCGCAGGACAGGTGATATTGCTGCTTGAGCAGCAGAAGTCTTTTTTTTTTTATTTGACAATTGATTCTGCCGCTGCCACGGCGGCAACGGCAGAAGTCAGGGTTTTGGGGGTTTTTTGTTTTTCTCTTTCGCGGGCCGCACAAAGTTGTCTCGCGGGCCGCATGAGACCCCTGCTCTATAGCATGCTAACGCTGCTAGCTGCACTTTTAAGGAACTGGCCGCCAGTCCTTTTTCAAAACCATCCTGCAGAAAGCTCAACACGACAGGAACCGAAACCGTAGCTGTTCGAACTTGCCGCTGCGAACACCAGTCCTCAAATATACGCCATATATGCGAACATAAGCAAGAGAGGTGGACTTCTTTCTGGCCCGAAGTAGAGTCCCAATGACCGCACCAGAGTAGCCTTTCTTCCTTAACCTTCCCCTCTCAATGGCCAAACCTAAGCGAGAACCGATCCACTTGAGGCATATGAAGCGGACGCTGAAGTAGCAGGTCGTCCCGTATCGGCAATCTCCAAGGCTCTCCTTCAAATAGCCGAACCAGATCGGCATACCATGGCCGCCTCGGCCAATCCGGGGCCACCAGCAGAACTCTTCCTCGATGAGCCTCGATGCGCTGGACCACTCGGCTGATGAATGCCCATGGAGGAAAGACGTAGAGGAGGCCCAATGCAGACCACGGTTGGATCAGAGCATCTGTCCCCTCCTACATCCTCTCTCGACGCCTGCTGAAGAAGCGGTTTGTCTTTGTAGATTGAAAGGTCGCCATGAGGTCCATAATCGGCGGACCCCATCTGCAGACTATTTGAGCAAACACTTCCGGATGGAGCTCCCATTCTCCGGCATCCACCCGGACCCTGCTGAGGAAGTCTGCCGTCACATTGTCCCGTCCTGCAATGTGCGCTGCTGTTATCGCCAGAAGCCGGGGTTCCACCCAAGCAAACAATTCCCCTGCTTCCTATTCCATGGCCACACTTCCCGTTCCACCATGCCGGTTGATGTAGGCCACCGTCGCAGAATTGTCCAACAGCACCCAGACTGCGTGGTCCTTTACCACAGCCTCGAATGCCTTAAGTGCTAGCGCCACTGCTCGCAGGTCGAGACGGTTGATCGACCAAAGCCTCTTCTGATCTGACCAAGTGCCTTGCTCGAAGAGAGCCCTGCACTGAGCTCCCCGCCCTGCGAGACTTGCGTCTGTCACCACTGGAAGCCAGTGTGGCTGTTCCAAGGGAAGCTCCACTTTCAGATGCTCTGGAGCCAGCCACCATTGCAGAGATTTCCTGATTCGGAGAGGACAGGGAAGCCGCTTGTCAACTAATCGTTCTGGTGACTCCAATGACGCAGCAGAGCTCTTTGCAATGGATGCATGTGAAACCTGGCCCAAGGCACCACTTCCAGAGTCGCTGCCATCGTGCCCAGCACACGCAGGTAGCTCCAGGCCAACGGTGCTGGAGAGGATAAGAACCTGCGCACCAGCTGGCGAAGGACCTAGGCACGCCGCTCCAGCAAAAACACCGCTCCCTGCCAGGTGTCAAAGCGTACCCCCAGGTATTCGAGCTCCTGAGTCGGAACCAACCGACTCTTGGCCGGATTGACAACCCAGCCGAGCTCCTGCAGGAACCGCATCACCTTGTCCGTTACCTGCCGACTCTCGATCTCGGACTTCGCTCGAATCAACCAGTCGTCGAGATAGGGGTGTACAAGGATGCCCTCCTTCCGCAACACTGCTGCCACCACCACCATGACTTTGGTAAAGGTGCGCGGAGCCGTCGCCAGACCAAAGGGCAACGCTTGGAACTGGTAATGTCCCCAAGGGAAGGCAAACCTTAGAAACTTTTAATGAGCAGCCCTGATGTGGATGTGCAGATACGCCTCCATAAGCTCGAGAGACGTCGTCAAGAACTCTCCTTGGCAGACCGCTACAATCACGGATCACAAGGTTTCCATCCGGAAATGCAGAACTCGGAGACTGCGATTTACCCCTTTGAGATCCAGAATAGGCCAGAACAACCCATCCTCCTTTGGCACCACGAAATAAATAGAGTAACAACCTACTCCGTAATCCCCTGCTGGGACCGGCATTACTGTCCCCAGCTGTAAGAGACAATCCAGTGTTTGATGAATTGCCAGCGTGTTCTGCTGCCCCTTGCAGGGTGAAAGCATGAACGAGTCCAGTACCAGGCGAGTCAATTCTAGGGCATAACCTTCTCGAATTATCTCCAGTACCCATTGGTCGGACGTTATTCGGGTCCAGGCAGACACGAACTCCCGAAGCCCCCCCCCCCCCCTTTCGGTGGGCTTCCCGCCCGGACCCGCCTCGCTTCATTGTTGCTTTCGACTGGACCCAGCAGAGTTCGCCCCGAAACCTCTATTGGCTCCACGAAATCCACGAAACCCCTGGGCCCTTGCAGCAAACCTTCCTCTCTGGAATCCTCCCGAACGAGAAGAACGGAATCTCCTGAAATCCCTGGACTGGCCTTTTGGTGCCGGACCAGGCTTCCCCTGTTTAGGTTTGTCTTCTGGGAGCCTACCACCCTTGGACTCCCCCAACTCCTTTACCAATTTGTCTAAATCTTCCCCAAACAGCCTGCCCTTAAATGGAAGCTTACTGAGGCGAGACTTAGACGAACCGTCGGCAGCCCAACTTCTCAACCATAGAGACCGCCGGACAGCAACTAAGGAAGCCATACTATTTGCCAAGGCTCTGATCAAATCATAGTGCACATCTGCCAGATAAGCTGACCCAGACTCGAGGCGAGACACCTCCCTCACCCCGTCCTGGTCAAGTTGAGTACCCTGACGTAAATGCTGCGACCACCGGAGACATGCTCTTGCCACCCAGGCCCCGCAAATGGAAGCCTGCAAGGACAGCGCGTTAGCCTCGAAGGCTTGCTTCAACAAACCATCCACTTTCCTGTCTTGCGCATCTTTCAACACCGCGCTACCTTCCACCAGAATAGTTGTCTTCTTTGTAATCGCCGATACTGCGGCATCTATCCACGGGGAACGGAACTTCTCTTTATCCTTGTCCACTAAGGGGTAAAATCTGTTAATTATTCTGGCCCCCCGTAACGCTACCTCCAGCTGATCCCATTCTTCTTGAATCATCCGGTCCACCACTCGGTGAACCGGGACCACCACCTGAGACTGCCTCACTGCCTGAATGAGGTCTTCCACCTCCTCCTCCTCCTCAGCGGGCTGAGCCGTAGCGAGATTAAGAGTCTGTAGGGATTCCGTAATGAGATCCACCAGCTCCTCTTTACGAAATACTCTTATAATCTTAGCTTGGTCCTCGGGCTCCGGTATTTCTCCTTCTTCCAATTCTTCCCTACCGGACTCGGGCTCAAAGTCAGTTTCATCTGCCTCTTGCCATTCCAAATCTGAAGTCGGAGGCTCCGAAGGGCGAGCTCTCTTCACGGGAACCAGCAAGCTACCTTGGCCCTCATCCTGCTGTGACTGCTGCTGCTGCGCTAACGCAAGCGACAGGGGCTCTGAAACCTTCCCTTGCCGCCACAAACAGAAGGCCTGATGCATGAGAAGCACGAAGTCTGGGGAAAAGTCCTTGAGAGATGACCGTGCTGTCATTGCCGGTGGAGCTCCTGAAGGCCCCACTGGGTCATCCGGGCAAAGAGCCGCCGTAGCCCCTGCCGAGAGCTCCCCCTCGCACCCTGCCAACGCCACGAGGGGGTCCTGAGTCACCTTAGACTCCATTTGCTGTTCCACGCTTGTAGAAACTATAGCACAGCCCCGGCAAATACCGGTGTCTGCGACCGTGCCCCTGTGGGTTCCACAGACCAAACACTGAGGTCGAGAGGACATGGGCTATGGCACCCAGTGAGATCTGTAACAGACCCAAGCCAAACAAAATCACCTTTTTTTTTTAAACTGAAAACCTAAAGTCTAAAAATCAAAGCAACTGCATGCTATCAAAACAAACCAGCTATAAAACCAAGAACAACCGACGAAATAAAGAACCCCAGAACAGTTCTATGCTGCACAACCCCGAACGCGGCACGGGCCGCCCCAGAGACCACGCCACGTGGCTGCACAGGGAAGAGAAAATGGCCGTGATTCACACAGCTCCTTTTTGGCACCAAAAACACAACCACGTGAACGCCGACAGAGGCAGCCCCCGTCACTTGACCCCGCGGCTCTTCCCTGCTCTCCGAAACCCGCAATCAAGCCAGCTTACCTCCTGAAAGCAGCCCTACTAGCCGCGACGTCGCTCTGCCTTGCTGCGAGTGATGTTCACGGCCAAGGCTGAATCACCATTTGAAGACTTGCTGTCCCCGACGTGCCGCAGAGTGGAGGCCAGAGAAGCCGGAATCACCAGGGCCAGCGGGAACTCGCTCGTTAGGGCTCTCCCCCGTACTATCCAGGGGGAGAGAGCTATGCAGGCTACTGAAGAGAGCATAGGCTGAAGGACAGAGAGCAAAGAAAAAACGGCCAGTCTTTTTTTTTTTTTTTAAAGAGATAGCGCCCCAGGGAAACCAAATGAAATAAGATAAAGGTAACAAAGGAAATTTGAAAGGGAATCTGCTAACTAATCTGCTTCTTATCTGTTCCTCGAGTGAGCCAGCCACCTAGGCTCACTATGTCCTCCTGCTGCATGGAGACTGGACACACCGGGGCTGATGGGAGATACCAGCAGGCTATATCCAGTGATGTCATGACTTTGAGATGCCCAGTCTCTAAGCTGCAGGAGGAGGTACACAACCCAGAGGTGGAGGACTAAACTGGAGGGACGATAAGGAATGTAGGTTTGTGGCCGTCACGAGCAACCTGAACCACATTCAGGATCTTCCTTATATTATCCTGCAGCTGTCTCCCCAGAATAAAGGGGCCTGGTCCGGGTGAATCAGTTTAACAATCACCTGATTCTTGCAGTTAACCAAGATTTTAGCTAAAATCTTTACATCCAAATTAAGAATGTATATTGGATGATACAAAGCATACTGCCCCTCTTTGTGGAATACAGTGACTCCAGCCCACCCCCATGGCATCCAGGAGGGCATCCCTCAACACTCTTAAAAACCCACTCCAAGGGAGTCAAACTTGGAAGTCAAAGGTTTGTGACAACTTCACAGTAAGGCCATCCAGCCCTGGATATTTATTGACCTACAGAGATTGAATTATCTCCCAAATCTTAATACCCCCAGGGGAACCAAGTCCAAAAAACTATTGATGTCCACATTGGCCACCGTGGACTTCTCCAATACAGCTACACATAAGAATGCCCAAATCCCTCCCTCAATCCCCCAGAGCTAGATATCATCCTATCCCCAACTCACGTACCTAAAAAAATATAGTCCATCTCCCTTTGCTTCCACAACCTGGCCACCAAAAAGTGGCCCACTTTAAACCCATGTTTGAAAAAACACCTGTTTAGTTCTTAATTGCTGCCAATTAATCTCCTCCACTTCCAGGTCTCTCAATTTACTCTTCACCTCAAGCAACTCTGCCTGAGCAGAGCCTTTAAGAGACCGCTGATCATGTTGCTCCAAGGCATTTAACCTATTCCTCAACTCTGCCCCACCTCTTTACTTTTTTTTAAACGGTGCCTCATCTGCTCCCTCTCCACTGCTTTAAACACATACCATGACCATAGATTCCTCCCTCACTAAATTCAGATCAAAACCTCCACCTCCTCCACCACTGGATCAAGCAATAAAGTATCATTGAGCCCCTACAATTTCCAACTTCTCTCCCCCCCCCCCAAGTTCTAGCCAGACAGATAAATAGCTTGATCACATGGTCCAACCAATGTCCAATATCCACCTCCTCCACCCTATACAATACATTGTGCTCTTATGCACTATGAAAAAAATCAATTCTGGAGTAGAACCTATGAGGGCTGGAGAAAAACCTGTATAAGACCGATCTCCAGGATAGGCCTGCCACCACATATCCACCAAGCCCTACCTAAACACCTTAAGCTTACCACAGCCCTCCCTTCCCCCCCCCCCCATCTGAATTATCCAACTTTGGGGCCAAGGTCATATTGATACCACCACCACCACCACCAAAGGAACCTCCCACATATCTTTAAATAAATCCCCCTGTGGGCCATTGGGAACATAAACATTAACAAAAACAAAGACTGTATCCTGCATCAACATCTCCAGCACCAAGTATCTGCTACCCTTATCCTTCACCACCCTCCATACCTCACCCTGAAGCCTGTGGAAGACATGACCCTTCCCCTTATCCATGAAGCTGTGCATGCAAGCAATAAATATCCTGTGGCAATTCATTCCAGCAGGGACCCAGACTCTGGTGTGGACGCTCCATCCAAATATCCACTGCGAGTTTGGTGGCCTTCCCAAGAGAGAGCACATTCACACATACCATGCGCACCACCTCATCACACAGTCCGCATATTTCTCTAGCTCTGGACCTCCTCTTACGTAAATGTTTTGCTGGAACCAGTTCTCCAGGTCCTCCACCTTGTCCTAGAATGCCGGATAATCAGCAGCAAGACAGTCCTGCTCATCCTGCCACTCAAAACACGCTTCAGCCTCCTCCACCCGAACTCCCAGGTCATCAACATCCTGGCGCAGTACTGCGAGCATCTAAGGTTAGTCTTCACCAAGACAATTTTGTGTTTTAATTCACCCAATCACTGGTTCATCTCCATTATAGTAAAGAGCTCACTTTCTCCAACCCTGTCAGTCATCAGCAGGGTCTGAGTTTGAGCCCCAATCCAGCACCTTTTTGCACTTGCCTTCAGGATCGGACCATGCTCCTTCAGAGAGTATGGCGATTTGAAAGCCTAGAGCTATTTCTACACTACATAGTAACATAGTACATGACAGCAAATAAACAACAGTATGGCCCATTTAGTCTACTCAGTAAGGTGGCTAGAGTAGGTGTACCTGCCGTTCCGTGCAGGTCATTCTCGTCTATGCCTTTATTTAGGGTTGTACCTACTGCTCATTGCAGGTCACCTCTATTTGTTGATGTATAAAAATGTGTGAGTTTATTTTAATTTTATTCTCTTGCTATAAAAGTGATCCACTGTGTCTGTCTCATGCCATTTTGAATTCCGTCACTGTATTTGCCCCCACCACCTCCATCAGGAGAGCATTCCAAGCATCTACCACCCTTTCAGTGAAGAGGTATTTCCTGATGTTGCTTTTAACTTTACCTCCTTGCAGTTTCATTTTATGCCCTCTAGGTATTACAGCTTCCCTTCTTTGAAAAAAGGTTTGTTTGTCCATTAATACCCTTTAAGTATTTCAATGTCTGTATCATATCTCCTCTGTCTCTCCTTTCTCTATGGTATGCATATTTAGGTCTTGAAGTCTCTTCTCATAAGTCTTCTGGTGCAGGCCCAAATCATTTTGGTCACCTTCCTCTGAACCATTTCATGTCTTTTTACATCCTTTGCGAGATATGTTCTCCAAAACTAAACATTCTCCCTCCCTGACTCCCACCCACCCTTGGGATAATCGTAGCTTTATAGGTGTTTAAACCTCTTAAAGGGAAGGAGAAGCCATATTCACTTTCGGGTGCAGCTGTTTATCCTCAGACATACATTAAGGACCTGAGATTAACTAAGCTCGAGGTGAACAAAGTCCATTAAATGTACTGGGGGTTATTCTGTCCCCCGAATAGCGGAGAAGGACTTCCCAACGGGACATCCATCCCCACTATTCGTGGGCCTCCCTGCCAGTATTCAACTTCCCCGCCGGTTGTATGGGGAAGTTAGACGGGGGTGGGGAGGGGGAAGATCAGGGGCAGAGTTAGGGCAGGCGGTGGGTGGTCGCTGGCCCTGGACGTACAGTGCAGATTCTAATGTCGGCCCTGTATGTCCGGGGCCGGCAACTTCCCTGTATGTACTGAATCAGCAGCCCAGGGCGCAGATGAGGCCCCGATGACATTCCCCGCAGCCAGAACCGGGCCGTAGATGGCTGGATCGGGGGTCGGGCTGCAGGGACTGCAGTGCAGGAGTCAGTGGCCGGGATCGCGGCTATTAAATGGAGCTGTGCTGCCATGTCAACCAGATGCCATGGCACTGCAGCTCCATTTAAAAGCCATGAGTTAGTTGGGCAGTGCTTGTACATGCAGGCCAGGCTGAATCGCAGTCCCAGCCTGCACATACAGGCCTGATCGCGATTCTGATCCCGGGGGGGCTAGATGTGCCCCACGGGATCAGAATCGCAACGCTCTCTGTACGTCCAGTTCAGACGTACTGGAATCGGGCTCATTAGGAATAGTTTTTATAGTATAAATATCCCCAGCAAACCTTAGTAAGGGAACAACTTAAATACCTAAACACAACCTTAAAACTAAGATGCAGGCAGCAGTCCAGCAGCAAGATGGGGGCTTTCAAATCTTTTACAATGAGCGGTGGGTTCACCCCTAAACAAAGACATGGGGAGGGGTGGCTTGCACAGAGCAGCAGGTGCACGTACTCTTGCCATCTTACTGGGCAGACTAGATGGACCATGCTGGTCTTTATCTGCCGTCATTTACTATGTTACTATGAGTGTCACATGTCTGATTTTCTCCTGGTTTATTTATTTTATTTTATTTATTTAACGTCTTTTCTATACCGCACTTTTTAAAGTCAGCTCGGTTTACAGTTAACAGCAGGTTTGTACAGTACCGGCGGCTCCCATACTGGACTTATAAAAAAAAGGGTGTGGCAACTTGGACTAACTGGGGTAACTATGTACAAGATGTGCTGTAGCTTGGCCATTCATTTAGGTAGTTAGAATACAGGCTAGGCAGTAGGGCCAATGGCAGTACAGTAGCGAACGTGCTGCCTAGCTACTATTTACAGGTTAAGTGACTATATACATGTGCCTGACCGGAAGTCCGGTGGTGCTACTGTGCCAGACTGGGGCTGTGCGTTGTAGGTGTTTTGGGGCGGTTGCTTTAGTGATTGAGGGTAGATGGCTGTTGTCCGTCCTCATTATGGGAGTAGTGCTGGAGGAAGAGGTGGTGTTTCAGCGCCTTTCTAATCTGGGTAAGGTCCGTAATGGCCCGGAGTCCAAGCGGGAGGGCATTCCAACAGGTGGGTGCATAGTACACGAAGGCTCTGTTTCTTGTTGCTTGGGAACACTTCGTGATCTTGCTAGGAATACTTAGTAAGTTGGCTGCGACTGACCTTCTAGCTCTGTTTGGGGGAGTGGGGTGAATGAGGTCTGATGGAGGAGGAAGTGATGCTGTTGATGGCTTTGAAGGTCAACAGTAGGGTTTTGAAGGTGAGTCTGCAATGTACTGGCAGCCAGTGGAAATGCTTCAGGATTGGGGTTATGTGGTACCTCCTGGCGGCTCCATGTAATATTCTGGCGGCTGTGTTCATTGCCAGCTGCAGTGAGTTCATTGTGGTTTTAGGTAGGCCCTGTAGGATGGCATTGGCATAGTCGAAGTGGGGGATGACCAGTGCCTGGAAGATTGTCCTGAAGTCGTCTGGTTCCAGTAGAGGTCATAGGTGTCGAATTGTCTGTAATTTGTGGTATATTGCTTTGACCGTATTGTTTATGTGGGTTTTCATATCCAACTGTTGGTCAAGTGTGACCGCTAGGTAGCGGACTGTGGGTTTGCTTTGGAGCTCTGCACCTCTTACATTTAGTGCTGCTGGTGGCGAGAAGTCTTGGTTCCTGGTGATGAATAGTGCCTCCGTTTTCTTGAAATTTATTCTGAGATTCTGCGTGTGGAGCCAGTCGGTGATAGCGTCAAAACAGGTGGTTAGTGGTGAGAAATCCAGCTGGTCAGTTGAAAATGGCATGTAGAGTAAGACGTCGTCTGCGTATACGAGGCATGAGGTGTTGAAAGAGCGGGCGAGTGCACAGATGGGCTGCATATATATGTTGAAGAACAATGCCGATAGGGAGGAGCCCTGTGGAACCCCCTGCTTCTGCTGGAACTGTTTGGAGGCTGTGGGGCCGGTCAGTACGTGCTGCCATCTGTCCAACAGGTATGATTTGCACCAGCTTAAGGCCGTGTCCTGGATCCCTTTCTCTGCAAGGCGCCCTATGAGCAAATCATGGTTGACGGAGTCGAATGCTGCGGCAATGTCTAGAAAGATTAGTGCATATCCTTGTCTGCTGTTGTCCAATCCGGTGGTTAGTGTGTTGAAGAGGGTGATCAGGAGTGTCTCAACTCCGTGCGCTTTCCTGAACCCGTGTTGGCATGGGTCTAAGGGTGCGGTAGTTTCAATATGGTGTTGGATTTGTTGTTGGACGAGCTTTTCAATTATTTTGGCCATTAGTGGGATGCTGGAGATTGGTCTGTATGAGTCCACCTTCTGGGGGTCCAATTTGCAGTTTTTTAGGAGAGATCTAATGGACGTTTGCTTCAGACTTCATGGGAATAAACCCGTTGAAAAGGAGAGATTGATGAGTTTGGCGAGGAAGGGGCTGAATTCCTTGCGCAGTGTTTTTATCCAGAACGCTGGGCAGGGGTCATTTGGTGCTGTGGTGGTGTTAATCGTAGTGATAGTGTCCTCGATGTTTTTCTCTGATGGTGTAGAGAAGGTGGTTAATGGTGTTGGGTGGTCCGTTCCCAGGGGCGGGTGGTGCTGGTCTGTCAGTTTGAATTATTTTCGACTGTAGGTAGTCAGCGTATTCTTGTGGCTCTGGCGTGCTTAGCTGGGTGGGGAATGGTTCCTTTGTGAGGGTCCTCACCAAGTTAAATAAGTCCTGTGGTTTGTTCAGGGAGCGCTGCAGTATTTCTGCGTGGTATCGTTTCATTCTCTCTGAGACTTCCTTACGGTGTTCACTCAGGTGGAAGGTGTAAGTGCCCAGGTCAACGGTGGATCGTGAGCGTCGCCATTTTTTTTCAAGCTTCCTAAGATGGCGGAGAGATGTTCGTAACTCAGGAGAGAACCACGGGGCAGTCCTCCTTCTTCTTGGTGATGCGTTCGCAGATGATCGGTTGGCAATGGCGTTAAGGCTATTGTTCCAGGTGGAGAGCATTCCCTCGAGGCTAGGCTCTGTGAGGTCAAGAAGAGGTAGGGTTTTGCTGAGTATCTCTTCTCTGTCAAAGGGACGGAATTTTGATTTGTGGTAGGCAAAGGTTGTGGGGTGGCTGCTTGTGCGAGCCTGCCGAGTGGGCATTTGGAATCTTAGTAGGCTATGGTCAGACCATGGGACCGCCGTGATGGATGGGGTAAGCATATGATTCTGATGTGTGGCTGACTGTGGGGTGAAGATCAGGTCAAGCTTGTTTCCTTTCGTGTGCGTGGGTTCGTTGATTATTTGATCGTAGCCCAGTTCTCTGGGAGCATTAATGAAGGTGTTGGAGTGCGCTTCTGGGAGAGCAGGCAGGTTGAAATCTCCCATGATCCAGTTTGGTGTGTGTATATTCTTGGTGTTGCAGGCAAGGTCGATTATCGTTGAGAGGTCATCTGGAGAGGGCGACGGGGAATCTGTAGATTAGATTGATGGAGATGTGTTTGTTGGCTAAGGTGATGGCGTCCAGGTCTGTGGTGCTGCTAGCTGCGGTCTGTTGGAATTGGAGCTCTGTTTTTGTGAGGGCGAGGACTCCTCCACCCCTGCGGTTGGCTCTATGGCAGGTGTGGGCTGAGACGTTGGGTGGGATGAGTTGGTTCAGTATGACTGTGTCAGAGTCAGTCAGCCATGTCTCCGTGACCAGTAGGATATCTAGCTTGTAGTAGGTTATCAGGTCGGAGATGATCGGCCATTTCTTTCGGGCTGAGCGGGCGTTTATGAGGGCGCAATTCAGATAGCTGGGTTGAGGGCACTTCTCAGGCTGAGATTTTTTAGCGTGCTGGAGTGAGATGTAGAGTAGGTGTGGGCGTGGGGTGTGCTTGGGCTCTGCTTCCGGTTGGCAGGAGGTACCGGGCCATCTCCTCCCGGGACCCCGTAGAATTGGTATGGGGTTGCCGGTAGAAGTGAGGGTGAGGGCGCTGTGGAATAGGCTGACGAGGAGGTAACAGCTGGCTAAAGTTATGGGGGAGGGTGCCATTTTAATGGGCTCTTTGGGGGGGCCAGGTGATTTGGGTCTATGTCGTAGCTGTGTGGTACAGGGTGGGTGTGGTTCGGATGGCTGGATAGGCGGGGCTATCGGGCAACCACTCTGTGTGGCAAGTAGGGTGTATACCTGCAGTAGCCCATGCTAGCGTTGACACCTACGCTTGGAAAGATTGTGCGTGTAGCACTTCTAGCAGTGGTTCTATGGTATGTTCAGGAATAATATGGGTGGCTCTTCTGGTAGTGGTTCTAAGGTAGGTTGAAAAGCAGTGTGGGAGCAGACCTGGCCGAAATTCTAAGGCAGGTTCAGGCATATCATGCATAGTACATCTAGCAGTAATTCTTAGGCTTGTTCAAGGCTAATGCTTTAGACATATAGTAATTCTGCAGGCGGGTTCAAAGGCAACATTTTATCTCAGAGTTCTATGAGCAGATTCAAGTCCTCACTCCTGGTAGATAGTTATAGGGCAGAATCAGTCAGAGGATCGATGACTGACAGCGTCGGTTCATCTCTGAGTTCTGCTCTAGTCACTATATTGGTGGGCTATAGTGTCCACCAATCCGGGCTATAGTGTCATGGTACTTTACGGTGTTTCTTCGTCCAGGGGCCGGGTTTGCTGTTTATGGGTGGCTCTGTTAGAGGTAATGGTTTCTACTCACTTTGGTTGTGATCTTGTGGTGGTCGCGGTTGTCTGGCTTGTTATCTTGTTTGCTGGCTTGTTATCTTGTTTGCTGGCTGGCGATGGCTTCTTGGGTATGGGCCTCCGCCTAAGGACCACGCCAAAGGGCCCTCTGGCGAGGCCCTCAGGCGCGGGCCCGCCAGGCGCGGGCTGGTGCCCGATGGCGCGTCTTTTATCCTCTCCGAGGGTGGCCCCGATTGGGCGGGCGGGTGGGCGTCGGGCCGGCTGGAGCTGGCTGCGGCGGCATGCAGCGAGCTCTGCCCCGAACGGGTAGAGCTTAGCTGCGGCTGGATGGCTGTGGCCTAGCGCCCGATGGCGCTTCTTTTATCCTCTCCGAGGGTGGCCCCGATTGGGCGGGCGGGCGGGCGGGTGTCGGGCTGGCTGGAGCTTGCTGCGGCGGCGTGCAGCGAGCTCTGCCCCAATCGGGTAGAGCTCAGCTGCGGCTGGATGGCCGGTTGGCGAGAGGTCTTACGTGTGCACTAGGTGCAAGGAGCTCTTTGCTCTCAGGGAACGAGTCCAATCTCTGAGGCTACAGTAGCAGACTTGGAGGACATAAGGAAGACAGAGGTACATAGACGAGACCTACAGGGATATAGTACTGAAGTCCCAGCTCCAGTCTGGCAGCATCCCTGTTGCCATGGAGGAGACGGGTCACGTGACAGGACAGCATCACGCTGGTGTGGCAGGTGGTGATCCTGTAACTAGGACCTGTCCTCCAGGTGATGTAAAACCTTCTCACACCGAGGAGGTTTCTTCAGGACAATGTGCCCATAAGGGAAGGGTTCGGACTGCTGTTGTAGTTGGTTATTCTATCATGAGGCATATAGATAACTGGGTGGCTGGTGGATGTGAGGATCGCCTGGTAACATGCCTGCCTGGTGCGAAGATAGCGGACCTCACGTGCCACCTAGACAGACAAAGTCTTAGACAGTGCTGGGGAGGAGTCTTCTGTCTTGATACATGTCGGTACCAATGACATAGGAAAGTGTGGAAGAGGCACTCTGGAGGATAAATTTAGGCTTTTTAGGTAGGAAGTTGAAATCCAGAACTTCCAGGGTAGCATTCTCCGAAATGCTTCCCGGTCCACACGCAGGACCCAAAAGGCAGGCAGAGCTCCAGAGCCTCAATGCGTGGATGAGATGATGGTGTAAGGAAGAGGGTTTTGGATGTGTTAGGAAATGGGAAACATTCTGGGGAAAGGAGGGGCTCTTCCGAAGGGATGGGCTGTACCCTAACCGGGATGGAACCAGGCTGCTAGCATTAACCTTTAAAAAGGAGATAGGAGACAGACGACAGTCACCCAAGAGCACATGGTTCAGAACAATGTATCCTTGAAGGATACTAGCGAAAGAATGAAGTTAGGGCATATCAGCAGAGAGTTTCCAATAAAGACAAAAGTAGGCCAAATGCCCTTGAGTACAGAGCAGACAGATCTTAAAGATTCCAAATTAGCCCTGCCTATCAACAGCCAGATTATTATGAATAAAATGCAGGTCTCTAAAATGCTTGTATGCAAATGCTAGAAGTCTAAAAAATAAGATGAGAGAGTTAGAATATATAGCACTAAATGAGAGGTTAGATATGATTGGTATCTCAGAGACATGGTGGAAGGAGAACAACCAGTGGACACTGATAACTGGGTACAAACTATTGTAACAACAGAGCAGATCAAATAGGTGGAGGGGTTGCACTCTTATGTTAGAAAGGTCATTGAGTCACAAAGGATTAAAGTTTTGCAGGAAATAAAATTCACTTTAGAATCTCTATGTATTGAAATTCCATGTAAAAAGGAGAAGGGGAAGGCAATGGCAGTTGGGGTGTACTATTGACCGCCTGGCCAGAATGAAAAAATGGATAAAGAAATGCTCAAAGAAATCAGGAAAGCTAACAAATGTTACAGAACAGTAGTAATAATGGGTGATTTAAATTATCCTGGTATCGTCTGCGTCAGTGTCACGGCAGGACATGCCACGGAGATAACGTTTCTAGATGAAATAAATGACTCCTTCTAGGAGCAGCTGGTTCATGAACCGACCAAAGGGGAAGCCATTTGGACCAAGTCCTTAGTGGAATACAAGATCTGGAGCAAGAGATAAGGGTGTTGGGGCCACTTAGCAATAGTGATCATAGCATGATCACGTCTGATTTAATAAATGGAGAAGGTACGATAAGGAAACCCACAGTACTACCTTTTAACTTTCAAAAAAGTGACTATGATAAAATGAGGAAAATAGTTAAGAAAAAACTAAAGGGGAGCAGTTACAAATGTTAAAGATTTGCATCAAGCACATATGCTGTTTAAATATACTATCTTGGAAGCCCAGACCAGCTGTATTCCACGCTTTAAGAAAAGTGGAAGGAAGTCCAAAAAAACTACCAGCATGGTTTAAAGGTGAGATCAGAGAGGCTGTTGCAAAAAAAGCATCTTTCAGGAAATGGAAAAAGAAGCCAAATGACGAAAACTGGAAACAATATAAGCACTAGCAAGGCATTGATAAGGCAGGCAAAGAGAGAATTTGAGAAGAAGCTTGCTGTGGAACCAATGACACATAATAAAGACTTTTTCAAGTACATTTGTAACAAAAAAACCTGTGACGGACTCAGATGAACCATTAGATGATAGAGGGGTAAAAGGGGCACTAAGAGGGGACAAGGCCATAGCGGAAAGACTGAATGAATTCTTTGCTTCGGTCTTTACTGAGGAGGATGTAGGGATGTTACCCATGACTGAAATGGTATTTAAAGGTGATGCTGCAGAAGAATTGAAAGAAATAAATATCGAAACACCAGGAAGATGTATTACAACTATTTGATAAACTGAAGAGTAACAAAATCACCTGGACCAGATGGCATACATCCAAGAGTGTTGAAAGAACTGAAATATGAGATTGCAGACTTACTATTAGTAATCTGTGAACTATCATTAAAAACATCTGGAATGCCTGAAGACTGGAGGATGGCCAATGAAAAACCAATTTTTAAAAAGGGTTCCAGGGTGATCTGGGAAACTACAGACTGGTGAGCCCAATGTCAGTACCAAGAAAAATGGTAGAAACCATTATAAAGAACATTACTGAACATGTAGATAGTCATGGCTTAATGGGAGATGGCCAACATGGCTTTAGAAACATAGAAACAGAAACAGACCACATGGCCTATCTAGCCTGTCCTTCCATAACAATTACAACAGTCCCCTTTTTTCCTTTAGAGATCCTCTGTGTTTGTTCCATGCTTTTTTGAATTCAGATACTGTCCTCGTCTCTACCACCTCCACTGGGAAACTATTCCACGGATCCACCACTCTTTCCGTAAAGAAATATTTCCGCATATCACTCCTGAATCTATCTCCTTTCATCCTCATTCCATGTCCCCTCGTAGCAGAACTTGCTTTCAATTGAAAGAGGCTCTCCCCCTGAATATTTATGCCACGGAGGTAAACATCTCAATCATATCACCTCTATCCTGCCTTTCCTCTAAGGTGTACATATTAAGATCCTTAAGTCTGTCCTCATATGCTTTATAATGAAGACCACTAATCATTTTTGTAGCCACCCTCTGCACCGACTCCATACTGTTCACATCCTTTTGAAGGTGCGGTCTCCAGAATTGCACACATTATTCCAAATGAGGTCGCGCCAAAGACTTATACAGAGGCACTATCACTTCCTTTTTTCTCCTAGCCATTCCTCTCCGTATGCACCCAAGCATTCTTCTAGCTTTTGCCGTCACCTTTTCTACCTGTTTAGCTACTTTAAGGTGTCATGAGGCTGGAGCTAGGGAAGAAACAGCCTTAAAAAAAACCTCCTGATTTGCATAAGTCTCAGAAAAGCCAGAGAGCGCAGTTCCAGTGTAGCTCAGCCAGAGGGCGCATGAACAGCTACACAGTGCCTGAACCCACGTGCTCAAGCTCTGAGCACCTTAATGATGAGTGTTTTCACCTGTCCTCAAACTCACAGCGTGCAAACTGGAAATCCCTTTATAAGGGAAGTCAGATGAGCAGAGAGGGGGAACAGGACGGAGAGTGGTACGAGGACCAGCAAGGGGGAGACCGGGAAGGGGAAGGAGAACAGTACAGGACCCGGTACAGAGACCAGAAAGGGAGCTCAAGAGACCCAGGTGTGCAGCAAGGACTGCAGCAAAGAGTCCAGCACAGAGACCGGGAAGAGAGCTCAGGTACCAGCACAGGAGTGCAGCAGAGGGACCAAGGAGTCCAGCAAAGAGAGGCACCCAGGAGGGTAGCCGACAGACCAACCGGAAGGGTACCAGCGAGGGTACCAGGAATAGTAACAGGAGAAGGAAGGAGAAGAACGGATACAGACAGCGGCAAGTCTCAGCCCTGGGATAAGGCCCAGAGAAGCAGCCTGCCTGTTAAAAGAAGTTCTTCAAATAAAGACTGGAAATCCACGTCTGGTTTTCCTAGCAGCCTTAATTGTGGAGCAGTGCACAGGACAAAGGATCAACAAGAAAAGCTACAGAGTAAGCTGAATCCTAGGCGTGGCACTCCACCGAAGATAAGGTATGAGAAGCCTTTTATTCTAAAAGGGACTTTAAATGAAGACAGACTTATGCAGGTAGATAAACCTCATTATCAGAGAAGAAGCAAAGTTAACTATTTAAAACCACTTTCCAAAAGGGTTCTACAGAAGTTATATGAGAAGCCAAGGAACTTCTGTGAAGAACTAAGTAACACTGAGGATACTCTAAACATTGAACAGTGTAGTGAGCCAGAATCAATGGACTTGGATTACAGCTCCAGTGTTCCCATGCCTCACACAGAACCTATGGAATGTAACTTGTGCTTAAGAGGTAGTTGCCTGCCATGCTAATTGTACAGTGAAGAAATGAGTCTGAAAATGGTGAAGCTGATAACCATTCTGTTCTAGTTGTTTTCTATTGTTTGGAAAATCCCTTAACCCAGCTAAACAGTCAATTGTACAGCCTACAACATTTAACGGTTTAGTCCATGGTGGAACTTTATTATTATTTGAGGAAAGCCTTACCTCCACTTTAAGTTGTTGTCTCATTTGAACCTAGAGCATTAAGCAGGGAAATAAAGCCTTATTTACCCTCCATTTGGCGTAGTTATTCATTTCAGGGAGCACTACACTACAAGGACCACAATCCTTTGGGTCCTGCAGCTCAAATACTCCCTGATTCAAATTAAATGTCGGCAGACGCCCTTATATTACTACGCCAGTAGGGGCGCCGTCCGACATAGGTCATCAGACACAACCAAGCCAATGTCCCACTCTTCTTTAGTGGACAAAAGTACTTCACCCCCTATACTATATTGCTGCAGCCCAAATGCATGACCTTACATTTTTTAACATTAAATCCCAGCTGCCAAATTCTAGACCATTCTTCAAGCTTAGCTAGATCCCTCCTCATGTTATCTACACCTTCCTGGGTGTCCACTCGATTGCAGATTTTGGTATCATCCGCAAAAAGGCAAACCTTACCCGACAGCCTTTCCACTATATCACTAACAAAGATGTTAAAAAGAATCAGACCAAGGACAGATCCCTGGGGCACACCTCTGGTAACATCCTTCTCCTCAGAGTGAGCTTCATTTACCTGTACTTTGTCGCCTCCCATACAACCAATTTCTAACCCAAGCAGTAACTTTAGGGTCCATCCCTAGGGTGCTCAGTTTGTTTATAAGTCACCTGTGAGGAAGAGTGTCAAAGGCTTTACTGAAATCTAAATACACCACATCTAGGGCTCTCCCTCGGTCCAATTCCCTGGTCACCCAGTCAAAGAAATCAGATTTGTCTGACAAGACCTGCCTCTGCTTAATCCAAGGAAGGTCATGTCTTACTAATCTGTTATATTTTTTTGGACGTGTGATTAAACAGGTAGACAAAGGTGAGTCGGTTGATATAGTGTATCTGGATTTTCAGAAAGCCTTTGACAAAGTTCCTCATGAGAAATATCTGGCGAAATTAAAGAGTCATGAGATAGGAGGTAGTGTACTATTTTGGATAAGGAACTGCTTAAAAGACAGAAAGCAGAGGGTAGGGCTAAATGGCCAAGTTTCCCAGTGGAGAAAGGTGAATAACAGGGATCTGTTCTGGGTTCGCTGCTTTTTAACATATTCGTAAATGACCTGGAAATGGAACCAGTTTGGTAATCAAATTTGAAGATGACACAAAACTATTCAAAGTTCTTAAAACCTATAAGGATTGTGGAAAAGAGGACCTTGATAAATTGGAAGACTGGGCATCCAAATGGCAGATTAAATTTAATGTGGATACGTGCAAAGTTATGCACCTAGGAAAGAACAACCCAAACTATGGTTACACAATGCAAGGTTTCACATTAGGAGCCACCACCCAGGAAAAAGATTTTGGCATCATGGTAGACAACATATTGAAACCCTTTGCCCAGTGTGCAGCGGCAACCGAGAGAACAAATAGAATGCTAGGTATCATAAGGAAAGAAATGGAGAATAAAACAAAGGATATTATAATGCCTCTGTATAGTTCCATAGTGCGACCGCACCTTGAATGTTGTGTGCAATTCTTGTCGCCGTATCTTAAAAAGGATATAGTGTTATTAGAAAAGGTACAGAGAAAAGCCACCAAAATGATAAAGGGGATGGAAGGATACCCTTATGAATAGAGGCCAAACAGATTAGGGCTCTTCAATCTGGAAAAGAGACGGCTTAGGGAAGATATGATAGAGGTCTATAAATTAATGAATGAAGTGGAACAGGTAAATGTAGATCGATTGTTTACGCCATCAAAATATAGAAAGACTAGGGGACATGCAATGAAGCTACAGGGTAACCTATAAGACTAATAAGAGAAAATATTTTTTTTACTTAATGTGAAATCAAACTTTGGAATTTGTTACCGGAGAATGTAGTAAAAGCTGTTAGTGTAGCCGGGTTTAAAAAAGGTTTGGACAAGTTCCTGGAGGAAAGGTCCATAAATCATTATTAAAGGGGACCTGGGAAATCCACTGCTTGCCCCAGTACAAGCACTGTGGAACCTGTGTCTTTTGGGGAAACTGCTAGGTACTTGTGACCTAGATTGGCCACTGTTGGAAACAGGATACTGGGCTTGATGGACCTTGGTCTGACCCAGTATGGCATCTCTTATGTTCTTATAAGAATCCTCATCGATGACTTGTACAGGGGCATTAATACCTCCTTTTTGCTGGTTATGCCTCTCCATATGCAACCCAGCATCCTTCTGGCTTTGCCTACCGCCTTGTCACATTGTTTCTAAGGATCTCAAGGTGGCGAAACAATCACACCAAGGGTCCTTCTCCTGGTCCATGCACACCAACCTCTTTCTCCCCATTACATACAATTCCCTTGGATTTCTGCATCCCAAGTGCATGACTCTGCATTAATCTTAACTGCCAAGCATTAGATCCTTCTTCCAGGTTTTGTAGATCTTTCCTCATGTTGTCCACTTTCTCAGGAGGAGTCTACTCTGTTCCAAATTTGTGTCATCTGCAAAAAGGCAGACTTTGTCCTTCAATCCTTCAGCAATATCACTCACAAATACACTAAACAGTACCAGTCCCAGGATCGGTCCCTGGGGCACATCACTACTCACCTTCTTTGTTTTCCCCAAATGAGAGTTACATTTATTACCACCTTCTGTTGTCTGTCAGTCAACCAATTTCTGGTCCAGTTCACCACCTTGTGACCTATCCCCAGGCTGCTCAGTTTATTGATAAGCCTCCTATGAAGAATAGTATCAAAGACTTTACTGAAATCTAGGTAAATCACATGTCCATCACATGTCCTCTACTGTATCTAGTTCTCTGGTCATCCAAAGAACTCAATCAAATTCATTTGGCATGATCATCCTTTAGTAAAACCATGTTGCCTCAGATCGTGCAACCAATTAGTTTCTAGAAAGTCCATTATTCTTTCTTTCAGGGTGCCTCCATTACATTTTCTGCCACAGAGGTAAGGCTTACCGGCCAATAATTTGTCACCTCTTCCCTATTATCATTTTTGTGAAGAGGTACCACATCAGCCCTTCTCCAGTCCTGTGTGACCTCTCCCTCAGTGCTGTAGAACCTCTCCATACCCGATGTGTACCGCTGCAGCAATGAAAGTAGGAGGATTGCAACCCCAACTCACACTTTTGGCTTGATTACATCCGGATATAGAGAGAGCTCCCCAATTAGGTAGCCATCTCTTCCAGGTGACATTTCCCCAATGGCTTGTACTTTCACTGTGACTGTGTGTACAAAGGTGGAGTTTGGGCGGTGTGCAAATTTACACATATAAGTTATAAGATACTATAACTTATCTAGGTTTTTGAAAAATCTAGGCATGGGGTATTTATACCTGTCATAGGGCAGGTGGATTCAATGCTCACACCTGGTTTAACATGCATTTCTGACCACTTATGCCTCAGTTTTTATGAAATATATACATGCCTTACTTTATAAAAATAGGCTTGAGATACATGTGTGAAAGCACCCATAAATCTATGCAACTCATAAAAATTAGCCTCTAAGTGTCTGGGAAGCCCAGCTCAGAAATGTGAAGAACCGAGTGAGAAATAAGATAATCTCCTTTTTTTCTTCTATGAGAAGTTTTTCTGGTACTAGGACTGGAACACTGGCTATATTCTCATGAAGACAAAACCCTGTCTGAGGTTTGACTGTGAAGCCAGCTGGGACTTCCAGGATTTCTGCTATCTGGGATGAGAATGAGAACCCTGGTTTGTTTGGTTGGAACAAGAGGCAGTAGGTTATCTATGAGAGTAATAGGATGTCCTTTGCTCCCCTCCCCCATCCGTGATACCTCCTGGAAGATGAGGAAGTTGGATCAGAAGTGAGTTTGGAAAGGGTTTTAATAAAGTATCAATCAGCATAGTGACAAACAGCCTCCTAAATCATATCTCTGAAGACTTTCTTGGCATGGCATGTCAAAAAGCATCTCCTAGACACTAAACTGCAAGTCTGAAACCCAGAGCTATGAGAGTCTTTGGGCATCAATATTCATGGAGGAGGCTCTCGATACTGTATTGAAAAAGTCATTGGTTTCTGTTTCTGTTCCACACTCCTTCCCTTTTGCTCACTAGGAATACTGGTTTGTTCACTTTTTTCTGGAAGGAGTCAGCAAACTCCTGCATACTGCGCACGACAATCCTTAAGTCTATGCCCCTGAAGAGCTGGCAGGATGCTATGTGGAAAGTCAGCATAGAGTTCTGAAAAACTTCTACCATTAGACTTCAGTGTCTGAGCCTCCCTCTCCAGGGGCACTGAAGAGTTGTTCTTGGAGCTTTCAGCTCGTTTGAGAGCAGATTTGGCAATCATGGCATGGTGTGGCAGCTGTAGTTTTTCTAATTCAGGAGCCTTCTGAGTTTGATATATTGAGTCCACCTTCTTGTTCACAGCTTCTACAAAGAGAAAGGGATCTCCCACATCTTCATTTATACATCTTTCAGGATTCTGTGAACAGCCTGTGAGAGAGGAGGAGGGAGGAGGATTGGAAGATTTCCAATGCTTTACCCTGGGTTCCTTCTCTGTCTCTTAACTTAAATGGGATGGACTTTGCCACCTCCCTTACAAAACCGATGAAGAAAAGCTTCTCTAGAGATGTCTTTCATCTCTCATGAGGAAGTGAGAAATCTGAAAGTAAATCTGGAGACTTCTGATTCCAAGTATTTCTCAAAGGATGCTCCAATTCCCTTACTGCTTTGACCGCCTTGCAAACAAACAAAGCCTCCATCCTAGCTGTGAATCTCTTTAGCAACTGCTCTTCCAGGGCTGTCATCAACAAAAACAGTTCATCTGAAGTAGGGATGGCCAGCGGTTCCCAAGTGTGCTGGGAAGTATCAGCAGGCTAGTTCCAGTCCTGTAGAGAATGGCACAACCCCTGATACCACAGAGGATGAGCAGAGTACTGCCTCCTCCAGTACCTCAATGCTCACGACATCATACTTCGACACCAATGCACTCCAGCCTTGTGCTCACTGTCAAGGGTCCTCGATGTTGAAGAAGTCAAAGACAAATCCTTCCTCTTCTTCAGGTGGGAGTCTGTGGATGCCCACTTTTTTATGGGCCTTATCAAAGCTTGATGCCAAGTGGGATCAATGTCCTTTTGATGCTGACACATTCCCAGCATCTGATGCAGTTTTGTGGGCCAAAGAAGCCAATGTCACCAATGCTGCCAGTGCTGAAGTTGATGGATCAGACTTACTAGCCACTGCTTTTCATGACCCCCCAGAGGCTTCTCTGACATGTCAACACAAAAGACAACGAGAGGGCTCATGGTCAAGGCCCAGACACTGCTGGCACCAGTTATGTTGTCTGTTATGGAGATTGTCCGGCTGCAACTGGTGCACCTTTTAAACCTGCTGTGAAGTTTCAGGGACATATTGTACAAAAGAAATAGCTGCAGCAAAATCAAATGACTTGATCATGAAAAATATACTCAAGCAAGACACCAGAGGCCTAAATGCAGCCTAGACCAACAGGCAAAACAAAACACAAAAACCTGAGAATAGACAAAAAAACAAACAAACAAACCCCACAACACACACTACCTAAAAGAATTATGAGGGAAATAATTCTGCAGCAGGAGGAAGAAAATAGCCTAAAAACATGATGGGAATCAATGAATGGCACTGAAAAAATATAAACTGTGTCCTGCTGTGACAGACACATCTGATGGGCTCTGTGGAAAAAGAAAGACTGGGCCAGTCCTACCTAGTAGTGGCAAGTGGGAAACACTACTACTATTAATCATTTGTATAGCGCTACAAGGCATACATGGCGCTGTACATAAAATTATAAGACACAGTCCCTGCTCATTAGAGCTTACAATCTAATCAAGTTCATATATATATATATATAGTGGAGCTTCCAGGAGGAGCTGGGAATCTGTTCTCATGCAGGCTCCGTCCGATGACACCCACATGTGAAGATATTATCCTGCTTGTCCATGGAGAAAAGCTGTTTTACCTAAATATTTCCCCAATGGAGTGAACTATATTTTTCTTCTAAATGTATTTTACTTAATTTTATAACTGTTGTTCTTCCGGTGACGTCGGCGGATGGAATGGCAGCACGCTGAAAGAGCTGTGCCATTAACCCCAGCAAATGAGCAGAATAAACCCCAAAAAATGTGGCGCTGAGGAGTAAAAATAAGGGAAAAGTGTGCCAGAGACCCCCCCATCGCCAACGGAAGGGAAAGCAGCTTGGCGATCCCACACAGAGCAGTGGTTGTAAAACTAGAGCTGGGGCTGTGCAGGCTCCGAGAGACTGTGTGCGGCGCAGAGAATGCGGTGGAGTGAGTGTTGTCAGCAGCCGGGTCCACGGTCGAAGTAAGGAGATCCGGGAGAGGCCGCAACGGAGAACCCGACAGTTGGGGAAAGCACGTGGCGAGTGGAGCGGAGGCCAGGGCATCCCGGTGAGCACACACAACAACATCTGGAAGTCGGAAGCCGGGGGTATACAGAGTGAACAGTGGGGCATTATAAAACAGCTACCGGCGCCCCCCCCCACAGCCCGTGGATGCTGGGCTGGCCGAGTGGGACAAAGTCCTGGAGACGGATCGTTTGCGTCTCTCTAGGAAGGAAGAGCAGCGAGGGAAGTCCCCCGCTCCGTGAGTATTTAAGTGGGTTAGCAGAAAGCCGCGGATGGCGGCACGTAAAACTGCCATGGATTTGAAAGCTTTTTCATTCAAGAGCCTGGCGGAGGCGAAGAGCCACGTGGCAAAGATGGCGGCGGCCAGTGAGGAACCGTGAAACTCCGCTGAGGCTGGAGCCACCGAGGGCATGTCAAATGACATTCAAGCTGTAAGAGAAGATTTAAAAGAATGGTTTGAGTCTACGAAACAGGAGCTGGGGGCGCTGAAGAAAGAGGTCCATGGTTGGCTCCAGGAGATTAAGCTGGATATGGCATCTATGGGGACTCGAATGGATGAAGTGGAAAATAGAATGGAGGAACAAGAGAGCAGGTGGGCCCCAATTGAGACCCGAGTGGACTCTGTGAATGAGGCACAGGAGGAGTTATGGCAAAAACTTGAGGACCCTGAAAACAGGTCCCGGAGATTATTCGGCTCAGGGGTCTGCCTGAAAGTGAAGGAGTGCTGAATTATGTGTCCCTGGCAGAGGAATTCTGTGAGGCTGCTCTTAAGGCCGCAGATATGGAGATGGAGTGAATATACCTTAGGGTGGACAGAGCACATAGAGCACTGGGGCCGAGGAGAGAGAACAAAGTGCGAGATGTGGTAGTCTACTTCCATGAATACAGATCTAAGGAGCTGGTGATGAAGGTCTCCAGAAAGTTGGGCAAGATCAAGTGGCAAGGCTCAGAGGTGGAAGTTTCTGCTGATATATCTAGCCTTACTACCAAAAAATGCAGAGCCTATCAAGCGGTGACAAGGAGACTGCGAGAGGAGAATGTACGGTATAGATGGCTGTTTCCAGTGGGCCTACAATTCATTATCAATGCGAAAACGATGACAGCTCACTTGGTGGCTGCAGCGATACGAGGCATGAAACAAGCAGGCTGGACAGAGATTCCTATGATGGAGGGGAGTAATCTTGATCAGCGGGAGAAGGGTGGCCGAGAGAGAGAGCCGCAGCACCAGTGGAGCAGAGTGCCTGGAGGGGAAAAAAATTTGAGACGCCAAAGAGTGTTGAAATGAACATTTGATATGGTTTGGATGTATATTGTGATATGACTGCTCTGGGGGGGGGGGGGGGGGGGAATAGCAGTGGAGGCTCAGTAGCCAGTGGGTGGGGGCTTCCGGGAGGGAGGAACGGGTGGAGGGTAGTCGGAAGTCACCCAAAGGGGTCCAAGCTGGGACCGGTGGAGGCAAAGTGAGGGGGGGAGGAGGAGGGGTATCAAATGGCTAGGGATGTGCAAAGACACAATGCTGGAGATAAATATAATGACTATGAATGTTAGAGGCCTTAATTTCTTTGCAAAGAGACAGTTTCTTATGAAAGAATGTATACGATTACAGGGGGACATTGTTTTTCTACAAGAGAAACACACCTCGTGACCAATGTTCCCTCTAATTTTCTGTAGGCTGTGTGCGCATAAAATATCAGCTGTGTGCAGCTTTTGAAGGAAGGTTAAATTTTTGTGTGCCACATAACGACATTCGGAGTTATATACTTTAAAATGTGACTACACGTCAGAATACAGTATGTACACCACATTGATTTTAATCAAATTAAATGAAAATAGACAATTACTAAATGAAGCGGGAAATTTCTAGTAATTAACTTTTAAATTTTAAGACGTCTGTGTTGTTTTCTATCAGAATCAGAGCCGTAATTTTTGTGCGCTCTGTTTTAAAGTATGTGCGCTCGCTCGGCGAGGGGTGTGTGCGCGCACACGCGCACAGCTTAGAGGGAACAGTGCTCGTGACTAAAAATGAGCACCGAGTGAACCATCCCCGATACCCCAGAAATTCTTTGCATCAAATAAGATAGAGAAAAAGAAAGGTGGGGTGGGCATATTATTTTCAGCACGGGATACGGGGCAAGTGGGGGAAGTAATTCGGGATAGACTGGGGAGGTATGTGATTATGAAATTAAAATGGGACCAGAAGATGTATACTCTGGTTTGTGTCTATGCCCCAAATGCTAAACAGGCGCAGTGTTTTAAGGAACTCCAAAGTAAGTTAATTGTTATGGTAGAGGGATGTGTAATTATGGGAGGAGACTTCAATGTGCTACTGTATCCTAGAATGGACACCTCTAAAGGGGAATTGTCTACATCAAAGCAAAATAGGAAATGTTTGAAGAGCCTGGTCATGGGATTGGGGCTGGTGGACTTATGGAGGGAAACAGAGGGCAGAGGGACTACTCCTTCTTTTCTGCGGTGCACGAGGTGTACTCTCGTATTGATATGTTTTTTGTGGATCGGTCTCTGGTATCTGTGGTAAAGAAATGTGAAATCAGAAAGCGCACATGGTCGGACCATGCCCCTGTGATATGTGAAATCCAAATTGGGGGATTCGGATCCAATAGAGGGTGGTGGAAATTAAATGAAACCCTTCTGGAAGATAAGGAAGTGGTGCGACAGATAATAGGGGACATAAAGGAATATATAATGTTAAATGACACGGGGGAATGCTCCCCGGGAATGGTTTGGGACTGTTTAAAGATGGTAGTAAGGGGTAAGCTCATTGCAGTGGGAGTGCACCGGAAACGGATAAATTTGCGGAAGCAGGAATTCCTACTAAAAAGGATTGGGGAGGTGGAAGCTCAATTAAAAACAACTCCACGAGATACTAAACTAAAACAGGAACTAGGGAGACTCAGGGGGGACCTAAGTGAGTTGCACATGCAAGATATTCGGTGTAAATTAAATATGTTGAAACAGAGGAATTTTGAATTTAGTAATAAGGCCGGGAGGATGCTAGCATGGAAGGTTCATAAACTGAGGTCTAGGAACATAATAGTTCGCATTAGAGATGCAAAGGGGGAGGATTTGTGGGCAGGGAACGATATTGAGGAAAGATTTATCCAATTCTATCAACAACTATATACTCCGTAGCAGCAAGTGGAGGAGAGTAAAATACAGGCATACCTGGGGAAGGCCAGGCTCCCTAAACTCACAGAGGATGAGGCAGAGGGGCTGTCAGAGCCAATTAGAGAGCAGGAGATTCTGGCAGTGATTAAAGGGCTGCACAAGCATAAAGCCCCGGGTTTAGATGGATTTACAAATCAATTGTATAAGGTTTTTCTCTGGAGTTTTAGTGGGGCCGCTGGCGCGATTGTATAGCTCTTTTAGCAGTGTGGGAGAGATGCCGCCATCAATGTGGATGGCGGGTATTAGTATATTGCATAAAGAGGGGAAAGACCCTGCAAAGTGTGGTTTACATCAAAAGAGTTTACTGAGTTTTCAGAGCACATGGGGCCCGTATCTTATGTGGAAGGCACCAGCGGAGGTGGAGAGACCTGGATCCCTGAGGGATAATGGAGCGGGGTGAGTTGGAGCACCCAGTATGAGCGATACAATGATCACAGTTTCTCTGGGGCAGGGTAAAGGGCGGAGGGCAAGGGAGTGGCTATATGTGTGCTGATTACCTTCTGTAATCGTTTTGTTTTACTTATGTAACTTCTGGGCAATTGTGAAATTGGGCCGGGTAGTGGGGGGACTTAGTGCATCAGGATGGAGGAACTTAATGGGGGTATGACAGAGAACAGGAAAAGGGAGAAGTCACACCCATTGGAATTGTGTATATATGTTTGGGGGGAGGGGGGAAAAATAAAACCTTTGAGGAGTTCACGGATTGTGGATGTATTGCTTGTTGTATATAGTTGTGCTGGATTCCTTAAAAACTAAAATGGAAAAATAATTATAAATGTTAAATGTTTACTTTGTATAAAATTTGAATGCTATGTAAACCACTCAGGTAACTTGCTTGATTGGCATATATCAAAAACTAGAAACTTGGGCTGTTTTCTCCAGGTTTTGCCACTGCAGCTTAGATGTTAGTCTCCTCAATGTGACTTAGATCCTTTACTTTTACTGTACTGGTTATTTTCGGTGCTTGGTCTTCATTTTTCATTTTTTTAATCTTTCCTTTGTGTGTGCAGCACCTCTAGGGTCACCTTCATCCTCTCAGCAAGAGGTGGTGACAACTTGCATTGTTTGTGTAAGAATCGTGAGAAAAAGTCTCTGCGGAAATTTTGAACTTGTTTAATTTTCTAAGTTTAGATTTCCTATTTTTTTCCAGAAGTTCCAAAGCAGGTTACAAATAAAAAACAATATATATACACAACGTAAAGAGAAGCTTACCAAGAGATCCTCGCCAGCAACTCCTCTGTTGTTAAAAACCACACATCTGCAGAACACAGAGTAATTTTCCATAACTAATAAATAGTGTACAGGCTATATCATTTGCATTGTCCAATTGTTTCAAAAGAAACCCACATTAATAGTTGTGACAACCTTGATGGAATTTTTGTGCAGAAACCTTTCATTCAATTTTTTTCAGAAAAGGGAGACTATTACTGGTGGGGAAGGGGATTAAGGGCAAGGCAGAGCTAAGGCATAGTTCAAGAGTTTATATCTGCATTATGAGCTGTCTCATCGTGGAGATGAAAAGCTTAGTAATCAGGATAAGGGGATCATTTTAGAAAAGTTATTTAATGTTTTTTTTATACCACTATAACACTGTGGCATTTACACATGTAAATACTTATTTTAGAGTGCTGCTGTTTAACAGGCGTACATGCACAGAATGCATAAGTTTAAAAGGAGACATGTTTTAGGCATGGTTTGAGTGGGCTAAAAGATGATAAGAAGGATTTCTCTTTTCACAATGAAAATGCACTCGTTTTTAAAAAAGGTTTTCCCCTCTTACCTGTATCTTGGAGCAGCTATAAATGTATCAACTACCTTTGCTTGAACCTGGGTCTCCACCAGTGATTTAGGTTACAATTATACCTACCTTAGTGGTGTCTAACACCATCTGAAAAATTCCAAAATGTTATTTTATTTGGTTTTGTCATTGGCTCCTCTTGTAAATACAGTCTTGTGAAATCCAGCACTTACTTGTGTAACTGTCAGCAAATATTTAATGCATTTAAGAGCCTTATAGCTTGCTTGTTCTCCATGGTTCAAAGTGAGAACTATAGTAAACATACATAATTATCGAAACATAAAACATATACAAAAGACTACAGTAACAAGATTATCTGAATGATTAATATGTCAAAGTTTAACTCAGTATATATTGTCTACAGTAATGCTTGTGCAAACAAGTATGTCTTTGAGCCCTTCCTAAACATTCAAACTTCTGTCACAGCACATAATTCAACTGGTAATACATTCCATTGGACTCTCAAAGCCTAATGATGGGATAACATACATATGTGATTGCGCCTTCACTCATCGAGCGACTGGATATATATGCTTGCAGCAAAGGAGATAAGCCAAGTAGCCAAGAGGTTAAGTGTGTGTTGCTAGACTGGCATTTACAAGCCCAATATTCAGCGGTGGCAGCTAGCGCAAGTACAACATCTAGCCATTGCCACTGAAGACTTAACCCAGATATTCAATGCCAGGACCATATCTGGCCACCGACATTGAATATCCGAGTTTGCTGCAGTGTCGTGCACAGCGCAGAACCTAACCAGGAAGCAGCGATATTCAGCTACTGCCAGGTTAGCTTCAGTTAACTAAACCAAAAAAAACCCCACCTATGATGGAAAATCTCAAATATCCATTATATAGCCATCATAAAATTGAACCCATTATCTACTCTCGATTTCTTATGTCGGAGCCTACCGAGGGAGGGCTAGACCAACATACCTAACCCCCTCCAGACGGTAAATTACTTTTATTTTTATTTTTATTTCACACCCCAGTGTATTAAACAGTCACTTATCTTTAAAAGTTGTCAAAAAAACTCCTCTTATTTTCTTCCGAGTTGCTAATCTTGAAGTTGCACTTGCACGACGTGCACGTTTCGGGTGAAAACCCTGTTTCAAGTGCTCTAATCAGTTCATATGTGCAACGAAAAAACCGCCGTCCCTGCGGTCATGGGCATTCTTCTTTAAGAAAGGCGAGCAGGATAAGGGTCACTAGCACTTTATTAATGAAACACCCCGGGAGACCAAACAAACCAAAAGGCGAGCAGGATAAGGGTCACTAGCACTTTATTAATGAAACACCCCAGGGAGACCAAACAAACCAAAAGGCGAGCAGGATAAGGGTCACTAGCACTTTATTAATGAAACACCCCATTTCATTAATAAAGTGCTAGTGACCCTTATCCTGCTCGCCTTTTGGTTTGTTAGAATTTTAAAGTCTCCACAAATCATCCACTTATGCTCATCATAACGAATCTTCTGAAGAATCAGGGCCAAATTCTCGTATTTTTCTTGGAGAATAACAGAGTGAGCAATAGGAACTGAAGCGAATGTGCTGCCATTATGAAGAAGAACACCTTTTATGCTGTCTTTTGACGAATCAATGAACAGCCGCCATTCAGCAGGATCATACTTGAGTTTAAACTTTTCCATCACTCCGTATATATCGTTGCAAAATACCAAATCTTCCTCTTTGCTGAAATACTTCAAAAATTGTGTCTCGCGGTTGCAGTACCAATAAAAAGTTGTTCCTGGTGACAATAGATTTTTCTGTTTAAGCCGAGAACCTAGCAGTTGGGCAGCATCTTTTGGGAGTCCTAAATCCCGGACTAAATCATTCAATTCAGCTTGAGAGAAAAGTTCAGGTTTCGGATCTGGTTCAGTTTCAAACTCAGAAGTACTGGACTCATCGGGAAAAGCCATCTGATGAGTCTTATCATGATCAGAACCGTCCACACAAATATGATCCAAAGATTTTGGTGGTTCAGGCACAGGTACTTCGTTGCTATGAGGCATAGGCCTAATTGCTGAGGGAAGGTTGGGGTAACTTATTACGTTCTTATTTTTTAAGTTGTATCCCTTCACAATGCAAGAGCAAAAATAGCAGTCACTGCTGTGGTCTCTTTGTTCATGCCACATCATAGGTATTCCGAAACGAAATGCTTGTTTTTTTACCTTTCATCCATAAGCGTAGATCTTCCTCACATGTCTTGCACACTTTGTGAGGAGCCCACGGTTTGTCTTGATCGCCTAACTTCAAACCGAAATAGGCGAAATATACTTTTTTAATAAATGCAGAAATGTTCCTCTGCCGCTTTTTCACGGTATATTCCCCACAAATAAAACAAAAACTGTCCGGAGAGTTGACGCAACCTCTGGCTCTGTGAGCCATCACAAATACACAGCACTGCAAACTACAACTGTAGTGAACCACTTCGGAATAAAGCTGGATTACGACTGAGCAAACAAAAGGTAATAATGAACTTGCAAGAAACTGAAATTTGACAGGAACGTTCATGTCGCAACCACCGTGTTTGAGCGAGCGAACGAGGCGAGGCGAACAGGAAAGAACATGCGCCAGCGCGAGTACTGGATTTAGCCCCCCGCCTCCCAATTGTCCTGTTAATGTATAAAATGAATACAAAACACTCTAAAATATCATGAGGGAGTGTTTCTAGTTAGTTAACCATTACAACCTCTATTTTGGGCCAAGAAAATAAACTGCAGTCGGCTAAAAAGAAATTATGTGAACATTCCTTATATGGGTAAGAAATCTAATTTTGCAAGAAAACGTGACGTGATGGAACATCTTGGCTATTTTTCCTGGATTCAGCACCCCAAAATCTATAGGAATCAGTTGCAAAACTGGAGGCAGTTTTTTGGTAGTGTACCTGTGTAATTTACCGTCTGGAGGGGGTTAGGTATGTTGTTCTAGCCCTCCCTCGGTAGGCTCCGACATAAGAAATCGAGAGTAGATAATGGGTTCAATTTTATGATGGCTATATAATGGATATATAGGTTAGCTTCAGTAGCAAGTTAGGACAGCTTTTGCTGCGCCTTTCACTGCTGAGGGATAACCGGGCATTGGCTGAATATCACCGCTGACCGTTATTCTCTGGAATGCTCCTGATGCTAAGTGGTTAGCATCAGGGTGTATAGTGGCGATACATTTGTCTGCTGGTAGTTTCTCCCACTACACAACTGCGATTTGTTCCAGCTCATGAATGTTTCCAGGATTCATTTACCAATGGCAGATTTCAACTCTTTCCAAAAGATTCTCAACTGGATTAAGATCAGGATTCATTGCCGACCAGTTTAAACAGTCCATTTCTTCCTTTTTAACCATTTAACCATGGAGTGGAGTGGCCTAGTGGTTGGGGCAAGGTACTTCAGGCTGGAAGGTCGGGGGTTCAAATCCCACTAGAGGACAGCAGCCTTGGGCCGGAAGGACTGCGGTTTCTAGTCCCACAGGTGCTCCTTGTGGTCTTGGGCAAGCCACTTAACCCTCCATAGCCCATGTTCCCTGTAAAATAGTTATCTCCAAGTTATAATGCCCTGTTCAATGTAATTTCAGTTTGTTCAATGTAAAACCGCACTGATGCAGAATAGCGCAGTATATAAGAGAATGTAAATAAATTCTTTTGTACTTTTGGATGTATGTTTTGGGTCATTGTCCTGGTGAAAGACCCATGATCTTTGACCAAGACCTAGCTTTCAGACACTAGGTGGCACATTTTGCTCCAAAATACCTCGGTAGTCCTCTGACTTCATGATTCCTTTAAGACATTCCAGACCTCCAGTTCCTGAGGCAGCAAAACAGCCCCACAACATTATGGGACCTCCACCATATTTAACTGTAGGAAGGGTGTTTTTCTCCTTATAAGCTTCATTTCTTAAGACTGTAAATGTCTCTCTGGTCTGCATTGCCAAACAGCTCATGTTTAGTTTCATCTGTCCACAGAACATTTTCCCAGGATTGTGGTTTCTCAAGGTGGGTTTGGGCAAAGATCAGGCATGCCTTTTTATCTCTCTCTGAGCTGTGGGGTCCTTCTTCCTTCGCCTATAAAGTCCTTCTTTGTTTAGTGGGCGGCATATGGTGCAGGTTGAAACCACCACTCCATATTTTTCCAGGCTAGCCCTAAGCTCTTTGGATATTGTACATGGTGTTTTTCCCAACAGTTCACTCTAAGCTTTGAAGACTTCTTGGATTAATTTTCCTCTTTCCACCATGTCCTGGGAGGTTATTGACAGTTCCATGAAAAGAAAACTTAACAATATTGTGAACTGTAGACACAGGAATCCCAAGGTCTTTGGAGCTAGCCATGTACCCCTCTGAAGTTTGATATTTGGTGATAATGGCTTTTCTGGTGGTCTCAGGCAGCTCTCTTGTCTTCACCATTATGAAAATGGAACAGGGCGTGAATGTGGCCATTTTGAACATTAGAGCCATCATTCATTGATCGATTCAAGTCATGTGAGTACCGACAATTGATCACAGGTGTGTCTAATTTTACTGCAATGGGAATGTGCTTCTTCTATTCAAAATGATATGAATTGTTTATAAGGGTGCCAATAATCATGTCTTGGCAATGTCCCAGTTTTTATGCTATTCCCTACTATTTCCTTTTCTAATTGGTCTTGTTTTATTTGATTCTAGTATGTGTCAAATATGTGTGCATATATAGTCCAAAGCCATTTCACTGGCCACTTTTATTTTTGAGATTTTGGTCATTAAGGGGTTGAACTGCAAGGTTGCCAATAATGTTGATCACAAATGTAACACATAAATCTACATCATGTATAAGAGCCAGTTAATTGTCATCTGGATGTTTTGTCTACTCCATGCATAAGCAGATGCACAAAGAGGAACCTGAACTCCCACCTTGATGTCACTAAAAGGAGAACATAGTGCTAGAGGAACAGAGGAGGATCCTGGCAAAGAACCAAGGCACAGTGCAAATGCTACATCCAGTGGCATTCTCAGCCCCCTTTGTACCTGGGACAGGCTTCCCCCTCCCCCCACCAGGCCCACACAGCCAGGGAAGTGTGCTGGAACAATGTGCGTGCATGTGCTGGAATGCTATGCCGCACATAAGAGCAATAATATTCTGCGCAGGATTTCTGCTCAGTATAATATTGCTTTCTATAAACACTGATATTCTGATCAGAATAATCTTACTTTTATGCATGGCATAGCTTTCCAACATGTGCACGGGATATAGGTGCTACTAATGCAGACACCTGTGGTAAGTGCCTGGCTTGCTCACCTTGTTTAGCGTGGCTGTTTTGTGCACAGTTCATTTGCATGCTGTTTGCTTACAGCATAGTCAAGTAAAATTTTTGTGCTAAACCTGTGTTAGAAAACCCTGCGCTAGACCTTTAGCGCCAGGCTCTAGTGCTGAGTTTCTGCATCGAGCCCCTAAATTGTAACCACCTTTCATTATGCAGTGTATATTAGATTGTCAACTTTATCTGAACAATTGCAATCGACATAAGTAAAAGAAAAAATCTTCATGACGTGTTAACCAAAATCTAACTATCCAATCTATAATTTTGGTAAATGAAATAGTCACCATATATACACATCAAAAGAAAGAGCTAATATGCAAAATCTAAGTAGCTCCACAAACATAATGTGCAAGATTAACTACAGTATAACTGTGTTTCTACAAACACAGACTCCAAAATCTTACATATGTTTGCAAGTTCAAAATTAACAGTTTGCTTTTATTTTTTCTCCATATTGAAAAGCAGCAAATCTGTACATGAGAAAAGATTATTTCCAAATGATGAAAATGTGCTCCTTCATTCTCAGTGATAGTGAATTCTAGATGTAATCATTTGTATAGGCTGTTCCATAGCAGTAACATTCTTTGGGGTGGAGGGGAAAGGGGAGTTAAGTTAGAGTCTATTTACCTGTATCCCAACATTTTGCTCTGTTGGACCATGTGAAGGATGTAGGATTCTCTGCTGGTTCCCGTGAGACCAGGTAACAAAATAATAGTAGGTCTAGTGCTGGTATCATGATACAATATGTTGTCATCATTGTTAAACCAATCCAAGGAAATCTGCCCTCCATCTGCTGTTTTAATGAGCTCACTGTAAGGGGCAATTAAAACTGTAAAACTTTTAGTTATTACAAATTTACTATTAACTAGCTAGACAAACACTATGCTATACTATGTGCTCTTATTTTACAATTTGATTTATGTATTTAAAGCTAACAAATGTGTTTAATATTTTTTGTTTAACAAATATGAACGCAAACGAGGTGAGCTTTGACTTCTACTTTAAAAACGTAATCAAACAATTCCACTAAAGATTTATTTTAGTGGACAGCAACAAAAGTAAGTTGCATCAGCTAACAGCTTCTCAAGAAAGTATTCTTTAATCAATCTGACACTTATTCTCATTTGTATCTAGCATGCACTAGCTCAGGTTCCTAAATCACCTTTGGCTCGCATGCAATTTATTCATTGTCTGATAACATAAACGGGATTCTGGCAATCAAATTGAACCTATGTGCAGGGAAAAGGACCTGGCAGAAGCATAAGTAGAAGGTAGAAAACCAAGCTAAACAAAAAAGGGAGAAGCAAACAAATCAACCTCTGCCCGGACTACCCCCCGGTTGTTGCAGCATAGGACGAAAAACCCAGAGGCCCACTGCCATTCCACTAGTTTGGTTTTTTTTTGTCAGCACGAAATATCAAAGGTGGAGAGGGGCAGCTAACAAGCACCAGCCCAAAATGATCAACCTCGGCTGACAACGAGCGGATGTGGACATCGGCCGGGACCGTACTCGCACTCGTCGGCGCCTCTTCCCCCGGCTTACTTGGTGTATTGAACGCTGGGCTTGTAGGCGATGAAGGGCCGCAGCAGCGTCTGAGCTCTGCCCTCCCAGCACCAGGGCGTTGGGTAGTAAGTGTCGGTCACGGCGGGGCAATGCTGCGCCAGGAAGCTGCGGAAAGTCTCGCCAACCGCCACCAGCCGCGGTTTCTGTAGAGGGAAGAGAGGAGGAAGGTAAGCGGGATGCTTGGAAAGCCGACACCCAGCACCCATGTCCCCCTCTCACCTTGGCGATGCTGCTCAAGTAGTAGTACACGTAAGCGGCGCTGACACCTAGCACCAGGGACAAGCCCACGCCGGAGCCGAAGAACCCCACTCGCACTTGCTTCTCCAAGTACAAGGACAACTCCCTGGTTAGCACCTGCAGGTTGATCATTCTCCTGCGCTCCGGCCGGCGGGCACGGGGGACGATGAGGCGACGCCGCGAGCGCAGCTGAGGTGAGCGACCTCACGCGCACCGGTTCCTTCCTTCCTTCCCCCTCCACCTGACGGCTGCCTGCCCGCAGCGCGCGCACCCCGCTCTAGAGCTCCGATCGAACAGAGGACGGGTCCAGGGCGCTTACCTTCTGCAGAAGCCGGTAGTGTTCCTCCCTCTTCCCGGACAGCCACTCCTCCTCCTTTCTAGTCATCTTCACTGTTTCTCACGTGGGGATCAGTTTGGTGGAGGAAAAAAACAACAACCTTTCTACGCGAGAAAATCAAGACTACCCAAATCCGATCGATGAAAAGCTGGATGGAGGAAGCCGGATATTGTGTTTAAGAAGAAAAACACCAGAACGGCATGATAGAGGTGTCAGTTCCAAGCGATTAGTCTGTGAATCGCGTGGAGAGGGAGAAGATCCTGAAATACCAAGAAAATGTGGTAGAAAGATACAGAAATATTTCCCATCGTGTTGGGTGCCACCGGCTTGATAAAGAAGAATTTCTAAGCACATCTTGACAAACTACCCATACAAGTTACATCTTACCAACTCCAGCAGGAGGCTCACTTTGGCACGATACAAGTACTACCCCGAGCATTAGCAGTAAACTTGAGAGACTGAGATCATACTCCCCATGCTCTGGTTTAGAAGTGAGGTTCACTATTGTCATAGTATGAGCAGAACTAGCCACAGCCACATCCTTAGACTTACAATTCCACTAATTATATTTAAACTTATCACACTCCCACGCTTCTAAATAAACCTAAACGTTTTTATATATGACTAAACCTCTTTTATGGGGGAAAAGACCTCAGTATACATTACCTCCCACTATGTGGCAAAACTAATCACCATAGGGGATTAAAGCTTCATGCATCATCGGTCCCAAAACTCCCTTATAAATAACAATTTATCTTACTACACTATTCAATAATCTTACAGAAAAATTACTTTTTTTGTATTTTTTAAAAAATTTTAAGCCACATATAAAATACTTCTATCACTCTTCTAAAGAAGGGGCCATATCCAGCTACTGGCCTTGAATAGCTGTGTTGGATGTAGAACCTGGAAGCTAACCAGGCAGTAGTGATTATCAGCAGCTGCCCAGTTAGCTTCTATGGCTAAAGTAAGGCCAGCATTTGCTACAGCTTTCTTTAGCCACATGTCGCTAACTGGGCAGCGGCTCAATATCACCGCTGCCTGATTAGTGATAGATGCTACCCCGGAATGCCCTTGACACACCCCAATGCCAACTGGTCAGCATCGGGGTGTGTAGCGGCGGCACCACAGATATTCAGCGGAACATCTGCCATTCTACCTTCCACTTGGGCCACCAGGCTTTTTCTGTGGAGTCAGAGGGTTAGATGTGCAAGGATGCCACCAGAAAGATCTTTGGAGGTTGGGGGGGAGAGTCCAATGACCCTCTCCAACCCAGAAGATGATGCCCTAGGCAACTGCCTAGTTTGCCTGATGGTTACATTGGCCTTGCTTTTTCTCCGATCACAAGCAGGACAGCAGGTCCTTGCAGACGGAGCCTGGTATGTGAAAAGGCTTCTCCAGCTCATAAATCTTCCAGAAACATTTGAGAAGGTTTGCCATCACTTCCTGACTTGGCCTTCATTTTTCTACTGAGCTGAATGGTTGCATCACTAGCATCTCTCATAGTAATGATTTTTTTGCTAAACAAAAAGACATAGAGACACTAGCCAACGGTTTCAGATATGGATTCATCATACCATTTCATAGGCCAGGGTCCCAGCATACTCTCTACAGGATCCCCGCAGCATCTGCAGCACATTGTGCAGGAAAAAAATAGACTTCAATATCAAGTGTCAATGAGTAGCAGGCCTCTTTAAAGATGCACCATTCTCATACTTCCGCATTCCAAAGAGCTGTTCGGTGTCCTGCGCTGCCTTCGAGACCTTCAGCACATTCCTTCACTGGGTGGTCCCACAGAGGGCAGAGCTGGACTCTGCGGCCCACTATCTGGATGATTTCCTGTTCGTAGGCCCCGAATGCTTGGATGACTGTATAATACTCCTACATGCCTTCCAAATTATCACAGTCATGTTTGACATTCCACTGTCAGAAGAAAAAAAGGTGGGCCCCATGAGGAATTTGTCCTTCCTGGGCATCAAGATCGATACCAGGGATGGCAGTACCAGACTCCCTGCAGACAAGATGGCAGACCTCAGAGAAAAGATCAGCACTTGGGGGGGCTGCACAAAATTGCCCTCAAGATAGCCCAGTCACTTATTGGTTCCTTAAATTTTTCCTGCCGAGTAATCCCAATGGGTCAACCTTTCCTGAGATCCCTTGCCTTTGCAACATCCAGGCTGAAGAAAGGGCATCACCCTTGCACCTCCTGAGTCTTTAAACAGGACCTGGCCCTCTGGTTGCAATTCCTCGCCACCTTCAACAGAGTGAATATCTGGCAGCAGGTCTCACACACTAGCCCCGATCGCTACGCACAGCCTTCATCCTGTGGGTGCAGCGTGTCCCGCGGGCAGGCTCTCCACTAAGCTGCTAGCGCTCCACAGGTCATTCTGAATGAGGAGTGGGGATGGGTGGCTAGTGATGGCGCCCTCCTGACATTAGCTCCTGTGTGCAGACTCTGTTTCTCTGGGCCAGAGTCGCGGCTTGCAAAGCCCCTGCCCACAGGCAGAAAGGTGTGAGAGGTAGCAATCACGGCCCAGCATGTCCCACGGACTGGGGCTGTGCAAGGCTAATTGTGCCCTGCCTTTCTGAGATGGGATAACAACTTGCACAGCCCCTGCCTGTGGGACATGCTGCTCCATGAACAGGCTCTGCCCTTTGTACATACAAGGGGTGGACATGAGGGGGCATTGGGAAGGGAGAAGTAGACATGAGGGGGCATTAGGAGGTGGACGTGGATGGTCACAGGGAGTCAGAAAATCTGTAATCACAAGACATTACCAGCCAAGGATAGAATCCAGGCTCAGACACTGGTCGAGGCCCTCCAGCTGCTGCAGACAGAATCCAGGCCTTCTGTTCCTGTTTGAGCCTAAGTTGCTTTACACTTGGAGAAGAGGAGCTGTACCATGTTGCCTCCGAGACTTCATTATGGGAAAGGTAATGACAATCTTCTTCCTTCTTAAATCTTTAAAAGTAAAACTTGCGACTTCCGGTGACGTCACGGGGCTGATGGCTGCATAGAAGTCTAGCTCCGTCTAACTCCCGATATTTAGGTGTCTGAGCGGTGCCCCAAAAGTTACTAAGGTGGAAGGGGGGAGTGCCTACACCTTGGCAATGGCTACGAAGAAAAAACTGGCCAGCTTCCAATCCCCCTACGTGCGGCGGGAGAGGAAAGATGCGACAGAGTCGGAGGGCTCGGAGGACGAAGGGGCCGGCAGGAGCTCCGCAGAGGAAGGGCCAGAGGGATTGAAGAAATGGCTCTGTACATTTAAAAAGGATATGCATGGGGAATTTCGGGCGATGCGACGCGAAGTCAAAGAGACTTTGATAGCCATCCAGCAAGAGGTGGCTGGCCTGGGTCAGAGAGTGGAAAGTGTGGAAGGCCACGTGGAGGCCTGTGAGGAAGGCGTGCGTGAGGTTGCGGGGCAGTGCCAGCAGCTCCAAGTGCAACAAGCGGATCTTCAAGAAAAATTGGAAGAATTGGAAGACAGAGCGCGCCGGAATAATTTGCGCGTCAGGGGGGTACCTGAGGATGGGGCCCATAAGGACTGTGTGGTGGCCGTGCAGCAGTTGTGCTCGCATATCCTGCGGCTGGGGGAGGTGGAGGGTGCCACTGAGATCACCGTTGGTGTGGAGAGAGCCCACCGCAGCCTGGGGCCACAGCGGGAGAAGCAGGCGCGAGATATTGTGGCCTGCCTGAGCAGTTTCCCCCTTAAGGAGCAGATCCTAGCGTTGGCGCGGAAGTATGGACGGATCGCTTGGGGTGGCAGCGAAGTCGAGGTGTACAACGACCTTTCCAAGGGGACATTAGACCGGCGGCGGGAGATGAGGGAAGTCACTGCCTTCTTGCGAGACAAGAGCTACCGCTACCGATGGCTGTTTCCTTTTGGGCTGCTTGTCACGGTGAATGGGGTGACTAAGCGGCTGAAGACGGCGGCGGAGGCGTGGAGTGCCCTCCGGGAACTTGGATGTGATTGCCCAGCCTCGGCGGCAGGGAGTGACCAGCCGCGATCTGGAGGTTCCGGTCTGGGGAAGCTGGTCTCGAGTTCCAAGTGGCAGCGGGCTGGGGAGAAGGGCAGGAGGCTGCAGCGGCTGTCCAAGGAGGGGCAAGGGGCCCATTCCGAGTCTGCTACCTGAGAGGGGTCTTTGCTGACCGGACTGTATGATGGCCCTGGAGAGATGGGCGGTAAGCCCAGGACATGTGCATGAGAGGTGGGGGGTGCGGGGTGGGGTAAGCGGGAGGTGGGATGTGGGTGGTGGTGGCAGGGTTGCAGAAGGGGTAGGGGGGGATAGAAGGGGGGCTAAAGTGGGAAACGGGGGGTTGGGAGGCCAGGTGGCGGTGTGGGGGCTTGGGTGCTCTGTTTTCTTAGAAGACTGGGGTATGGTGGGGCGGGAGGAAGACCTGACGTCTCGGGGTGGGTGAGAGGGGATTGGAGGAGGGGGGGAGGGGAGGGAGGAGGGGTGGGGGGAGGGGGGGGGACGGGGAGGACATCGGGGTGGTCTCGACCAGGGGGGGTTGGGGAGTGGCTGCGCATCGGTTCACTCAATGTGAAGGGGCTCAACTCCCCGGAGAAGCGCAGTATGCTAATGCGATTGGTACGGAAGCAGCGTTGGGACGTGGTGATGTTACAAGAAACGCATTTGCGTAACAGTGATGTGGGAAGGGTGAAGAACAAGTTCTATTCTGCCCAATTTTACTCGTGTAGCCCGGGGGGTGAAAGGAAGCGGGGGGTAGCGCTGTGGGTGCGGGATGGGTGTGGGATTGAGGTGGGGGGGAGCTTTAAGGATGGGGAGGGGAGAATGGTGGGGATAACTGGCTGCCTGGGGGGTGAAGACATAGTGATTGGGGTGGTGTATGGACCCAATGGCAATCAGGGGGGGTTCTGGAAGGAGGTGGGGCGGCTAATTGATAGGGCGGGGGAGGGTCGGGTAGTGGTGGGGGGGGATTTTAATGGGGTTTTAGACCCGGGGATTGATAAGGACCCACCGGGGGATAGGGGGGGGAGTAGGAACCGGCGGGGGTTGAGAGCTTTGCTCAAAAGGTTTAATCTGGTAGATGTTTGGAGGGAGTTGAATCCTGCTCAGCGCCAGTTTACTTTCTACTCCCCTCCCCATAACAGTTGGAGCAGGATAGACATGTTGTTAATGGACCGGGAATGGATGTTGGAGGTACAGGAGGGGGATATTAAACCGGTGGGGTGGTCTGATCATTGTGCGGTGGAGATTGGTTGGCGTAGGCGGGGGGGGAGGGGGGGGACTGTATTTTGGAAATTGAATGAAAGTCTGTTAAAGGATGAGAGAGTGGTGAAGGATGTGCGTGAAGGCATCCGGGAATACCTGCGATTTAATGATGTGGGGGAGTTGGCGGCGGTAAAAGTATGGGAAGGTCTGAAGGCGGTGGTTCAGGGTCGGTTTGTGATGTGGGGGGCTAGGAAGAAGAGGGAGCGAGAAGGGCGGGAGGAAGAGTTAGGGCGGCAACTACAGGAGGCGGAAGAACACTTCCGACGGGCTGGAGGGAGGCGAGCCCGGGAGGCGCTGGAGCAGGTCCGGGGGGAACTACGGGCATTGCAAATGGCGCAGGTTGATTTGGCCCTGCAGAAGGCTAGGCAGGTATTTTACGAATATGGGGATAAGGCGGGGCGACTCTTAGCGCGCCAATTGAAGCAGCAACAAAGGGCAGCCTTAATTTATCAGATTCGGGGGACGGATGGGGAGGTGTGTAGGGGGGAGGAGGAGGTTCGGGAACAGTTTCGGGACTTTTATGTTACTTTGTACCAAGAGGAGAATGGGGTGGGGGAGGGTGCGATTCAGGAGTATTTGGAAGGGGTGGAGATGAAGGCCTTGACGGAAGCGGCCAGCTTGGCCTTGGAGGCTCCGATTACGAGGGATGAAATTGGGAGGGTGATTAAGGGGTTGGCAGGGGGTAAGGCCCCGGGGTTGGATGGGTTGCCGGGGGTGTTTTATAGGGTTTTTGGGGAGGAGGTCGGTGAGCTCTTAGGGAGGGTCTTTAATGGGGTATTAGAGCCGGGGGGGGAACTCTCACCAGAGATGTTGATGGCGGGCATTACGGTGTTGGTGAAGCCCGGGAAGGACCCGTTAAGTTGTGGCTCTTATAGGCCTATTTCCCTCCTCAACGTGGACGTTAAAATTTTGGCACGGATTCTGGCGCTTAGGTTGGGGAGGGAGATGCCGGAGATAGTTCACCCGGACCAAGCGGGGTTCATCATGGGGCGGCAGGCGGGGGATAATATTCGAAGGGCGGTGGCAGTGCTTGAAGAGGCGCGGAAGGGGAAGGAGGACTTCTTGGTGATGTCTATAGATGCCGAGAAGGCCTTTGACCGAGTTCACTGGGGCTTTTTGATGAGGGTGTTGGACAAGGTGGGGTGCGGGGTGCGTTTTCGGGGATGGGTCCAGGGATTATACAACGGACCTCGGGCACGGATTAAACTCAATGGGCGGTACACGAGGGAGTTTGAATTAGGGAGGGGGACCCGGCAAGGGTGCCCGCTCTCACCCTTCTTTTTGCTTTGGTGGTGGAGCCCCTTGCGGAGTGTATTAGGCGGTCGGATGGGATAAGGGGCTTGGCTTTGGGGGACCAACATCATAAAGTCGCCTTGTACGCGGATGATATTCTCCTTTTCTTAAGTTCGCCACTGGAATCGTTGCCGGAGGTCATGAGGGAGATCGCGCGGTCTGGAACGGTGTCGGGGTTCAAAATGAACATAGATAAAACTGAAGTTATGAGGGTTCAGTTGGGTAAGGAGAGTGAAAGTAGGCTGCGCAGCTCCTACCCCTTGCGGTGGGTGGATCATTCGTTGGAATACTTGGGAGTGCGGCTTACTGTGCGATACGATGACCTTTACCGAGCGAACTACCCCCGGTTGTTAGGGCGTATTGGTAGAGATCTGGAGGGATGGACGCGCTTTGAGACTTCCTGGGTGGGCAGAATCGCTGTGATTAAGATGAATGTGCTACCCCGATTGCTATATTTGTTTCAAGTTTTGCCGGTGGAAGTTCCCGACCGACAGCTGCGGGCCTTACAAAGGAGGGTGTTTAGCTATATTTGGAGGCGGCGCCCCCCTAGGGTGGCAAGGGTGGTGATGTATGCGGCCAGAGAAGAGGGGGGACTGGGGGTCCCCAATTTCAGGGACTATTATCGAGCTGCCCAGTTGACGCATGTTCTGGGGTGGCGAGGGGGCAGGGAGGAGAAACCTTGGGTGAAATTGGAGAGTCTCCAGGTCCAGGGGGGGGCGTTTGGATGCGTGGGTGTGGGCAAAACAGGGGGAGCGGCGGCTGCTGGGGGAGGGGTCCCCCGCAATGAGGCATGTAGTGCGGGTTTGGGATAAGGTTCGGGCGCAGGAGATAGTGGCTCGGGGATCGGGGTATTCAGTTGTGGCTCCCTGGAGAAGCTGGCGGGCATTTCACACTGGGTGGGAGGGGGGACGGTTTGATTTGTGGCGGGAGAAGGGGTTAGTGTGTGGATTGCAATTGCTGGAGGAGGGGGACTTTCGGAGTTTTGAGGATGTGCGTGCGGATTTTGCACTGGGAGAGCGGGACCGATATGCCTATCTGCAGGCACGGTCCTTTCTCTCCAAGGAATTGGGGAAGGCGGGGTTGGGAAGGGCTGTATCCCGTTTGGAGGCTATCTGGTTTGGGAAATGGGCTACGAGGGGGCTGATCTCTTCTTTGTATAAGGGGGTCAGGGGCGAGGGGGCCATGAGACATCGGTATATGGTGGAGTGGGAACGGGACCTGGGGATTTCCATAGGGGAAAAGGACTGGAAGCGGATATGGGATCAAATTAAGAGGGGGCCTCGGGCTACACGAGTTAAAGAGAATAGCTACAAAGTGATGATGCGTTGGTACTATACTCCGGAGCGGCTACACAAAATGTACCCTGGGGTATCCCCGCTGTGTTGGCGACAGTGTGGGGAGGCCGGCTCTTTCTGGCACATTTGGTGGGGCTGCCCCAGGGTGCAGGGATACTGGCGGGATGTGGGGGATTGGATTAAGGAACATGTGGCTGGGGAGGTGGCGACTTGTCCCAGTGTTTGTTTATTATCTTGGGGAGGGGAGGAGGGACTCCAGGGGGGGAAGATGGTACTGGCCTGCCTCTGTGCTGCCCGGATGGCAGTAGCTCGAGCATGGAAGCAGCTTGAGCCGCCGGGCCTGGGGGGGTTTCTATCCGGGTTGCGGGAAATTGTCCTCATGAAAAAGCTCACTGCGTTACGCCAGCAGAGGGGGGAGGGGTTTCAGGTTCGATGGGGACGTTTGGTTAGTGTGTTGGGCATGGGCTGAAATGGGGGGGGGGGCTCGGGGGGGGGGAAACATTGTAAAAATTTTGAGGGGGTTATACTGGGTTGTAAGGTGCTGGTTACTCGGGAGGGGGAGATTTGTGTGAGGTTTTGGGTTCTTATAGATTTTAAAATGTGTATTAGTGCGCTGGGAAGCATGTCTAGTTTGGCTCTTGTTTGTACCAGAATACCTTTCTTTTATGGTTTGCAATAAAAATACTTAAATATAAAAAAAAAAAAAAGTAAAACTTGCACGGTGCTTGCTTGCTCTTGTGGCTGTATTCCAGCGATCAGGTGGCTGGAGATCAAAACTGAGCTGCAGAGACAGCAGCGTAGCACCCGGGGAAACTCTTTAATGCCAGTCTCAGCTGCATGCCTTTAATGGCATAACCAGCACACTAATCCAGCTTGGAAGTTCTGAGGCCTTCTATGGAAGTGACTGCAAGCAGATCATAAAACACAGCTAGTCTCCGACGGATAATACTGCAGTAGCGAAGAGCAGCTTACAATACAGTTGGCCAGAATCGGCCTGCTGTTATCGTGCCAATCAGCATCGGCTCCTGATCTCCCATTCTGCAGCCTTCTGTGCAGCCATGTGCGTTGAGGAGGCCTCCCACGTGGTCGGCGCTGGCACGCCTTGGGGTTTCCCTGCTCCTGCTGCTGCCTAGGAGGAGTGAGAGACTAGAGGGAAAAATAAGAACCCGAGACTGTGTCCTACAGAGAGTGTGTCTGGTATGGAAGTCTTGAGGGCTGTCTAAGTTGGTTTATGGTTGCCTATGCAGAATTGACTATTTTGCATTATTGAACTGTGAAGTAGTCTAAACTGGGACATGATTGTTGGCACCCTTATAAACTTTTCAAATCAGTTAGTACTGGACCCACATTCCTATTGCAGTGGAACTGGACATACCTGTGATCTGTTGTCAATACTCACATGTCTTGTATCAGCCCATGATTGATCGCTCTAATGTTTAAATATGTTTATAGATTCATAGATTACATGTGATAAGGGGATGTCTGTTGCCAGTACTCACTGTTAACAGATTACTTCCTCTACTAAACACATTTTCCTTATCTGATAGTTCAGTGTCACTTTAAGACTTTTACTTATTTCTAATTTTACTTTATTTTATTTTATTTTTATCCTTATTCACTTACTAACTTGTTATCCCTCCTTTCTCCTAATTGTACCTTACTGTCATTTCTTAGGTTGACTTGCTCCTCCCTTCTTAGGATCCACATCACTTTTTGTTCCTTTTTCTGAGTCTCTCTAACCTTTTTTCCTCATTCCATCAACCTAAACCCCCCTCCTTTTCACCCTCTCTCCACCTTCCCCATTTTCTCCCCCATTTGGTCCTCCACTCTCTCCTCAGCTCTTGAGCTTCACCTTTTTCTTCCTCTCATTCATCACTCTCCTTCCTCTCTAAAACAATCTCATCCTCATCTCACTCGTCATTCCGCTTTCTTCTTTCTCAGCCCTGCTTTGTGGAATTCGCTACCTCTTTCTCTCCATCTTGAACTGTCCCATCCCCGCTTTAAAGCTCTTCTCAAAACCCATCTTTTCTGTCAAGCCTTTGATCTCTCCCCTCCCGCCAGTGACACTCTGTCCCCCAGCCATGCCCCCCACTCTTCATAGCACCCCCTCAGTCTCCTTACTCGCCCCCTCCCTTGTGTTTCTCCCGTCTAACGTCGTCTTTTCCTCTCTGGACCACCTTTGTTTTCTATCTTTTATCTGTCCCTCTCTGTCCTGTTATTATTGGCGTTCTTTTCTGACTTTGTTTTTTTTGTAGCGTTTGCTTTTTTGTATTGTACACCGCCCTGACGCCTCGGCTTGGGCGGTTTATCAAATCCTGCGAATAAAGATAAAGATCCTCATTTCTGTTGTGCCGTCTCCTCTCTCCCTCGCACTCTTCTCCTTTTTTCTTCTGATGATATTAATTCCAACCCCGGCCCACCTTCACTTTTCTCTCACTCCCATATTAGTTCCTCTCTCTCGCCCCAATCTTATCCATATGACTCTCGTTTCCCCGTTCTCTCTTCCCTTCTCATGTTCCTTATGGAATGCTCATTCCATTTCTAATAAACTTCTATTTACTCATGATCTCTTTATCTTACCCACTTTCCATCTTCTAGCTCTTACTGAGACCTGACTCCTCCCTCATGACACTGCTTCAGTTGCTGCCCTCTGTCACGGCGGCTACCATTTCTTCCACACTCTTCATGCCATTGGCCACGGTGGTGGTGTCAGGTTTCTACTTTCTCCTTCCCAGTTTCAACCCTTCCTTCTACTTCATTCTCGTTCCTTCTCCTCTTTTAAAGTCCACTCCATCTGTCTTTTTAATCCCCTATCTCTCCAGATTGCTGTTATCTATAGACGCCTGACAGGTTCATTTCTACCTTTCTCATTGACTTTGACTCATGGCTTTCCTTATTTCTGGATTCTTTTTCCCCCTCCCTTATTCTTGGTGACTTTAATTTTCATATGGATAACCTTTCTGACCCCTATGCATCTAAGATCCTTTCCCTTACCTCCTCATACAACCTCCAGCTTTGCTCTTCTGCTCCCACTCATCAGCATGGTCACTGCCTTGACATTGTTTTATTTTCTAATTGTTTATCCTCTAATTTCTGTACCTCAGTTCTTCCCTTATCTGACTACCACCTGTTAAAGCTTCACTCTTCATCACTCCCTGCCTTAATCTCACCCAGTCTCCTCCTACCTTTTTAGGAGTCTTCATGCTATCGATCCACTGATTTTTTTCCATTATTTTATTTTTTATTTATTTATTTCCAGTCTCTTCTATACCACGCTATTCAACATCAGTGCAGTTTACAATAAAACATAGAACTACACATTTCCTTGGGTACTCTGTGTTTACAATGAACAGGTAATTAAAACTTGGATAACATGGGGTAACTATATACAATCTTGCATTACTATCTCATCACCTCTTTCTTACACTTCCTCCTCTAAATCTATTGATGAGGCTATAAATTCCTATAATACTGCTCTGTCCTCTGCTCTGGATACTCTTGCTCTGCCCATACCACGTCCTGTAAGGTGCACTTCACCTCAGCTCTGGCTTTCTTCAACTACCTGGAGAAAAGGCTCCAGTGCCCTGCCCTGTTCAGGCTTTCCTACAGGAGCTCTCCAAATCAACCAACAGTAAGGATTTAAGGGTTTGTTTTATTATATTAAATTGTTAGCTCTCTGACTGGGAGCTCTTAAAAGGTTTTTTTGTACATTTTTAAAGCAAGGTTACTTTCTTTTTGGTGCTTTAGTGGGACTTTCCTTGAGCACAGTAGGTGGTTGAACTCCAGTAACCTCTTCAGCTTTGGGAACTGCTAGCACTGCTATAGAGCTTAGTTGATGTTTTTCCTACAGTTATCAGCCTGTATATAGTTCCATTATGTATATAGTTCACCTGTGTTCCATGTTCAACTCACTGTTTAATGTAAGTGCAAGGTGGATCTTCCCATTGCACAAGTTTTGTTACCTGTGAACCGCGCTGATGGTAAATAGTGCGGTATAGAAAAAACTATAAATAAATAAATAAAAACACCTAATCAGGTGCTTTATAGGGCACCTCCCCATTTGACAAAGCACAGAGAATTGCACCAGCACATTTTGAATATAATTAAGGAGATTTAACTGCTTTTTCTCTGAAAGGACAGCTGGGAAACTGGCTGGTACTTGGTAGATCTCTCTCTTTTGCTTTAACAGATACCTAAGCTCCACGAACAGAACAATGGCTGGGAAAAATCGTATCGCTAAAGCTGTTGCCCCCGTTACAGCTTCTGCCTCGGTACAGACAGAGGTCCTAATGCCAGATGAAGGACCGGTTCCATGTGCAGGGTGCCTGCATGCTGAAGCTCTGAGGAAACAAGTGGAGGAACTCAGAGAGGAGGTGGCGAGGCTGAGGAGCATTCAAGACAGTGAGAAGTACATTGATGAGATGCTTCTTGCAGCAACCAAGCTCTCCAGCAGAGAAGATGGGTGCCAACAGAATGTCGATGGTTGGACACAAGTCACCAGGGCCTGCAAAATCACCAATCCAACTTCTCCAGCCCTTGAATTGAAGAGCCATTATGCAGCCCTGGAAGTGGAGGAGGTGAAAGCATCCCTGGAAAGGGAAGAACCAGAGCTCAAGTACCCCAAAGTTGCAGAATCAGTGACCAGAAGGAAACGAAGGGTAGTGGTGGTTGGAGACTCTCTTCTGAGGGGTACTGAGGTGTCCATCTGCCAACCAGACTTGATGTCCAGAGAGGTATGCTGTCTGCCTGGTGCCAAAATCCAAGATGTTATGGAGAGTTTGCCGAGACTCATCAAGCCCACTGACTATTACCCAATGTTGCTAATCCATGTTGGAACAAATGATACTGCCAGGTATACCTTGGAACGTATCAAAAGTGACTTCATGGCTCTGGGACAGAGGGTGAAGCAGTTAGGTGCACAGGTGGTGTTCTCTTCAATCCTCCCTGTTGAGGGTAAAGGCCAAGGCAGAGAGGCTCGCATCCCGGAGATGAATGCATGGCTGCGTGGATGGTGTCATCTAGAGCATTTTGGTTTCCTAGACCATGGGATGCTGTTCCAAGGGTTGCAGAGCAGAGATGGCATCCATCCGTCCAAGAAAGGTCAACGCGTCTTCGGTAGTAGACTGGCTAATCTACTGAAGAGGGCTTTAAAACTAGATTCATTGGGGATGGGTGAAGAAAGCCCCCAGGTAAGTGAAAGCCCCAGGTAGGTGATAACATTAAATAACTTTATGGAAATGGGTAACAGGGGTAACATATGGAAAGCAGTGTGTATAAATGCCCGTAGCATGGGAAATAAGATCCATGATGTTGAAGCTTTGGTGGGAGTGGCTGACTTGGATTTAGTGGCAGCTACAGAAACATGGTTCACAGAAAACCATGATTGGGATGTAACTATACCTGACTATACTTTATTCAGAAAGGACAGGGTAGGAAGTAGGGGAGGAGGGGTGGCACTATATGTAAAAACTACTATTAAAGCTTTGGAATTACAGAGCTTAAAAGGGAGAGGGGAGGCATTGTGGGTTAAACTAGAAAGAGGGAAAGAGAAATCTATTTACATTGGTGTGATATACAGACCTCCCTCACAAGAGGAAGAGGTGGACAGAGAGTTAATTGAAGACATGCGCAGCATTGCTAGGAAAGGGGAAGTGCTACTGATAGGAGATTTCAATATGCCAGATGTTGATTGGCACATTCCTGCTGCAGTATCATCTAGAAGTAAGGAGATCCTGGATTCTCTACAGGGAGAACTATTCAGGCAATTGGTAATAGACCCCACACGTGAAGGGGCCATACTGGACTTGGTGCTTACCAATGGTGAAAGTGTTTCTGATGTTGTAGTGTGAGATCATGTTGCATCCAGTGATCACCAGATGGTGTGGTTCAGTATTAGGACTAGGGCTGTTAGAATCCATTCAAAGGCGAGGATCTTAGACTTTAGGAAGACTAACTTTGTGAAGATGGGCCAATACCTCAGGGAGTCGTTAGTTGGATGGGAACAGCTGAGGGATGTAGAAAAACAGTGGGAAAAACTGAAAGGGGATATTTTAAGGGCAACCAACCTTTTTGTTAAAATTGTAAATAAAGGTAAAAGGAAAAGGAGACCGCTATGGTTTTCAAAAGAAGTAGCTGAAAAAGTGAAGAAAAAGAGGGAGGCCTTCATGAAATACAAGAGATCACAGAGAGAGGAAGACAGGCATCTGTATTTGGAAAAACTTAGAGAAGCTAGCAAAGTAGTCAAGAAGGCAAAGATGCAAAAGGAGGAGGAAATAGCCATTGCAATAAAATGGGGGGATAAGACATTTTTCAGATATATTAGTGAGAAGAGGAAGGGCAAGAGTGGTATTGTCAGACTTAAGGGTGCAGGGGAGGAATATGTAGAAGCTGATAAGGATAAAGCGGAATTGCTTAACAAATATTTTTGTTCTGTGTTCACAGATGAAGAACCAGGAGCAGGACCTCAGAAAACACCCACAAATAGGAGCAGAAGCAAAGGACATCTTGAACAATTTTCAAAAGACTGTGTTCGTGAGAAACTATCTCAACTTAAAGTAGACAAAGCGATGGGACCTGATGAGATACACCCGAGAATACTGAGGGAACTTGGGGACGTTCTAGCAGCTCCACTGTCTGACCTTTTCAATGCCTCGTTGGAGTCGGGAGTGGTGCCAAAGGACTGGAGAGAGGCTCATGTGGTGCCTTTACACAAAAGCGGAAGTAAGGATGTGGTTGAAAACTACAGGCCGGTTAGTTTAACTTCGGTGGTGAGTAAATTATTGGAAACGCTGCTGAAAGAGAAAATAGTGAGGTTTCTGGAGTCCAGCGGATTACAGGATCCGAGGCAGCATGGATTCACCAGAGGCAGGTCTTGTCAGACAAATCTGATTGATTTCTTTGACTGGGTGACCAGGGAGTTGGACCGAGGGAGAGCCCTAGATGTGGTGTATTTAGATTTCAGTAAAGCCTTTGACACTGTTCCTCACAGGCGACTTATAAACAAACTGAGCACCCTAGGGGTGGACCCTAAAGTTACTGCTTGGGTTAGAAATTGGTTGGGTGGGAGGCGACAAAGAGTACAAGTAAATGGAGCTCACTCTGAGGAGAAGGATGTTATCAGTGGTGTGCCCCAGGGATCTGTCCTTGGTCCGATTCTTTTTAACATCTTTGTTAGTGATATAGCGGAAGGGCTTTCAAGTAAGGTTTGCCTCTTTGCGGATGATACCAAAATCTGCAATAGAGTAGACACCCAGGAAGGGGTAGATAACATGAGGAGGGATATAGCTAAGCTTGAAGAATGGTCTAGAATTTGGCAGCTGGGATTTAATGTTAAAAAATGTAAGGTCATGCATTTGGGCTGCAGCAATCCAAGGGAGCAATATAGTATAGGGGGTGAAGTACTTTTGTCCACTAAAGAAGAGCGGGACCTAGGCGTGGTTGTGTCTGATGATCTTAAAGTAGCTAAACAGGTAGAAAAGGCGACGGCAAAAGCTAGAAGGATGCTTGGGTGCATACGGAGAGGAATGGCTAGCAGAAAAAAGGAGGTGATAATGCCTCTGTATAAGTCTTTGGTGCGACCTCATTTGGAGTATAGCGTGCAATTCTGGAGACCGCACCTTCAAAAAGATGTGAACAGGATGGAGTCGGTGCATAGGGTGGCTACTAAAATGATTAGTGGTCTTCATTATAAAGCATATGAGGACAGACTGAAGGATCTTAATATGTACACCTTAGAGGAAAGACGGGATAGAGGTGATATGATTGAGATGTTTAAATACCTCCGTGGAATAAATGTTCAGGGAGAGAGCCTCTTTCAATTGAAAGCAAGTTCTGCTACGAGGGGACATGGGATGAGGGTGAAGGGAGATAGGTTCAGGAGTGATATGCGGAAATATTTCTTTACGGAAAGAGTAGTGGATCCGTGGAATAGTCTCCCAGTGGAGGTGGTAGACATGAGGACAGTAACTGAATTCAAAAAAGCATGGGACAAACACAGAGGATCTCTAAAGGTAAAAAGGGGACTGTTGTAGTTGTTATGGAAGGACAGACTAGATAGGCCATGTGGTCTTTTTCTGTCGTCATATTTCTATGTTTCTATGTTACCCGCTACCTACGCTCCTGTACCCTGTCGTGCCGGCATCCCCTAGTGGCCAGTGGCGGTAAGGGCATGCTGTACAACATATTTATTTTCAAGGAGCGTGGGGTAATTTTAAGGCCAAAATGGAGATTGGTCTTAGGTATTTCAGCTCCTTGTGAGAACTCAATAAGTAAGCCACGAGTGTAGGGAAACAAGGCTTTTATTTCCCCTCTGTGCAAAGGTTCATTAAGACACTAGAAATCAAAGAATGTCCTTTGTTCATAAAGGTTCCAGTAATAAGCAGGTAAAACCAATTGTTAATATCTTCACAATTAGTTGTAAGGGTTAAAGGGAGGAATTTAATTCATTCCAAGGCAAAGCAATTAAACAAGACTTCTTCTCATTTACAAGGTTGCTATGGATTCTAGGCTAGAAGCCATACGCAAACTACAATCCATAGCTTCTTCCTGAGGAATGGGAATAGTGTTTGCATCTTCTATTTCCATAAATTCTGCTTCACTACTTTCCCCCTCAGAGCACACGCTGTCCCTGGCAGTTACAGGTTTATATGGACTGTCTCTGGTATCTTGCCTCCAATAGGACTGTGCTTTAAAGTCTTTTGGTAGTTCTTCAAACCACTCTGGTTTCTTTCCTCTTCTCACAAACTGAGTTTTAGCTTTAGCAGTGCTTTTAGGAGTTAAGCTTTCTTTAGCAGGAATAAAACTTTCATACCTTGAGTTTCTGTAGCTTGAAGCTCTGGAGCCTTCTCTCTCATGCACGTCTCTGTGACAACAGGTTTTCTGTCGGTAGCTTCTGGGCAGTGCTGGACTTCCTGAAAGCTTAGTAAAACCTGGTGCGGATTCTCTAGCTCTATGCTTCAGTGACAAAGTAGCTTTGTTAGAAACCCCTTCCCTTCGGGTACCTGGTAAAGCTTGTTCAGCATACTCCAATGCCTGCAGGCTTTCCTCCAAGCCTGGCTCTCTGGCTCTCTGTATATGTCTTTCAGCTTTGGACTCAGGAACGTTGCTTAAGCAGGGAGTGGCATACCCTCCAGCCTGACTGCTTTCCTTGGCAGACTCCCTCTGAACAGCGGCTCTCGTAGCTTGGCCCCTCTGAACTCTACCTCTGTGAATTCTGTCCTTTTGGGCTTGCTCAAGGAGGATTCCTTCCTTCAGGTCTCTCCTTCCTTCTTCAGCCGTAATCCTTGTTCCTTCTCTTCCTGCTGCTTCCTCTCCTTCTCCTTCCTCGTCTGCGTCTGTGTCTGTCTCTGCTTTGCTAGCATTAAGCTTCCGTTTATAAAGGGATCTTCCCTTTGAATCTCCCGGGCTCATTTCCAGGTGCAACTGGTTAGCTCTCCTAGCCTCATTAGCTTCTGTAGAGTCAATCCTGCCCCCTCTAGCTATGCTTTGAGGTAATTGCATACCTAGAGCTCTGTGAAAAACAGTTTATTTTCAACTCTGCATCTTTATTGGCACCAGCCTCATGACAACCCGCTCAGCCGAACGCACTTGGCTCAAATCCCATTCCCTTTCTGACTTATTTCACTTCAAATTCATGCTTCCTTCCTTCCTTCAACTCTGCCATTGCTCTTGCCAAACAGAACTATTTTTTCCATTTAACTGGTTCTCTTGCCTCTGACCCCTGCCGTCTCTTTTCAACTCTGTTCTCGTCTTAAGGCGCCTCCCCCTCCAATACCTCCTTTTCTTTCTGCCCAAACCCTAGCCCACTATTTCCATGACAAAATCCATAAAATTACACTCCAATTCCCCACTAAATCATCTTCACCCCCTCTTCAATATGAACTTTTCCCCTCAACCTCTATAACCCTTTCATCCTTTTCCAAGATCTCTGATGAGGAAACCTCTCCTCCTCTAAACTCACTACCTGTTCCTCTGATCTTATCCCCACCTGTCTCCTTAACTCCATCTCCTCCTCCATCATCCCTTCCATCTCATATTTTCAACCTTTCGCTCTTCAATGCAACTTTCCCTGCAGCCTTCAAGTATGCTGTGATTACACCTCTTCTCAAGAAACCTTCACTTGATCCTTCTTGTCCTTCTAATTACTGACCCATCTCCCTCCTTCCCTTCATTTTAAAACTTCTTGAACATGCAGTTCTTCACTGTCTTGAATTTCTCTCCTCTCAAGCCCTCATAGATCCACTTCAGTTTGGTTTTTGTCCCTTTCATTCTACCAAACTGGTTCTTGCCAAAGTCTCCAGTGACTTGTTCCTGGCTAAGCCGAAGGGTCTTTACTCGGTTCTCATTCTTCTCGACCTTTCTGCTGCTTTTAATACTGTTGACCACCTCCTCAACACTTTGTCCTCTCTTGGTTTTAGGGGTGCTGTGCTGTCCTGGTTCTCTTCTTATCTCTCCCATCGCTCTTTCAGTGTTGGTTTTGGTGGATCCTCCACTACTGCCACCCCTCTCTGTTGGTGTACCCTAAGGATCTGTTCTGGGCCCTCTCCTTTTCACTCTGTATAAACAATCCCTTGGTGCCCTCATCTCTTCTCATGGCTTTCTGTATCTATTTATGCTACTGACTCTCAAATCTATCTATCTACACCTGACATTTCTCTTACACTCCAAGCCCATATCTCTACCTGCTTTTCTGACATCGTTGCCTGGATATCTCACCGTCATCTAAAATTGAACATGGTCAGGACTGAACTTCTTATTTTTTCCCCTAAACCCTCCTCTTCCCCCCCCCCCCCTCCTTCCTCCTCCTTCTATCTCTATGGATAACACTCTTCTGCTTTCTGTTTCCTCAGCCTGCAACCTTGGGGTCATCATTGACTCCTTCCTCTCCTTCTCCACACATAATGCAAGAAATATGAGGGGGTACCCAAAAAAAACAGGAATTTTTTAAAAGCTATTTATTTCAAATTCTTTACAAAACAACCTTATCCCCTTCAAAATACTCTCCATTACAACTGATACATTTGTCCCACCGGTGCTTCCACTGTTCGAAACATTTTTTGTAGTCATCTTTAGAAAAGGCTGACAGCACCTCCCTCGTTTTTTTCTTGACTTCTTCAATGTTGTCAAATCGGTGTCCTTTCATGCCCCTTTTCATGCGTGGAAATAAGAAAAAGTCGCACGGAGCCAGGTCAGGCGAGTAAGGTGCGTGGGGCAGCGGAACCATGCCATTTTTAGCCAAAAACTCTCTAACAGAGATGGCTGTGTGTGCAGGTGCGTTGTTGTGGTGGAAGAACCAGTCTCCTGTCTGCCACAAATTGGGTCTTTTTTGACGAACACTGTTGCGCAATCTTCTTAAAACTTCCAAATAAAAGGTTTGATTGACGGTCTGACCTGGGGGAACAAACTCTGAATGAACTACCCCCTTGGCATCAAAAAAGCAAATCAGCATTGTTTTGATGTTTGATTTGACTTGACGACATTTTTTTGGACGAGGTGACGATGACGTCTTCCATTGGCTTGACTGTTGCTTTGTTTCTGGGTCGTAACCATAGCACCATGATTCATCACCTGTAATGACCTTTGACAGAAAATCTGGATCATTTCAAGCTGTTGTTTCAAAACACGACATGTTTCAGCTCGATGTTCCTTTTGATTTTCAGTCAGAACCCGAGGAACAAACTTGGCAGCAACCCTTTTCATTCCCAAATCTTCCGTTAAAATTCGCTGAACCGAGCTCCAAGATAACTCACTAATCTCTGACAGTTGATCAGTTGTCTGTCGACGGTCTGTGAGCACAAGCTCTCTAATTTTTTTCAATATTTTCGTCGATTCGGGCAGTTGATGGACGCCCAGAACGAGGTTTGTCATCAATCGACATGTCGCCATTTTTAAACCGAGCAAACCACTGGTACACTTGACTTTTTCCCATAGCGTCATCTTGATAAGCTGTTTTCAGCATTAAAACAGTTTCAGCAGCATTTTTACTGAGTAGAAAACAAAATTTCACAGCTGCACGTTGTTCACTTAAACTTGTCATCATAAAAAAAGAAACAAGAACAAAACAGCGCTAGCAAAAACAATCACTGCAGATGAACAGAACAAGCCAGGTCGACAACACAGGTGGCACTGAACTGACAATGAGTTGCACTATACACGCCTAGCGGCAGAAATGCGTACTATACAAGCTCCGCCCACGGCAATGTTATTCCTGTTTTTTTTGGGTACCCCTTCGTAGCTAAAACCTATTGGGCCCGATATTCAGTTGGGCAGGCTATGTGCTGCTACGGCGCATAACTTTGCCTGTTGACCCTTAACCCCGGATATTGTGGTGAGGCAGGTGCAGCACAGACCTGGGAAAGAGAAAAAAAAGAAGGTTTTTCTCCTAAGAGGGGGATGGGCTCTCCTAAGCACAGGTCCCAAAATGAAAGTAATACTGAAACACACACTTGCAAGGCTAGCCTGAAGCCACACCCAGTCTCCAGGGCAACAGCAGGGAGAGAGAGGGTGGGGCCAGAAAGGGAAGCACGCTGGCAAACATTTAAACGTGGTCAGTCAGCAAGTGAGGAGAGGGAGCACAGCAGAGCTGAGAGAACTGGGGAAACCAGGAGAAGCAGACAGAACTGCCAAAGCAAGTGGCAGGGCCAGAGAAGAGCGGGAAGAAGCTTGAGAGAGTTCCAGGACTATAGTTCTAACTCAGAAGCAAGCAGCTCAGACTCTGAGCCAGAAACGGAGCCTTTTAGAAAGCCTGACAAAAGGAAGGTTTCTACAAGCAAGGTAAACCAGACAGTACCTTTAAGTGATTCAATAAAGGGAAGGAAGTCTAGGAGCACTGACATTATTCCAGGGGGAAGAAGGAATGTTCATTGGGGAAAACCTTTTAAGCTTTTAAGGAAAGTGAAACTAGAAATCCCTGAACGTATCCCAGTCCCTGAGCCTTGTAGCACTGAGGAAGAAATGGAGGTGGAATTCTGTAAAGGGGATTCAGATTCTACAGAAGTTTCAAGGGAATGCTCATTGTGCATGAGAAGTGCTTAGAAAGCATTTATCAGATATTATAAAGAAAGCCAAGAAGTAGTTATGCTGAGCAGTTGATACTGTGAAGTGCTGGAAAGAGAGAGAAGTCTCATTTTAAAGCTGAAATAGTACTTGTGCTATGAAACTGTTCCAACAGCAGTTTAGTTCCTATGCTGAAAAGTAGAGCCCGTTTTCAAGCTTACCTGAGACAGCTGGGAGAAGCTAACAAGATTAGCTAGACTTTACTTGCAACAGTGATTTTTCAACTGTGTTTGGTTTGGATGAAAAAGGAAACTTGTTTTGTTTCAAAGACTGAAGGAAACTGATTTGTTATAGCACTGCTGAAGTACCTTTACAAAGAAGCTTTTTGTTGGAGAAAATATCCTCACTTTCTGTTAATGGTTTGGAACCTTCTGCCAAGGTCCAATTTGCAAACTTGATGATTAAAATAAAATTTAGAAATAAATTTTCCTGTGTTGGCCTATTTCCACTTGGACTGCTTTAACTGCCCCACAACTACACAATTAAGGGCCTCAGCTACCAGGCTGAAGCAAGACACAAGTAATAAGGCCCGTCGCCCCTACTAGGCAGCCGCCTAGTAGGACTGCCGGCCCACAATATTCAATACTGGGGTCATAGGCTGTAAACCGTGTAAATGTCTTTCGAATATCGGGCCTGTCATTTCTTTCTCTATAATATTAAAAAAATTTGCCCTTTCATCTCTGAACACACTACTAAAACTCTTATCCACTCTTTGGTCACCTTCTGTCTCAACTATTGCAACCTCCTTGCTGATCTCCCTCAGAGTCATCTCTCTCCTCTTCAATCTGTTCAGAACTCTGCTGCACCGCTAATCTTCCACCAGCCTCAATACACTCATATAACCCCTCTTCTCATATCACTTCATTGGCTTTCCTCCCGTTTCCCTATCCAATTCAAACTTCTCCTTCTGACCTAGATATTAGGGTAGAGCTGACAGTTGACCAAGAGAGCCTGCTTCAGAACAATGTATCCTTGATGGATACTACCAAAAGAATGAAGTTAGGGCATATCAGCAGAGAGGTTCCAATAAAGACAAAAGTAGCCCAAATGCCCTTGAGTACGGAGCAGACAGAGCTTAAAGATTCCAAATTACCCCTGTCTTCCGATAGCCAGATTAATATGAATAAAATACAGTCTCTAAAATGCTTGTATGCAAATGCTAGAAGTCTAAAAAATAAGATGGGAGAGTTAGAATATATAGCACTAAATGAGAGGTTAGATATGATTGGTATCTCAGGGACACGGTGGAAGTAGGACAACCAGTGGGACACTGTGATACCTGGGTACAAACTATATCGCACTGATAGAACTGATCAAATTGGTGGAGGGGTTGTGCTGTACTTTGGAGAGGGTATTGAATCACAAAGGATTAAAGTTTTGCAGGAAACAAAATTTGCTGTAGAATCTCTATGCATTGAAATTCCATGTAAAAAGGGGAAGGCGATGGCAGTGGGGGGTCTATCGACTGCCTGGCCAGAATGAACAAATGGATGATGAAATATTCAAACAAATCAGGGAAGCTAACAAAAGGTTATTTTTTTTTTTTTTAGTGCCATCGTCAGTGTTGACTCATAGCGACCCAGCTACCTCTGGGCTTTCTTGGCAATGTATCACCGGAAGTAGATTGCCAGCCTTTTCTTACGAGGCAATGGAGGGTAAAGTGACTTGCCCAAAGTCACAAGGAGTGCCAGTGGGAATCAAACCCTTCATCTTCTGGGTACTAGGCAGTTGTTCTAACCACTAGGCGGCTACTCCACTCCAACAAAAGTTACAGCACATTAATAATAATGGGTGAGTTCAATTACCCCGGTATTGACTGGTTCGGTGTCACGGCAGGACATGCTAGGGAGATAAAGTTTCTAGATGAAATAAATGACTGCTTCTTGGAGCAGCTGGTTCATGAACCGACCAGAGGGGAAGCCATTTTGGACCTAGTCCTTAGTGAAACACCAGATCTGGTGCAAGAGATAAGGGTGTTGGGGCCACTTGGCAATAGTGATCATACCATGATCGCGTTTAATTAATGGAGGAGGGATGGTAAGGAAATTCACAGTACTACCTTTTAACTTTCGAAAGGGAGACTATGATAAAATGAGAGAAATAGTTTTAAAAAAACCTAAAAGAAGCAGTTGCAAAGGTTTAAGACTTACATCAAGCTTGGGTGTTATTTAAAAATACTATCCTGGAAGCCCAGACTAGCTGTATTCCACACTTTAAGAAAAGTGGCAGGAAGTCCAAAAAACTGCCATTATGGTTTAAAGGTGAGCTCAGAGAGGCTGCTGTTGCCAAAAAAAACATCTTTCAGGAAATGGAAAAAAGAGCCAAATGACGAAAACTGGAAACAGCACAAGCACTGGCAAGTTAAATACAAGGCATTGATAAGGCAGGCAAAGAGAGAATTTGAGAAGAAGCTTGCTGTGGAAGCAAAAATGCATAAAGACTTTTTCAAGTACATTTGTAGTCAAAAATCCTGTGAGAGAGTCAGTTGGACCACTAGATGATAGAGGGGTAAAAGGGGCACTAAGAGGGGACAAGGCCATAGCGGGGAGACTGAATGAATTATAATAATTATTATTATAATTATTTGCTTCGGTCTTTATTGAGGAAGATGTAGGGATGTTACCCATGACTGAAGTGATATATTAAAGGTGATACTGTGGAAGAATTAAAAGAAATATCGTTACACCGGGAAGATGTATTACAACTGTTTGATAAACTGAAGAGTAGCAAATCACCTGGACCAGATGGTATACATCCAAAGGTGTTGAAAGAACTGAAATATGAGATTGCAGACCTACTATTAGAAATCTGTGAACTATCATTAAAATCATCTGTAATACCTGAAGACTGGAGGATTGTCAATGTAATGCCAATTTTTAAAAAGGGTTCCAGGGGTGATCCGGGAAACAACACACCGGTGAGCCTGATGTCAGTACGGGAAAAATGGTAGAAATCATAATAAAGTACAAAATTACTGAACATGTAGATAGTGATGGCTTAATAGGAGACAGCCAACATGGCTTTAGACAAGGAAGATCTTGTCTTACTAATCTGTTATATTTTTTTGCAGGTGTGAATAAACAGGTAGACAAAGGTGAGTCAGTTGATATAGTGTGTCTGGACTTTCAGAAAGCCTTTTATAAGGTCCCTCATCAGATACTTTTGGCAAAACTAAAAAGTCATGGGATAGGAGGCAGTGTACTATTGTGGGTCAGGAACTGGTTAAAAGATAGAAAGCAGAGGGTAGGGCTAAATGGCCAATTTTCCCAATGGAGAAAGGTGAATAGTGGAGTACCCCAAGAATCTGTGCTGGGTCCGCTGCTTTTTAACATGTTCATAAATGACCTGGAAAAGGGAATAATGAGCGAGGTTATCACATTTGCAGATGACATGAAACTATTTAAAGTTGTTAGAACCCATGAAGATTGTGGACAATTGCAAGAGGATCTTGATAAATTGGAAGACTCGGCATCCAAATGGCAGATGAAATTTAATGTGGACAAGTGCAAATTTCCTGATCGTGTCCCCCGTCTAGTCCCGGAACCTCTGGGTTGCCCATCTTATCCAGCAGCTTGGAGACTGAGAAACTCCCACTTTTGTGACATCATGAGTATATCTCTCCGGTGTCCGCCTCCAATCATCAGTTACCTCAGTCTCCAAGCAGCTGGATACATGGGAGCCCGGGGGTCCGGGCTCACTAGAGAAACAATTAGTGAATTTATTTTGGTCCTTTTGACTTAGTGGGAGTAGTTCCCTACCGGGGTTTCCCTTTGTCTCAGCTCTGTGGCTTTCTTTCTCAGCGCAGGTCAGCTTCTTATTTCTGACTATCTCTGCTCTCCCTGCCCCTCTGCTCTTCCCTGTCTCCCTGCTCATTGCTTTGGGGGGTGGGGGGTCCCGGCCCAATCCGACGACGGCTGTGAAAGGGCACGGTCTGTCTGCAGCAGCTGCCTAGTCTCTGCGGCACGAACTGCTGGACACGGAGTTGAGCCGACGCCACCCAGAAGTCTTGCCTGCTCGTGCGTCTGGCGGCTCCTCCGGTGCACGCGGCCGGTGGCTAAATTTTCAGCATCGGGGGTGGTTCTCGGACCTGCGGCGTCTCGAGCGCTCCCCGTGTCGGTGGCCGCAGCCCTGCTTTCTGCGCACTTCTTCCTCCTGTTTCCTGGCCAGAGGTGAGTGTTGCATCGGGCAGCGGGTTTGCTTCTCCTCAGCGCGTTTTCGCGCGCTTTTGCTCCGATCGGCCCTGCCGCGTGGCGTCGGCGTGCCGACCCTTCAGGCCTACCGCACGGGAGTTTCGGGGGCTACGTTAGGTGCCTCTGCGATTCTCCTCGCAAAGAAAAGCACAGTGAACGGTACCCCACTGTAAAGGGGGGTTCTTGCCCTTTCTCTGCTTCCGGAGTCGGTTGGCCTGAAGGGGGGAGTGTACGGCTGCTTAGCCTTTGACTGCCAGTTTGGGAGATCTCTGCCTGCTTGTTTTCGAGTTCGGTCCTAGGAGGCCCGAGGTCATTGTGTTTCTGTCATGCCTTCCAAGTCCCTGTGTTTAGTATGTGGGACAAGGAAGACGTCTGCTGGGGTCTGCAAGTCTTGTATGGGTGACTCCGGGGAGCAGTCTTCGGGGCAGGTGCAGCAGGAGTCAGTCCAAGCCCCAGCTGCTGATGTTCCCGCCCCAGGGGAGCAGGAAGTTTCACAATTGGAGGCAGTTGCAGGCCCTTCCTCCGGCTCTCACGCTTCCCCCTCTTTGCCGGCGCTGCCTATAGACCTGTCCTCTATTTTTTCTCAGCAGTTCGTAGCTCTCCTACAACAATCAGTCTTTGGAGGCTCTCTACAGCAGCAACCGCCAAAGGGCGGCGCGTGTAAGCGCCCTCCTTCTCCTCAGGAGGACTGCGCTCCTGTTGGGGGTAAGAAACCTCATGGAGAAGGGGAACTCTGCATGCAGTCGGGGACTTCTGAGGACCCTCTTTCGGATGAGGAGTCGCACAGCCTACAGTTGGATGAGGAGTTGGAGGAAGGAGAGATCTCCGAGAGAGAGGACCAGTCCGGGATTGTGAGGGTCTTTCGGAGGGATGAGCTTCCAGCCCTCATCGTGGAGACGCTTAAGGCGCTCAATATGCCTGTCCCAGGGACCTCAGCAGATGAGTCCTTGGAAGATCCGTTGTTGCAGGTCTTTCGGAAGACTCAACGGGCGTTCCCGATTCACAGAGTCTTCCAGGAGATGATTCAAGAGGAATGGAATCTGCCAGAGGCTCCACTGAAAGGTTCCCGAGTTATGGGGCGTTTGTATCCGTTGTTGGATCAGGATAGAGAGGTGTTTAAATTACCTAAGGTGGATGCGGCCGTCTCGGCGGTCACCAAGAAAACGACAATTCCCGTAGAGGGCAGTGCGGCCCTTAAAGATGGGCAAGATAGGAAGTTGGATGCCTTATTACGGCAGGTTTTCGAGGTCAATGCCATTTTGCTCCAGGCAGCTATTTGTGGTGCGTGGGTGGCCAGAGCCTGCCTGCGGTGGTCCCAGCGGGTGCACGAGGGTCAGCCCAGTGCGTTGGCAGAGGAGGCGGCCCGTCTGGAGTCCGGGGCGGCCTACTTGGCGGATCTTCAGTATGATCTCATGCACGGTCTCTCCAAAAGTATGGCCTCATCGGTCGCAGCGCGCTGCTATCTGTGGCTCCGGAATTGGTCAGCGGATAATTCCTCTAAAGCTAGATTGAGTAAACTTCCCTTTAAGGGTCGTCTACTGTTCGGTGAGGACTTGGAGAAGCTGGTTAAGGACCTCGGTGAATCCAAAGGTGGGCGGTTACCAGAGGATAAGCCTAAGGTGGCCCGTGGGACACCGGGGGGTCGGGGGCAGTTGCGCGATTCTCGCCGTTTTCGCTCCCAAAGATTTTTTTCGAGTCAGCGTGGCCGTTTCCCCAACAGGTCACAGGGATTTCGTGGGTTTCGAGGAGCGGGAAGGGGTTTCGGTGCCTCTCCTTCATCTTCCTCGAATACCTTCAAGAAGCATCAATGAAGCGAGGAGGGCCCAGGCTCCCCTCTTCCCTGTAGGGGGGCGTTTGCAGGAATTTTATCCTGCCTGGGCCCAAATCACTTCGGATCAGTGGGTCCTGGAGGTCATTCGAGAGGGCTATGCCCTGGAGTTCCTCCATCCGGTGCGGGACGCTTTTGTTCAGTCGCCCGGTCGGTCCGTGGTGAAGCGCGTGGTGCTTCAGAAGACGGTTCAAAAGTTACTCGACCTCCGGGCCATCGCTCCAGTACATTCAGACCAGTGCGGATGCGGTCATTACTCCATCTACTTCGTGGTTCCGAAAAAGGACGGGGGAGTGCGTCCCATTCTAGATCTCAAAGGTGTCAACCGCTGCCTTCGCATGTCTCATTTTCACATGGAAACTCTGCGGTCCGTCATTGTGGCGGTTCAGCGTGGAGAGTTCCTCACGTCGTTGGACCTCTCGTAGGCTTATCTGCATATTCCCATCAGACCGGACCATTACCAATTCCTCAGGTTTGCAGTTCCGTTCGGGCATTATCAGTTTCAAGCATTGCCCTTCGGGCTGGCCACGGCTCCGAGGGTCTTTACCAAGGTCATGATAGTGGTGGCGGCGGCTCTGCGCAAGGAGGGCATCCTCGTTCACCCTTACCTAGACGACTGGCTGATCCGGGCAAAATCCCGCGCCGAGAGCAAGAAAGCGACAGCCCGGGTAGTTTCGTTCCTGGAAAGTCTGGGATGGATAGTCAATGTGGCGAAGAGTCACTTGGTCCCTTCTCAGAACCTGGAATATCTCGGAGCGCGTTTCGACACCCAGTTGGGCAGAGTGTTCCTCATGGCGCAAAGAGCTCAGCAACTACGCGCTCTGGTGGAAAGGTTCCGGCAGCGCAAGGCTCCCTCGGCTTGGCATTATCTGCAAGTGTTGGGCACCATGGCGGCGTCCATCGAGACGGTTCCGTGGGCCCGATCTCATATGCGCCCTTTACAGCGAGCGTTGCTACGTCGGTGGTCGCATCAGCAGGACCCTCTATCCCGGAGACTAGTCTGCCCAGCGGAGGTCCTGCACGTTCTGCACTGGTGGCTGCTTCCCGAGTCATTGGAGCGGGGAAGGTCTCTGGTGGCTCCGCACTGGGTGGCAGTATTGACGGATGCCAGTCTGTTAGGCTGGGGCGCTCATTGTCAGGGCAGCTTCGTTCAGGGTCGGTGGAATCCCCAGGAGGCAACGTGGCCGATCAATCGTCTCGAGCTGAGGGCGGCGAGTCTGGCCCTGCAGGGGTTTCGACTCTTGCTTGCCGGAAAGGAGGTCCGGGTGTTGTCCGACAACGCGACAGCGGTGGCCTATATCAACAAGCAGGGCGGCACCAGCAGTGTCGCCTTAGAGGCCGAAGCCGCGGCCCTGTGTGTCTGGGCGGAAAAGAATCTCTCCGACCTGTTGGCCGCTCATATTGCAGGAGTGGACAATGTGGAAGCCGATTTCCTGAGTCGGGTGCGCGTGGACCCGGGGGAATGGGTCCTTCATCCCGAGGTCTTCAACATGATAGCTCGTCGGTGGGGCTTCCCGGTCATGGACCTCATGGCGACCTTCGCTTCCGCGAAGGCCAGTCGCTTCTTCAGCAGGCGTCGGGAAAGGATGTCGGAAGGGCTGGATGCTCTGCTCCAGGTTTGGCCGGAGGGACAACTGCTGTACATCTTCCCCCCTTGGGTCTTGATCGGAAGGGTCCTTCAAAGGATAGAGAAATTCAAGGGGTCCGTGATTTTGATAGCACCGGACTGGCCGAGGCGTCCTTGGTATGGGGACCTGATGAGACTGTTGGCGGCGAAGCCTTGGCGTCTTCCTTGCCGGGAGGACCTTCTCTCCCAGGGGCCTCTTCTCATGCCGTACGTGGATCGATTCTCGCTTACGGCTTGGCTCTTGAAAGGGCTCGGTTGACGTCCAGGGGGTATTCGGCGGCGGTCATTTCTACCTTATTGAGGTCCAGGAAGCGCTCCACGTCTCTGGCGTACATTCGCGTCTGGCGCATTTTCGAGGCGTGGTGTGAGGACAGAAAGTGCATGCCCTTGAAAGCATCTGTTCCTCAGATTTTGGAGTTTTTACAGGATGGTTTAGACAAGGGGCTGGCGGCGGCTTTGTTGCGAGTCCAGGCGGCGGCTTTGTCCTGTTTCAGGGGCCGCATCAAAGGTCAGTCCCTTATGTCCCAGCGGGATGTGAAGCGTTTTTTCCGGGTGGTTGCTCTGGGTAGGCCGCCCTCACAGTATGTTTTTCCTAAGTGGCATCTGCCTTTCGTTCTGGATGCCTTAGAGCGGCTTCCTTTCGAGCCAGTAGCGAACGCATCTCTTAAAGATCTCACTCTGGAAGACTTCCGGTGATGCGGTGAGCGCGAGCGGACGCGTGCTGATCGCGCTCCCACTACCCCCAGCCTAAACCGGCATAATAGCGCCGTATTTTAGCCCAGAGAACCTGGCAAATATCAACCCCGGTGCCGCATACTTATTACCTGCTGATCGCGCGGAGGGGGCTCGGCGGGGATGGCCGCGGCACTCCGAACCGGGAAGAAGGAGCGAGATCGGGGCCCTGCTCAAAGTAAGATGGCGGACGGAGGAGGGGCGCCTACCTCGCCGGCCTCCCCGGCGAGGGTAGAGGAAATCTCGGCGGCCGTAGCAGAGGTCCTAGCGGCACAGTTTACCACCCTCCGCGACAAACTTGACGCTGTGCAGAGCTCGGTGGATGCCTTTGGGAAACGCCTGCAAGAAGCAGAAGAGCGAGTGGGCCGGGCTGAGGACACCCTGCTCGCGCTGAACCAGACGGTGGCAGGCCTTGAGGCCCGACTGATCTCCCATGAGGCCAAGCTCGATGACCTCGAGAATCGCTCTCGAAGAAATAATTTGAGAGTAATGGGAATCCCTGAAGCGGTGCTGGATAAAGACCTGAGAAAGTACCTGGAAAGGCTTTTTGACGCACTGCTAGGAGAGTCTGGTGCCGGCGGGAACATCGAGATCGAGAGGGTGCATCGCGTGGAGAGCAAAAAGGCCCAGGACTCTCGCCCTCGCCTGGTTCTGCTTAAGCTGCTCCGCTATCCACAAAAAGAAGCTATTCTGCGAGCCGCTAAAACGCAGGGTTCCATACAGTTGGAGAATGTGCGGCTCCGGATAGCCCAGGATTATTCAGTCGCATTGAGCCAGCGCCGGCGTGCCTACGCACCTGTATGCCAGAAACTGATTGATGCCCAGATCAAATTCACTGTACAGTACCCGGCGCGTCTCCACGTATTCTTTGAGGGACAACGCAAGACCTTCGAGACTGCTGAAGAGGCGGCCCGATATGTGGACGCTAAGCTCCCGGGCGGTGCATCACGCTGAGTGCCCTCAAGTGACTGCCAGTGTTTTAGAGCGGGGTTATTCTACGTCCACAGTTTGGACGGCCTGTTTGTTCAATTATAGTGTTCTGGGGCACTTAGGTGGCCTCATAATGTTAGCCCTGCTTGGCCCACTGGGGGAGGGGGGTCACCTTGGATGAGACTGGGGCCTCTTACCTCAGGACCCCGTACCGGGTCGGGTATCGGGGGGTGGGCTTGCCTTGGCTGCCCGGGGGGAGACCCGGGAGACCAGCAGCTGGTAGCTACCGGCTGGTAAGTAGGTGAGTTGGAGTGCCGGGGTCATCCTGGGGCCCCGGGAGCCCCTCCCCACGGATGGGCTGATGGGGCTCGTGAGATGTTGGCGGTGGGTCGACCGGCCCGGAGAGGTTGCAGGTAGGTGGTGCGGATGGGCGCTTTGCCCTGAGCTCCCTCTGACTTGGAGCGCCTCCGGGGTACGGGGGGGTGATCCCTCCCTGGGATTACAAATTTTCTGTTGGTCCGCACACAGGGACGGATGGGGCGCCCCCCCCCCCCTTGTGCCATCGTGGGGTGGGGGTCCGGGATCAAGGCCTTCTCCGAAAGTAGCCAACTTATGGCAGTGTGAAATTTAACTGCTGATCCCAGCTGGGAAATGCTTGTATTTATTGCTGTTTTGTTTTGCTCTCTCCTGACTTAAAGTTTGCTGTGACAGCTTTAGGGGATATGCATGCGCCCCTTCAGCTGTGCATTGAGTGATTGTTTCATATTATGGTGTAGCTGGCTATGTATGACTGCGGCTGGAGGGGGAGGGATGGGGGGGAGTGGTGACTTGGAGGGGGTAGTGGGCGGGTGGTCGGGGCTCCCAGGGCAGCGGGAAGGGTGGGCAGAGGGCTTGGGCTAGTAGGGGGTTTGCCCTAGTGATTGGGGCTTACGTGAGAGGGACTGGGTGCTTCGGCGGGTAGGCTTCGTGGGTGTTGTATCGCAGTTGGGGGGGGTGGTGGGGCGTATCTCTGGAGGTTAATTGCAGCAGGGAGGGGAGGTGGATGATGGGAGAAAGAGTGGGTTATGGAGGGACGAAGGAGGGGGGGGAGGGGGGAGGGGGTCTGGGGTGGGGGTTGGGAGGGGAGGGGGAGGGGGAAGGGGGGGTGGGTGATTGGGGGGGCGGGGGTCCAAGGTCACCAAGTGCACTTAGATTGTTCGTAGTAATAGATGGATGGAGCAATGTCTTCCTAAGGGGGAGGCCTCAGGCTGGGGAGGTCCTACCCTACTACTATCACATACTGGAAACATATCTCCTGCTTGAATATGATCCACCCTGAAAGTAGTCTCCTGGAATGTGTGTGGTATAGGGAATCCCATAAAGCGATATAAAGTGTTGCAGAATCTAGCCAGACTAAAATGCGATGTTGCCATGCTACAGGAAACCCACCAGACGGCCGACGAGCATGCCAAACTACAGAAAATGTGGGTGGGGCAGAGTTGGGGCGCCCCGGCTAAGGGGAAAAAGGGTGGAGTGGTCATTCTGGTCAACGCCCGGGTCCGCTTTGAGTTGGAACAGCAGTGCTCGGACCCAGAGGGGAGATTTATCCTGCTTTATGGCTACTTGGAGGGTAGACCTATTGTGCTGGGCAATGTATACGGACCCAACGTTGTGGATCGGCCGTTCTATGCCCGACTGGCATCCTGGGTGGAACAGCTGCCAGATGTGCCGTTAATCCTGGCTGGGGACCTGAACGGGGTGTTGGACATAGACCTGGATACATGTGGAGGGGGGAGTGTGAGAACGCGGGCCGCGACTACTAAACGCTGCGAGGGTTGTGTCGTCGTTTGGGGACGGTGGACCCCTGGCGCTTACTTCATCCCCTCGAAAAGGATTTTACCCACCAGTCGCGGGCGCACGGCTCCAATGCGCGCATTGACTATGTTTTGGTATCGGAGAGGCTTTTCGAAAGGGTAATGGATGCACACATAGCCCCGTTGGTAATCTCTGATCATGCCCCAGTCTGGGTGGATCTCCGATGGGGGGGCCTGTCCACCTCCACGCGTATTTGGCGGTTTCCCATGGACCTGTATTACGATACTAACTTTCGCACTCATCTCGGACAGTGTTGGCAGGATTTCATTGCGTACAATAAGCAACATGAATCAGAATCAGAACTGTTCTGGGAGACGGCCAAGGTTGTACTGCGTGGTAATATTATCGAATATGCCGCGTGGAAGCGTAAATTGCTTGCGGCGCAAATCGTGCAGCTAGAAAAACAAGTAGTTCGTGCCCGACGACGCTGTGCGGGGGATCCCAGTAGAACACATAAGCGCAGGCTTTGGGAATTGCAAACTTCACTCAATGAATTGGTGCATCAGAGGGCGAAGAAGTCCCATGAGTACTACCGCTATCAGCTATACCGGCTTGGAGACAAGCCGGGGAAACTCTTGGCACGCTGCCTCCGCGGCAGTCGGGCATCTAGGCTGATTGTGGCACTTCGGGACGAGCGGGGGGGACTGCAGAGGGGGAAGAGGGAAATAGCCCATACGTTTCGTGCCTTTTTTCAACAGCTATATGCACGGCGGGACGGGTCCCCGGCTGCCATGCAGAATTACTTAAGCAACCTGGACCTGCCCCAGGTGGGGGCGGACCAACGGGCCTATCTGGATGCCCCGATCACGGTGGAGGAAGTTTGTAGGGTTATACAGACAGCTGCCTGCTGTAAGGCGCCTGGTCCAGATGGATTCGGGGCAGAGTTTTACAAAATCCTGGGGGATTGCATGCCCCCCACCTTAGTGGCAATGTATCACCAGCGCGTGGCACAGGGTAGATTTCAATGGGGCCCCAATCATGCCTATATTACTTTAATCCCCAAACCAGGCAAAGACCCCACGCAGGCGTCGTCCTATAGGCCGATTTCTTTGCTGAACTTTGACCTCAAAGTGCTGGCTAAAGTTCTGGTGGACAGGTTGGCATCGGTATTGGGGGATCTGGTACATGATTCCCAAGTTGGTTTTGTCCGAGGGCGGTATGCCGTGCGCAACCTGCGTAAAATCTTGCTATCGATGGAATGGGTGCACGAGCGCGGGACGCCGTCGTTGTTAGTTAGCTTCGACGCGGAGAAGGCGTTCGACCAAGTACAGTGGGATTATCTGCACGGCCTTTTACCGTATTACGGGTTGGGCGACTCCTTCTGTAGGATGGTGAAGTTATTGTATGCGGACCCAACAGCGGGAATATTATGCAACGGGGAGGTGTCGGAGAAATTTAGCCTGGAGAGGGGCACGCGTCAGGGCTGCCCTCTCTCCCCCCTGCTCTTTGTGCTGTCCCTGGACCCACTGATACGGCGCATAGAGGAGTCGCCCGATATCCGGGGGTGCGCATTGGCTCTTACGGGTTCAAGGTGGCGGCCTTTGCCGATGACCTACTGATGCATCTTACGAAGCCTCAACAAACATTACCCCGGTTGTTGGAGGAGTTTTCCCTCTACGGTAGATTCGCAGGTTTAAGACTTAACCTGGCTAAATCGGAGGCGTTAGATGTGGGTGGGAACTTGAAAGATAGCTGGCCTGGGAATTTTCCGCTTCGATGGGCTACGGATTCTTTCGTCTACCTCGGCATTTTGCTGACTCGAACACCATCCCAGATCTACAAAGCGAATTTTGAACGCATTTTCTCTAAAATTAGAGCGCAGATGCAGGCGTGGGCACCCCTTCCATTGTCCCTTCTGGGGCGAGTAGCAGCTTTAGGGATGGTGGTTCTTCCCCGGATGCTTTATTGGCTGCAGACCCTCCCGGTCTGGCTATTGAAACGGGATTTGCGGCGGGTTGAAAGCGCTATTAGAGGGTTTCTTTGGAAAGGTGGCCGAGCACGTATTCCGTTGGTCCGGATGAAGGGGGGATGGAAGTCGGGAGGGGTGGGAGTTCCGGACATTTGGAAATATGCCTTGGCGTGCCAGGCCCGACATCTTGCCGATTGGATGGGGGATACGGAGGTTTACACCCCCCGGGCCTTCGAGGAGGCCTTTGTGGCGCCGCAAACTCTTGATGCGGTCTTGCATCTTGGGCGGAGGGTTCTGCCGGCACGCCTGGGTGGCAGTGTTCTGTTGCAGGCTACTAGACGTACATGGCAACAGTTGAACAGATATTGGGGGAGTAGCCCGGAGGTCTCCAGCTGGCTACCCCTGCGGGGCAATCCCTCCTTTACGCCGGGGTCGGACTCGGTGCTTTTTCAGTGCTGGGAGCAATCGGGGATTACGCGGTTAGGTCATGTGGTGGACACCGAGGGGCGCTGTAAGGCCCTGGACGTTCTTTGTGGGGAATATGATCTGAAACCCTGGGAACTCAGTCTTTGCATACATGCAATTGTCTCATTATATTGGAACGTTGCCTGGGCGAGAACTACAAGCGGAGCGCTCTGCGAAGATTCTGGATTTTTTTGCCCTGGGGTCGGAAACGCCCCCGACGATTGCTCTGTTTAAGAGAAAACTTGATTCCTTCGACCCACCCCCGGATCATGCGACGGTAACATAAGCATGGGCGAGAGACTTAGGTAGGGAGCTACCCGCGGGCTCGATCCAGGGCGCGTTGGGTAGGATTGCGTGCCTTGTGGAGGGGGCCCGGTGGCGCGAAATTCAGTTTAAAAGCATTCTTCGAGCCCATTTTTCGCCGCAAAGAGCACTGAGAAGCTGTCTTACAACACATGGGGGATGTCCCAAATGCTCCTGTGGCCTGGCGGACTTGGGCCACATGTGGTGGGGGTGCCCAGTCATTCGCAGGTATTGGCTTCGGATCGGTGAGTACCTGGGTGGCCTGCTACATCAGCGGATCAGCTGGTCCGGGCTGTCGGCAATCTTGGATCAGATGGGACCACTCCACCCTAAGGGCAGATGGGAAGGTTTATTGGTGCGAAAGGCCTGTCTGGTGGGTAAGGCTCCTATCCTTCGCCGGTGGAGGGAACCTACGGGCCCTACGTTTTGGGAATGGCGCAATACCCTGCATCAGTTTATGCTTTTGGAACGGCGGAGTGCGCGCAGCGGCACCCCCGGAGATGGGCCACCTTCTTATTAATTTGGATGCCTTATATACAATCACTGGAGCCCAAAATCCGCAGCGAGATACTCCGGGTAGCATAGTGCCGTGGGAGGAATAAAGGGGGGGGCTCCATAGCTAGGACTGCACCGGTGACCTTGGGTTGGGGGGAGATAAGGGGGGGATAAGGGGGGGATAAGAGGGGGATAATTGGGTGCCCTTGATGTGATACCTTACTGTATCTGTTGCTGCTGCTATGCTCCCAGGGTGGTGGACAAGACACAGCCCTACCCGGGAGGTGCTATGGAACAGGCCGATTGTACCTAGTTGGATATTGTTTGGTTGTTTGCTTGTTATTGTCTTTTTTACTATCAATAAACAGATTTTTCAAAAAAAAAAAAAGATCTCACTCTGAAGACGGTGTTTTTGGTGGCCATATGTTCGGCGCGTCGGGTGTCCGAGCTGCAGGCGCTCTCCTGTAGGGAGCCCTACCTTTCCTTTTTTGCGGGTAAGGTGGTCTTGCGACCGGTCCCGGCTTTCCTCCCGAAAGTAGTTTCGCTGTTTCATCTAAACCAGGAAATCATCTTGCCAGTTTTTTCTAAGGCTGGTCCTGACTCTTCCTCGAGAAATTTTCATCTGTTGGATGTTCGGCGGGCCCTGAAGAAGTATCTGAGACGCACGGCGTCTTTCCGGAGGTCAGACAGGCTTTTTGTGCTGTTTGGGGGCCCGAAGAAGGGAGAGGCGGCTTCCAAGGCTACCATTTCCCGATGGATCAAAGAGGCGATTGCCTCAGCGTATGTGCTGAAAGGAAGAGTGGTGCCGGAAGGGCTACGGGCTCACTCCACTAGGGCGCAAGCAGCTTCGTGGGCGGAACATCGCTTGGTGTCGCCGGTAGACATATGTAAGGCGGCTACGTGGTCGTCTTTGAATTCCTTTGTTCAACACTATCGTCTGGATGTTCAGAGGGTGGAGGAGTCCGCCTTTGGAAGGGCGGTTCTTCAGGCTGGTTTGCCGGATCCCTCCCGTGCTTGATTGATTTCTACTGCTCTGGTACTAACCCAGAGGTTCCGGGACTAGACGGGGGACACGATCAGGAAGATGAAATTAGACTTACCTGCTAATTATGGTTCCTGGAGTGGAACCCGTCTAGTCCCGGATCCCGCCCCGGATGTGCATGCAAACAGAAGCCTGAAGTGTCTCCGAGGCTACGGGTAAGACTTGTACTTTGTTTTTTTCTTCAGTTTTGTTAAAAAAAAAAGAAAAACAAATCATTTTGGCATGGGTACCCGAGAGTGGGGGTTAGAGGCCTTTCGTTTTGGGGGTTTCTTCCTCTCCTTTTCTTCGTTCTTCTACGATCCTGATCTGTTCAGGAGTTTGTAGTCACAGTGCTGACAGTGTTATTTCTTAGTTCCTGATAGGATTGTCCCTTTGGCCATAAGCTGTAGTGGTTTTTTCTTTCCTTGTTTCTCTGGTGAGTCTGCTTTGTCAATAGGTTACTGATGATTGGAGGCGGACACCGGAGAGATATACTCATGATGTCACAAAAGTGGGAGTTTCTCAGTCTCCAAGCTGCTGGATAAGATGGGCAACCCAGAGGTTCCGGGACTAGACGGGTTCCACTCCAGGAACCATAATTAGCAGGTAAGTCTAATTTCATCTTATGTACCTTGGAAAGAACCACCCAAACTATGGTTACACGATGCAAGGTTCCACATTACGAACCGCCACCCAGGAAAAAGATTTAGGTGTCATAGTGGATAACATGTTAGAACCCTCTGCCCAGTGTGCAGAGGTGGCCAAGAGAGCAAATAGAATGCTAGGTATCATAAGGAAAGGAATGGAAAATAAAACAAATGATATTATAATGCCTCTGTATTATTCCATGGTGCGACCACACCTTGAATATTGTGTGCAGTTCTGGTCGCCGTATCTTAAAAAGGATATAGCGTTATTAGAAAAGGTACAGAGAAGAGCCTCCAAAATGGTAAAGGGGATGGACGGATATCCCTATGAAGAGAGGCTAAAAAGGTTAGGACTTTTCAACCTGGAAAAGAGACAGCGGAGGGGAGATATGATAGAGGTCTATAAATTGATGAATGGAGTGGAATGGGTAAACGTAGATCGACTGTGTACGTAGTCAGAATATAGAAAGACTAGGGGACATGCAATGAAGCTACAGGGTAAACTATTTAAGACTAATAAGAGAAAATATTTTTTCACTCAACGTGTAATCAAACTGGAATTTGTTACCAGAGGATGTAGTAAAAGCTGTTCCTTATCGTTCCTCCAGTTCAGTCCTCTACCTCTGGGTTGTCAACCTCCTCCTGCAGCTTGGAGACTGGTATGCCAGAATCATGACATCACTGGATATATCCTGCTGGTCTCTCCCATCAGCCCCAGTGTGACCAGTCTCCATGCAGCAGGAGGATGTCGTGAGCCTAGTCTGGGGCTCACTAGAGGAATAGATAAGGAGCCTGTAGGATAGAGTAGCTTAGTTTTTCTTTGATTTATTTATTGGATTTAATTTATTAAAACAGGTACTGTTCTCTTAAAAAAAAAGAAAAAGGGAAAAAGGTGTTTCTTTCTTGGCTGCTCCCTGCCTGTATGTGCTCTGACTATCTTTGAATTTACCTGCTTCTTTGGCCGTGGGATCTTTCCCCCCCGGACCTTACGAGGGAGAGCTCTCTGTCAGGCAGATTCGCTCTGCCGGTACCGCAGAGCAGGCTGTGTTCGCGGCTGCAGTGGGCCGGCCGGAGGACGGAGGAGCGCTGAGTTATTTCTTCGGTGGCACGCTTCTGTTTAGTCAGAAGGTGCCGCACGGCGCATAAACACAGCTACGAGCAGTGGGAGACCTGGCCGGTAAGCACTATGATCGGTTACAGGCTTTGGTCGGCTGTGGGGGACTAAGCCAGGAGGCGGGGCTGCGTGCCGGTACTCTATTTGGTGCCCTTTTTCCCTCCGGTGCTGTCGGCGGCCATTTTGTGCAGCGCGAGTAAACCGCGTGGCTGCCGGGCTGGAAGGGAATGCATGCCTGAGGAGCAGGAGAGGATTTTTAGGTCCGTTCTTGTTAATTTAGTTTTAAGTCAGTTTTATTTGGTGTTATTTCTTTAGTTGATTTGGAATAAGTAAATCCCCTGGGGGGGGGGTCTCTAGCGCGGCTAGAGTTAGTCCAGTGATACAAAGGGGAGTCTTCCCTAGTAAAGATTTGGAGATTTACAGTTTAAATTTAATGTTTAAAGTTTAAAATTTGTTCTTTACACGTTTGGTAAAAAAAAAAAAAAAAGAAAGAAGGAGTAAATTATTCATTCAAGACTAAGAGGTATATACGATCAGCTTTATGGCAACACGGCCACAGTGTGTTGTCTGCGGTACCCGGAGAGGCACGGTAGCCGCTTCAGGGGTCTGCTGCGGCTGCGCAACGCTTTCTTCCACTGTGGAGCAACAGATGGATGTCAAAGAGTCCCCAGAGGTGCAGGTGGCGTTGGCAGGGATGACAGCTGTGTTAGTGCAGCTTCCAGTACAAGGTTCCGCGTTGGAGGAGACGGCAGGGTCTTCAGGGGTTCTGTCTGCCCCGAGGTCAGTGGATCTCGGGGACTTTTGCCCTGATTTCATATTAATGATGCACCAGGCCTTTTGCTTACGGCGTCAGGGCAAAATGCCGGGAGCGTTGCAGCTTTCCGCTTTTTCTCAGCAGATGGAGGTTGCTGAAGGGGAAGGCGGGGGTCCGCCAGCACCTAAGAGGGCGAGGGCCCGAGCTTCGTCGTCCGCTGAAGGCAATTGGCAGGACGTCGAAGATCCTGACTGGGAGCATGAAGAGGGGGAGATCCCAGAACCCGAGGATCAGGCTAAGATCATAAGGGTCTTCTGTAGGGAGGAACTGACGGCGCTGATCACGGAATCTATGCAGATGTTGAATCTTGCTACGCAGACAACTGGTGAATAAGAGGTCGAGGATCTGGTTATTCAAGTGGTGAGGCAAAAGCAGGTAGTGTTTCCAATTCACCGGGTAGTCGACAGAATGGTCCAAGAGGAATGGGATCAGCTCAGAGGGATACGGACATTGAATAGGCTCTATCCCCTGACCGACAAGGAAAAGGAGAGGTTCTGCTCGCCGCGCATAGATGCGGCGGTGTCAGCAGTTACAAAAAAGACCACTATTCCGGTGGAAGACTGTGCGGCCTTAAAGGATGCACAGGACCGTAAGGTTGAGAGCTTGCTGAAGCAGGCATTTGAGGCGGACACGTTAATCGTTGCAGGCCTCCATTTGTGGGGCTTGGGTGGCACGGGTGTGTTTGTGATGGGTTCAGCGACTACGCCAATCATCACACCTGGACCAGGAGGAGCTCAGGGAGCTAGGCCATCTGGAGTCTGGGACGGCGTATTTAGCGGACGTACATTACGACTTGATCAGAGCTCTCACAAATAGCACGGCTTCCGTGGTGGCTGCCCGCAGGTCTGGTGGTTGCGAAATTGGGCGGCAGACGGTTCTTCTAAGTCCCAACTCAGTATACTGCCCTTTAAAGGAAGGTTGCTGTTTGGAGAAGATCTGGATAAATTGGTAAAGGACCTCAGGGAGTCCAAGGGTGATAGGCTTCCAGAGGATAAGCCAAAACAGGGAAAGTCCAGGCAGGGCTTTCGGGGCCAGTTTCAGGATTTCAGGAGATTTCGTACGTCGCGTATCGGAGTTTCCCAGAGGGGACGCTTTTCTTCATGAGCCCAGGGATTTCGAGGGTTTCGGGAAGCAAATAGAGGTTTCTCCGCAAACCCCGCAACAGCAGCTCGTAAGTCACAATGAAATGATGCGGGTCGCGGCGGAAGGACCTCCCATAGGCGGACGGCTTCGGGAGTTTCTTTCTGCTTGGACCCACATCACGTCTGACCAGTGGGTGTTAGAGATCATGTCAGGGATATGCGCTGGAATTGGCGCGACCCGCGTGGGATTCCTTCATCATGTCACCCTGCAGGGGACAAGAGAAAACCTTGGCGATTCGCAGTACATTACACCAGCTCCTGCAATTAGGGGTGGTCATGGAGGTGCCGGAGGCAGAGTATGGCGTGGGTCGGTACTCCATTTATTTCGTGCTGCCAAAGAAGGGCGGAGCGTTGCGGCCCATTTTAGATCTGAAAAGCGTAAATCGATGCCTTCGTGTACCGCATTTCCAGATGGAAACCTTGCCGTCGGTCATTGTGGCGGTGCGTCAGGGGGAGTACTTGACATCTCTCGACCTTACGGAAACGTACTTGCACATTCCCATCCGGTCGACTCATCAGAAGTTTCTGCGGTTCGCTTTCCCTTGGGGGCACTATCAGTTCCAGGCGTTGCCCTTCGGGCTGGCAATGGTGCCACGGACTTTCACCAAAATTATGGTGGTGGTAGCAGCGGCGTTGTGCAAAGAAGGAATTCTGGTGCAGCCATACCTCAACGATTGGTTAATTCGGGCCAAGTCCGAGGCAGAGAGCGTCCAGGTAACAGGCAGAGTGGTAAAGGTTTTGCAGAATCTCGGTTGGGTGGTCAATCCAGCCAAAAGTCGTCTGGAGCCCTCACAGAACCTCGAGTATCTGGGGGTGCGGTTCGACACGAAAAGCGGATGGGTGTTTTTGCCGGAGAGGCAAGCCCGATTTCTCAAGCATCTGGTTCGCAAGTTCAGGGCCACTCCGGCGCCGTCGGCATGGACTTATCTTCGCGTGCTGGGAACAATGGCGGCGACACTGGAAGCAGTGCCTTGGGCCAAAGTTCATATGCGGCCTCTACTGAGGGCTGTGCTTCACTGGTGGTCGCATCAGTCCGATTCTTTGAACAAACGGCTTCCGTGTCCGGTCAAGGTCAGGCAGTCTCTTCAGTGGTGGTTGCTCCCGACATTGTTGTCAGCCGGAATGCCGCTAGAGCAGCCGGAGTGGCTTCCCTTGTTAACGGATGCCAGCCTCGCGGGCTGGGGAGCCCACTGCGGAAACAGGTTTACGCAGGGACTTTGGTTGACTCTGGAGAGCTCCTGGTCGATCAATCGTCTGGAGCTCCGGGCAGTCAGCCAGGCACTTCAGGCGTTCGAAACATCAGTAGTAGGTCGGTCAGTCCGTGTACTATCCGACAACTCGGCGGCAGTCGCCTACATCAATCGCCAGGGCGGTATGGGGAGTGCCGCCATGGAGGAAGAGGCGGACTTACTATTCGCTTGGGTAGAGCGCCGGTTGATGGAGATTTCGGCGGCGCACATCGCAGGAAAAGACAATGTGATGGCCGACTTCCTCAGCAGGGTCCGAATAGATGCAGGGGAGTGGGAACTGCATCCGGACGTCTTTGCACAGATAGTTTGCTGCTGGGGGAGGCCAATAATGGATCTAATGGTGACCTTCCAGTCCGCGAAAGCCAATTGTTTCTTCAGCAAAAGGCGGGAAAGAATGTCAGAAGGCATAGACGCGCTGTTGCATCGGTGGCCGTCTGCAGGCCTGCTATATGTCTTCCCTCCATGGGCGCTGATCGGCCGGGTGATTCAGCGGATCGGGGCTCATCCGGGAAGGCTCCTGACTGGCCCAGGCGTCCATGGTACGCGAATCTCGTGCGTCTCCTAGACAGCGAGCCCTGCCGGTTGTTGGTGAGGTCGGATCTTTTGATGCAAGGGCCTCTCTTCATGTGTCAAGTGGCTCGGTTCTCACTTACGGTCTGGCCTTTGAAAGGGCCAGGCTAAAGAAAAAATGCTATTCAGCGTCGGTCATCGCTACGTTGCTTAGAGCAAGGAAACGGTCCACGTCTCTGACGTATGTCCGTATCTGGCGTATATTTGAGGATTGGCGTTCGAGGCGACAGATCCATGCCTCTACGGTCTCCATTCCCTCGATATTAAGTTTTCTGCAGGACGGTTTTGATAAAGGGCTTGCAGCCAGTTTCCTACACGTACAATTGGCAGCTCTTTCCTGTTATCGCAGCAAGGTACAGGGCATTGCTCTCGGCACTCATGCTGACGTGTTGCATTTTTCTCAAAGCAATTGCTAGGTTACGGCCGTCGCGTAGAGTGATAGTTCCGCCTTGGGATCTCAATTTGGTGTTAGCAGCGTTAACCAAACCGCCCTTTGAGCCGTTGCATCGGGCTTCAGTAAAGGATTTGATGGTAAAAACCGTATTTCTGGTGGCGATCTGTTCAGCTAGACGCATCTCGGAGTTGCAAGCGTTGTCTTGTAGGCAGCCATTCTGGTCCTTTTCTAGGGAAAAGGTGGTGCTGCGACCAGTTCCGTCTTTTTTGCCTACGGTGGTTTCGCCCTTTCATCTGAAGCAGACCGTGTCCTTACCAGTTCTGGGTTCGCTAGAGGGAGGTGACCAGGATCGCAGTTTGCGCCGGTTGGATGTGAAGAGGGTGTTGCAGCAGTATTTGAAGTTTTCGGATCTATTTCACAAGTCAGACCGGCTGTTTGTGCTGTTCGGAGGTGTTCGCAAAGGAGAAGCGGCAGCGAAGGCTTCCATTGCCAGATGGATTCGGGAGGCAATTGCTTCCGCCTATATTTTTCAAGGTCGGTCGGTACCGGCAGGGTTGCGAGCTCAGTCCACCAGAGCGCAAGCGTCTTCCTGGGCGGAGCACAGTTTGGTTCCGCCGGGGGAGATTTGTAGGGCAGCTACTTGGTCGTCTCTGCATACTGAGTAGGCACTACCATCTGGATGTGGCAGCTGCAAATGATGCCTGTTTTGGGTTGGCGGTGTTACGTGCCGGCTGGAAGGGCCCCTCCCAATGATTACTGCTCTGGTACATCCCAGAGGTAGAGGACTGAACTGGAGGAACGATAAGGAAATGATAATTACACTTACTTGGTAATTGTAGTTCCTTGAGTGAGAACAGTTCAGTCCTCAATCCCACCCAGGGTTTTTCCATGGATGATAGATGATTGGTAGCGAGCAGGGAAGAACTACAGGTAGGTCTTTCTTTGAAATTGGTTAATTTCACTCTTTCTTGTGCCTGCTGGTGTGTGTGTAGCAGGGAAGGGTGTAAAAAGGTTTGCCTAAACAGTTTAAAGTGATAGTTCAGTTGAGGTTGCATTTGTTATTATAGCTACTTATTTGTTGCTCCTTTGAGTCTGCTTTGTTAATAGTTCACACTGGGGCTGATGGGAGAGACCAGCAGGATATATCCAGTGATGTCATGATTCTGGCATACCAGTCTCCAAGCTGCAGGAGGAGGTTGACAACCCAGAGGTAAAGGACTGAACTGTCGTCACTCAAGGAACTACAATTACCAGGTAAGTGTAATTATCATTTAGTGTAGCTGGGTTTAAAAAAGGTTTGGACAAGTTCCTGGAGGAAAGGTCCATTAACCATTATTAAAAAAAGACCCAGGATATCACTGCTTGACCCAGTACAAGCATTGTGTAACGTGTGTCTTTTGGGGAAACTGCTAGGTACTTATGACCTAGATTGGCCACTGTTGGAAACAGGATGCTGGGCTTGATTGACCTTGGTCTGACCCAGTATGGCATATCTTTTATGTTCTTATAAATGTGTTCACTGTACTGTCCCTCACTACATTTCCTCTCTCCTCTCTCTCTACACTACTCCTCCTGAACTCTGCTCTTCCTCTGACTTTCTTCTCTCTATGCCCTTTCCTTCCACTGTCATCTCCAGACTTCGATCATTTCACCCTGCTGCTCCTTATGCCTGGAATAACTTCCTGAATCTATACATCAGGTCTCATCTCTCCTGCTTTTCAAATCTATGCTAAAAGCTCACCTCTTTGAGGCTGCTCTTGGATCCTAATTCCCTTGTTTTCCTTGTGTCTCCTTTCCTTATTTGAACCCCTTGTTTCTCTTATATTTTACTGTCTGTCTTGATTAGATTTAAGCTCTAATGAACAGGACCTGCCTTCTATATGTTCTTGTACAGTGCTGCATATGCCATGTAGTACTATATAAATGAGTGGTAGTAGTAGCAGTAGTAATAGATGCTGGATGCAGAGGGAGGGGGATAGAGAGGCAGCAGGGATAAAATTGAAGTGGGGGGCCAGGGAGATAAAGGGAGTTACTGGATGGAGGAAGGAACATAGGGAGAAGCAAGGAGGAGTGATGTAGTGGTGATGTTGGCCGGGGGTTATAGGGAGACTGGGAAAATGCTGGACTCGGAGAGGGGAGATGCTGGATACGGAGTAATAAAGGAGAAGGAAATGCAGGACATGTGGTAATAGGGAAAGTGGAGAAGATGGGCATGGGATAAATAGGTTGAGAAAGAGACAGATGCTGGACATGGGAGTAATAGGGAAGGGAAGGGATGGTATGGTATGGAGATGGGGTAGATGCTGATTGCAGGGGTATAGGAAGGGATAGGGCATACAGGGAAGGATAGGGGGAGAGAGAGTGGAGGTACTAGATGGAGGGAAGAGACAGCCATAGAAAAAGAGAGAGAGACTGAATGGGGGGTGGGGTGAGAGATATTAGATATGGTGGAGGAGAGAAAGTAAGCAAAAGACTGGGGAATAATGAACTAGAGAAGAGCTGGGGAATGGAAGGACTGGGGTGAAGGTTCAAAAGCGGTAGGTAGATGACAAAAAAAAGAGGGAAATTGAGAAATGGATAGTAAGGAGTAGTGAAATCTGGGTAGACAGAAAGAGAGAAAAATAAATGGAAGAAAACTGAAAGAAAAAAAATCTAAATCCAAGATGGAAGGAAGTGAAGGAAACTAAAGGAGAGACAAGAATGGCAGATGGACTAGAGACCATAGAAAGAGAGCTAAGAGAAGACAGAGGAAAGCAGAATCCTCAGATCGGAACCAGCATGATCAGAGAATAAAATGATCCGACAACAAAGGTAGAAAAAATAATTTTATTTTCAATTTAGTGATTTGACTTTGTGCTATCTTTATATTTTACATAGTATGGGAACTGCATCTCTTTTATTTCTCTGGTATTGCACCACATACGGAGTCTGGCTTCTTGGGGTTTCAGTTTAATTTTTGTCTACATATTTTTATTTTTGCTTTAGATTGTGGTCACTTATTCTGTACTTGGTGAGGATCTGTGTTCTGAGTGCTGACAGAGGCCAGGTGTTCTGTTAACATGGAGTTTGTATGTAGGGATCTGTACTGTAGTAATTTCACTTGTTCAGCTTTTCAAATGGGTATATGGATGGTCTAGGGCCTGCTGCAGTATTTATAGTGCTGCTTTTTTCTGGGTAGGCCCCTTATATGAGTTTTGGAAGTTTATACTGGTATGGTATGGTAGATTTGGCCTTGTAGCTCTTTGGTGGAGTTTGTAGGGTTTTATATTGGTTCACAATATGCCTGCTACTGGAGAATGCTTATGTTGTTAGTGAGATGACCAGAATCAGATTTTTTTTAAATATATTGAGTTCTGTGGATGAATGTCCTACTTCTGCTCTGCACCCATTGTTGAGGGAAAGGTTTCTGTGGATGCAGAAACACTGTTCACCTCTGCTACAGTAAGCTCTATTGTATTTTGCCTCTGCTGTTGCTCTCTTGCTGCTCTCCCCCCCCCCACCCCCCCACCCCCAATCATATCTGCTATCCCTGTGCATTGGGAATAGCATCCTGCACCATCATTCCCCTGTTTATCTGGTTACCAATTGTGTGGTCTTTGCAATTTGGTTCTTTGCATTTCTTCACTGCCCTTTTCCTCTTCTAGCCTCTCTGCACCCTCGCATCTTTTACTCTGCCTTGTTCTCATGAATTTTTGTTCTCTATGATCTAAAACTCTCCTGGTTCAGGATTTGATTGTTAACATTCTCTCAACATTCTATTCATCACCAAGACTTGGATGAAGGAGGGTGAGAACCCTCTCCTCAGTCGCTGTCTTCCCCTATCCTCCACTTTCTTTTCTTCTACTCCCCCACATCCTCTACTTTCTTCTCTTCTACTCCCTCCTTCTTCTATCCATCCTCACCTCTGGGATGCTCTGCTTCTTGCATTAACCAATATTTCTCTCCTTGTGATCCTAGGTGATTTCAATATTCATTACCATGCCCCCACTTCTCCCCAGGACCGCATCTTTCTTACTCACCTCCAGGATCTCGCACTTTTGCAACACATTCTTGCCTCAACACACACCACCAGTCACACCTTGACCTGGTCATCATCCCCTACGATTCCTCCCTGCTTCCTTTCTCCATCTCTGCTACCCCTTTACCCTGGACTGACCACTTCTGCGTCACATTTTTTTCTCTTCTGTCCAATTCGTCTTTCCCTTCCTCTGCTTGTTTGTTCCCCTCCTCCGCTCCTCCTCGGTTTTCCCGCTATATTACTACTTCCACTCTTGAACACTGCCCCTCTTCTGATGCTCTCCTCGTCCCAGGCTTTGCCTCTCTCTCCTCTGACACTCAGGTTGCCACCTGGAAATCTTCCCTGTCCTCCGCTCTGCTCTCAATCAGGTTGCTCCCCTCCATCCTCTTGTTCCTTGGCACTCTAAACACCATCCCTAGTACCACACTGGTCTTCACTTGCACCATTTCTACCTTTTCTGTTTGGAGCGGTTGTGGAGAAAGCATTGTACCCCAGACTCCTTATGTCACTTTCAAGATTGTCACTCCCACTACCATACCCTCATCCACGATGCTAAAAGGTCATACTATACTAATCTCATTGCTATTTTCTCTAACTCTTCCACCAGTTATATTCCATCTTGAGGTCTCTCTCCATGCCATCTACTTCACTCCCCTCCTTCCCACACTCCTCATCCCCTGACTCTGCTCAGCTTGCATCCTTCTTCCAAAACAAGATTCAGTCCCTTCACTAATCCTTCCCAGCTTGCCTACCTCCACTTCCTTCTTCCCCTCCTCCCTCCCCTCCTTTGCCCTCCATCCTCTTATATACCTGGTTTACCTTTCGCCCAATCTCTTCCACCAAACTACTCAAGACACTCACTACCTCTCATAAGACCACCTGCTGCTCTGACCCCATTCCTTCCTCTTGGCTGACTGAACCGTCCCTCGCCCTTCTCCCCCAATCCTTACTATTCTCAATATTAGTTTCACTTCTGGCAGTCCCCCTGCCTTTGGAAACAAGCCTTAGGTCGTCCCCTCCTTAAAAAGCCATCCTTAGACCCTGCTAATCCTTTACATTTATTGTCCTGTATCCAATCTCCTATTCCTCTCCAAGATGCTGGAAAAGTTTATATTCTCACAACTTTCCACACACCTTGAGTCCAACCACTTCTTACACCTCCGCCAATCTGGCTTTAGACCCAGGCACAGTACTGAAACCATTCTCTTGTCCTTTCTTAATGAACTGCACATTTCACATGACTGGAGTGCCATTTATTTGGCAGTGGCTTTGGATCTCTCTTCAGCCTTCGACCCTGTAGATCACTTTACTCTTTTGGCTCATCTCCGTGAGGCTAGGGTGCATGGGACAGTTTGCTGGTTTCACTCTTTTCTCTCATCCCGATCTTTCTCTGTTGTTTCTGCAAATTTCTCCTTTGCGCTCACTCCCCTTCCCTGTGATGTGCCACAGGGTTCGGTTCTTGCCCCTTTTTAATATCTTTCTGTCACCCCTTACTCTTCTTATCCAGCAACTCAATCTGTCGGCATATTATTATGCTGCCAATATTATCCTGCTTTATAACACCAGCCCTACTGCCCCTGATCTATCACCCTTAAACACGTGCCTCTCACAGGTTGCCCATTGGCTTTCTTCCTATTTTTTGCACTTCAGCCCATCCAAGACAGCTGCCATTTGGTTTACGTTTGGTATTCCCAGCCCTTCCTTAGCCCCTCCCCTACTTGATTCCCCAGTTCCCCTGATGTCCACTTTGCATTATCTAGGCATTGCTCTTGAAGCCTCTCTGTCATTTCACAAACACTTCTCATTGCTTGTCCATCGCTCCTTCCATGTACTCAGAAAAATTCATGCTGTCTTCCCTTTTTATCTCTCCGCTGCTCTGACTCCTCTCAAGCTCTCTCCCTCCTTATGTCACATCTTGATTATTGCAACATTGCATTTGCTGGTCTCCCCCAATTCCAGCTTCACTGCCTTCAGTTTCTCCAAAACATCACTGCCCAGATCATCTCGCACACTGCCCACACGACCACATCACCCCCCCCCCTCTCATCCACCTCCACCGGCTTTCCATTAGATGTTGCATTCAATAGAAAATCCTTATTCTGGATCACACATCCTTCCACACAAGCACTCCACTCTATCTGTCCAATATTCTTCGCCTCTATGCTCCCCCCCCTCCCCATGTTCTGCGCCTACTCCACGCCAATCATTTACATCTTCCCCCAGCAATCGTGCCCACCTGCAATCCACCCACAACTCCACCTTCTTCTTCCTCGGTCCCGCCCTCTGGAATGCCCTACCTCCCACCCTCCATCTCAAGCCTTCCTTCCAGAAATTCAAGTCCTTACTCAAGATACATCTATTTCAATCCGCTTTTGACGTCTAGCCCTCCCTCACTTGACTTTTTCTCCCATCTCCTCCTCCCCTCTCTCTCTTCCCTCTCCTATTTTCTGTATAAGTGTTCTATCCTTTCCTGTCCATAAACTGGAGTTCTTTTCTTCCTATATTAGCAAGTCAAAATTTTGTTTGTACACCACCCTGATGCCTGCAAAGGTGTGGTATATTAAGTCACGATAAAAAAGGATAAAGAAAAAGCAAGAACCATAACGCAGTTTATAACAAATTAAAATGAATTATAATGTTATAATTTGTTGTTATAAACTGCGCTGGGATTCTCACTTTTTATTTTAGTTCTTTGGTGTGAATTTCCTTTGTTTTTTGTGGAATATATATTTACATTTCATTCCTGACCACCTACAACTTTCCTTGGTTCATGCTTTGTACATTCCATGTCCCAATATGTAAGACATCTTTGCAGCTTTTGACCCTCATTTGATGCGCAACTACAATACATCAGCAGTCAGACGTCCTGAAGGCTTTGATCCAACCACATCATAAATGCTGGCTTTACACTGAAAAGTCTTCCGCTTCTCCCCAGTTGCCAGTTGAGTGTCTTCCAGCACTATAGTGAAAGGAGAAGTACTACAATGCAAGGAAATAGAAGCAGAAACTATTAGAGGAAGAACTAGATCAGCTTTCCTAAAGGTATGAGAGTTAAAGAAAAAGTTCCAGCCTCGAATTGGAATGTTACAAGATGCTCAAGGTTCTATGTTGAATAATGCTGAGAAGATCAAGAAAAGGTGGAAGGAATATATAGAGTTTTTATATGATAAAGATCAAGTAGACCAACAGTCGTTTCAACCTGTACCTTATGATCGGGAACCATTGGTGATGAAAGAAGAAGTTGAAGCAGCATTGAAAGCCTTATCAAAGAACAAAGCACCAGGCATTGATGGCATTCCCATTGAAGTATTACAGCAATCTGATGCAGCTGTTACCATACTTATAAGGCTCTATCAGGAAATTTGGAAGACAACATCATGGCCAGCTGACTGGAAAAGATCTATGTTTATACCTACTAAAGAAAGTTGATCCAACTAACTGTGGAGATTATTGCACAATTGCTCTGATCCCACATGCCAGCAAGATTCTACTGAAGATTATTCAGCAGAGACTACAACCATACCTGGAACGAGAACTGCCTGAAGTGCAAGCAGGGTTCAGGAAAGGGCAAGGAATGAGAGACATCATCATGGATGTGAAATGGATACTTGAAAAGACAAAAGAATACCAAAAGGTTATGTATATGTGTTTTGTTGACTACAGCAAGGCTTTTGACTGTGTAAACCATGAGAAACTCTTGTCACATTAAGAAGCATCGGTATACCAGAACACCTGATCGTTCTCTTGCACAACCTTTATATTGATCAAGAAGCAACAATTTGAACGGAACAGGGAGAAATAGAATGGTTTAAAATCAGCAAAGGTGTACGACAAGGCCGCATACTTTCCCCCTACCTGTTTAATTTATATGCAGAACAAATCATCAGAGAAGCATGACTGTATGAAGACAACAGAGGTCTGAAGATTAGTGGGAGACTCATCAACATCCTTCGCTATGCTGATGAAACCACATTACTGGCTGAAAGTGAAAACGATCTGAAACATTTGCTTCTCAAGATCAAGGAACATACTCTTAAAATGGGCCTGCACCTTAATGTAAAGAAGACAAAGAGCCTGACAACTGGCAAACTCAATAAGTTCATCGTTGAAGGAGAAGAAATTGAAATAGTGGACAACTTTAACCTGGGAGTGGAGGAGTAGCCTAGTGGTTGGGGCAAGGTACTTCAGGCTGGAAGGTCGGGGGTTCAAATCCCACTAGAGGACAGCAACCTTGGGCCGGAAGGACTGGGGTTTCTAGTCCCACAGATGCTCCTTGTGGTCTGTGATAAGGAAGCTTATCATAGCTCAGGTAGGAGCTATAAAAAAGATGATGTGACTCTGAACAAGCAACCTGTCAGTTCTGGTAGAAGCAAGAAAACAGAGTTTTCACATAAAAGACAACCAGTCCCAGAATGCACCAGGTTTCCAGCAGCTATGAGAGGGGCTGAAGTGAGAAAACGTGTGTGCAATCAAGAGAGCTATGAGGTAATCCCTAAGCACTCAACTCAAAGGGCAGGACCTGATTCAACACAGCTGCACTGTGTTAGGGAAGAGCACACATTAGGACAGAATAAGAATAGAGCTTATTCTTCAGATAATAGCTTCAGACACAGATACAGCAACGGCTACAAGCTCAAGCACCAGTATCACTTGGAGAAACAGAAGCCAAACCAAGCGGATAGAGAAAGAAGGAAATTCTCTGGAAGGAAGAGAAGAAAGCCCATTGGAAGGTCTGGGAGAGTCCAAGGCAGTACCCATACTGGGAGGTATTCCAAATGCCAGCAGAGTCCATTGGACTGGAGTCAGCCAGAGGAATGGAATGGCAGAGATAAGAATCACCAGTGGCTACCTGGAAGAGAGAAGGCTGCACGTGGAAAGGACTTTCAGACCAAGGCCAGAAGGTATGTGAGAGGAGATCCAGTGTCCAGGGATCAAGATTGGAAGGCTGGACATCAGAACTGGATTACATACTGGCCAGGCTATACAGAGAGGAATTATGATAGCAGGAGAGGCTCAGGTATGAACACTGATCCAGACCCTATCTATAATAGTGAATGGCAGCAAGGGAATAAGCATTCTCATGATAGTGCCTTAATGAAAGACTCGTCTGTGCCAATGTATGATAGTGACCCTATGCTGATTGATGAAGGGGGAGATACAGCAGATGAAACTATTCATTACATGGACTGTTCTCTATCTAAATGCTATTGCTAGCTTTCTGTGAGCAAACACCTCAGCCATCACAAAGAAACCTAACTTTGTTCTTTATTTCCACTGCAAACAGCTCTTAAAGCAGGATTTGGGTTCACACAGTAGCAGCCAGCCAGCTAAAGGCTTTCAGCTGGTCAATTGATAGTAATTAAAGCTGCACCTGATTGTGTGTGTGAGCAAGGGAGAATCACTGCTGGGATCTGCGTGGAAAATAAGCAGAAGTTAACCTAACAAGCAAAGTTCATTTATTTCTTTGTGCCTTTTTCATTTGGTAATTATTTGCTAAGAAAACATTAGCCTGACAAGCTGAAGGTTGTTTTTCTGATTTGCTTTGTGACTTTATGTTATCCATTTAAACACTGCAAGCAAGTAACCTCATTTATATTGCTACCAAGCATATTTGTGCTGGGTGAATTAAACCCCATCAATAAAAGAAGTATTTTATTGGCCTTACCACTGGTATCACAACTCAATTATTGTCTTCAGCTGTGTTTGGGAGTGAAAGAACTACATTACCCACAATACCTTGCAAGAATCATATGAATATATGCATCGTCAAGATTGTGTAAGTTCTCACCCTAGGCAGCCGTCTGACAGGTCTTAGGCAAGCCACTTAACCCTCCATTGCCCATGTTCCCTGTAAGTATTAGTGTATGTGTCTCTTATCCCCGCGTGTTAAATGTATCCCCCAATTGTGTGTTCTGACCGCTTTGGTTGAAGGATAGGGCGTTATACAAAACTGTTTAAATAAATAAATAAAAATAAACCTATTCAGATCAACTATTATTAAAGAAACAATAAACATTCAAGAAATCAGATGACGCTTTGCTCTTGGCAGAATAGCTATGAAGGACCTAGACAAGATTCTCAAGAGCAGAGATGTCTCTCTCCATACAAAGATTCAACTTGTTCAAGCCATGGTATTTTCAATAATGTCATATGGATGCAAAGGTTTGGACAGTGAAAAAGATAGACAGGAAGAAAATTGATGCCTTTGAATTATGGTGCTGGTGATGAATACTGTGTATACCATGGACTGCTCAAAGAACAAACCAGTCAGTACTAGAGGAGATCAAACCTAAGCTTTCTTTAGAAACTAAGATGCCAAGACTTCGACTTTCATACTTCAGACACATCATGCGAAGAGAGAGATAATTAGAGAAAGACATCATGCTTGATAAGGTAGAAGGTCAACACAAAAGAAGAAGGCCAGCAATAAGATGGATCGATACAATAATAGCAGCTATGGGTGCCATTCTGTCAACAATGAGCTGCCTGACTGAAGACCGAACACAGTTGAGGACAACTATCCAGAAGGTTGCCATGAGTCGACACTGACTCAAAGGCACTAAACAGCAACATATATTTACATTAACATCATGCTGGTCCAGTGTGCAGTTTCTGGAGTTATGTTGGGGTTGCCAAACCCTTCTTGGTGTTTATGATGGAGCGGAATATGTTGTGTTAGGGTCACAAAGTCCCTCTTGTTTTTCAGAGAGTGGGAAGTGCTGTGTAGGGGCCACTGAACCTCTCTCTTGTTTTTGTGAAGGTGGAAAATGCTGTGCTGGGGCGCCAAGTCACTCTTGTTTTGTGGAACTAGGAGGTGCTAAATGGGTGCTATTGAGCCCCTCTTGTTTGGAATATTTAGCAGAATGTTTCCTAAGCTCTGCACTAGTAAAATATCTGTGGGTCACATTACCAGCATGGGGCTGTTGGCTAACTGCAGGGAGGCAGTTACATCCCCCTGCAGTTACTATATTTCTATGTGGCAAAACTGCTGCCGGTGCAACTAAGACCACCCACTAAGATGGCCTTAGTTGCACCCACTCTACTTGTGCTGAGCTATTGTGTTAGTTTCTGCCAACAATGCAGATGTCTGCATGTTAGAGTTCTTTCTCTCACCTCACTCTTGAGTAAAGTACAATTTTGGGAAAGAAATTCTGAAAATCTAAGAGTAATGGGTAAAAGCATGGAACTTACTCCTTGGTCTGGCTGGAAAGTGACCATGTTATTCTTGCTTTTCTCTCACCAATGGCATCAGCTTCTAGTATGTCTGGCTCCCCATTGACCCCCTTTTCGCCGGATTTTGTGTTGCTGCTGCACCAGGCTTACTGTTTAAAGCAGAGCCTGGACAACAGTTCAGTACAAAGGGGGGGTACAATAAAAAAGTGGATGTGATCAAGTGACTGGTTTCCTGTCGGAGGATAGTCCTCATGGAGGGGACCCCCCACAAAAAGAGCATATGGAGGAAGACCTATGGGTAGAGAAAGTGTCTCCTCAGGTGGTTCAGAGGATCCTTTAGAGGGGCTGTCAGATCTCTGGGGGTAGGCAGTGGCTCCAGATTTGGAGGATGGTGAGATCCTTCCAGGGGAAGACCCTAATGTGGTGGTGGATCTTTAGGCAAGAGGAGCTGGCATCTCTCATTAGCCAGTCTCTTGCAGCACTTAGCATTGTCCAGGCACCACCGACGACAGAAGAACCCTTGGAGGGACCCTCTGCTGCAGGGTTTTAAATCATCTCAGGCCTTTTCCCAGTCCCTTGGGAAGTACTTCCCAGTTCTCCCCTCCCAGTACTTTCCAATGTCAACCGCCTTGCATTCCCACAACTGCCACTGGTGTCCATTCCCAACAGGTAGCTTTCAGTTTAAGGTTACAACCCAGAAGAGAGCTTTCAATTTAACTTTAAAACTCAGTGGAGAGCTTTCTGTTAAATTTAAAACCAATCATTTTAATGTAATAGTCAAGGCCTAGTATCAGCAAAGAGCTTTAATTTAAATCAAATCAGAGTATAACTTAGCATACAATGAAAAAGAGGGTCAGTATTCTTTGAGCAATAAATTGTTTCTAGAGACCTTTACAAAGAGGCCTTCTAGATAGGGGACAAGGGACCTGTGAAGCTGTTTTAGCTAGGTGTTAAAGCCAAGTGCCAGATCAAAGGGGTATTGTGAAAGACTCCCTCTTTCAAAGCAAGGGCTGTGTGAATCACTCAGGAAATTGATCACAGATTACCTTAGAAGCACAATACATAGTACTGTGTAGCAGCCAGCTTTTAATAAGTCTTCTTTCCCTCCCTCCCTCCCTCCCTCCCCGACACCCACCCCCCTTGGGTTAATCATAGCTTTATAGGTGCTTAAACCTCTTAAAGGGAAGGAGGTGCCATATTCACCCTCGGGTGCAGCTGTTTATCCTCATCAGGCATACATTAAGGATCTGAGATCAATTAATCTTGAAGTTAACAAAGTCCATGAAATGTATTAGGTATAGTTTTATTAGTAAAAGTATACCCAGAAAACCTAAGTAAGTAAACAACTTAAATACCTAAACACAACCTTAAAACTAAGATGCAGACAGCAGTCCAGCAGCGAGATGGGGGTTTTCCAGTCTTTTGCATTGAATGTCACGTATGATTTTCTCCCAGTTGGTGAGGGGTCTTACATGTGCATTAGGTGCAAGGAGCTCTTTGCTCTCAGGGAACGAGTCCAACTTGGAGGACATAAGGAAGACAGAGAGGTACATAGACAAGACCTACAAGGATATACAGTAGTACTGAAGTCCCACCTCCAGTCTGGCAGCATTCTTGTTGCCATGGATGAGAGAGGTCACGTGACAGTAGAGCATCACCCTGATGTGACAGGAAGTGATCCTGTAGTTAGGACCTGTCCTCCAGGTGATGTAAAATCCTCTCACACTGAGGAGGTTTCTCCAGGGCCATGTGCCCACAAGGGAAGAGTTAGGACAGCCATTATAGTTGGTGAATCAATCATTAGACATGTAGATAGCTGGGTGTCTGGTAGATGTGAGGATCACCTGGTAACATGCCTGCCTGGTGCAAAGGTAGCAGACCTCACACGCCACCTAGACAAGGTCTTAGCGCTGGGGAAGAGTCTGCTGTCTTGGTACATATCGGTACCAATGACATAGGAAAGTGTGGTAGGGAGGATCTGGAGGCCAAATTTAGGCTTTTAGGTAGGAAGTTGAAATCCAGAACTTCCAGGATGGCATTGTCCAAAATGCTTTCCATTCCACGTGCAGGACCCAAAAGGCAGGCAGAGCTCTGGAGTCTCAATTCGTGGATGAGACGATGGTGGAAGGAAGAGGGTTTTGGATTTGTTAGGAACTGGGCAACGTTCTGGAGAAAGAAGGGGCTTTTCAGAAGAGACAGGCTCCACCTTTACTAGGATGGAACCAGGCTGCTGGCATTAACTATTAAAAAGGAGATAGAGCAGCTTTTAAATTAGATAATAGGGGAAAGCCTACAGTCACCCAAGAGTGCATGGTTCGGAATAATGTATCCTTGAAGGATACTAGCAAAAGATAGAAGATAGGGCATATTGACAGAGAGGTTCCAATAAAGACAAAAGTAACCCAAATGCCCTTAAGTACAGAGCAGACAGAGATTAAAGATTCCAAATCACCCCTGTCTACCGATAAACAGATTAATATGAATAAAATGCAGCCTCTAAAATGCTTGTATGCAAATGCTAGAAGTCAAAACAAAAAGATGGGAGAATTAGAATATATAGCACTAAATGAGAGGTTAGATGTGATTGGTATCTCAGAGATGTGATCGAAGGAGGACATCCAGTGGGACAATGATACATGGGTACAAACTATATCGTAATGATATAGCAGATAAAATTGGTGGAGGGTTGCACTCTATGTTAGAGAGGACATTGAGTCACAAAGGATTAAAGTTTTGCAGGAAACAAAATTCATTGTAGAATCTCTATGGATTGAAATTCCATGTAAAAAGGGGAAGGGGAAGGCGATGGCAGTGGGAGTGTACTATCAACTGCCTGGCCAGAATGAACAAATGGATGATGAAATGCTCAAAGAAATCAGGGAAGCTAACAAAAGTTAAAGCACAGTAATAATAATGGGTGATTTCTATTACCCCAGTATCAACTAGGTCAGTGTCAGGGCAGGATATGCTAGGGAGATAAAGTTTCTAGATGAAATAAATTACTTCTTCTTGGAGCAGCTGGTTCATGAACCGACCAGAGGGGAAGCCATTTTGGACCTAGTCCTTAGTAGATCAAAGCAACAAAAACTGAACTTGCTCCTAACCTACTAAACATAGTGAATCAATCTTACAGCAAGGTCTCATACCAAATGAACTCAAACTTATCGCAATCCGTCCCATATTAAAGAACAGAACCCTGAACAAAGATGACCCAACTTCCTATAGACCCGTTGCCAGTGTCCCATGCATAGCTAAAATCATTGAAAAAGTGGTCCAACTCCAACTTCACGATTTTATAGACATAAACGCACCCTTAGACGATCAGCAGTATAACTTTTGACCATTCCATGGGGTTGAAACACTTTTGCTAGCATTATTCGACACCCTCATCCGAGGAATGGACAACACAAAACAAGCATTTATCCTTGTTTTCTGGACATTAAATCCACATTTGACAATGTAGATCACAATATCCTTCTATCTAGACTTAGCCACATAGGTATAAAAGGAACAATTTGCAAGTGGTTCAAATGATACTTATCCGACCGTGCCCAATACATGCAATTAGAACATGAAACATCCACGACCTTCTTGCAAGAAAAGGGAATTCCCCAAGGCTCTGCCCTTTCAGGTCTCCTGTTTAATTTTATATCTGCAACCCATATGCTCCATATTCAAAATGCACAATATAGGCTTTCATATATATGCTGACGATATCATGCTGTACTCCCCTCTAGACATAACAAACCCCAACTATGACAACCTATCAGTATTTCTCAAAGAAACAGAAAACTGGCTCCATTCAAATAATATGAGCATAAACTTCAGTAAAACGGAAGTACTATTTACATCAAGGAATGAATACTTCAAACCCCTCCCCCTCCCCAATCAACCTTCACAACACCACTCTCCCAGTAAAGCATGAAGTTAAATATCTAGAAGTCATCCTTGACAAGAACCCTCAACATAACCTCTCACATAAAGCAGATGGCCAGAACCGTATTTTTCATGCTAAGGATTCAACAACTAAGGCCTCTTATAAACTTAAATGACTTCAAATCAGTAGTCCAAGCTCTTATCATGCCACACTTTGACTACTGTAACAGCATATTATAAGGAACAACAACCCCCCCCCCTAAATATATTACAAATTGTTCAAAATGTTATAGCCAGAATTATATTTAAGGCTCGTCTATCAGACCGCATGATACCCATCTTGTACGAACTTCAATGGCTTCCAATTGCCAGTAGAATAAAATACAAAACCATAATGACCACATTTAAACTAATTAATAATATAACACCCTCTTATCTCACATCCCTAATCCACATCCACCAAGACTCCAGATCCAGAAGAAGAAATAATCAGAACACTCTCTCTCGGTTCCCACTTCATACCGTAAGACTAAACAAACAAGTAACAGGGCTTACACATATGTAGCTCCCACCCAATGGAATGCTCTCCATGAAGCCCTGAGGGAAATTAAAGACCTCCACATTTTCCAAAAGAATTAAAAACATTCCTTTTCATTGAACATTACAACAATCCCAATCCCAATCAAAATTCCAACTACATCCCCCCCACAGCACTCTATCTCTACCTCTCCCCAACCTAACCCCCACCCATCCCTCTACCTATAGTAGAACTCATTATATGCCAACAATCAAACTACTGTAAATATGACTCAGTTATCATGTACACTCATTATTATTCATAATGAGGTGCAAATTTTTCATAGTTGTAATGTAAATAGTTATTTGTTATAAACCCAACTTTTATGTTCAATGTATTTTAAGTTTCAATGTAAACCGCCCCTGTTCTCTGGAAGGGGTGGTATAGACAAAACGCCCCTTGCAGAGATAAATAATAATAAAATAGTGGAACACAAGATCTGGTGCAAGAGATAAGGGTGTTGGGGCCTCTTGGCAATAGTGATCATAGCATGATTGCCTTTGATTTAATAAATGGAGGAATGATGGCAAGGAAATCCACAGTACTACCTTTTAACTTTCAAAAGGAGACTATGATAAAATGAGGAAAATAGTTAAGAAAAAACTAAAAGGAGTAGTTGCAAAGGTTAAAGATTTACATCAAGCATGGATGTTGCTTAAAAATACTATTTTGGAAGCCCAGACCAGCTGTATTCCACGCTTTAAGTAAAATGGAAGTAAGTCCAAAAAACTGCCAGCATGTTTTAAAGATGAGGTCAGAGAGGTTGTTGTTGCCAAAAAAGCATCTTTAAGGAAATAGAAAAAGGAACCAAATGATGAAAACTGAAAATACCATAAGCACTGGCAAGTTAGATGCAAGACATTGATAAGGCAGGCAAAGAGAGAATTTGAGCTTGCTGTGGAAGCAAAAAGGCATAATAAAGACTTTTTCAAGTGCATTTGCACCAAAAAAAAAACCGTGAGAGAGGCAGTTGGACCATTTAGATGACAGAGGGGCACTAAGAGGGGACAAGGCCATAGTGGAGAGACTGAATGAATTCTTTGCTTTGTTCTTTACTGAGGAAGATGTAAGGATTTTACCCATAACTGAAGTGGTATTTAAAGATGATGCCACAGAAGAATTGAAAGAAATATTGATACACTGGGAAGAAGTATTACAAGTATTTGATAAACTGAAGAGTAGCAATTCACCTGGACCAGATGGTATACATCCAAGGGTGTTGAAAGAACTGAAATATGAGATTGCAGACCTACTATTAGAAATCTGTGAACTATCATTAAAATCATCTGTGATACCTGAAGATTGGAGGATGGCCAATGTAACGCCAATTTTTAAAAAGGGATCCAGGGGTGATCCAGGAAACTACAGACCGGTGAGCCTGACGTCAGTACTGAGAAAAATGGTAGAAACCATTATAAAGAACAAAATTACTGAACATGTAAATAGTCATGGTTTAATGGGAGACAGCCAAACATGACTTTAGTCAAGGAATGTCTTGTCTTACTAATCTGCTATGTTTTTGGAAGGTGTGAATAAACAGGTAGACAAAGGTGAGTGGGTTGATATAGTGTATCTGGATTTTCAGAAAGCCTTTGACAAGGTCCCTAATGAGAGACTCTTGGCAAAATTAAAAAGTCATGGGATAGGAGGCAGTGTACTATTGTGGATCAGGAACTGGTTAAAAGATAGAAAGCAGAGGGTAGGGCTAAATGGCCAATTTTCCCAATGAAGAAAGGTGAATAGTGGAGTATCCCAGGGATCTGTGCTGGGTCTGCTGCTTTTTAACATATTCATAAATGACCTGGAAATGGGAATAACAAGTGAAGTAATTACATTTGCAGATGACACAAAATTATTCAAAGTTGTTAAAACCCATGAGGATTGTGAAAAATTGCAACCTTGATAAATTGGAAGACTGAACATCCAAATGGCAGATGAAATTTAATGTGGATAAGTGCAAAGTTATGCACCTGGGAAAGAATAACCCAAACTATGGTTACACGATGCAAGGTTCCACATTAGGAACCGCCACCCAGGAAAACGATTTAGGCGTCATTGTGGATAACATGTTGAAACCATCCTCCCAGTGTGTAGTGGTGGCCAAGAAAGCAAATAGAATGCTAGGAATCATAAGGAAAGGAATGGAGAATAATACAAAGGATATTATAATGTCTCTGTATTCCATGGTGCGACCGCATCTAGAATATTGTGTGAAGTTCTGGTCGCCGTATCTTAAAAAGGATATAGCGTTATTAGAAAAGGTACAGAGAAAAGCCACCAAAATGGTAAAGGGGTTGAAAGGAAACACCTATGAAGAGAGGCTAAAAAGGTTAGGGCTCTTCAACCTGGAAAAGAGATGGCTGAGGGGAGGTATGATAGAGGTCTATAAATTAATGAATGGAGTGGAACGGGTAAATGTAGATTGATTTGTTTATGCTATCTAAATATAGAAAGATTAGGGGACATGCAAAGAAACTACAGTGTAACCTATTTAAGACTAATAAGAGAAAATATTTTTTTCACTCAATGTGTAATCAAACTCTCGAATTCATTACCGGAGGATATAGTAAAAGTTGTTAGTGTAGCCAGGTTTAAAAAAAGGTTTGGACCAGTTCCGGGAGGAGAGGTTCATAAACCATTATTAAAGGGGACCCGGTAAATCCACTGCTTGCCCCAATACAAGCATTGTGGAACCTGTGTCTTTTGGGGAAAATTCTAGGTACTTGTGACCTAGATTGGCCACTGCTGGAAACAATTTGATGGGCTTGATGGACCTTGGTCTGACTCAGTATGGCATATCTTATGTTCTTATGCCAATCAATCCAAGGAAGGCGCAAACCTCTTTCTTCAATTTCGGGGTGGGGACCTGGGCAATGGCATCCATCTTCCATAGTTGAGGTCATACCTGCCTATTCCCAATTAAATATCCCAGGTAATGAACATCCCGACCTCCCAGAAACATATCTTGAGATTGGCCAGATGGTTCAGTCTCTGTTTTAAATGACGATGTCACTAAGGTATACAGCCACATACTCCTCGTGCTGTCTCAATAGGTGGTCAACTAGGCATTGAAATGTAGCAGGAGCCCCGTGTAATTCAAAGGGCAGTACTGTAAACTGGAACAGACCTTGCGGTGTCAAAAAAAACAGTCTTCGGCTTGGCAACTGGAGTTATGGGCATGTACCTGTATCCCTTGGTCAGATCATAGATTGATATAAAGCATGCTCCAACAAGTCGCTCGCTTAGCTCATCTACTCTGGGCATGGGATACGCTTCCAGTTTAGATGCTGCATTTACTCTCTGGAATTCAGTGCAGAATCTGATGCTTCGATCGGATTTAGGAACCTAGACAATGGGTGATGATCAGTCACTGGAAACAGGATACTGGGCTTGATAGATCTTGGCCTGACCCTGTAAGGCATTTCTTATGTTCTTTTGACTCTTCTATAAATCCCAGATTAAGCTTCTCTTCCAGCTCTCTTCCAGATTCCAGTGGATCAAACCTTCTAAATCTCTTCTCTGGGCATCAGAGAGCTGGTCAATCGGGATTACACCAAATTACGCCCAGCACAGTGTTCTTCTTCCAAGGTTTCCCTTACCACATCTATATGCCTCTTGGCCATCTTCCGAAGAGCAACTCAAAGGCGATATACCACATGAGATTCTGAGGTACCTCGCAGATGGCAAACATCAAATAAGGTAGGCGAATGTTCCAATTCATCCCATCCTCCTGCACAAACTTTAACATCTGTTTCAGAGTTTTATTGAATCACTCAATGAGGCCATCTGTCTGTGGGTGATATACTGAGGTTCGCAGCACACACTTGCTTCATCACCTTGGATACAAAGAGTGCTCCTTGATCTGTGAGGATTTAATTGGGTATTCCCACCCGCAAGAATACTTCCCAGAGGGCATTTGCGATCATAGTAGTCTTCATATTCCTTAGAGCGAAGGCCTCTGGGTATCGGGTAGCGTAGTCCAGTATGACTAAAATATACTTTTTGCCTCGGGTGGATTGCTCCAAGGGTCCTACAAGATCCATGGTCACTCTTTCAAATGGGGCTTCAATGATGGGCATAGGCACTAGAGAGGCAGGTTAGATTCTGGCAGGGTTATGAAGTTAAAAATAAAAAAAACCTTCTCACTCCAATTATATCACAAATTATTATGCAGTTTCAAAATGTACTTACAGTATATATATAATTATGGTTTCTTAACAAAACATATGAAGAAGGCCTCAGACTAATTTGGCATAAATCTCAGACTATTGTCTGTATGTAAATGCCTCTTTGCATCAATGACCATTCTTCATATCCAAAAAACAGCATTTAGAATTACATCAGTTTTAGATGGAAAGTGTAACTTTTTTGGTTTTTGACATATTATCTCCACTCTGAAGAAAGACCTAATAGGGATTGTTTCATCACAGGGTTATGAAGTTGGCAGGTGGGGAATGACTGGCAATACAACTGCACCTGTTTATGAACCCCAGGCCAGGAAAATTGGACCAAAGCATGCTCTAGTATTTTCTCCACCCCCAGGTGTTTCCTTAATAAATGGCTGTGGGCCAATAACACCTGCTGACGATAGCTCCCCAGCCCTCTTCCCCCTCTAGGGCAACCTCGGATACTCTGTATAATAAATCTTCCTTTAGCACAAAATAGGGAAAGTTTCTTGCAGAGGACTCTTGGTTACCTACTGGAACCCCATCCACCTCCAAAACCTGCTCTCAAGCATGTTTAAGGGACTCTTCCTCTTGCTGGGCCCTTCTGAAGCTCTCTGGGTCTTCCCCCAGCCCCTACTCTAGGAAGGGGACAATTGTATTTGGTTCACTACCGCTGAACCCTGAGCTATCCCCAGGTGTTTCTTCCCTAGGCTCTCCCTCTCTGGATCCCTCTCTGGATCCCTCCCCCATAGCGACCCGCAGATTCTATTGGTAGCATAGCTTTTCCTGGAGACACTAACTCGGGGACTTAGCAGACTTGGGATTCTCAACATATAGATCCAGGTCTTCCAGGGGGAAAATCTCTAGGAAATCTTCCTGATCCAACTTAGTGGAACCATAAGTTAGCTGGGCCCATATCATTCCGAAGTTTGGGTAGTATAGGCTGATCACCACTGGATACGGGAGCTAAGGCAGCACCACAATCTCGAACGTGGCTTGTCCTGCTGGAGTCTTAAGTGAAACCTGTGCCGTTGGATACTGCTTTTGGTTTCCATGTACACAGGCCAGTGTTACTGTCTTTGCACAGTCATTTAGAAATTGGTTTATGGTTTCCCAGCAAATGAGGGCCCACACATTCCCAGAGTCTATCAAGGCCTGGAGGTGGGTTCCCTTGAGCTCCACTGAAATCACAAAGTTCTGTGCCCCGGGGTGGGGAGTGTCCATTAAGGCGCAGGTGTGAAGGGTGATTAGGTTGACATCCATGGGTTCTTCCATACCCAGGGGCTATTCCCAAGCAAAGTGTCCCCGGGCTCCACACCTAAAACAGGTGAATGGGTCGTGGCTGAGGCCATGCCCTTGCCCAGGAGGTGACTTTGTGGGTTGTAACATGGGAGCCAACAAACATTCCAGCTTCCCCTTCTGTCATCTTGGGCTGATGGGTGACTTCTTCCCCTTCTCACTGTCAGCTTCAGTAACTGGCTGGGCTTCATGATACCCCTCAGTTACAGTTACAGTTTATTCTATTTGATATACCACTTATAGCAGTGCAACTAGGCAGTTTACAGGAGAAATAAGGGGGGAGCGAACAGAACAAAACCCAGGTTAGGGAAGGAAGAACAAACCAACAAAAGAAGGGATGGAGGGCCAAGGTTACAGAATAGTGACAATTAACAGTAACATAGGCTATTTCCAGTGCACATTCCAGTGTAAGCTTGGGAAGCTGATGTGCCCACTGTTTCATCGGGGCAGTCAAATCCTCCAAAAACTGCTCCAATAGCACAATCTTGGCTATCTTGGGCTCAGTTTTTCCCTTTGGTTGCAGCCACTTCCATGTGAGATCCTTTAACCGACAGATGAACCTCTGAGTGCTCTCTTTTATCTGGAGCCCCTCCTTTCTGAATCGTTGGTTGTAGGCCTCTGGGGTACAGCTGGCCCGTTCCAGTATGGCAGACTTGACAACTGCATGCATAACTCTCCCGTCTGGGTTGGCATCCTGTAATGCAGCCTGACTGCTGCCCATCAGAAGATTCCCCAGATAGGTAGTCCATGTTGCCTCCAGCCACATGGCCATGCATGCGTTTCGTTCAAAGTTCACCAAAAAATGGTCTCATTCATCTTCTCAAAAAACAAAAACCGCCTAAGGGAAAAAACTAATACAACCTACCTAAAACCCCTTAGTAATCATCCATATCACTTCAATTTATAAACATCAAAAAACTTAACACGAGGCCTACTCACAAACACTCAATAAAGCTCAAACGGACCTCAGGTTTTGCTCACCCCTACATTTGGCGAAATTCATCACCATAGGGAAATGGCAGACCCTCACATCGTGGGCCCCACAGCTTATATATCTCTCTTCATATTATCATAAATATTTAAGATTCAATTAGCTCAATCCAAAAATTACTTTGAGATTCATACCACATAGAAACACATAAAAACAATACACCACATACAACACAATCACTGCTATGGAATAGAAGTGTCTGCTCTACTTCCTCTTCATTTACAATAAAGCCCGAACTGCTTCAACGCAGCTAAACAAACATATGATGTTATCTTCTTCATCAAACAGACTAAATTCCACACTTCAAAAACATATGCGGTTACAGCTGCTAGACATCCAGTCACCATTCAGACATCCTTCAATGTCAATTTCAATTCCCTGTAAAAAACAAGGTTACACTCTCAATGATGAAAAATTTTGCATAACATTCAAAGAAAGCAATCCGGCACTTATCTGTAAATAATCTGCCATCAACGCATCCAAGCAGCTACCAGCAGCCTACTATTGTACCAACACAGTAGTCATCATCCACACAGTCGTCATCGTCCGACAAAAGCTTTTGTTTCGCCTTCAGGCTTCATTAGGAACACGACTACATTTGATACACCATTACACCACACGCTAAAAATTTTATCCGGACATCCAAGGTGTCTCTAAAGAAATGCATTACCACAGCATCTGAAGTCACTAAATTTAAACCACCTTACACCAATCAGCACGCCAGCTACCATTCTGACCTCACATTCTCAACAACTTTATTACACAACATAATGAGTGAATCATTTTAGGAAGACAAGACTTTCCTTGAATAAATCCATGTTGGCTTTCTCCCATTAAACCATGGCTATCTACATGTTCAGTTATTTTATTCTTTAGAATGGTTAGGCTGATTAGTTTAACTTCGGTGGTGAGTAAATTATTGGAAACGCTGCTGAAAGAGAAAATAGTGAGGTTTCTGGAGTCCAGCGGATTACAGGATCCGAGGCAGCATGGATTCACCAGAGGCAGGTCTTGTCAGACAAATCTGATTGATTTCTTTGACTGGGTGACCAGGGAGTTGGACCAAGGGAGAGCTCTAGATGTGGTGTATTTAGATTTCAGTAAAGCCTTTGACACTGTTCCTCACAGGCGACTTATAAATAAACTGAGCACCCTAGGGATGGACCCTAAAGTTACTGCTTGGGTTAGAAATTGGTTGGGTGGGAGGTGACAGAGTACAAGTAAATGGAGCTCACTCTGAGGAGAAGGATGTTACCAGTGGTGTGCCCCAGGGATCTGTCCTTGGTCAGATTCCACAGGTCTGTAAAAAACTTTTTTTCGAGAGCTGTTTTGGTTATTCCACGTAATCTTTATGTTTTTTGGTGCGCTGAATCCGAAAATGACCTCCATTTTGTTATAGGACATCACGTTTGCTGACAATTTAGGTAACTATGTTAAATAAGGCAATACCTCAAAATAAATGGAAATAGACTTATAAAATTAAAGTTTTATTACAATATTTTCATGAAAATCCTTTTTTGAACTGAAATGAACTCACCTACACACACTAAACTAGATTCTTCTTCCTTGTGAGGCTCCTCTTGGTGCATTTACGTTTGTGAGTAGCAGCTGGAATGTCTCTCTGAAGCATCCAACAGTAGTCTGCCATCATTGTAATGCTCCATTTTCCCTGGTATCTCCTTTCCATCTCTTTAAAGTCTTGGTGGAATCGTTCACCTTGTTCCTCACTCACAGCTCCCAAATTTTCAGGAAAGTAGTCAAGGTGGGACTGGAGGAAATGCACTTTCAAACTCATCAGGCAACCTAAAGCTAGAAATACTTTCAGCATTCGTCCGACGATCTTTTTGTAGTGAGGATCTTTGTTATTGCCTAAAACTTTTCTGTACAACTTCTTTAAATGCAATCCACCCTTCTTTTTGAGGATCCGTCATGGTATTGACAAACTCTTGATCAACTATAAGCCTTCTAATGTCTGGTCCGACGAACACACCTTCCTTCAATTTTGCCTCCGACAGGCCTGGAAACTCGGTGACCAAGTATTTGAAGCATTCTCCATCTCTTAGAAGTGATTTTACAGATTGCTTCATCAATCCCAATTTTATGTGGAGAGGTGGTAGAAGAACTTTATGGAAAGGTACCAAAGTTTCTCGGAGGACATTTTTTTCACCGACTGTTAGCACCCTCGGCTGCCAACTCTTCTTGGTCCAGTGATTTTGTCGGTCTCGACTGTCCCATAGACACAGAAAACAAGGATATTTGGTATACCCAGCTTGTTGCCCGAGCAGCATGCACAAGACCTTCAAGTAGTTTACGAAGAACCAATTCCAAGTTCTCGTAGGTTTCCTTCAAGTGTACGGAATGACCTACAGGTATGGAAGCGTAAAAACCGTTGTGGAGTAAAACTGCTTTGAGACTTCTTTTTGAAGAATCTATAAAAAGATGCCATTGCTCTGAATCATATTGGATTTTAAATTGACCCATCAGACCTTCAACATCGATGCAATAAACCAACTTGTCTTCCTGGGCGAAGTAAGGAACGAACTCCTTTTCATGATGTCTGAACCATGAAGATGACACTCCTGGCAACAATAAATTCCTGCTTTTCAGCCTTGATCCGAGTAACTCAGCGGCATCTTTGGGAAGATTCAAGTCTCTTACCAAATCATTCATCTCCTCCTGAGAAAACAATTTTGGTCTTGTATCATCTTCAAAGTCAGAACTTGATTCGTCATCTGGTTCAGGTATGACTTCACCTTCATCGGAGCTAGGTATCTCTTCCAAGGTAGCAGAGGGCTTGGGTACTGGTATATCTGTGCCATGGGGGATGGGACGAATTGCCGAGTGAAGATTGGGGTATGAAATGGAATGCTTCCATTTGGAATTAAACCCTTTCACATCGCATGAACAAAAGTAACAGTCGTCACTATGGTTCTTTTGCTCTCGCCATACCATAGGAATCCCATAACGGAAAGATTTTTTCTTACCCTTGAACTAGTTTCGGAGGTCCTCAACACACACCGTTTGCACACTTTGAGGCGCCCAGACTTTATCTTGATCTCCAATTTTTAGTCCAAAGTATGCAAAGTATACTTTTTTCACAAAGTCTGTAATATTCTGCTGTTGCTTCAACACTGTATATTCACCACAGATGAAACAGAAACTGTCTGGCGAATTAATACACCTTCGCGGAGCCATAACATAACGGTTGAAGAATGACGAGCTAACACGAATTGCGATGAAAAAGTGTGAACAGCCTAGAACCAAGAACCTGATGATGATTCATGCACAAGTGTGGCATGCAGGAGAGAGCAGCTCTGTGTCTGTACACGAGACGTCACAGTGCTGGCCACGCCCCCCTGCACTGACCGGAGCTGCTGCTATCTGCCCTGTGTCTCCCTCCACTGGATTCTTCAGGAAAGATTAACCCCTTCTACCATTAGAAGCACGGACTTAAAACTTGCTTAGCTTATGTATATATTGCTGACCATCAGATTTACAGTGCTATATTTTTTTTTACATAACTCGGACAACCCCTTTAAGGTTTTTTTGGCATTTTATGTCTCAAATGCACTTATGTGAATTAATTAATAGTAATTTGAATTAATTAATAGTAATTTGAAACAATTTGATAAATTTGAAGACAATTTTGCATGTTGTGGGCAAATCATGACGTCTAGGAGTTTTTTCAATATTTTATTTGTTTTCAGCGCACCAAAATACATGGAAATTAGATGAAAATAATCAAACAGCTTTTAGTCGCAGACCTGTGTTCTTTTTAACATCTTTGTTAGTGATATAGCGGAAGGGCTGTCGGGTAAGGTTTGCCTCTTTGAGGATGATACCAAAATCTGCAATAGAGTAGACACCAGGGAAGGTGTAGATAACATGAGGAGGGATCTAGCTAAGCTTGAAGAATGGTCTAGAATTTGGCAGCTGGGATTTAATGTTAAAAAATGTAAGGTCATGCATTTGGGCTGCAGCAATAAAAGGGAGCAATATAGTATAGGGGGTGAAGTACTTTTGTCCACTAAAGAAGAGCGGGACCTAGGCGTGGCTGTGTCTGATGATCTTAAGGTAGCTAACAGGTAGAAAAGGCGACGGCAAAACCTAGAAGGATGCTTGGGTGCATACGGAGAGGAATGGCTAGCAGAAAAAAGGAGGTGATACTGCCTCTCTATAAGTCTTTGGTGTGACCTCATTTGGAGTATAGTGTGCAATTCTGGAGACCGCACCTTCAAAAGGATGTGAACAGGATGGAGTCGGTGCAGAGGGTGGCTACTAAAATGATTAATGGTCTTCATTATAAAGTATATGAGGACAGACTTAAGGATCTTAATATGTACACTTTAGAGGAAAGGCGGGATAGAGATAATATGATTGAGATGTTTAAATACCTCCGTGGCATAAATGTTCAGGGAGAAAGCCTCTTTCAATTGAAAGCAAGTTCTGTTACGAGGGGACATGGGATGAGGGTGAAGGGAGATAGATTCAGGAGTGATATGCAGAAATATTTCTTTACGGAAAGAGTAGTGGATCCATGGAATAGTCTCCCAGTGGAGGTGGTAGAGATAAGGACAGTAACTGAATTCAAAAAGTGTGGAGGAGTGGCCTAGTGGTTGGGGCAAGGTACTTCAGGTCGGAAGGTCGGGGGTTCAAATCCCACTAGAGGACAGCAACCTTGGGCCGGAAGGACTGGGGTTTCTAGTCCCACAGGTGCTCCTTGTGGTCTTGGGCAAGCCACTTAACCCTCCATAGCCCATGTTCCCTGTAAAATAGTTATCTCCAAGTTATAATGCCCTGTTCAATGTAATTTCAGTTCGTTCAATGTAAACCGCACTGATGCAGAATAGCGCGGTATATAAGAGAATGTAAATAAATAAATAAATAAATAAATAAAAAAGCATGGGACAAACACAGAGGATCTCTAAAGGTAAAAAGTGGACTGTTGTAGTTGTTGATATGGAAGGATAGACTAGATAGGCCATGTGGTCTTTTTCTGTCATCATATTTCTATGTTTCTACCATTTTGTCTCGTACCGACGTCAGGCTCACCGTTCTATAGTTTCCTGGATTATCCTGGAACCCTTTTTAAAAATTGGCGTTGCATTGGTCATTCTCCAATCTTCGGGTACTATAGATGATTTTAATGATAGTTCACAGATTACTAATAGTATAGTAGGTCTGCGATCTCATATTTCAATTCTTTCAATGCCTTTGGATGTATACCATCCTGTCCAGGTGATTTGCTACTCTTCAGTTTATCAAATAGTTGTAATACATCTTCCCTGTTTATCATTATTTCTTTCAAATCTTCTGATACTTCTCCTTTAAATACCATGTCAGGCATGGGTTACTTCCCTACATCATCTTTAATAAAGACTGAAGCAAAGAATTCATTCATTCTCTCCACTATGGCCTTGTCCTCCATTAGCATCCTTTTTACCCCCTATCATCTAATGGTCCAACTGACTCTCTCACAAGTTTTTTTGCTGCAAATGTATTTGAAAAGCTTTTTAATATGCATTTTTTCTCCCATGGCAAGATTTTATTTTTCAAATTCTCTTTGCCTGCATTATCAATGCCTTGCATCTAACATTTGGCTCCTTTATTATTTCCTGAAAGATGCTTTTTTGGCTACAATAGCCTCTCTGATTTTACCTTTAAACCATGCTGGCAGTTTTTTGGACTTCCTTCCACTTTTCTTAAAGCGTGAAATACATCTGGTCTGGGCTTCCAAGATAGTAGTTTTAAACAATGCCCATGCTTGATGTAAATCTTTAACCTTTGCAATTGCTCCTTTTAGTTTTTTCTTAACTATTTTCCTCATTTTATCATAGTCTCCTTTTTGAAAGGTAAAAGGTAGTACTGTGGATTTCCTTGTTGTCCTTCCTTCATTTATTACATCAAATGTGATCATGCTATGAGCACTATTGCCAAGTGGCCCCAACACCCTCGTCTCTTGCACTAGATCTTGTGTTCTACTAAGGACTAGGCCCAAAATAGCTTCCCCTCTTGTCTATTCATGAACCAGCTGCTCCAAGAACGTCATTTATTTCTCCCTAGCATGTCCTGCTGTGATACTAACCCAGTTGATACTGGGGTAATTGAAATTACCCATTATTACTGTGTTATAACTTTTGTTAGCTTCCTTGATTTTTTTTTTTTTTTTTTGCATTTCATCATCCATTTGTTCATTCTCTCCAGGCAGTCGGTAGTGCACCTTCACTGCCATCGCCTTCCCCTTTTTTTCATGGAATTTCTATCCATAGAGATTCTACAGTGTATTTTGTTTCCTACATAACTTTAATCCTACAGTATGTGACTCAATGCCCTCTCTAACATAGAGGGCAATCCCTCCATCAATATGATCTACCCTATCATTGCAATAGGGTTTGTACCCAGGTATCATAGTATCCCATTGGTAGTCCTCCTTACACCAAATCTCTGAGATGACAATTATATCTAATCTTTCACTTAGTGCTATATATTCTAGCTCTCCCATCTTATTTTTTAGACTTCTAATATTTGCATACAGGCATTTTAGAGGTTGTATTTTATTTGTATTAATCTGGTTATCATCTCATCCATGCATTGAGACTTTGGAGCTCTACTGGACTGAGCATGGAATGGGAAACATTTCTGAGAATGCTACCCTGGAAGCTCTGAATTTCAACTTCCTACCTAAAAGCCTAAATGTGGCCTTTGGAACCTCTCTTCCACATTTTCCTGTCATTGATACCAACATGTACCAAGATAGCAGGCTCCTGCCCAGCACTATCTAAAATCTTGTCTAGGTGGCGCGTGAGGGAAGCATAGCCCTGGAGAAACCTCCTCTGTGCGAGAGGGTTTTACATAACCTGGAGAACAGATCCTAGCTATAGGATCACTTCCTGCCACACCAGGGTGATTCTCTCCTATCACATGAGCTCTCTTCTCCATGGCAACAAAGAGGCTGCCAGACTGGAGATGGGACTTCAATACTGTCCCTGTAGGTCACATCTATATACCTCTCTGTCATCCTTGCGTCCTCCAAATCTGCTACTCTAACCTCCAGAGATTAGACTCATTCTCTGAGAACAAAGGTCTCCTTGCACCTAGTGCACACGTAAGATCTCGCACCAACTGGGAAAAGATTGTATATGTGACACTTCAATGCAAAGATTGTATATGTGACACTTCAATGCAATGGATAACCCCTATTTCGCTGCTGGACTGCTGTCTGCATCTTAGTTTTAAGGATTTGTTGAGATATTTAAGTTGTTCACTTAAAGTTGCTAGGGATACATGTACCAGTACAACTATATCTAGTAAGTTTAAGGGACTTCGTGCACCTCAAGATTAATTAATTTCAGGATTTTAATTAATCTATTCCTGATGAGGATAACCAGCTGACCCTGAAAGTGAATTTGACCACCTCTTTCCCTTTAATAGGTTTAAGAGCCTATACAGTAAATCTAAGATTATGTCTGGGGTGGGTGGGGGGGGGGGGGGAAGAAACATTTAGGAAAAGCTGGCTTGCTACACAGCGTCCTGACCTGTGCTTCTAAGGTAATCTCTTAACAATTTCCCTAGGTGATTCAAACAGCCTTTGGTTTCATAGAGGGAGCTTTTTAAACAATTTCACAGATCTCTTGCCTCCTAACTTGAAGGCCTCTTTGTAAAGGTCTCTAGAAACAATTTCTTTCTACTGAAAGAATATGTACTCTGCTCTACCTTCTATGCAAAGCTATACTCTTGTTTTTGATTTAAATGAAATGCTCTCTTGTGGTACTAAGCCCTGACTGACTTAACAAAGCACTGAATTCTAAAATGCACAATTTTATCAGCTTTAATTCAAAGAATTCCCTTTTCCCCAAGATTTAGACAATTTCCCAGCAGGTAAACACTTAAAAGTGCAGATTTTTTTCCAGAATTTAGCAGTCCCTTTTAGTAGTCCTTCAAGTCTGATACGATAACAGCAGAGGATGTTGTGGATATAGACTCTCTTATATGCCCTCTGGAGAAAAAGAACACATGACATGTGTTCTTCCTCATTCAACAAAATCTATAGATGTAGGGAGGATTATGTTGAATCATTGGAATATCTTATCAGTGATGCCAGATTATCATGATCCTCCCCAATTATGGCATTCACCAAAGGGAAGAACATTGACATTTGAATAGCGAAACATAATTGGAGACTGATAATGAACTACAGATAGGACATTATAAATGTCTAAAATGTAGATATTGTATTGTACTACATGTACTTCTTGCAATGTAGTCTATCTGATTAGATGTGATTGTCCTAAACTTTGTTGGTCGGACAAGCAGAGCAGTGAAAACATGGCTAGCTGAACATAAATCCAGGCTGAAAAGAAAAAGGTGAAATCTGCACCTATAGTATCCCACTGTTTAGAGAATATCATATGTTTGCCTCTTTTAAATGGAGCGTGCTTGATTATGTTCCAGAGAGCCCCCTGGGTGGGGATTGTCAGTGAAATCTGAATTATTTGGAGCATACGATGGATTTTTCATTTAAACATACTTGATCTGATTAGTAATGAATGCAGAAACTGATTGGATTACATTATTATGAAGAGCATTAACTGATAAAATGCAGGTTCTGATGTTATGCTAAATAATTATGGAGAAGTTAAATGGCAGGAACTGGAACTGAATAGATGATGTCAGACCCTGGAGTGTAAAGATGGAAAGAGATCCGGAAAGTTATAAACTGCCCTAAAACCAAGAAGTGATACTGATAAGCCATTTTATATTTTGAGGAGTTATTGATGGATTGAGAAGATAAATATACCTTTTTGATTCCCTGAAGTGGGACGTTAAGAGATTATTGTTATTTGGTCTGAAACATAGCACTGTGTCGGAGAGATGGAAAGGCTGAATAAACATTGTGGAGAACTGTTCATGTTTGAAATGAGTGTTTATATGCCTAAAGATAATGGGCCCGATATTCAAAAGGCATTTACATGGTTTACAGCCCAGTAAACCATGTAAATGCCTTAAATAGGGATATTCAACGGCACTTACACAGTTAGTGCCGTTGAATATCCCCTTCTGACTCCCCTATGTGCTCCGATGCTATCCGGTTAGAATCGGGGCGTGTCAGGGATGTTCCAGGGCAGGGCAGAGCAGAGGTGGCGACAAGCACTAACCGGGCAGTAGCAATATTGCATGCTGCCCAGTTAGCGATCTGCGGCTTAAAGATAGGTGAGGAAAACCCTCACCTATTTTTAAGGCGCAGGAGCTAACCGGGCAGCATGCAATATTGCTGCTGCCTGGTTAGCTACTGCGGCTTCCAGCTTTCGTGGCAATCCCCAAATATTCAATGCTGGGGCTGCATATGACCCCAGTATTGAATATCTGGGGTTAAGGGCAGTGGGCAGGGCTATGCACTATAGGGGTGCATAGCCTGCCCAAATAAATATCGGGCCCAATGAGCCCGATATTCCATAGCAATGGCTATGTGCTGCTACAGTGCATAGCTGTAGCAGCCAAACTTTAACACTGGATATTCAATGCGGCCCGGCAAAAGCTGGCCTATCTTTTACCTGCAGGTCACTAACCGGGGAGTGGTGTAATATCACCGTTACCCGGTTAACGACTGTCGCTGCCCCTGGAACGCCCACGATGTGCCCCAATGCTAAGCAAATCGGGGCGTGTAGTGGAGATAATCAGGGATATTCAGCAGCACCAGCCGTGTTAGTGTCGCTCAATATCCTGCTAAGCGGCATTTACATGGTTTACAGGTCTGTAAACCATGTAAATGCCTTTGAATATCATGCCATTAATTCCTGCCTTCAAATACAAGGAAATCGCAACAAAAAACTGACCCCCAGGGCTACTTCCCTAGGTCTCAATGTCAGGAGCTCCTGGCAACGTTTTTGAAAAAAATCTAGACAAATCAGTAAACACCTGCACTTTTGAACCCAAAAACATCTTATCCATATGACAGAAATATAACTTAAATACAGCATTGTGGTCAAATTCCAGGGCAAAGTAACTACCAAAGTAGTCTTCTATGTTACTACCTGCAATGATGACTCCAAAAAAATCTGTAAGATTCATGGCTACAGACTCTCCTTGTTCACTGGATGAGGTTGTCCTTCCCCCCTCCCCCACCAACTATTATTGAGCTTTAACCAATGGAGGTGGTAATTCAAGCCCAATATGACTGGATGTTTTATGATTGAATAGAGTAAAATGGGCTCAGACGTATAAAGACTATGATTTTTATATCACAAGTTGTGAGCAGAGCTCGACAAAAATATGATTAATCAACTACTGTTATCATCAGTAATGGTGAAATCTCATTCTTAAAGAAAAGGGGTTTCTAGTAGGTTATTAGTAAATACTTATTTAATCCTTATTTGATACCACTGGTTTGAATGTCCTCTGGGATGACTGGCAAATCAGGAAACAGCCATCACAGTAGGGCCCATAATGAGAGATGAAATGCAATAGAAGATGGTATGTACTGTAGTCCCAGAGTTGGCCATACCATTGAGCAACTGTGTTTTTTGCAGATGGCCCCAATTTTTAGCCCTACTTTTCTGCCCCTATTAACTTATGCAAATGAGGCCTCACAATCTATTTCTGCACATGACCCCACATCCCTCTACATCCTCCTCAGGATAGTCCATTATGCCTTTGCAACTTCCCAAGGCCACAGGAACAGTGTTGAGGCTGAGAAAGGCCTGTATAGCTGGTTTTCTGCATGTAGGCAGAACAAAGAACAATTGGTCTATATTGTTCATACATGCAAGCAATTAGCAGACAGCAGCTTATGAGACATCAGCAGATCGGAGACCTGTGTAACAGGAGTCCATGTTGTAGACCACAATGTTTGGTTCAGGAGTTTAGCTCAGTAGCCACAGGTAGGCTGCATGCTAATATTAGCCTTACAGGACGTATGTTTGTATCCTCAGCAGTGTTATAAATAAAAGATTTAAAAAAAGAGAAACGGTTCAAAGATGGGCAAAAAAATGATAAAGAGGATGAAAGAGCTCTGCTATGATGAAAGGCTCTATAAGTTAGGGCATTTCAGTTTTTGAGAAGAGATTTATGAGGGGAGTAATGATAGAGATCTATAAAATCCTGAGTAGGTTCATGATGTGGGCTAATACATTTTGTAGTGATGGGACCAGACTGCTGGCATTAACCTTTAAAAAAGAGATAGAGAAGCTTTTAAACTAGAAAATGGGGGAAAGCCGACAGTCACCCAGGAGCGCATGGTTCGGACGAAGGTATCCTTGAAGGATACTACCAAAAGCAGTGAGGTTCCAAAAGGGAGTATAGTAGCCCAAATGCCCTTGAGTAAGGAGCAGACAGAGCATAGAGATTCCAAATTACCCATGCCTACCAATAGCCAGATTAATATTAATAAAATACAGTCTCTAAAATGCTTGTATGCCAATGCTAGAAGTCTAAACAATAAGATGGGAGAGTTAGAATATATAGCACTAAATGAGAGGTTAGATATGATTGCACTCTCAGAGACATGGTGGAAGGAGGATAACCAGTGGGACACTGTGATACCTGGATACAAACTATATCGTAATGATAGAGCTGATCAAATTGGTGGAGGGGTTGCGCTCTATGTTAGAGAGGGCATTGAGTCAGAAAGGATTAAAGTTTTGCAGGGAACAAAATTTGCTGTAGAATCTCTATGGATTGAAATGCCATTTATGAAGGGGAAGGTGATGGCAGTGGGAGTGTACTATCGACCGCCTGGCCAGAATGAACAAATGGATGATGAAATGCTCAAAGAAATCAAGGAAGCTAACAAAAGTCACAACAGAGTAGTAATAATGGGTGATTTCAATTACTCCGGTATCGACTGGGTCAGTGTCACAGCAGGACAAGCTAAAGAGATAAAGTTTCTAGATGAAATAAATGACTGCTTCTTGGAGCAGCTGGTTCATGAACCGACCAGAGGGGAAGCCATACTGGACCTAGTCCTTAGTGGAACGCCAGATCTGGTGCAAGAAATAAGGGTGTTGGGACCACTTGGCAATAGTGATCATAGTATGATCATGTTTGATTTAATTAGTGGAGGACAGATAGTAAAGGAATCCACAGTACTACCTTTTAACTTTCGAAAGGGAGACTATGATAGAATGAGGAATATAGTTAGGAAAAAACTAAAAGGAGCGGTTCCAAAGGTTAAAGACTTACAGCAAGCTTGGGTGTTATTTAAAAATACTATCCTCGAAGCCCAGACCAGCTGTATTCCACGCATTAAGAAAAGTGGAAGAAAGTCCAAAAAACTGCCAGCATGGTTTAAAGGTGAGGTCAGAGAGGCTGTTGCTGCCAAAAAAGCAACCTTCAGGAAATGGAAAAAAGAGCCAAATGATGAAAACTGGAAACAGCACAAGCACTGGCAAGTTAAATGCAAAGCATTGATAAGGCAGGCAAAGCGGGAATTTGAGAAGAAACTTGCTACAGAAGCAAAAATACGAAATAAAGACTTTTTCAAGTACATTCGTAGCAAAAGGCCTGTGAGAGAGTCAATTGGACCATTAGATGATAGAGGGGTAAAAGGGGCAGTAAGAGGAGACAAGGCTATAGTAGAGAGACTGAATGAATTCTTTGCTTCGGTCTTTACTGAGGAAGATGTAGGGATGTTACCCAAGACTGAAGTGGTATTTAAAGGTGATACTGCAGAGGAATTGAGAGAAATATCGCTACACCGGGAAGATATATTACAACTATTTGATAAACTGAATAGTAGCAAATCACCTGGACCGGATGGTATACATCCCAGAGTGTTGAAAGAACTGAAATATGAGATTGCAGACCTGCTATTGGTAATCTGTGAACTTTCATTAAAATCATCTGTAATACCTGAAGATTGGAGGGTCGCCAACGTAACACCAATTTTTAAAAAGGGTTCCAGGGGTGACCCGAGAAATTACAGACCGGTGAGCCTGACGTCAGTACCAGGGAAAATGGTAGAAACCATCATAAAGAACAAAATTACACAGCATGTAGATAGTCATGGCCTAATGGGAGACAGCCAACATGGCTTTAGACAAGGAAGATCTTGTCTTACTAATCTGATATGTTTTTTTGAAGGTGTGCATAAACAGGTAGACAAAGGTGAGTCGGTTGATATAGTGTATTTGGACTTTCAGAAAGCTTTTGACAAGGTCCCCCATCAGAGACTTTTGGCGAAGCTAAAAAGTCATGGGATAGGAGGCAGTGTACTATTGTGGATCGGGAACTGGTTAAAAGATAGAAAGCAGAGGGTAGGGCTAAATGGCCAATATTCCCAATGGAAAAAGGTGAATAGTGGAGTACCCCAGGGATCTGTACTGGGTCTGCTACTTTTTGACATATTCATAAATGACCTGGAAAAGGGAATAACTAGTGAGGTTATCAAATTTGCAGATGACACAAAACTGTTTAAAGTTGTTAAAACCCAAGAGGATTGTGGAAAACTGCAGGAGGATCTGGATAAATTGGAAGACTGGGCATCCAAATGGCAGATGAAATTTAATGTGGACAAGTGCAAAGTTATGCACCTAGGAAAGAACAACCCACACTATAGTTACACGATGCAAGGCTCCACATTAGAAACCACCACCCAGGAAAAAGATTTAGGAGTCATCGTGGATAACATGTTAAAACCCTCCGCCCAGTGTGCAGCGGCGGCCAAGAAAGCAAATAGAATGCTAGGTATCATAAGGAAAGGGATGGAGAATAAAACAAAGGATATTATAATGCCTCTGTATCGCTCCATGGTACGACCGCACCTTGAATATTGTGTGCAATTCTGGTCACCGTATCTTAAAAAGGACATAGCATGGGGGGGCGCTCGTGAGCCCACTGCAAGATGGCCGCACTTTGTTGAAGCTCCGTCCCCACAACCCCTAACGTTTAGCAACCATAAGCCTACAGCCGCATTTTGCTCCCCCCCATACCTTTCCAGGACCAGTGCCAGCCAGCGATCCCCTTCAGTGCTTAATCCTGCGATTTTGCGGGTCCCCTGGAGGCTGGGGTACCGAGGAGTCCACCACTACAACGCGGCCTGCTGGAAGCTGTCTCCGGACACCGGATTCTCACCCGACTGACCCTGCCGCCAGCCGCTGCATCCGGCGCTGCCGAAAATCATCTGGCAGGCCCCCGCGGGGCCTACGAACGGAGCCCTCTCTACTGCCTGCGGGCTGAGCACCGGCCCGTTCCGCGGGAGGGGACTTACAATCCCAGGTGTGTGGCGCCCGACTGAAGAGCTGCAGAACTGCCAGGGAGATTGGCCGGGACCAAGGGAATTCCACGCGGCAGCTGCCGCGGCATCTACCGGCACTTACCACCCTTCCTCATTAGCGCGAGCCATCTTGAAGGGGGTAAGTTTGCGTGCTGCCTCTTCCCCTGCACACTCCTTGAACTGCACTTGAAACTGGTGACCGGGTCCGTTTCTCCTTGGCAGCCTAGTGTCCCGCTGAGGCCTCTGCCCTCCTGATTGGACTCCGGGTGCCCTGCAGGCCTGTACAAGCGACCTCTGTGACTCCAGGCCTCTCCCTGAAGCCATATAATCTGTAGCTACGGGCTCTTGCCGATACAGCCCCATACTGCCTTACACTGCTCTCTGAATCTGTGCCAGGCTGTTTTTCCAGGGGGATCGGAGGCAGCTTACGACTTTCTGTCCCACTGTCCCACTAGTGCTTGTTGCTTTGCTGACATTGTCTATCCGCATCTCCTGACACTGTGCAGTGGTGGCTATTTTATGGGCTGGTGTGACCTCGTGCATCGTTCTCTCTCTGGTACCATTCCTCTTGCTGGCATTGCCTTTACCTCTCCTAACACTGTGTGAGCTTGGTGACTCTGTGTGATGGCTACTAAAACCAAAAACTCTGAAACTCGGGAGGGGATGCGCTCCTCCCATCGGCTGCAGAGTAAGTCCGGACCCTCAAGCAGCCCACGCGGCCAATCTCCTCCAACGGGTTCCGACGATGAGACTGTAAGTGAAGAGGAATTGAACCCTCATAAGCAACTCTCCTCGGCTCAAATCAAACACGAGCTCCGTAAGGGCTTTGCGGCATTAGCCAACGAGTTCCGCACACTACGGGAAGATTTGATGAAAGATGTCGCAGAACTTCGGACCGACGTTAAGGAACTGGGAGCCCGAGTAGAGGACGTGGAGACCAAAATGGATGATCAAGATGGGACTCTGATGGATTTACAATGTGCTCTCGACAGGCAGCATGCACAGGCTATGGAGCTGACTTATAAAATTGATGACATTGAAAACCGCTCCCGCCACAACAACGTGCGTTTTCGTGGAATCCCGGAGGCGGAGGGGGGCGGGGAATACCTGCCGACTGTGCTTAAGCTACTGATAGAGGAATTGCTTCCAGCGGAGGAGCTGGCTACACATGCCTCTGGAATGGAAATTGAACGGGTTCACCGCGCTTTGGGAAAACCTCCTAACAACCAGCCACGTGATGTCATCGCGAGATTCCTACGCTATTCTGATGCTGAGCTTCTTATACGTCGAGGCCGGGAGAAGAAGACGGTCTGCTTCCAGGACGCGACAGTGTCCATCTATCAGGACCTCTCGACGTTCACTTTGGCGCGCCGGAGAGAGATGAAACCAGTCTCGGCGGTCCTGAACAGCAAGGGGATTCGCTATTCTTGGTCCTTTCCATTTAGGATGAACTTCCTTTTGGGCAACAAAAAGATTTCCGCAAAGGACTACTCAGAAGCCTGGCAAGCTCTTCGCTAAGCGGGTCTAGTTGATGATAATGCCCAGCCTCATCCGCCGCCCCCTAAGCCCCAACATTCCAAGTGGACCCGGGTCAGCAAGCCCGCCTGACATTCCTGTGGACTTGAAGAGCTCCTCTCACTTTTTCTTTTTTAGGGAGTCTTGACCAGTGGGTCCCCTGATTTTTGGATGTCTGGTGGCAAAGGTTAGCCTGGGGTCCCCACTCCATTCTCCATGGATGGGCGGCGGTTGACCTGCAAATGTTTTACTGATGTTACTGTTCTGGTGGTGGGGCGTGATGGGATTGATGTGCTGGGATGGGTGGGGGAGTAATGGGGGGAATGTTTTTCCATGTTTAGGTTGAGTTTACACTCTGTGGGGTTCTGGGGGGTACGGGGTTTGTGGTCAATTTACCGTGTCCTGTATTAACTTAGACAGGCAGGTGGTATTGACGGGAAGGGGGGGGGGGTCATGGGTGGGAGGGGGGTCTCTCAACATGGAGCTGGGAGGTTTGTTTGGGTTGGGGAGGTGGGTCTATGGCTTTTGTTCTTGGAGGGTGGTCTAGGTGGGCCCGATTAACTAATTTCCTGGGTTTGCTGGGGGGAGCCCCTACTGGGACTTTCTGGGGGGCCAGCGGAGGTGTGGGGTTAGGTTGTATTCCCTAATGGTGCGCTTTATTTCTTTGAATGTTAAGGGTCTTAACTCCCCGCGGAAACGGTCCCTGCTGTTCTCAGAATTGCGCACTTTGCAAGGGGATATTGTTTATTTGCAGGAGACTCACCTTCAAAACTCCAAGCAGGGATGGCTAAAGCGCTCCCCATACACTGAGGTGCGGGTGGCCTCCGACACTCAGGGCCGGAAGAAGCGGGGAGTGGCTCTATTATTTCACCAGAGCCTCTCCCTGCAGATTGAAGAGATAAAACGAGATGCCCTGGGGAGGTGGCTTTTCCTGAATGTTCGTCTAGACGGACACTTGCTAACTTTAGCTAATATCTATGCACCAAATACGGGGCCCTTTTTTACACGACTGAAAGCCCAGCTGGCGGATTTTGCAAAAGGCCCCATTGTTTTGGGTGGGGATTGTAACACGCATTTAGTGCCCCCTTTGGATTCTACGGGTCGCACTGGGGGGGGAATGGGGGGAGCGGCAAGAGCGCTTCAACGCTTGATGTTTGACTTGGGCCTACGGGATATATGGAGGGACACCCATGCGGGAGAGAGGGGTTACACTTACTACTCCCCGGTCCATCAGGTCCACACTCGCATTGATTATTTTTTGTTAGATCAGCGCCTGATGGACGGGAGAGTGCAGGCTGGACTTGGAGCGCTGACCTGGTCAGACCATGCCCCATGCTGGCTCATCCTCCCGGACGACACGCATAGCGAGCACCGCCGTCTTTGGCGTTTAGATGCAAGGTTTTTACGACGGCAGGGTGCAGTGCAGGATCACGCCCACTTCATTAAGGAATTCTTTGAGTTCAACGATACTGGGGATGTTCCCCTCCCCACGGTATGGGATGCTTATAAGGCCACAGCCCGCGGTCAACTTATGGCTGAGGCAGCCCGCACGCGCAAAATGTGGACACGTGATCATGATCATTTGGTGAGGGAATCTGCTCGCCTAGGCTTGGAGCACGCCCGAACCGGGTCGAGGCAGGTCCTACGCCAGTGGCGGACGGTTCGAGCGAATTTAGATGCATGTATGCAGAGAGAATTAGATAATAAGCGTCGGAAATTAAGGCAAACTTTTTATGAACATGGGAACAAAACTGGCCGCCTTTTGGCTCTGCGCCTGCGTCAACAGCAGTCCTCGAGAGTGGTCCGCGAATTAAGCGATGCTGGGGGACAGACGAGGATCCTCTCCCGGGAGATCCGTGATCTTTTCGCTGATTACTTAGAGCGGCTTTACAAAGCAGAGCCCACTGGTAGGGATCAAGTGCAAGATTATCTTCAGCGGACCGCTCTACCGCGTCTATCTGACTCTGACCGGGCTCAGTTGGACTCGGAATTTACGATTGATGAAGTGGAAAATGCAATCCGGCATCTGAAAACTGGCAGCGCGCCGGTAGTGATGGTTTTCCGGCAGAATACTATAAGAAGTTCCGAGCACAATTGGCGCCATCCCTGACCTGTTTGTTTAACGAGGTCCTGGGGGCAGCCTCCCTTCCCCCGTCCCAGTGTGAGGCATTGATTGTGATGATACCTAAACCCGGTAAACCCTTGCATGATGCGGCTTCGTACCGCCCCATCTCCTTGTTAAACGTTGATGTTAAGATCTTTGCTTCTGTGCTGGCTGCGCGTCTGAATCGGGTTCTTCCGTGCTTGGTTCAACCAGATCAGGTTGGCTTTGTGCCGGGTCGCCAGGCCGCCGACAATATTCGGCGTATGTTGCAGGTTATTCATGTGGCTCAACGGGACCCACAACCAGCGTTGCTAGTGGGAATTGACGCAGAAAAGGCATTCGACCGGGTGGATTGGGGATATCTATGGTGTGTCCTGGAGATAATGGGCTTTGGCCCTAATTATATTGGTTGGGTTCGCAGCCTTTACCAGCAGCCTCAGGCGTGCATTCGGATTAATGGGGGTCACTCGAGACGCTTCTTTTTGAAAAGAGGCACACGACAGGGTTGCCCTCTCTCACCCCTGCTCTTTGCCCTAGCAATGGAACCCCTGGCTCAGAGCTTTCGAGATCACCCAGGTTTGCGAGGGGTCCGCATCGGTACTGCGGAATATCGGATCGCGCTCTTTGCGGATGATATTATCCTATCCCTGGTGAATCCGTCCGCTTCTCTCCCAATCGCAATGCAGCTGTTCGCCAACTTTTCTCGAGTCTCCGGCTTCAAAATCAACTATACTAAATCGGAGATCTTGAATGTTGGAGTCTCTAGGGCGGTCTGTGCGGAACTTCAAAAGGCTTACCCTCTTCGCTGGGTGTCTGGTGCCCTGCGATACTTAGGGGTGAACCTAACCGTAGACCGGGCGGATCTTTTCAAAGCTAACTATGATCCCTTGCTTCGTCAGGTTCGGCGGGACCTAGAAGTTTGGAACGGCCTGCTCCTCTCCTGGTTTGGGCGTATAGCCGTAGTCAAGATGGTGATTGTCCCCCGCTTCCTTTATCTTTTTCAGGTTCTCCCGCTCCCCATCTCGCGAGCTACTCTGGCGACCTGGCAACAGTTGCTTATGAAGTTTGTGTGGCATTATCGTCGCCCACGCCTAGCGCGGCAAGTTCTTTTTGCCTGCACGCGTTCCGGTGGTATGGGCATGCCCAATTTACAGTGGTATTATGCGGCGGCGCAGTGTCGGGCGGGGATGGAATGGATGATTGCCGACAGCACCAAGCGATGGGTGCAGATGGAAATGAGCTTAGCGGGGTTGGGGGATTGGCTGTGGCTTGGTCCAAAGCTTCGCCGCGGCAAATGCACCAGTAATCCCTACATTCTTCATACCCTCCGTTGCTGGGATCGACACTTCCGATCCCGTGACGTGGAATTATCCCCTTTAGCCCCTATAGTTGATAACGCTTCCTTCCCACCGGGTCTGAGTGACGTGGCTTTTCGGCAATGGGGGCACCTTGGCCTCAGCCAGGTCGGTCAATTTTTTGTTGATGGTCGGCTACAATCCTTTCGTGCATTGCGGGACGAGTTTGACCTCCCGGCTGGGCATCATTATCGTTATATGCAAGTGACGCATTGGGTCAGTTCTAGGTCCGTTCGGCCCCAGGTTGCTCGGGACCTGACGGATCTGGAGCGCTACTGTGAGGGGTGTACTACTACAAAGGGTCTTGTGGCGACATTATATGCCCATTTGCAGGGGGCCCAGGCGTGCCCCACACGTCATAGGGTGCTTTAGAACTCTGACTTGAGTCTTTCTTATACTGATCAGCAGTGGGAGACAGTGGAAACCCGCCTGTGGAAGAGCTCAATAGCGACTAATGCCCGAGAAACGAATTATAAACTGCTGTACCGTTGGTACATGACCCCGGCGTGGATTGCTCGTATGTTTCCCGGGGCTGGGGACCTATGTTGGCGTAATTGTGGACAGCGGGGTACCCTGGGACACATTTGGTGGGTGTGTCCCCGCATTCGTGCTTTTTGGAGAAGTGTACAATTCCGGATGCAGATGCTCCTGGGACTGAGCATCCCCTGGGATCCGGGGATTTTTCTTTTCGGAACCTCCGTGCCGGGGGCCCGGGCTTTGCAACTTGCCTTGCTCCGGCACGGCCTGAACGCGGCCCGACTATCTCTGGCGGAGGCCTGGAAGCAGGCTTTGGCCCCCTCTTTCCAGGTCTGGCTGGAACGCATGTGGGATACATACTCTATGGAACGGGGGGTAGCGGTTAGCAGGATGCGTCTGGCTCGCTTTGAATTGGTGTGGGAGCCCTTCGTTTCTCGCTATGGTGCGTGATTGTTCTGGATATTGGAGGTGATATGCTGGCCTCTTGGAGGTTTGTTCCCTGAGTGTGTCTCTTAGCTCACCTCTGTCCCGAGCCCTAGCCTTAGCAAGCCATAGTTGGGGGGGTGGGGGGGCGGGGAGGTGGAGGTGGAGGTGGGGGGCCCCGGGATTGGGGGGACTTTGGGGGGGGAAGGGAGCTTGGGGGGGGGTGGGGGTCCCGGTTTCTCTATTATAAACGAGTAAAAATGAAGACATACTGTAGATCCTTCTTGAGACCTGATGTTGTGTTGATATTGTTGCATCTTTTTTGAAGATCTTTGTGGTTTTTGTATCTTTGTAATCTTTGGAAGTCTTTCAATAAAAAAAAAAAAAAAAGGACATAGCGTTATTAGAAAAAGTACAGAGAAGAGCCACCAAATTGGTGAAGGGGATGGAAGGCTACTCCTATGAAGAGAGGCTAAAAAGGTTAGGGCTCTTTAACCTGGAAAAGAGACGGCTGAGGGGAGATATGATAGAGGTCTATAAATTAATGAATGGAGTGGAACGGATAAACGTGGATCAATTGTTTACGCTATCAGAATATAGAAAGACTAGGGGACATGTAATGAAGCTACAGGGTAAACTATTTAAGACAAATAAGAGAAAATATTTTTTCACTCAACGTGTAATCAAACTCTGGAATCTGTTACCGGAGGATGTAGTAAGGGCTGTTAGTATAGCTGGGTTTAAAAAAGGTTTGGACAAGTTCCTGGAGGAAAGTTCCATAAACCACTATTAAAAAGGGACCCAGGATATCAATGCTTGTCCCAGTACAAGCATTGTGAAACCTGTGTCTTTTGGGGATATTGCTAGGTACGTATGACCTAGATTGGCCACTGTTGGAAACAGGATACTGGGCTTGATGGACCTCGGTCTGACCCAGTATGGCATGTCTTATGTTCTTATGTCTGCGGAGATATTTTTTTCTATATTTTTGTTCGCTTTGATGTTTTGTCCTGTATAAGTGGAATGTAATTGTTTCAAATTTAAATATAAATAAAAAATAAAAATCCTGAGTAGGATGGATGGATAAATAGGGAGCAATTATTTACCTTTTGAAAGAGTACTAGGCTAACAGGAGACACTTTGAAAAATACTTTTCAAATTTTCTTTTTCAGTGCACAGTTAAACTGTGAATTTGTTGCCAAACTACTGTATGTGGTGAAAATATTTAATTTTAAAAAGGGGTTGACTAAATTCCTGAAGAAAAAGTCCACAAACCCTTATTAGCTATGTCGACTTCAGAAAGCCACTGCCAATCAGAATGGCCATTTCTCATGTTCTCTATATATTAACAATGAATCGTTCAACCTTCAGTTCTCATACTTACTTGCATGCATACCACATATACATAGATTGTGAGCTCTGAATGTACACCTCTTTGACACATGTATTTTGCATGAAGAAGGACCAGGAGTTTCGAGGTTTGAAACATGATGTTATGTACTGTGATAAGGAAGCTTATCATAGCTCAGGAAGGAGCTATAGTAAAGATGAAGTGACTCTGAACAAGCAACCTGTCAGTTCTGGTAGAAATAAGAAAACAGAATTTTTCCATAAAAGACTACCAGTCCCAGAATTCACCAGGTTTCCAACAGCCATTAGAGGAGCTGAAGTGGGGAAACGTGTGTTCAATCAGGAGGGCTATGAGGTAATCCCCAAGCACTCATCTCAAAGGGCAGGGCCTGATTCAGCACAGCTGCGCTGTGCTAGGGTGGAACACTCATCTAAGCAGAATAAAGGTAGAGTTTATTCTACAGATAATCATCCTCAGAATCATCTTCATCATCTTGGAGATCCTCAGTATCTTGGACATCTTCATCATCTGGAGGATCATCAGAAGCAGAAGCCAGAGCGGACGGACAGAGAGGGCAAGAAACCCTTTGGAAGAAAGAAGAGAAAAGCTTTTGGGAGGTCTAAAGGAGTCCAGAGCAGTACGTATACTGGAAGGCATTCCAAAGGCAAGCTTACACCATTGGACTGGGGAAAGCCAGAGGAATGGTGCTGCAGAGCTAGGAATCTCCAGACGGTACCTGTGAGGGAGACGGCTGCACGTGGAAGGGACCCTAAGACCCGTGCCAGAAGGTATGTGAAGAGAGATCCAGTGTCCAGGGATCTGGATTGGAAGGCTGGACATAAGAACTGGACTACATACTGGCCAGGCTATTTAGAGAGGAACTCTAACAGCAATGGAAGCTCAGGTATGAACACTGATCTATGCCCTAGCTATACCCTTGAAAGACAGCAGGGAAACACGTATTCTCCTGAAAGAGCTCCATTGAGAAATTCCTCTGTGCCAATCCATGATTTTGAACCCATGATTGTTGAAGAAGGGGGAGAGGTGGTAGATACAGGCTGTGAATACATGGATTGCTCTCTGTCTAAACTCCTTTGGTAATTTACTGTTACAAAGTACAACAACCATCACAAAGAAATACAAACTTGTTCTTTAAATCTACTCAGAAAAGCTCCTGAGTAGGATTTGAGCCAGGCAGTAGAAAGTAAGCCAGCTAAGGGGTTTCAGCTGGATAACTGCTAGCAATTGAGCCTTAGCTAATTGCTTGTGAGCTCTGAGGGAATCACTTCTGAATCTATGTGTGAAGATATAAGAAGTTAACCTGAAAAGAACAGTTTTTCCCTACTTTGTGGGTTTTGTTTGTTGATTAAAGCACTGCTAAGAAAATATTAGCTAGAGCCTACGAAAAGACAAGTCTGTTACCATCCTGGTCTTTATTCTTTTGATTTGATTGCCTGACAAGTTCATCTGTTGTTTTCCTGATTTTGTTTTTCTAAGTTTAACACTGAAAGCAAGTATCCTGTTTTATGTGCTACCAAGCATATCTGTGTTGGGAGAAATAACCCCATAAATAAATATCTTATTGGCTTTACACTCAAGCACAACTAATTATTGTGAACGGCTGTGTCTGGAATGAATGGACTACATTTCCCACAATCCCTTGCAAATCATATTAATATATGCCTTTGCCAAGACTGTGAACATTCTCACCCAGGCAGCCGTCTGACAGTACATCATCTTTCTAAGTATATGTCATTGATATTGGAGGTTGAAGAACCTTATTGCAAAGACACTACACCATATAAATGTTGGAAATGCCTCTGGAGAAGGACGGAGGACGTTGAAGATGAACATCGTCGGTTGACGTGAACGCTCGGAATGAGTGATTAGTAGAGCCAGCATTATCTCCATATGACGGTTGGAGAACGGTGGAGGATATAGCAGCTAAGTACTTTATGGATGGTTCATTACGCGATACCTTTCTAAGGATAATTGGGGTATTATCCCTTGGTGTCATTGTGAAGGAGGGTTGATTTCCTCTTTTAAAAAGAGAATAAAAGGAAGATTTTGCCTCGAGAAAGGATTGTTCCTATCATGGCAAATCATCCGACAAAAATTTGAATTAGTAATGTTTAGAGGGCTTGGGGTTTATCTCTTTCGTTATTTCTAGGACATGATTATTGTCACCCTTATAAACGATTCAAAAGAGTTTGAACTGAAGTACCACATTTCTACTGCAGTAGAATTAGATGTGCTTGGGCAGTACTCACATGACTTGAATCAACCAATCAATGATGGCTCTAATGTTTAAAATGGCAACATTCACTCCCTGTTCCATTTTCACATTGGTGAAGACAAGTGAGCTGCCTGAGACCATCAGAAAAGCTATTATCACCATACATCAAAGACCTTGGGATTTCTGTCTTTACAATTTGCAATGTTATTAAGATGTTTTCTGCTCATGGAAATGTCAAGAACCTCCCAGGACATGATGGGAAGAGGAAAGTTAATCCAAGAAGTCTTTGAAGGTTAGTGCGAATTGTAGAAAAAACACCATGTACAACATCCAACCCTCATTTGGTTTGCAGCTTGTCATGCTGTGAGAGCTTGTTTGCATCAGTGATGCTGAGGGCTAAGCTATCAATAATTTAACTACTGGCAAGGTCTCCCAAGATGGACAGGTCTCGGTTGAAGTGCCAGACCAAGACAAACCACCCATCTAGGCAGCAGCAGAATGGGACAGTTTTGGCAGCAGAGGATCACATTTCTGTGACAATCTGATGCAGCTGTTACCATACTTACAAGGCTCTGCCAGGAAATTTGGAAGACAACGTCATGGCCAACTGACTGGAAAAGATCTGTGTTTATACCAATACTAAAGAAAGGCGATCCAACTGACTGTAGAAATTATTGCACAATTGCTCTGATACCACATGCCAGCAAGATTCTGCTGAAGATTATTCAGCAGAGGCTATAACCATATCTGGAACGATAACTACCTGAAGTGCAAGCAGGGTTCAGGAAAGGGCGAGGAACGAGAGACATCATTGCAGATGTGAGATGGATCCTTGAAAAAACTAAAGAATACCAAAAGGATATATATTTGTGCTTTATTGACTACAGAAGGGCTTTTGACTGTAAACCATGAGAAACTCTGGGCCACATTAAGAAGCATGGGTCTACCAGAACACCTGATTGTTCTCTTGCACAACCTTTACATTGATCAAGAAGCAACAGTTTAAACGGAACAAGGAGAAACAGAATGGCTTAAAATCAGCTAAGGTGTATGATAAGGCTGCATACTTTCCCCCTACCTGTTTAATTTATATGCAGAACAAATCATCAGAGAAGCAGGATTGTATGAAGACAACAGAGTTGTGAAGATTGGTGGAAGACTCATCAACAACCTTCTCTGTGTTGATGATATCACATTACTGGCTGAAAATGAAGATGATCTGAAACATTTGCTTCTCAAGATCAAGGAACATAGTCTTAAAAGGGTCCTGCATCTTAATGTAAAGAAGTCAAAGATCATAACAATTGGAAAAATCAATAAGTTCATCATTGATGGAGAAGAAATTGAAATAGTGGACAACTTTAACCTACTTGGATCAATTATCAATAAAGAACCAACAAGCAGTCAAGAAATCCGACAATGCATTGCTCTTGGCAGAATGACTATGAAGGACCTAGACAAGATTCTCAAGAGCAGAGATGTCTCTCTCCATACAAAAATTCGACCTGTTCAAGCCATAGCATTTTCAATAAAGTCATATGGACGCGAAAGTTGGACCGTGAAAAAGGTAGACAGGAAGAAAATTGGTGCCTTTGAATTATGGTGTTGGCGAAAAATACTGTGTATACTATGGACTGCCAGAAGAACAAAACCAGTCAGTACTAGAGGAGATCAAACCTAAGCTTTCTTTAGAAGCTCAGATTACAAGACTTCGACTTTCATAATTTGGACACATCATGCAAAGAGAGAGATCATTAGAGAAAGACATCATGCTTGGCAAGGTAGAAGGTCAACGCAAAAGAGGAAGGCCAGCAATAAGATGGATCGATACAATAACAGCAGCTACAGGTTCTAGTCTGTCAATGAGCTGCCTGACTGAAGACTGAACACAATTTAGGACAACTATCCAGAGGGTCGCCATGAGTCGACACCAACTTAACGGCCCTTAACAACTTAACAACAACAACAACATCCAAAGAGCTTAAGACAGACCTAGAGTAATCTGGAATGGTAATTTCAACCCGCACCATACGCCGTGCACTAAACAAAGTAGGACTTCATGGGCAAAGGCCAAGGTGGACCCCACTGCTCAAAGATAGACATAAAAAGGCACATCTTATTTTTCCCCAAACCCACCTTGAGAAACCACAATCCTTCTGGGAAAATGTTTTGTAGACAGATGAAATCAAACTTGAACTCTTTGGCAATGCAAACCAGCAATACATTTACAGGCGAAGAAATGAAGCTTAAAAGAATGAAAACACCCTTCCTACAGTTAAAGATGGTGGAGGTTCCATAATGTTGTGGGCTGTTTTGCTGCCTCGAGAACTAGCCTGGAACATATTAAAGGAATCATGAAGTCAGAGTATCAAGGTATTTTGGAGTGAAATGTACTACCTAGTGTCAGAAAGCTAGGTCTGGGTTGAAGGTCATGTGTCCTCCAGCAGGACAATGGCCCAAATCATACATTCAAAAGTACAAAAGAATGGTTAAAAAGGAAAACCAATGGATGGTTTTAAACTGGCCAGCAATGAGTCCTGATCTCAATCCAATCGAGAACCTTTGGAAAGAGCTGAAATCTGCCATTGGTAAAATAAATCCTGGAAACATTCATGAGCTGGAACAAATTGCAGTTGAAGAGTGGGAGAAACTACCAGCAGACAGATGTACGAAACTTATAGATGACTACAGGAAACAGTTGGAGGCTGTCATCACTGTCAAGGGTTGTGCCACCAAGTATTAGTGAAGGGTGCCATTAATTCTGTCCAGTCATATTTTGGTTTTTTTTTCTCAGGAATTACTACATCTAAGTTGCACAGAATCTTTTTTTTGTTGTATATCTTTGAACATACTATTAAAATATTATGGTGACATACAGTTGGAATATTTCCAATTATTTCTCAAGATACAGTACATAACATACCTAAAATGCAAGGGTGCCAATAGTGTTGACCACAACTGTATGCTTAATGGCTTCTATGAGATGACACCACTGGATACCTATCAATGAAATTACAGTAAAATGGACAGATCAGGGAACAGTTATCTCAGCTAAGTGAACCATTAAATTCAATTCAGTTAGATTTTCCACTCATGGGTGAAATGCTATTCCAAGATGTAACTCTTAAGGTATGAAAAATGATCCTAGGATTTTTATTACATTTTTTTGCTTGCTACCAAAAATACTAATTGAATGATTTAGCAAGATAGTTCTCGCTGATAAATTATCCAGTTAACCCAGTGTTGGAAAAATTGCCTATGCAGAGTAATCAGTTGGTGCCACTTACATATTTACAGTTAGGATTGAAGATACCTTCTAACTTGTACTGACAAGGTCTGCAGCTAAAGTCAAACAAACTACTGTAATAAAAGAGGGATTATTTCTTGAAGAGGAATATTGTATAGGAAGAACAAATTCCTTTTTTCCAAAGGTAATCATCCTTCTGTCAAAGAGATAATAAAGAACTGAACTAGATCGAATTACACTGTACAAAAAAATCTGTTTCTCCTCTGACAAGAAGGATAATGTCCATGCATATGGGTGATATCACCAACAGAGCTCAGGTGCAACAGCAGCTTCCCAACTACCTTTCAGAAACTTTTAGAAGCACTCTACTGTGCATGCACACCACTTCCATGGGTGTAGTTTGTAGGGGGGGGGGAGGCAAAGGGGTATTTCACCGCATAATGCTGGACTGCCTCCCTTCAGCTCCTGCTGCCAGCCAGCTGCTGCCCCGATCAAACTAATAAGAGTTCCTGGCTTGCTTTCCCATACTTTAGCTGAAAGCACTGTGATGCCGACTTCCTGTATCTGGCATCGCAGTACTTTCAGCCAAAGCATGTGAAAGCAAGCCCAGAGCTCATTAGTTTGATTGGGGCTGCAGACAGGTTCGAGTTGCTGCTCCAAACAAACCGAGAGTTCCAGGCTTACTTTCACACACTCATATTGAAAGCACTGTAATGCCGGTCTCGCCCCTGATGCAGACTTCCTGTATTGGGAGAGGGGGGTGGGGTGGACCAGCATTGCAGCGCTTTCAGCACAAGTGTGTGAAAGCAAGCCCAGAACTCTTCTCAGTTTGACTGGGGCTGCAAACAGGTTAGGGTCGCTCCCCGATCAAACCAAGAAGAGTGCAGGGCTTGTTTTCACATACTTGCACTGAACACGCTGCAATACTAGAAATCTGCATTGGGGATCAGGACCAGCATTGCAGCACTTTCAGTGAAAGCAGCCTGAGCTGGCAGCAGAAAATGAATATGCTGGACTTAGGGGGAGGGGTAGAGGGAAGAAGGGACATGATGAGTCCATGGAATGGGGAATGGGAATAGAGATGGGAGAAATGCTGGACTTGGGGGAGAGATGGAGGGATTGGAGGGGCCTTACTGGATATGAAGGGGCAATCAATGGGAAGGGAAATAGATTGGAAGGGGTGTGCTGGACATGAGGGGGCAGTCAGTAGGAATGGCAATAGGAACCCAAATAGACTTGGGGGTGTATGATGGAGATGTTGGAGGGAATGTGCTAGATATGACGGGCCATAGGAGAGGGGAAAAAACACAAATGGGAGAGACACAGGACATGGGGGAGGGGGGATGAAAGGAGGGACAAGATGGACATGATAGGATCATAGGAGGGAGGCATAGTAACACAGATGGGGGAGAAGGGAATAGGGATACAGATGGGGGATATGCTGAACCACAAGAAAGAGGGAATAAGGACATAGATGACAGATGCTGGACCTCCTGGATAGAGGGGACTAGGGTAAAAGAGGGGTTGCTAAATTCGGGGGAAGGGTACTGGGGAGATAGAAAAGGAATGTTGGATTGGAGACAGAAAGGGATGCTGGAGGTAAGACTGGATGGGATGAGAGGATATGCTGAACCTGAGGTGGAGGAATGAAAGGGGGAGTTAGTGAGAGATTGGGGAAGGAGAGAGCAATGGAGAGTAGCAGGACTGGGGTGAGGAAAAAAAAGATGGAATGGTAGATGCAGTATGTGGCAGGGTCAGGTACATGAAGCTCACTACAAGTCCCAGAATCTCTTGGGATGGGAGGACCTCTGCTACAATTAAAGCCCAGGTGTTTCAATTAGGAGGAAACACTCAGGAGAGGGTGGGGTTGAGGAAGGGGAAGTGGAAGTGCAATCTTCAGGAGCCTGTCCTTGATGCTGGAAAAGCTCCCGATGTTTCCAGAGAAAGAGCAGTGATCCCCTGGGAAGAAGAGGAAGCCATGGGCACACAAGCACATGAGAACAATGGAGACCTGGAACTGATGGAGGTACAAGCTCTGGCCCTTGGGACAGGTTCAGTGAGCAAGCTATGAACCTAAAGGGTGGGGCAGCTATACAGCTTTCTGGCTGTGCAGCAGAGCTGCATTGTTGTGTTCCCTGTAAGACTCAGTTTAAAGTGGACTGAGCTGATGCAGTTGTACAACTTGTGGATGTGCCTTAAGCTATGTGGTTTAGTCCTCCTAAAGACTTTGTGTTTTGAACATGAGTAACATGATGCAGCTATATAGCGCCTGACTGTGCAGCTGAGCTACAGAGTTGGTTCTCAGAGAAACACTGGCTTGGAACCTGAGTGAAAAGAGGCAGTTGCTCAGCCTTTGACTGCGCAGTTAAATCGCCTTATTGTGCTTTTGAGAAGGACTCTGAGCATTTGTTCTGTTTATCTGATTGAAGTATCTGTAACTTTGTATGCCTTTCTACCTTGACTGGAGTCAGGAGAGGAAAAGCCTTGAAGCAAAAGGGAGCCTGGGAAATGGAAGTGCCACAACAGGACTGAGTGTGGTGTTTGGCTGGACCTTATGGGATGGCAGCAGAAGGCAGGACCGTACCTGCCCACTAGTGCTGCTGTGGGACTGCAAGAGATGCTACATGTTACCAGTGGTGTGCCCCAGGGATCTGTCCTTGGTCCGATTCTTCTTAACATCTTTGTTAGTGATATAGCGGAAGGGCTGTCGGGTAAGCTTTGCCTCTTTGCGGATGATACCAAAATCTGCAATAGAGTAGACGCCCAGGAAGGTGTAGATAACATGAGGAGGGATCTAGCTAAGCTTGAAGAATGGTCTAGAATTTGGCAGCTGGGATTTAATGTTAAAAAATGTAAGGTCATGCATTTGGGCTGCAGCAATCCAAGGGAGCAATATAGTATAGGGGGTGAAGTACTTTTGTCCACTAAAGAAGAGCGGGACCTAGGCGTGGTTGTGTCTGATGATCTTAAAGTAGCTAAACAGGTAGAAAAGGCGACGGCAAAAGCAAGAAGGATGCTTGGGTGCATATGGAGAGGAATGGCTAGCAGAAAAAAGGAGGTGATAGTGCCTCTGTATAAGTCTTTGGTGCGACCTCATTTGGAGTATGGTGTGCAATTCTGGAGACCGCACCTTCAAAAGGATGTGAACAGGATGGAGTCGGTGCAGAGGGTGGCTACTAAAATGATTAATGGGCTTCATTATAAAGCATATGAGGACAGACTTAAGGATCTTAATATGTACACCTTAGAGGAAAGGCGGGATAGAGGTGATATGATTGAGATGTTTAAATACCTCCGTGGCATAAATGTTCAGGGAGAGAGCCTCTTTCAATTGAAAGCAAGTTCTGCTACGAGGGGACATGGGATGAGGGTGAAGGGAGATAGATTCAGGAGTGATATGCGGAAATATTTCTTTACGAAAAGAGTAGTGGATCCGTGGAATAGTCTCCCAGTGGAGGTGGTAGAGATGAGGACAGTAACTGAATTCAAAAAAGCATGGGACCAACACAGAGGATCTCTAAAGGTAAAAAGTGGACTGTTGTAGTTGTTATGGAAGGATAGACTAGATGGGCCTTGTGGTCTTTTTCTGTCATCATGTTTCTATGTTTCTAAGTCTCGTACTTAACTCTCTGTTGCCTCAGGTACACAGATTGTGAGCCCTTTGGGGACGAGGGAATATATCCAGTACCTGTTTGTAGTAATTACATAACGTAAACTGCTTTGATTGAAAGTTAAGGCAGTATAGAAAACTGGTTAAAATAAATAAATACAAGTAATAACAGAGAGTGAGGACTGGTTGGTAAGGAGAAGGCATGAAACTTGGATAGAGAAGCAGAAAATAAATGGAGGAAAGTTGAAAGGAAGAGAGAAGTTATGGATTTAGGGAAGGAAGTGAAGACAGGAGGAGAGAGAAATAGCCAATAGACAGAAGGTGAGGAGTTGAAGACTGTTTGTTTGTTTTTTTCTCACTCTGAGAGAGAGAGATTGGGGATTGTGGAGTGAATAAGTATGAGGCAGAGAGTAGAGCAGGGGCAAAGGGATAATCATAAAGAGGAGACAGAGTTTGGGGCAGGAGTTCTCTACCTATTCCTCATGACAACAAAGCCAGTCAGGTTTTCAGGATAATCACAATGAAAATTGTAGTGGGCTTCATATTCCTGACCCTACCACATGTCCCAGAATCCCTTAGGATAGGAATAGGACAGCCCCTGGCACAGAAAAAGCCCCAGGTGATTCAGTTAGAGGGAGAACATTGTGGAGAGGGTGGAGCTGGGGAGAGTTTCCCTGGCTAAAAAGGTGGAATTTACTTCCTCGGGGGGGAGGGGAGGGGGAGAACTACTGGTGCTTGGACTACAGCTAATAAAGGAAGAAGAAATTGAGATGGAGCAGATTCCACTTGAGTACTCTCTTGCAGCTAATGAACCCATGGACTGTTCCTTAGGTCTCATGCAAGCTGATATCTCATTACCCTGTGGTAAGGAACGGAAGTCCTAAAGACTGTGTCTAAGAATATATCCTTCCTTTTATCCACCTCCTGGGGAGAGGGGCCAGGAACTGTGAAGGTATTTATGTTGGGATTGCTGCACTGCCATGCAAGAGTTAAATGTTGTGTTTGAACTTACCTCGTTTGCAGTTCTGTGTGAAATAAAACACCAGTGAAGGGGCACTGTCTTTCTCCTAGGACAAGCATGATGAGTCGGGCACACCTGGTGATGTCATCTGACGGCACCGAAGACGGAAGTACTCTCCATAGCTCAGAAGGGCTTCGCCCTCAGCATGAGCCCCCTTGGCCCCACCCCTAGGTCTGCCCCTAGCCAGCCACTTTATACTCTTCCGCCTTGCCTGCAAGACGGACCTCTCCTACTTTCCAAAAAAAAAAACATCTACAGGATTAAAGCTAGAAAAGAATCTCCAATCAAGGTATGCCTAAGCCTGGTTTTAAAAAATGCCCTGGCTGCTCCAGGAAAATGAATTTGACTGAATCACATGATCGGTGCCTCAGTGTCTCCCACAGGGTCAAGGACTGCACTCGCTGTGTGAAGATGTCCCCCTGCACCAGAAAATCACAAAGGCATGCCCTGCAGGACCTCTTCCCAGGGACGCCTCTCACCGCCGACCCCAGAGTCCAGGCTGATGCCGCTCAGGACCATACGGTCCCCCACATGGTTTCTTCTACTCTTCCGACACTTCTCACAGCTCCGGATGCACAATCTCAGGCCTTCATCTTCAGCCACTCTGTTCTTGGCCTCTTTTCCCCTGCGGTAACTTCTTCTTAGGCAGGTCTGTCCCCTCTAGATCTTCCCTTGACGGCAGTTACTACAATGCACGGATCAGCAAGGGCTCCCCTGATGGCCATCTTGTCCTCTGATGCAGCTCTGGATTCCTCCCACTGCAGCACCATTGGTTGGCACCATGGCAACAGACCCAGCAAAGAACAAGGCTCCAAACACAGGCACTCCCCCTGCCAGACCTCTCTGTAGTTGCGGATGCACTGCTCCAGCCCATGCCGACGCAGCAGAGGCCCAGGGAGCGGTGAAAGATGGCGCAAACGGCAGAGTAGCAGCAGCCCTCACCACAAAAGACACCGCCAAGCAAGGAGACAACACCATCGGTGCTACCACTACAACCCTGGCAGCCCCTCTCCTGTCTTCAGACATGTCGGGAGCAGGTATGCTTTTCCCTCCGGGTCAGAGCAGGACACAGATTCGCAGCAGGAAGCCCCTCAAAGGGGCAACCTGGAGCAGATTGGGGCCGGCTACCAGACTATGACTGTTGGGACAGCCGGTATGGAGTTGGGGCAGCTGATATGCCCGCGCAGTTCTTTAGCCTGCTCTCCAGCCTTTTTCAACAATGGGTCCATGCACCTCTAGCCAACATGCGACCATGTACCTCTGCCCCGGGATTGCCAACACCTGGGCCCGGACCCTCAAACAATATGCAGGAATCGCCACCTGCACCAGCTCGAGATACCGCTCCAGACTCTGGGTTCTCGCTCCCCTCCAGCCACACAGGCACCCCTAGTGATGGCGAAGAGGCAACAGCTCCAGAATCCCCTAGCTGCAGGACCGGAAGACTCCACGCCAACTCCTGTTCCTCCATCGGACAGTCCTGACTTATCCAAAACTCCTCTGCAAGGTCACGGCAGCCTTAGCTCTAACAACAACCTGCGACACTTTTGACCAGCGACCCAAGATGCAGGCAGTGCTAAAATTCCTAGAGGCTCCTAAAGCACCCATGCCTATACCAGTACACCTTCTACTGTGTGAGAACCTCCAAGTTGTGGCAGAACCCCACCACTGGGCTACCCGTGTCCCGGAAGCTGGACGCAAAATACCAGGTTCAACCTATGCCAGGAGTCAACAAGACGCAGCTACCCCACCACTCCATAGTGGTGGAGTCCACCCTCAAACGATCCAAGTCTACACGGACGCATGCCAACAACCCCCCCCCAGGCAGAGACCTTAAGCTCCTCGATGATATCAGGGAAAAAGGTCTTTCAGGATGCCATGCTATGCAACAGAGTATCTGCCCACCAGTTACAACATGCCCTGTACCTGGACGTCCTCGTGGAAAAACTGAAAGCCACCATCTCAATGCTTAACCAGGAAATGCAGGCGAGCGCCACTGCCTCCCTGTTGGACCTCCAGGAGTGCACGAAACATCAGATCTGAGCGGCCTTCGACACGGCTGCGCACATGCAGGGACCGCTATATCTGCCCACCGGCTAGCCTGGATCCGAGCTGCAGGCCTCTGAGAAGACACGCATGACCGCATTGCAGATGTTCCCTGCATGGGTGATAAGTTGTTTGGTGACAAGGTGAATGACACTGTGAATGCCATGAAGGATCACTGCACCATGCTCCAAACCCTCATGGATGAGAGCTTAGAGCGATCCCACCGCAAGGGCTCCTATCACCAGAAGCCCTATTCCTCCTCCAGGCACCAATACAGCTCATACCAAAAATGGCAGCAGCCACAGTACAAGCCACAGACTCACCAGATCTCTTACCACCAAAAGCTTCGCCAACGGGAAAGGAAACAGCAAAAAACGTTGCAACCTGGAGCAGGAAAGGTCAACCGAGCTTTTTGACAAAAAGGTGAAAGCTGACACCCCGTGGGGAAGTTGGCTAACTGCTAGCGACCTGGGTGTCTATCACCATGGACAAGTGGGTTCTGAAGATTGTCAAAGAGGATACCTTATCGGGTTTCTCTCACCCCCTTCACAACGCAAACTACCTCCCAACAATACACCAATCCCTTCTCTCCCCGCCTTGATCACGGCGCTCTTATCCCTCCTGGCATCCAGAGCGATCAAACCTGTGCCAATCGAGGAGATGCACACTGGCTTCTACTCCAGACTCTTCCTGGTACCCAAGAGGTTGGGTGGCATCCATCCCATCCTCTATCTCCGCAGTCTCAACAAGTTCATTGTCAAGGAGAAATTCAGAATGCACTCCCTCGGATCAATCCTCCCTCTCATCCAACGTGGAGAGTGGCTAACTTTCCTGGATGCCTACACGCATGTTTGTTTGTTTATTTAACATCTTTTATATACCACTTTTCAATTTTATCAAAGCGGTTTACAATGAAACATAACAAGGTTACGTAGAACAGTACAGAAGCATCTATTTACATTGAACAATTAACGATCAAAATTAATTACAATGAGCAGTTAACATTCTCTGTGTTACAGCAATAGTCTTACAACATTTTAACTGATTGTGACGTGATTAAAGGGGAACATGGTGTGGATGGGGGATGTTGATTGGAAATGTTATGGTTGTGTGTTGTCTGCGGTGTTGAAGTGCTCTGTGAAGAGGTGGGTTTTGAGATGTTTCCTGAATTTGGTGATGTCACAGATTGCTCTTGAGTGGTATGGGAGTAAGGTCCATAATGTTGGGATATAATATTCAAATACTCTGTGAAGGGCTGATTGAGAGGAGTAAGCAGTTATGGTAGCTGTTCAGAGAGGGTTCTGATGTTGATTCCTTCTTAATCAAGTGTCTGGAACTCTTTTGACTAACTCTTGTAAACATGCTTGTTCCCATTACATGCGAACCATCGCAAATACCTCCGCTTTCAAATTCTGGGAAATTGCTTCCAATACAGGGTTCTTTCTTTTGGGCTCTCACATGCTTCATGGGTGTTCACCAAGTGTGTAGCCATTGTGTCCGCACACCACCGCAAGCGGAGTATTTGTGTATTTCCATACCATGACAACTGGCTGATCTCTGCACCATTTTCACAGGAAGCCACAGAAGCAACTCGCCAGACCTTCTCCTTATTGTCGTCACTGGGGTTTCTGGTAAACCACCAGAAGTCACACCTGCAGCCCTCCCAACACCTGGAATTCACTGGGGCTGTCATAGACACCACCGCCTTCAAAGCCTTCCTCCCTCAACACCAGAGGGACTCATCTCTGTGAGTAGCCCCACTACTGCTCGGTCGTTGCTTTGCCTCCTGGGTCATATGGCAGCATCCACCCAGGAAGCGCCACTAGTGAAACTCCACATGCGCAACTTGCAATGGCACCTGTGGACACACTGGAGCCAGCATTTGCAACCCCTGCGTGCACCCATTCCCCTGGACACAGCAGTAACAGCTTCTCTCTGCTAGTGGACATGCAAGAAGAACTTAGTACAAAGCTGGCCCCTAAGGCAACCTGTCCACCAGTTGACCATCACCACCAATGCCTCGCCAGTGGGCTGGGGGGTGCACTGTCTTCACTTCCACACCCAAGGGGCCTGGGCAGCAAAGGAGCAAAGGTTCCATATCAACCTCCTGGAACTCAGAGCGATACGGCATGCCTTGAAGGCCTTTCAGAGATTGATCTATGGAAAAGTAGTCCTCCTCCAGACGGACAATCAATTGGCCATGTTCTACATCAACAAGCACAGTGGGACGGGCTCCCGGTCCCTCTGCAGGGATGCCCTCCAGATCTGGACCTTTTCCATCTCTAAACACTACCTCATTCGGACTTCCTACCTCCTGGGGCTCCAAAACAAACTGGCAGACACTCAGTGGTCAACTCAACCCTCATGAGTGGACCCTCAACCATCGGATAGCCTGCTCCCTCTTCCAGTGATGGGGACATCCGCAGATCGACCTCTTCGCAACAGTGGAGAATACGAAGTGCGACATCTTTTGCTTGAATGCATCCACTGCAGGTGGAGGGGCGCTTCAACGTGTCATGGGGGGGTTGGTCACTGGTGTACTCCTTCCCCCCCCCCCTTTCCACTGATATTGATGACCCTACAGCACATTATCTCAGACAGGGCACAGACCATCTTCATCGTGCCCCACTGGCCGCACCAAATGTGGTTTCTGTACCTCAACCGCCTAGCTCAGGGAGTGCCGGTATGCCTTCCCCTGGTGCTGGACCTGATCTCCAGGACGGCAGGGACACCCTCCACCCAACCTGCGGATCCTGTCCTTAACAGCATGGAGGTTGAGCGGTTAGTACTCTCGTGCCTCCATTTGCCTCCTGAAGTCAAGCAGCTGGTGGTTGCAGCACGACGCCCTTTGATGAGAAAGTCATACAGCCTCAAGTGGCTGCGTTTTAGCTCTTGGTGTTCTGCTCAGGAGCTAAACCCCTTTTCATGTCCTGTACCACAGTACTGTAATACTTCACCTCACTTTCTCAGCAGGGCTTGCAGACACAATCCATCGGGGTGCACCTCGCTGCGATCGCGGCCTTCCATGACTGCACGGGTGACAACTCCATCGCAACTCAGCCCATCATTGCCTGATTCATGAAGGGCTTGACTAACCTTTGCCCACCTATCAGATACCCCATGCCACGCTGGGACTTCAACACAGTCCTCAACCAACTTACACTGCCGCCCTTCGAACCCATGCGGTCAGCGGACATGAAGTAGGTCTCCTGGAAGACATTATTCCTGATAGCCATCACATCGGCCAGACAGATCAGCAAGCTACAAGCTCTGGTGGTACACCTACCCTACGCCCAGTTCATCAGCAACCAGGCTTCCCTCTGGACCCTCCCCAAATTCATTCCAAAGGTGGCATCAGCCTTCCATATCAATAAAACCATAGAACTTCCTAGTTTCCACCCAGAGGAGCAGAGGCTACACACCCTCGACTGTGTCAGGGCCTTATGTGTCTACATCCTCTGGACTTGCACCCCTTATGACCAAAACAAGCCTGGCTGACCTATCACCAAATGGATCCTGTTGCTGTGGATCTCTTCTTGTGTTGCCTTCTACTTGGACCAAGCTGGAACTGGGACATCACCCACAGTCAACGTACACCAACTTGGGGCGCTTGCCACCACTATTGTGAACTTGCCGTCCGTATTGGTGGCGGACATCTGCAAAGCCACCACTTGGTCCTCCCTCCACACTTTCCAGAGGCATTACTGCCTCGACCTCACAGAAGGGGTGGACCCCTCCTTCGGACAGGCGGGCCTATCCACAGCGGATACCCACTCACCAAGTTTGTGACTATCCCATTGACTGCTCGAGTACCTCTAACTCAGCATGGCCAGAACTTGGATCACACTGTTACTCTGCTGTTGTTCCTTGGTATTGCACCTCGATGTTGTTTGTTATTGCACACTGCACTGTTCTTGCACCTTGCTTGTTGAGCGTTGCTCTACTCCACTTCTGCACTTTGGTGTTAGCCGGTTTTGCACAACGACTCTTGAACAGTGCCTGGGCTGTAATGCAATCTGCAATAAACATACTAAGCTTCCTTACACCTGGGCCTCTGCAGCTGTTCTTTCTGCCTCATGACACCGACCTGGCCCCTTCCACCACAGCTCAGTGCAGCTAGGGAGACACCAGGTGTGGTTGACTCATCCTGCTTGTCCTAGGAGAAAACGAGGTTACTTACCTGTAACGGGAGTTCTCTGTGGACAGCAGGATAAATCAGCCACATGCTCCCTCCCACCTTCCTTTCAAGGGGCCGGTCTCCTGCCCTGTCACTATCTATAGCGATTAGGCTCAGCTAGTGACATAGTGGCTGGCTAGGGGTGGATCTAGGGGTGGGGCCAAGGGGGCTCATGCTCAGAATGGTGAAGCCCTTCTGAGCTATAGAGAGTAATTCTGTCTTTGGTGCCGTCAGATGACGTCACCAGGTGTGGCTGACTTATCCTGCCTAAGCCTGGTTTTCAAAGGCTTTCTGAAAGTCCAGATAACACTATATCAGTCAACTCACCTTTGTCTACCTGTTTGTTCACACCTTCAAAAAAACATAACAGATTAGTAAGACAAGATCTTCCTTGTCTAAAGCCATGTTAGCTGTCTCCCATTAAGCCATGACTATCTACATATTCAATAATTTTGTCCTTTTATTATGGTTTCTACCATTTTTCCCGGTACTGATGTCGGGCATACCGCTCTGTAGTTTCCCGGATCACCCCTGGAACCCTTTTTAAAAATTGGCATTACCTTGGCCATCCTCCAGTCTTCAGGTATTACAGATGATTTTAATGATAGTTCACAGATTACTAATAGCAGGTCTGCAATCTCATATTTCAGTTCTTTCAACACCCTTGGACGTATACCATCTGGTCCAAGAGATTTGTATTAGAACTATATGATACACCAGGAAGATGTTACTCTTCAGTTTATCGCTATTTCTTTCAATTCTTCTGCAGTATCACCTTTAAATACCACTTCAGTCATGGGTAACATCCCTACATCTTCCTCAGTAAAGACCAAAGCAAAGAATTCATTCAGTCTCTCCGCTATGGCCTTGTCCCCTCTTAGTGATGACTCCCAGATCTACCTCTCTACATATGAAATCTCTGCCTCCCTTTCTGACGTTGGTGCTTGGATGTCTCACGGCTGCTTGAAATTGAACAGGGCCAAAACTGAGCTGCTTATTTCCCCCCCCCCCCCTAAAACCTCCTCCTTTCATCTTCCTCCTTTCTCAGTCTCTATGCTCCTCCCTGTTTCCTCGGCTCATAACCTTGGGGTCATCTTTGACTCCTTTCTTTCCTCCACACACATCCATCTGATAGCTAAGACCTGCCGTTTCTTTCTTTATAACATCAACAAAGTCTGCCCATTCCTTTCTGAACACACTACTAAGACACTTATCCATTCCTAATCACCCCCATCAACTATTGTAACCTACTCCTTGCTGGTCTCCCGCTGAATTCTCTCTCCCCTTCAATCTGTTCAACATTCTGCTGCGCGGCTAATCTTCCACCAGCCTCCTCATGTTCATATTACCCCTCTTCTCAAGTCACTTCATTGGCTCTCCATCCATTTCTGCATCCAGTTCAAACTTCTCCTGTTGACCTATAAGTGCATTCGCTCTGCAGCTTCTCACTTCCTTTTCCTCTCCTCTTATACCTCCCTACACCCCTCCCCAGAAACTCTGCTCTTCTGGCAAGTTGCTTCCATCTGTGCCCTTCTTTTCTATTGCTAAATCTAGACTTCTCTCCTCTCCTTTCACCTTGCTGCTCCTTATGCCTGGACCAAACTACCTGCGTCTGTATGTCAGGTGCTGTGGCCTTTGGCCCTCTTCAAATCCAGGCTGAGAAATCTTCTCTTTGCTGCCGCTTTTGGATCTTGACTCACCTGATCTCCTTTGTGTTTCCTTACTATTCCCCCTAGATGTATCCCTATCTACACCTACTGTGTTGTCTGTCTTGACTAGATTGCAAGCTCTGATCAGGGACTGTCTTATATGTCTGTGCAACACTGTGTAGGTCTTGTAGCACTATACAAATGCTCAGTAGTAGTAGCAGCAGCAGTAACCTTAAAGGTATTGTGGGACTCCATGAAGACTCTGGATATGTCCCTGAATTGTAACTTAGAGAAAATTGGTGCGAAGTTAGATTCCCTTATGGAGTTCGTCATTGTTCAGAAGGATGAAATTGGCCAGCATACTACTAGGCTGGAGCATCTAGAACAGCAAGAGATTGCCTTTCTGTTTCTTGAGAAGAGGAGTGCTTTCCAGAGCTCTCCCAAAAGGTGATTTTGTGCTGAATTTGCTGCTTAACTGTGAGTTCTATCTATTTGTCCTTATTGGTGGGTTCCCTTACCTACTCCATTGTGTGTGTGCCCACAGTTCAGGAACAGCCTACTGGCCAGAGACACTTAGGTTCCCACCCACCCCAGGGGCTATACTGCCTATATAGTGGTCACATACGTGCCATCTATTGTTCCTAATTTGGGTTAAAGCCCACATCTTCTTCATCTTTTCTTCTTCTTCCTCTTCTGGGACTGCTTAATCAACATGTCGTGCAATAACTGTGGTACTTTCATTCAAAGACGAATCATTTGGAGCCTAAGAGCTTGTCCTATATGCCTAAAGTCAGCTGCCATGCATGAAGAACTGACTCTACTAAGGAAAGACCTAGCTGCCATGCATCAAGAAATGTCTCTACTGAGGGAGGAACTGGCTGCAATGAAGCGAACCTCTTCTAGAATTCAAACTGAACAAAGTCCACCACCGCTCCCACAAAGAATCAAACACCCCAGGAACAAATGGATCACAGTGGGTTCTGGTAATTGCGACCTGTAACGCAGAGACATCCCATACATCAAGAGATATCCCTGCACAATGCCTTCTCTGCCTTGGCTAATGAGGATGCCCAATCCAAAGAAACTGAAGGGCCCTTAAATGAGTCAGACAATGCCCAATCTCCTGCTAAAGCACCAAATATGAAGAAAATCTCACCAAACAAACTACTACTACTTGGAGATTCCATCATCAGAGGCACCAACTTGGAAACACAGCTCAAAGGAGAGAAGACAGTCATGTGCCTACCAGGCTCTTCAGCCAGCAGGAAGACAAACCAAGTTGAAATACTTAACATCAAGTTTGGAGTGTTCACTTTATGTGCTATTATCCACTTGGGCACAAATGACCTGGCTAGAAACAGTGCCTCTACAGCCCAAAAGGACTTCCAATCTCTGGGAGAGAAACTCAAGCCCACTGTTAACGCTGTTGCATTCTCAGAAGTTCTACCTGTTCTTGGTAAGGGGACAAAAAGGCTGCATCACATTAGCAGCTTTAATACATGTCTCCAGACCTGGTGCAAACAAGGATTCAGATTTATTGGCAACTGGGGCAACAGATGGACCAACAAGAGACTATACTGTGCTGATGGACTACATCTCTCTGTCGCAGGGAAAAGAATCTTAAGTGAAAAATTCAGGCAGTATGTGGATATGCATTTCTAGGAAAAGGAGGTGACAGACTAAGTGGAAGGTCAACATCTGCATGCCACCCCCTGCAAAAGCAGAATAACATCAGAAACAGCCACACTTTTAAACCACACATCAAAAACAAGTGGGAAAAAGTGGGCAAAACAAAATCAATGCAAAATACACACAAGCCAGGTAAATGCTGGAAAGCAATGAGCACAAATGCTCGAAGCTTAGCCAACAAAATTCCGGACCTGGAAGCCCTAATGGTGGAAACGGATTTGGACATTGTGGCCATTACAGAAACATGGTTTAATAAATCAAATGATTGGGATATAGCCATAGCTGGCTATAATCTATTAAGAAGAGACAGAGAAAATGGAAAAGGAGTAGGGAGTATACTTGTATGTCAAAAGCAATATTAAAGCTACTGAAATACAGGGGACATGGAGAAAAGAAGAAGCGCTCTGGATTGCGTTGGAAAGAGGAGATGGCACTGTCATCCATATTGCTGTAGTCTACAGACCTCCGACTCAAATTGAAGAGAGAGATAACGAATTGATTATAGATATTGCCAAGATAGCAACAAAGGGGGAAGCGATCATATTGGGTGACTTTAATCTACCTGATGTGGATTGGATTACTCCTTCTGCACATCTGGAAAGAAGCAAAAAAATAGTGGATGCTCTTCAAGATGCATTACTTAGACAAATGGTGATGGAACCAACCAGGGAAAGCTCAACACCGGATATAGTGCTCACCAACGGTGATAGCATGTCGAATGTCTGCGTGAGTGCCCCTGTGAGCAACAGCGACCATCACACGGTATGATTTGAGATAAAAGCCATGGTACAGGCCAATCATAGCAAGCTCAAAGTCCTAAACTTCAAAAACACTGACTTCAATAAAATGGCCAAGTACTTAAAGGAGGAGATAACAGCGTGGAAGGAGATAAGGGAAGTGGAATTGCAATGGGCTAAACTAAAGGTGGCAATAAAAGGGGCAACAGATAAATATGTAAGAAAAGTAAATAAAAAACAAGAGAAGGAAACCTATTTGATTTTCTAAAGAGGTGGCTATTCAAAGGCAAATAACACAGCTTTCACAAAATTCAAAAGCTTGCAAACAGAAGAACACAGAAATGAATACAGGATCAAGCTCAAAGAGTCTAAAAGAAAAATAAGGATAGCAAAATCAAAGGCAGAGGAAAAGATGGCTAAAGATGTTAAGGGTGGCGACAAAACTTTCTTCAGGTATATGCGGGAAAGGAAGAAGACCAGAGTTGGAATTGCAGGACTCAGAAGTGCTGGGAAAGGACTCATGGAAAGTGACACTGAAAAAGCGAAATTGCTAAACAAATACTTCTGCTCTCATTTTACTAAAGAAGATCCTGGAGATGGACCAGCTATGACTCCCAAATATAAAAATGGGAATGAAGTAGATACCACACCATTCACAGAAGATGAGGTGTTAGAACAACTTGCTAAACTGAAAGTGGACAAAGCCATGGGACCAGATGGGATACATCCCAGGATACTGAAAGAGCTCAGAGAGGTTCTTGCAGGACCGTTAAAGGATGTCTTCAACAGATTCTTGGAAACAGGAGAGGTTCCTCAGGACTGGAGAATGGCTGATGTTGTACCTCTACACAAAAGTGGTGACAGGGAAGAAGTGTCAAACTACAGGCCCGTGAGCCTTACCTCGGTGGAGGGAAAAGTAATGGAGGCGCTCCTGAAAGAACGAATAGTGAACTTTCTCAAAACCAACAGGTTGCAAAATCCGAGGCAACATGGTTTTACCGAAGGACGGTCTTTCCAAACAAATCTGATTGAGTTCTTTGACTGGGTGACCAAGTAACTAGATCAGGGGCATGCAATGGATGTCATCTACCTGGATTTCAGCCAAGCCTTTGATACTGTTCCTCATAGGAGGCTTGTCAATAAACTCAGTAGCTTGGGGATGGGTCCTAAGATGGTAAACTGGATTAGAAATTGGTTGACTGACAGACGACAGAAGGTGATGGTACATGGAGCTCACTCGGATGAGAGGAAGGTGGTTAGCGGGTTGCCCCAGGGTTCGGTCCTGGGCCCGGCACTGTTCAATGTATTTGTGAGTGATATTGCTGAAGGACTGAATGGAAAAGTCATCTGCAAAAAGACAGACACAAAAATTTGCAGCAGAGTGGACTCCCCCCAAGGGAGTGGATAACATGAGGAAAGATCTACAAAAGCTGGAAGACTGGTCTAATGCTTGGCAACTACGATTTAATCCGAAAAAGTGCAGTGTCATGCACTTGGGTAGCAGAAATCCAAGGGAAATGTACATGATAGGGGGAGAGAGGTTGGTATGCATGGTTCAGGAGAAAGACCTTGGTGTGAGTATCTCTGATGATCTCAAGGTGGCAAAACAGTGCAACAAGGCGGTGGGAAAACCAGGAGGATTTTGGGCTGCATACAAAGAGGGATTACCAGCAGAAAGGAAGAGGTACTTATGCCACTATATAAGTCACTGGTGAGGCCTCACTTGGAATACTGTGTTCAGTTTTGGAGACCATATCTTGCAAAAGATGTAAGAAGACTGGAAACAGTTCAGAGGAAAGCGACCAAAATGATTTGGAGCCTGCGTCAGAAGCCTTATGAGAAGAGACTTGAAGACCTAAATATGTACACTCTGGAGGAGAGGAGGGGCAGGGGAGATATGATTCAGACCTTTAAATACTTAGAGGAATGATGAACAAACAAACCTCTTCCAAAGATGGGGAAGCTGTAAAACTAGAGGGCATAACATGAAGCTGCAAGGTGGTAAATTGAAAGGCAATGTCAGGAAATATTTCTTCACTGAAAGGGTGGTGGATGCTTGGAATGCCCTCCCGATGGAAGTGGTGGGGGGCAAACACGGTGACGGAATTCAAACGACATGGGACAAACACAGTGGATCCCTTTACAGCAACAAGATAAAAACAAAATAAACGGTACCATCTAACTTCTGAACCATCTAACATCTCAAATAGGGGTGTCCTACATGGAGTGGTGGGTTCACCCCTAAACAAGGACATGGGGAGGGGTGGCCTGCACAGAGCGACAGGTGTACCTTCTCTTGCCATCTTGCTGTGCAGACTAGATGGACCATGCTGGTCTTTATCTGCCATCATTTACTATGTTACTAAGTGGAAGAGTTAGGGGCTGTTAAAGATGCCTGTTTTAAGGAGAGCTCGGTGTTATGGAGGAAGCTGGAATATCTCGAACTAGACCCGGAGAAACAAATTAAGGTTTCTCCTAAGTTTAGCTTAATTGAAATGGTGATGTACTTGCTGGCTATCCTGTGCTAGGCACCAGACAATTTGCCACCCATAACCGAGGCATACTATCTGTTTCCTACCAGTGGGGCTTCTGGGAGCCTCACTCAGCCACAGATTCCAGTGGATTTGACTGGCTTTTTGGAAAGCTCTTTGGTACTGGTAACTTTCACCTTTGAACAGGACAAGAATAGGGTTGCCAACTGGCTCCAGATGCGCCCGACACACTTGATCCAGTCCTAGGTTTACCCAACTGCAAGTAGGGACATGTAGTTCTGATTTTTCCATTGCACGCCATAAGAAAAGCAAGACTACATGTCCCTGCATGCAATGGGGTAAACTCAGGACTGGATCAAGCCTGTCGGGCGCATCTGGAGCCAGTTGGCAACCCTAGACAAGAACTCTGTATTACGTCTTTACTTCTGACACATTAAGGAGCTTTTTCTGTCCATATCAAGAAATATATCACAGACTGCACAAGCTAGGCGCAAAGAGCTTTGCGGCCGTGAGTTCTTGCCCTTGGGGGTACTTGGACCTTTAAAATTTCTTTGTTTTGTGTTGTGTGTCTTGATGCAAAAAATTATTTTTGTTGAGCCAAAGCAACTCCTAGATTTGTTGGCCTTGTGTGAAGGGAAATCCAGGGTCTTGGGTGTGGACTCATAATGTGCGCTCTAGTTGTGATGGAATGCCTTACTGTCTTTACATTGATTTTTGTCAACTTTCCAGCAGCATTTTTCTTGCCCTATTATTATTATAGTCAAAATGGCAGTGATCGAATTGCTTGTATATTTTGTTTCCACTTATGGATTTTGATTACTGGTGGATATTGTCTGTACTTTTTTATTTTGTTAATACCTATAAATTTAAAAAAAAATGGAGTGGATGCATGAACTGTGCAGAGGAGCTATATTAGAGGTTGGCTCAACAGTGGTTAAACTGTTTTTTAACCATTGAACTGAACTGCTGTGGAACTTATAAGACTGGAATGGCTGGTTGAGACGGTAGCCAGTTTGCCAGCATTACTCAGGGGAAAATTTCCAGTGCACATGAATCAGAGAGCACCCCCTGTTGGTGACAGTATGCATGAGAGAAATTTTGTATTCAATGGAGGCCATACATACAAATTCCTCTCATGCATATTCACTGTGGTTATCCTAAAAACCTGACTGGTTAGGTGTGTTCCGAGGACTAGATTGAGAATTCCTGGCTTGGCATGGTGGAGTGGGACATGGAAAACAGGGATTTAGCTTAAAGAGATGGGAGACAGTGGACAGCAAGGGTGGAGGGGACATGAACAGTAGGGCAAAGTGGGGGCAGGGGGGGAAATGGAGTATGGGACATGCCTTTCACCCACCTTATACTTTCTTCTCTCTGTCCCTGACCAGCTCCCATGTTGAGAGTTGTGGAGCAGGGCAGGGGATAAAGGATATGGGCAGAGGGGGAAGTGCAGGGTGAAGGGGATGGAGAGCAAGAGAATGGGGAAGCTATTATGCAAATCCTCAAGGAGAAAAGAATACTGAGGAATAGCTGTGCTTTTGTGGGGAGGGGAGGTGCTAAGGAGGGATTATCAAGCCCTTTTTATGCCTTTGTGGGGAAAGAAGCTCAAGGTGGCATGGTGAAGTCACCAAACCCTATAATGAATATACAAATGTAACCCTGCCCTTTGCTTCCCCAAATGAAACTGTCAAAATGGGGCCATCAGGACATTTCACCCCATGGTTCTGAGGAGGGAGGGGGGGGGGGGTTCATATAGCAAATTTACCAAATGGTTCCTGCTCTTAGAATTTTTCTCTGCTGCCACGTGTCATTTTGTTTTTCACTGTTAGTTCATCTAGTTGGTTTTTGGATGCTATTTAAGTTTCCTTTTTGTCGCATCTCCACTATAGGCCACATTTTTACCATTGAATTGTTTTTTGCTGTGGCAATCTTTTCAGATGATATTTCCCAGAAACTCCCCAGCAGGTTTAAAAAGTATACCCAGTGCAACAAGATCATATCCATCATGGAATCTCATAACTGGTACCTACAGTGCTTGGAGCCCGACAATGAACCCTTTCATTGCCTCTTGTGTCTGTAAGATGACAAAGGGAGGACTTGGTGGTTATGGTGATTAGTGCAAAAGAAATTTTGTCCCAAGTCTGATTCATCGACATCGGCATAGGTGGTATCGGTCATTCTGGCCCAAGGAGCTTCACTGAACACTGGGGTTGCTTCAACATCGAAAGGATTCCACTCATAGTAACACAGTATACAAGTCTAGTCTGGTTCTAAATGCAGTTCCGTGCAGGTCACCCCCCCCCCCCCACCCCCCTTTCTATTAAAATATATTTAAGTTTGCTTTGATTTTATCTTCTTGCTATAAAGGGATCCACTGTGTCCGTCCCATGCTATTTTGAATCCGGTCACTGTATTTGCCCCCTCCACCTCCATCAGGAGGGCATTCCAAACATCCACCACCCTTTCAGTGAAGAAGTATTTTCTGATGTTGCTTTTAAGTTTACCACCTTGCAGCTTCATAGTTTTATAGCTTACCCTTCTTTGAAAAACGTTTTTGTTCATTGATACCCTTTAAGTATTTAAACATCTGTATCTTATTTCCCCTTTCCCCCCTCTCCTTTAGAGTATACATATTTTAAGTCTTCGTCCCTTCTCATACATCTTCTGGTGCAGGCTCCAAATCATTTTGGTTGTCTTCCTCTAAACCATTTCAAGTCTTTTAATATCCTTTGAGATACGGTCTCCAAAACTGAACACGGTGCTCCAAGTGAGGCCTCGCCAACAACTTGTACAGGGGCATTAATACTTCCTCTGTATGCAGCACAGCATCCTTCTGGCTTTGGCTACTGCCTTGTCACATTGTTTCACCACTTTGAGATCCTTAGACACTAGCACTGCAAGGTCCCTCTTCTGGTCTGTGCACACCAGCGTCTCTCCCCATATTACATATAACTCTGCACTGCTTTGCATTAAATCTTACCTGTCTAGCATTAGACCATTCTTCCAGTGTTAGATATTTCCTCATGTTGTCCATTCCCTCAGAAGTGTCCTCTTTGCCTTTTTGCAGATGACATGAAAATTTGCAACAGACTTTTTTCCATTCAGTCCTTCAGCAATATCATTCACAAATACCTTAAACAGTACCAGTCCCAGGACTGATCCCTGAGGCATGCCACTACGCATCTTCCTTTCTTCTGAGTGAGTTCCATTTACCACTACCTTCTGTTGTCTAAGTCAACCAGTTTCTGATCCAGTTCACCACCTTGAGACCTATCCTCAGGCTGCTCAGTTTATTGATAAACCTCCTCTGAGGAACAGTATCAAAGGCTTTGTTGAAATCTAGGTATATCACATGCCCTTGATATAGTTCTCTGATCACCCAGTCAAAGAACTCAATCAAATTTGTTTGGCATGATCGTCTTTGGTAAAACCATGTTGCCTGGAATCATGCAATCCTTTTGGTTTCCAGAAAGCCAACTACTTTCTTTCAAGAATGCCCCCATTACTTTTCCCACCACAGAGGTAAGGCTTACCGGCCTATAGTTTGTCATTTATCTATTTAACATTTCTAATATACTGCCTTTCATGATATCAAGGCGGTTTACATTGAACAGGGCATTGTAACTTGGAGATAACCCTCCATTGCCCATGTTCCCTGTAAAATAGTTAAGTGGCTTGCCCAAGACCACAAAGAGCACCTGTGGGACTAGAAACCCCAGTCCTTCCGGCCCAAGGTTGCTGTCCTCTAGTGGGATTTGAACTCCTGAACTTTTCCCTATTACTTTTGTGAAGAGGTACCACATCAGTCCTCCTCCAGTCCTATGGAACCTCTCCTGTCTCCAAGGATCTATTAAAAACCATCCTTTAAAGTCCCTGCCAGAACTCGTCATTGAAAATTAATAGAATCCATCAGGAAGGGCCATCCACTGATTCTTGCTCAAAAGCCCATGATGGCAAATACCAGGTGGAGTCTGGGGTGAGTTGGCGACGTAGCTCATTGGAGTATGATGTTGTAAGCTTTGAGGTATTAGGAAATCCAATATTCTCAAAGTGACTCTGACATATGAGGTCTGTCCATGCCAGTCTCCAAGAGGTCAGGACCAACTTGACAATACTCCCCAGCAGATTCAGAAGCCATTGACCACTTCTACTACAGCTCCCCACATTTGTCAAAGGAAACCCTACTGAAGAGGGCTTTTAAACTAGGTTTGTTGGGGATGGGTGAACAAAGATCACAAGTAAGTTAAAAAAACAACAAAAAACCCTCATAAGTAAAACATTCAACTTTAATATTGAAATGAGAAAAAAGGGCAACATGTGGAAAGCTGTGTATACTACTGTGTATGTTAAGTGCCGTCGAGTCGGTGTCAACTCATGACAACCCTGCAGATAGTTGTCCTAAATTGTGTTCAGTCTTCAGTCAGGTGGCTCATTGACAGAGTGGCATCCGTAGCTGCTGTTGTATTGATCCATCTTATTGTTGGCCTTCTTCTTTTGCATGGACCTTCTACTTGCCAAGCATGATGTCTTTCTCTAATGATCTCTCTCTTTGCATGTTATATCCAAAGTACGAAAGTCAAAGTCTTGTCATCTGAGCTTCTAAAGAAAGCTTAGCTTGATCTCCTCTAATACTGACTGGTTTGTTTTTCAGGCAGTCCATGGTATACACAGTATTTGTCACCAGCACCATAATTCAAAGGCATCAATTTTCTTCTTGTCTATCTTTGTTCACTGTCCAACTTTCGCATCCATATGATGTTGTTTGAAAATGCCATGGCTTGAACAAGTTGAATCTTTGTATGGAGAGAGACATTTCTGCTCTTGAATCTTGTTTAGGTCCTTCATAGCCATTCTGTCAAGAGCAATGCATCGTAAGATTTCTTGACTGTACTGTTTGCCTAATGCTCATAGTTTGGGAAATACAGCTCTTAATCTAGAGCAGTGGTTCTCAACCTTTTTTGTACCGTGACCCCTTTTACCGTTGGTCAACTTGTGGTGACCCCCAATGATAAAATCAAATGCGTCTCTCTTCCTTTACCGTTAACGCATTGTCGCTGTAATCATTTGTTGAATTATTAATATATTATAGGCCTTTGCAATATGTTTTTATTTATAAAATACTTATTTAAATAATCAAAACAACAAGTAACAATATTTGATTTCAAAATTATGATGATTTTGTAGTCAAATCACTAGTATGAAATAAAATTATTTTTTCTACCTTTGTTGTCTGACCAATTTATTCTCTGATCATGCTGGTCCCGATCTGAGGCTTCTGCTTTCCTGTCTTCTCTTAGCTCTCTTTCTGTGGTCTATGGTCCATCTGCCAGTTCTTATCTCTTTTGTTTTCTTCACTTCTTTCCATCAGCCTATTTCCAGTCCCAGTAACCCTCCCCAGTATCAGCCCCTTTCCAGTCCTCACTCCCAGTACCTTCCAATGTCAACTTGCATTCCCATGACTGCCACTGGTGTCCATTCCCTTCCAGTCCCCCTCCTTCCCCACTGATCAATCCCTTCTAGTACAAATACCATGGCAGCCCCTCTCAGATCCACTCCCTTTCAGTTCCATGCTCCCATCCCCTTGTATCAGCCCACTTGTAGCCTTAGCCCCCAGTTTTCTTCCAGGGTCAGCAGCTCTATCCTCCCCTCCCCACAATCAGCCCATTCCCAGTCAAAGCCCCCTAATCAGCTCACTTCTAGTGCTAATCCCCCTCAACCCCATAACCAGTCCTACCCCCCCCCTAATCAGCCCAATACCAGTCCTAACCCCCCTCTGCTCATTTCCAGTGCTAGTCCCCCCCTCAACCCCATTACCAGTGCTAGGCTCCCCTAATCAGCCCATTTCCAGTCCTAACCTCACTGATCAGCTCATTTCCAATGCTAGACCCCCATCAGTCCATTACCAGTCCTACCCCCCCTTGATAAGTCCATTCCCAGTCCTAGCCTTCCCTAATCAACCCATTACCATTCGTAGCCCCCCCATCTGCCCATTACCAGTGCTAGCACCCCCATCAGCCCATTATAATCCTAACCCGCACTGTCTCTCGCCTCTGTCCAGCATTTATCCCGTCTGTCCAGTATGTCCCCATGTCTCTCCCCTTTGTCCATGCCAGCCTACTCCCTCCATGTCAGCCGCCCGCCCTCCATCCATCCATATCAGCAGCCCCCTCCCTCACTCCCTCCCTCCATGTCAGCCCCCATCCTTCCATCCGTCCATGTCAGCCCCCCTCCCTCCATCCATCCCTCCATGTCAGCCCCCATCCTTCCATCCGTCCATGTCAGCCCCCCTCCCTCCATCCATCCCTCCATGTCAGCCCCCATCCTTCCATCCGTCCATGTCAGCCCCCTCCCTCCCTCCCTCCATCCATCCATATCAGCCCCCATCCCTCCCTCCCTCCCTGTAAGCCCCCTCCCTCCCTCCATCCATCCATATCAGCCCCCATCCCTCCCTCCCTGTCAGCCCCCTCCCTCCCTGTCAGCCCCCATCCTTCCATCCGTCCATGTCAGCCCCCCTCCCTCCATCCATCCCTCCATGTCAGCCCCCATCCTTCCATCCGTCCATGTCAGCCCTCCCTCCCTCCCTCCCTCCCTCCCTCCCTCCATCCATCCATATCAGCCCCCATCCCTCCCTCCCTCCCTGTCAGCCCCCTCCCTCCTCCCTCCCTCCCTCCATATCAGCCCCCATCCCTCCCTCCCTCCCTCCCTGGTCAGCCCCCCCCTCCCTCCATCCATCCCTCCATGTCAGCCCCCATCCTTCCATCCTTCCATCCGTCCATGTCAGCCCCCCTCCCTCCCTCCATCCATCCATATCAGCCCCCATCCCTCCCTCCCTCCCTGTCAGCTCCCTCCATCCATCCATTTCAGCCCCATCCCTCCCTCTCTCCCTGTCAGCCCCCTCCCTCCCTCCATCCATCCATCCATATCAGCCCCCATCCCTCCCTCCCTCCCTCCCTCCCAGCCCCTCCCTCCCTCCCTCCCTGTCAGCCCCCATCCTTCCATCTGTCCATGTCAGCCCCCTCCCTCCATCCATCCATCCATCCATATCAGCCCCCTCCCTCCCTCCCTCCCTCCATGTCAGCCCCATCCTTCCATCTGTCCATGTCAGCCCCCGCCCTCCCTCCCTCCCTCCATGTCAGCCCCATCCTTCCATCTGTCCATGTCAGCCCCCTCCCTCCATCCATCCATCCATCCATATCAGCCCCCTCCCTCCATGTCAGCCCCCATCCTTCCATCTGTCCATGTCAGCCCCCTCCCTCCCTCCCTCCCTCCACGTCAGCCCCAACCTTCCATCTGGCCATGTCAGCCCCCCGCCCGCCATGGCAGCCCCCCGCGGTCGATGTCAGCCATGGGGCAGGGTGTCTGCCTCCCGTCTAATGCAGCCGCGGCTCTCTGCCTCTTAGGGAACCGCGGCTGTACCTGTAAAATCATTGCGGAGCCCTTCCTGTCTCGATGGGCTCCATGCAGCATTGTCCCGCCTCCAAAGGAAGTTGTTTACCACTTCCTTTGGAGGCGGGACAATGCTGCACGGAGCCCGTCGAGACAGGAAGGGCTCCGCAACGATTTTACAAGTACAGTCGCGGTTCCCTAAGAGGCAGGGAGCCGCGGCTGCAGAAGAAGGCGGTGAGTTTGCCGGAGTTTGCTGCTGCCGAGAAGCGGACTCGGCAGTGGCAGCAACTTGTGCACATCTTAATTTTTTTTTTTAAACTTGGTGGAGGCTAAGCGACCCCCGCTAAATCCTGTGGCGACCCCCGTTGGGGTCGCGACCCACAGGTTGAGAACCGCTGATCTAGAGGCTGTAGTCAGAGTATGATTTGGATTTACAGTAATGGTGGTCACAGAGACATGGCCAGTGTAAAGACTGCAGGCGCCCTAGGCAGGCCTTCAATCCTGCTGACCCCTTGCCTACTGCTACTACTGGTGCCTCTCTTCGGGGCTGACAGCAGTGGCAATTACTCTGAAACCGCACTTACCCTCTGGCTCCAGGGCTGCGTCGCGGTTTTATTCTGTTCAATCTGCCACTTCAGTGCCTCCCTCCACTACAGAACAAAACTAGAAGTCCAGGGTCAAAACAGTAGATCGAACAGAATGAAACCATGATGCAGACCCTGAGACAAGAGTAAGTGCTAATGTCATGGTTTCAGGGGTAATGGTGCCCATCTCCAGGACTAACAGTGGCAGTAAGCAGTGGGCATGGGGTGCACACCCCCCCCCCAAAGGATGATGCTGTAGGTCAGGGGTGGCCACCTCCAGTCCTGGTGCACCACAATCCAGCCCGGTTTTCATGATTTCCCTAATGAATATTCATGGTATAATTGCATCATGAAAGCCAGGCTTGATTTGTGGGGCACCAGGACTGGAGTTGGCCACCCCTGTTCTAGGTGTTTGCCTAGTTTGCCTAATGGTAGCACCAGACCTGCATAGAGACATGGTTTACAGAAGAGTATAACTTGGATATAGTTATACCAGGCTATATCAATTCAGGAAGGGCGGGGAAAGAAGGGAGAAGTTGCACTGTATGTGTAAATTTCTTTTTTTTTTTTTAAACTGAATTGCAGGACTTACAGGGTAAGAAGGAGGCAGGACCGTACCGAGCCCTGTGCTAGCAGTGCGGCCACACAGGGCACTAAGACCTAAGGGGCGCATTTTGGCTCTCTGCCGCTGCCACTTTTTTGGTGGCAGGCAGCAGCAGAGTGACAAAATGTGCCCCTTAAGTCTTCGTGCCGGCACTAAGCAGGTCTGGTCTTTCTGGGAGGGACCAGACCTGCTTAGCGTGCCGGCGACTTGCAGATTGGGCGTGCGCCCCTCCCCCACCCCCACCTCCACCCCCACCCCCATAAAGTGTCTAAATGGAGGTGGGGGGCACACGCGCCTGACCGATGTGCAAGTCGTACAGGGTGCATTTCACTCTCAGTACGGCCCTGGAAGGAGGCACTTTGGGTTAAAATGGAAAAAGGGAATGGAATATCTATATACAGATATGATCTACAGACCTTCACAGGAAGAATAGAGAGATCAAAGGCATTCATAATATTGATGTGAAAGATAGTGCTATTTATATGTAATTTCAGTATATCAGACTTTTAATTGGGACATCCCTGATGCAGTATTACGTACAAACAGGGAGATCCTAGATTCTCAACAAGGAGAGCTGTTCCAGCAACTGGTAAAGGAACTCGTGCAGGAGGTCTGATGTTATAATGGGTGATCATTTTGGCATCCAATGATTACTGAATGGTGTGGTTTAGTATTGGGAAATGGATGGAAAGGGTTCATTCTGAAGTGAAGGTCCTAGACCTAAGATAAATTACCTATCTCCAGAAACAAGCAGGAATGAGTCTTCACATAGGGTACGTCGGTACCGACGGAGCCTGCACGGGAATGCTCCCCAGCATCCAATCAGAAAGCTTTTGGGAGCATCCCTCGCGCCTGCGCACTGCCTTCCCGCCTTTTCCACTGTCTCTCCTCAGTTTTCGTTTTTCCGCGGAGCCGGCAGGACGTCCTCCTGTCACCGCAGAAACTTTTTTCTTCAAATTCTTTATTTTTTTGTTTTCTTGTGGTCGCGGCTGTTTTTCCCGCCGCCGCCGGTGGGTTTTTTCTTTTCCCTCAGTTTCTGTCTTAAATATTTTGGGCCTACAAGGCCTCTCCATCATGGAGCCTTCTTCTCCTAAGAAGTGCATTCACTGTGGAAGCACAGTTTTCTTTTTAGACTCCAATGCCTGGTGTCTAACCTGTTTGGGTCCTGACCCTTTTTCCCCTGAACAATCAGGCTGCAAAACTGTGGAAAGAACTTCCCTCTTTCGAGTTTCCCTCGATACCGTTTTCCCTCCTGAAGTGAGGGCACCGGCCTTTTCTTCTCTACAGGATCAGGTAACCCACAAACAGTCTGTTAAGACTAGCAAATCCTTGAGTGGTAGGTCTCATGCCAAGCATGATGACGGCTCCGGCCTTGCCCTCAAGACCCCATTGGCATTAAAACCCCGGCGGGAGTCTCCGGGCTCCAAAGCATTTCAGGGGTTTCAGGTTGTTCCTGGGGCTCACCCCTCACAGAACATACCTGAGCCATGTTCAGTGGTGGCATCCGCTTCGAGCGATACCGATACCCAGCATCGGCACCGGTGTTGAGTGATCCACTCTTCACCAGGGATCGTCATCGGGCGTTCTCGGTACCTTCGGGACCGATCGATACGACCCGGACCGACTTTCCTGTATTGACAACATCGCCGATACCACCACCGACATCGGTACCCTCTAGACATGCATCGATGGACTCGCTCCCTTCGATGCTGAGTCTGGAATCGATATCTAGTCTAGATGACTGGGTACCGACGCGTCTCAGAACCGACCCTTATCGTTTCCGGATATGCAGTACCGAGGATATTCACCAAGCGTTTCGGGTTGCCTCGGTACCGCTTGAGCAGCCTCCGATGACTGCTTCGAGGGCGTTACCGTCTCCGATTCCGACTCAGCTACCGGTATCGGTATCGATGTCGGTTCCTGCAGTTACATCGGCACCATCGATCCTCTCTATGCCTAGTTTGGAATCGATACCTGGCATAGACGATGCAGTACTGATTGCCTCAAATCGTGACTACCAGTACCACTATCTATCTAGTGGGGTTCTTTTTCTGCACCGGACCAATACATCCTCTGGTGCTCAGGCTGCTCCTTCAACCTTAGCCTGCCCAGGGATAGTTCCCATTGGAGATCCCTCTTTTCAGAAATTTCTCCTTGACATGGCAATGTTTCTTGCTATTCCTATCCCTGGCTGTGATCCTACTCGAGGCTCCCCTGCAGAAACGGAAAATATAATGCTTCCTTTACATCATTCTTTGCAGGATCTTCTTCTGAGAATATGGGAATCACCTTTAAGGGTTCCCTCACCTTCTACAGCAACTAATGTTCTGTATCAGGTGCCCCCCTCTCCAGGGTTTCAAAAGCCTCAACTTCCCCATCATTCCATTGTAGTGGAATCAGCAATGAGGAAGGTAAAAAGCAAGAAGAAGCATTCTTCTTATCCGCCAGGTCGTGCATCTAGAGCACTTGATGCCTTTGGACGTCAAACCTTCCAAACATCTATGCTGGCATCAAGGATTATCTCTTATATTTTTTATATGAGTCTATCTCTCCAGGAGGTCACAAAGAAATTATCTCTTTTGACTCCTTTTCTATCAGAGCCTAAGGCTGCAGACTATTCCTTACTTCTTAGTCATAGCCAGAATCTTTCTTGGTTTCTTTCTCGTGCTTCTCTAGACTCTTTTGAGTCTGTTAGCAGATCCTCTGCTATTGCCATAGGAGCACGTCGTAGAGCCTGGCTCCAGGCTTCAGACTTGAGCAGATGGGCACAACACACACTGGGTAATTCTCCTTGTACTGGAGAAAATCTCTTCAATAAGGAGGCTTTACGTCAGGTTGCTCATTGCTCCACTGACCTTTCTGGTTCTAGGAACCATCCTAAGCCGCCTTCTTCCCCAGGAAGTAGGAAATATCCTACCAAACCTTCTTTCCCTAAGAAAAGAAGGTTTCACTCTTCTCCTGCCCATCATCCAGATGTACCCAAGCAGGGGACACCTCGTCCTGGTCTGAAGAATCCAAACTCTAGCCAGTCTCAGCATACCCAGCAACCATAGGTTCCTGAAGGTTGCAACCTACAGTTAACCTCTTCTTAGCAGAAGTTTGTTCACTGTTTTTTTCTTTAAAGCTCTACACATGGCTTCCTTTCTTCAGGATGTACTGAACTGTCAAGATATTCTTGTCTATGGGTTACAGATTTCTCCTGTTCTTCCTACCAAGAAGAGAAGTTAACTACTATCCCATGATAGTTTCTGTCCCAACATAAATATTTTTTTTTTCTTCAGCTGACTCACCATATGGTAAGTCACCCTTCAGTTCCTGTTTTTCTACCCTCTCATCCAGGTTTTCTCCTGATTGAGTGGCACCATACTGTACACCTTTCATTCCAGTGTAGAGTTTTTTCTTTGAATAAATTCTCTGAACAGCTTATCAGACAGGGACAGGACTACTCCTCTCCCTTTGTCTTTTCTCTCTGTGTTTTTCACAGGAAGATTCCCTCTGCTGTTTCTTTCAGTTGCTGTTCATGCAGGAGTTCCCGTGGTTGATCTACTGGTACTTTTCCACAAGTTCCAGTCTGTCTAGCCTTAGTAGTGATTCCAAGATAGTCCTCATCTATCTTGGATAATCCTACTCACTTCAGGCTTCTTACATTATCTTCTTTCTGGCCATCTCCATTTCTTTGGATTTGGCAACACAGCTGACCTACAGTCAGTTTTATCTCCTAATTCTCCTGCATAATGCTCTCTGCAATCTTCAGAGAAGCTTTCTACTATGAGCCCTTGCTAGAGAGCATTGAACTTTATCTCTGATGGCTATTCCATATAGTAAAAAAGGCTTATCAGTCATTTTCCATGACTGTGAGGGTTCTCCACACCCTCTTGTCTCCTGTTATAATACAGGATATAAGCTTTTTCTGCGTGAATGTCCAAGGAGTTTCCCAATCCTGCAGGAATATGCTCTTTTTTCCTTACAGCTTGGCCTTATACTATCCTACTCCTCATGGACAGCACATATTCTACTAGTAACGCATGATACCCCCGTGTCCCTCCAGTGGGTCATCCTGGTATCTCCCTCTATGCGTTTTCTGTCCATTTACCATGTCAGAGTTCTACAGAACTCACGACTTGCTCTCTACAGACTGATATTATCCTCAGTTTTTTCAGCAACCATCCTGGTTTTTTCACTGGATAGCATTCCCGCACCCTCTTAGCCCAGGAGGAATAGATTCTCTATGTATCTTTTCAAGTAGGTTCCACCTTCTTGTTATTAGATGAATCTTTCTCCTTCACATCTCTCATGTGAATGTTCTTATGGGGCTTAGTTGCAGACATGTATCTTCAAACTTACATATTCATGTATGTATATATCTCTATTATTTCTATACATACATATGTCTGTAAGCTGTGTGTGCATGGGTTATGCCCCTATATATATATATATATATATATATATATATAATCCCTCTATATATGTATCTCTCGAGATGTTTTTATAGGTAGATATGTATTACATACTATCTCCCTAACTGTCTCTGCTATAAAGGTTTTTACCTTCTTAGAGGTTCCAGACAGTGCGTTTGCATATCTTCGTACTGTCCCTCGGTATGTAGGGGCTGTCATGCACAAAAATCCACTACTGTGGTACTTGCAGCTTCCACTTTACTCTAGGTCTCGCTATCCTTGAAGCATCATGCTTCAATATCTTTCCTATCTTTCACCAGCTAGGAAAGACAGTGTAGATTTTCAGTAGTTCTGAGCTTTCAGCCTTCACACATCTGTCCTCCTTGGGAATACGGGCTTTTTTCCATACCCCGTCTTCCCTCCAGGACTGGGCTACTTGTCCAAATCGGTCAGTCTTCCTCTTTTACTCCTCAATGTCAATGACTCTGTAGCTAAAAGAGTTTTCAGCTTTTTTACATAAAGCTTTCCACTGAAGACCTGCCGTTCTTATACTACCCCAGTTGACACCTGGGTCACCTGCCAATTCCAGATTTGGACCTTCACCCTCACTGCGTGAGGTCACCTTGAGGATCCTCTACTGAATCTCCAGTAGACTCCATCACGCTCTCTACTTCCTACAATCCAGTAGGTAAGATCCATTTTGTGATTGTTCATTAAATAATTTTAATGGTACTTATCATACATACCAAGGACTCCTCTCCTGTAGTCCTTAGCTTTGCTGTTTCCTTACAGCTCCTCTCCTTTCAACTCCTACCCACCATCCCTCATGGGATGCCGGAGATCCATGTGTGGAAACTGCAGTCCTGATCCAGGGACAAACTTTTATGGGATCTCCCCCTGGCATCTCCAGCTAGGGAGTCCCCATATGTGAAGACTCATTCCTGCTTGTTCCTGGAGATAGCACAGTTACTTACCTGTAACAGGTGATCTCTGGGAACAGCAGGAATAAGTCTTCACAACCCACCCACCTCCCCTAGGAGTTGTATCTATCTATCTATCTTCCTTTCCTCTTTCTCTCCTTTTGTCTCAGCTATGAAACTCAACTGAGGAGAGGCAGTGGAAAAGGCAGGAAGGCAGTGCGCAGGTGCGAGGGATGCTCCCAAAAGCTTTCTGATTGGATGCTGGGGAGCATTCCCGTGCAGGCTCCGTCGGTACCGACGTACCCATATGTGAAGACTTATTCCTGCTGTTCCCAGAGATCACCTGTTACAGGTAAGTAACTGTGCTTTATCAAGATGGGCATATTCTTCAAAGAGTTTTCTTAGCTGGATAGGAATATCTGAGGGATGCAGAAAGGTAGTGAGCAAAACTGACAGGAGATATATTAAGGCAGGGGTAGCCAACTCCGGTCCTAGTGCACCTTGATCCAGCCTGGTTTTCAGGATGTCCCTAATGGATATTCATGAGGTATTTGCATACAATGGGAGGCAGTGGATGCAAATATACCTCATGAATATTCATTAGGGATATCCTGAAAACCAGGCTGGATTGTGGTGCACTAGGACCAGAGTTGGCTATCCCTGTTTTAAGGGAAGCAAATCCTTTTTGTTAAAGTAAATAAAAGGAGGAAACAGAGGGCATGATGATTTTCAAAAGAAGTAGCTGAAAAACTAAGGAAACAGAGGTTGGCTTTCATATACTAGAAGAGATCTCAAAGAAGTTGACAATCAACAATATTTGAAAAAGCTAAGAGAAGCTAGCTTTTCGTGCTGTAAGGGCTTGTGTGCATCAGTGATGCTGAGAGCTAAACTATCGGTAGTTTAACTACTGGCAGGGTCTCCCAAGATGGACAGGTCTCAGCTGAGGTGCCAGACCAAGACAAACCACCCATCTGGGCAGCAGCAGAATGGGATAGTGTTGACGGCGGAGGATCACATTTCTGTGACAACGGCAACAACACCAAACTTAAACTGCACGGAAGAAAGGCCCAGCAATCTACATCTGTATCTTGCCATGAAAACCCAATGGATAGTTACAACAAAACAAATTGTGCTATAGTGCTGGAAGATGAGACCCCCCCGGTTGGAAGGCACTCAACTAGCTACTGGGGAAGAGCTGAAGACTTTTCAGAGTAAAGCCAGCATTTATGATGTGGTTGGATTAAAGCCCTCGGGACGTCTGACTGCTGATGTAGCTGCGCATGAAATGAGTCGGAAGCTGTAAAGATGTCTTACACATTGGAACATGGAACGTACGAAACATGAACCAAGGGAAGTTGGAGGTGGTCAAGAATGAAATGGAACGTGTACAACTTCATCTGTTGGGTGTCAGCTAACTGAAATGGACTGGCATCGGGCACTTTGCATCAGATGATCACATGGTCTACTATGCTGGAAATGAAAGACGAAGAAGAAATGGTGTTGCATTTATAATAAAGAAGAAACTTGCAAGAACTGTAATGAAATACAATGCAGTCAGCGAACGCTTAATCTCTATTCGTCTACGAGGAATGCCTATCAACAAAACTATAATTCAAGTATATGCCCCAACAACAGCTGCAGAAGAGAATGAAATTGAAGAGTTCTATGAACAAGTACAAGCTGAAATTGACAGAACGTGCAAACAGGATATCCTGATGGTCATGGGTGACTGGAACGCAAAAGTTGGCAACAAAGAAGAAGGCAAAGTAGTTGGAAAATATGGACTTGGCAACAGAAATGAAGTTGGAGAAAGACTGATAGAATTCTGCAAGACCAACGACCTATTCATCTCAAACACCTTCTTCCATCAACACAAGCGGCGACTGTACACATGGACTTCACCCAATGGATTGTATAAAAATCAAATTGACTACATCTGTGGAAGTCAACGATGGAAAAGTTCTATAACATCAACAAAGACAAAACCTGGAGCAGAGTGTGGTACAGATCATCAACTACTAGTATGCAATCTCAAGCTAAAGTTGAAAAAGAGCAAACCGCTCATGAATGCAGCAAAATATGACCTTGAGAATATACCACTGGAATTTAAAGACTGCAAAATCGATTTGCTGCTTTAGATACAAATGACAGAGCTCCAGAAGAGTTCTGGAATGACATCAAGAAGGTTGTGTTGGAAGAAAGTGAGAAGTCTCTCTACAAAAGGTGAAAAAGCAAAAATGGTCAAATTGAATGACGGAAGAAACTCTGAAAATTTGCCCAGAAACGCAGAGAAGCTAAAGCCAGAGGAGAAAGAGAGACAATAACAAATCTCAACAGAGATTTCCAACGTGCAGCAAGACAGGACAAGGAAAAGTACTACAACGACGCATGCAAGGAAATAGAAGCAGAAACTATTAGAGGAAGATCGGCTTTCCTAAAGCTACAAGATTTAAAGAAAAAGTTCCAGCCTCAAATTGGAATGTTACAAGATGCTCAAGGTTCTATGTTGAATGATGCTGAGAAGATCAAGAAAAGGTGGAAGGAATATACAGAGTTTTTATATGGTAAAGATCAAGTGGACCAACAGCTGTTTCAACCTGTACCTTATGATCGGGAACCATTGGTGATGAAAGAAGAAGTTGAAGCAGCATTGAAGGCCTTATCAAAGAACAAAGCACCAGGCATTGATAGCATTCCCATAGAAGTATTACAGCAATCTGATGCAGCTGTTACCGTACTTACAAGGCTCTGCCAAGAAATATGGAAGATAACATCATGGCCAACTGACTGGAAAAGATCTGTTTATACCAAAACTAAAGAAAGGTGATCCAACTGACTGTGGAAATTTTCGCACAATCGCTCTGATCCCACATGCCAGCAAGATTCTACTGAAGATTATTCAAAGGAGTCTCCTGAACCCTGCTTGCACTTCAGGTAGTTCTTGTTCCAGGTATGGTTGTAAAGGGCAAGGAATGAGAGACATCATTGCGGATGTGAGATGGATCCTTGAAAAGACTAAAGAATACCAAAAGGATATCTATTTGTGCTTTATCGACTATAGCAAGGCTTTTGACTGTGTAAACCATGAGAAACTCTGGGCCACATTAAGAAGCATGGGTATACCAGAACACCTGATCGTCATCTTGCACAGTCTGTACATTGATCAAGAAGCAACAGTTCGAACGGAACAAAGAGAAACAGAATGGTTTAAAACAAGCAAAGGTGTAAGACAAGGCTGTATACCTTCCCCCTACCTGTTTAATTTATATGCAGAACAAATCATCAGAGAAGCAGGATTGTATGAAGACAACAGAGGTATGAAGATTGGTGGAAGACTCATCAACAACCTTCGCTATGCTGATGATATCGCATTATTGGCTGAAAGTGAAGATGATCTGAAACATTTGCTTCTCACAATCAAAGAACATAGTCTCAAAATGAGCCTGCACCTTAATGTAAAGAAGACAAAGATCATGACAACTGGCATAATCAACAGGCTCATCGTTAAAGGAGAAGAAATTGAAATCGTGAACATCTTTAACCTACTTGGATCAACTATCAATAAAGAAGCAACAAGTAGTCAAGAAATCAGACGACGCATTGCGCTTGGCAGAATGGCTATGAAAGACCTAGATAAGATTCTCAAGAGCAGAGATGTCTCTCTCTATGCAAAGATTTGATTTGTTCAAGCCATGGTATTTTCAATAACATCATATGGATGTGAAAGCTGGACAGTGAAAAAGACAGACAGGAAGAAAATTGATGCCTTTGAATTATGGTGCTGGCGGCGAATACTGTGTATACCATGGACTGCCCGAAGAACAAACTAGTCGGTACTAGAGGAGATCAAACCTAAGCTTTCTTTAGAAGCTCAGATGACAAGACTTCGACTTTCATACTTTGGACACATCATTAGAGAAAGACATGCTTGGCAAGATAGAAGGTCAACGCAAAAGAGGAAGGCCAGCAATGAGATGTATCGATACAATAACAGCAGCTACGGGTACCAGTCTGTCAACAATGAGCCGCCTGACTCAAGACCGAACACAATTTAGGATAGCTATCCAGAGGGTCGCCATGAGTCGACTCCAACTCGACGGCACACAACAACAACAACAGAAGCTGTGAAAGTAGTTAGGAAAGCAAAGATGTAAATAGAAGGAAAAGAGCATTTACAGCAAAAGGGGTGGGTGGGGGGAAGGACAACAGTTTTTTTTTTTGTAGATAGCCTTGAGCCACCCCTGCCATAAACTATCTGCTGCCTGAGGCAAGGGATGAAATGGTGCTTCCCCACCCCCTGCCATAGTATGTTGGGGGGGGGGGGGTGCTTTCTCAAAACTCCAGTCAGGGACTGAACCAAACCAAAAAGCCAACTAGATAATATGGAGGAAATGCAAGATGTCTGCACTAAGAATGAGCGAGAACCATAGCACACTTTATAGAACTAAATTATAACTCAATTTTTATTTTATTATAAACTGCGTTATAATTGCTTTTTCTTTTTGAACATATATTTTGCATCCACAGAACCCCCTCCCTCAACAGTAGGTGCAGAGCAGAGCTAGGACATTCACCCACAGAACTCAATATCTTCAAATAAATAATATTAATTTAAAAAATCTGATTCTGGTCATCTCACTAACAAATATTCTCCAGTACCAGGTATATTGGGAACTAATGTAAAACCCTACAAAAGTCACCAAAGATCTACAAGGGCAAATCTAACATACCATTACCCAGCGCAAACTTCCAAAACTCATTCAAGGTGCCTACCCAGAAAAAAGCAGCACTATAAATACTGCCGCACATCTGACACCTATTTGAAAAGCTGAACAAGGCAAACAACATGAAACTTGTACACAGGGATCTGTACTGTAGTAAACAGAACACATGGCCTTTCTCACACACTCAGAACACAGACTCTCACCAAGTACAGAATAAGTGATTACATCCTAAAGTAAAAAATAAAATATTTAGACAAAAATTAAACTGAAACCCCAAGAAGCCAGACTGCATGCAGTACAAGACTAGATAACAGATGCAATTCCCCATACTGTGTAAACTATAAAGATAGCAAAGTCCAGTCGTTAAATTGAAGATAAAATTATTTTTTCTACCTTTTTGTTGTCTGACCATTTTATTCTCTGGTCACAACGGTCCTGATCTGAGGCTTCTGCTTTCCTGTCTTCTCTTAGCATTCTTTCTGCCATTTCTTGTCTCTTCTTTTGTTTTCTTCACTTCCTTCCATCATCCTATTTCCAGTTCTAGTAACCCTCCCCATTACCTAGCCACCTACCAGTCCCATCCCCAAGTGTCAGCTCCCTTCTATCCCCCTCTTTCCGCCCATGTCAGTTCCCTTCCAGCCATCTCCTCCCTCCGCTCCCCCTCCTGCCACCTGTCTCAGCTCTGTTCCCTCACCTTCCCCTTCCTCTGTGGCCTCAATGGTGGTAATTTTAAAATGAAAGAAAATCGGTGCGGAACCTCCCGGTGCTATGGAACCCCTGCAGCTGCATCCCGCTCCCAAAAGAAAGTGATGCTAGAGCAGGGTGTGGCAGTAGGGGTTCCATAGGGCCGGGAGGTTCCGCACTGTTCCTTTCATTTTAAATTATTGCTATCATGGCCGCAGCAGCTTCTCTACATTTTTAAATTGAAGGCTGAGTGAGGCAGCTGTTTTGGGGGGCATTTTTGCTGCCCCCAAAAGTTTACCACCTGAGGCCATTGTCTCACTCAAACTCATTGTAGAGCTGTCCCTGGGTTATAGACACGAAGTACACAAGTGATGATATCAGACTCAAGGGTGGAGGGGGTGGAATACATGGAAGCTGACAAGGATAAAGTGGAATTGCTTGACAAATATTTGTTCTGTATTAGCAGATGAAGGGCTAGAAATAGAACTGCAGACAGCAAACACAAATGGAAATGGAAGCAGATAGATTTTGAACAATTTTCAGAAGACTGTAAGGAGCTATTTAAACTAAAAGTAGACAAAGCAGTGGGGTCAGAAGATTTGGATACATTAGGGAGATTCTGGCTGCTCCACGGTCTGCTCTTTTCAATGCTTTTTTAAAGCTGGAAGTAGTGCTGGATGACTGGAGAAGGGCAGATGTGGTTCCTTTCCACAAAGGTGGAAATAAGAAGGAAGCTGGAAACAATAGGCTTCTGTGGTGAGTAAATGAATGGAAACATGCTAAAACAGAGGAGAGGTGCAATTTTCTGGAATCGGAGCTGGGATTAGCCTTTTCAGTGTCTGAGGCAGATGGTCAGAATGAACTTCTCCCCTGCTCTGCCCCTCCCTCTGTCCATGTCCAGCAGCTCTTAGCTGGTTTTATTAGAGAGAGCTCTTGTTTGATACATATGATTAATTGCTTTGACTGGGTGACCAGAGAGTTGGATCAAAGGAGATCATTAGATGTGGGCTGCATAGGTGACTTTATACATAAACTCAGCATTCTTGGTATGGGCTCTAAAGTGACTGACTGGATTAGAAACTGGTTGAGTGGGAGGTGACAAAGGGCAGTGGTAAATAGAGTTCAGTCTGAGGATAAGTGGTGGTCTACTGAGATTAGTCATTTGTCTGATGTTATTCAATTTTTATTTTTAAACATCTTTGTAAGTGCTATTGCGGAAGGGCTTTTGGGTAAGTTTGCCTCTATGCTGATGATAATATTTTACACTCAAACTACAACATAAGGAATTTAATCCTTTATTAATCCAGCGACATACTCTTGCGGGAAACTAAAAGTATCCCGCCAACCTAACAAACCCTCCATGGTAAGTACGTAAACTAGTAGAAATGGGTAATTTTTGTTGAGCCTATCACTACTGAAAACAATATTATACACTCAAACTACAACATAAGGAATTTAATCCTTTATTAATGTCGCTGGATCAACAAAAATTACCCATTTCTACTAGTTTCTATGCTGATGATAGCAAAAGCTGCAACATGGTACACACGTGGGAAGGTGTGAATAACATGAGGAGGAATCTAGCAAAGCATGACGAATAATCCAGAATTTTGCAGCTGAAGTTTCATGCTAAAAAAGTGCAAGATCATGTATTTGAGCTGCAAAAACCCAAGGAAGTGGTACAGAACAAGAATTAAAATACTTCTGTGCATGAAGGAAATGGTATTTGGGGGGTTATCATAGCTGAAGATTCTAAGATGGCCAAACAGGTAGAAAAAGTGATGAAAAAAGTCAGGATGGTTGGGTACATAAGGAAAGTAGTGGCCAGTAGAAAAAAAGAGATGATGGTGCCTTCTGAAATCATACCTTAAAAAACATATAAGCAGGCTCCAATCCTTTCAGAGAGTGGCTACTAAAATGGTCAGTGCTCTTCCTCATAAAGCATATGGGGATAGACCTAACAATCTCAATATATATACTTTGGAAGAAAGGCGGGATTGGGAAGATGTGATAGAGATATTTAAAACCTCTGTGGTATAAATGAACAGGAAGTAGGCCTCCTTCAACTGAAAGGAAACTCTCAAATGAGGGTTCATAGAAGGAAGGTGAAAATTGGATAGACTCGGGGGTAATCTAAAGAACAATTTCTTTTCAGAAAGTGTAGTGGATATTTATTTAGATGGTTTTGTATACCACCTTATCCTTCAATCAAAGTGGTCACAACACAATTGGGGGATACATTTTAACATGAGGGGATATGAGACACATACACTAATACTTACAGGGAACATGGGCAATAGAGGGTTAAGTGGCTTGCCCAAGACCATAAGGAGCACCTGTGGGACTAGAAACCCCAGTCCTTCTGGCCCAAGGTTGCTGTCCTCTAGTGGGATTTGAACCACTAACCTTCTGGCCTGTGGTATCTTGCCCCAACCACTAGGCCACTCCGCCCTCCATATTGAACAGCCTCCCACCCTTATGTGGCTCCCTCATATTAGATGCAAACAGAGAAGTGGGATAATCTCCTTGCTGAAGTAATCATTCATTTTGAGGTTTTTTAAAGATAAGAACATAAAATATGCCATACTGGGTCTGACCAAGAGATCCCTCAAGCTCAGTATCCTGTTTCCAACAGTGGCCAATCTTGCATTAAAAAAATCTCTGCCTTTGTGAGGCACAGAGGCAAAGGGACCATATTCCTTTTAAGTGGGGAGATAAGGCCTTTAATATTCAAACTATAAACCTTGATATTTGACATTTTTATTATTTAGAGTTCCTAAACAAATCTTACCACAGCTTGTGACTGGTCTAAATGACAGACAGACATAGCAGGTTCAGTAGCCGTTTCATAATTACCACATTGAATCACAATATACAGTCACCATGATCTATAGTTCTAGGCCCTATTCTCGTCTGTTAACCCCCCCCCCCCCCCTCCCACAACTAACATGTTTGCACTCCACTGAGAACAAAGAACAAGGAAAGGTGAAGGCACTGAACCTGAGGCCCAGCCAGGTGCCTATGATGACTAAACCTCGAGGTGCCAACAAAACTAAAGTTCAAAAGAGTTCACATAGGCAATTCCTGCAATGCATATGTTCTCTCTTCTGTGGGCTGACAAATGATACATAGCTATACCACTGACTGGCTGATGCCTGCAATGGCAGCCAGCACAGAATGCAAGCTGCCAGTGGTTAGGATGGTGAGAGCAATTATCTTCATGTGTACAGGGATGGGGACATGCCTCAGTGACCATCTGTCGCCCCCTATCATTGTTGTTGCTGGGTGTTAGACCTGAAATGGTATGTGCTGAGGAAGGGGGAATGTTAGATGACACAGTAGATGGTTGAGGTGCCTTGGTGGCCGGCTGACCAATGAGTAATAGGCATTTGTCAAGCAACTGATATGGCAAAGTTCCTCTAGCCGCTGACGTCCTTCCTCCCTTTGCACTTGCAGGCTGACATGCAGGATATCATTGTGCTCTGGGTTCTGCTGTAGGAGCTGATCCCCACAACGTATCAGTTACTGGCTTCTGTGGCTCATCTGGCATCCCCTAGCAGATCCAGTGGCATCTCCTTGGATGGTGAGTCACCTGCAGTTTTGGGTGTGGGTGCTGTGGCATCCAGCAGCTCCAAGTGCTCCATTACCATCTCCTTCCTGCTTCCCTCTTGTTGCCCCAGCAGCATCCTGCCCTCTGCTTGCCTGTCATCATCATTGGTGCTTAGTTCCTTTGTTTATGTTTATGATTATTAATGGATTGAAATACCACATTTTAGTGTGGTTAGAATCAAAGCGGTTTACATAAAACTTGAAAATGCAAGAAAGGAAAAGAACTCCATAAGTCAAATAGGACGGGGCTAACAAAGATAGACAATAAGCATTAAAAGTATTAGGTTAACATAATGGGGATATGGTGCACAACTGTAGGTATCCGGTGACTAGTTCTACCCCTGTTCCTGATATCTTGAAAAGCCTTTCCAAAATAGTATGCTTTTAAGGGTTTTTTTTTAAAATTTCTTGAGGTTGGACTCATGGTGTAAGTAATCTGGGAGAGAATTCCAGAGGTGAGAGTCTAAGAAATAAAATGCTGAATGACGAGTGACTTCTAATTTTGCACGAATGACCAAGGGGAGTACTAGGAGGTAAAAGCTTGAGATCATATATAGGGCAGTGTGGTAGTGTGGCTTGTGGTGGGAAGAGGTTTTCTTTTAAAACACAGGCAGGACAGCAGTTCAGGCAAAACATAATCATCTGTATTTCTCTCTCAGCTTGTTAAACCTCCACAAGCTGATTCTCCAGGCCCTTCCTCCAGCTCCAGTTAAAAGTTCCTGCCTCAGATGTCCTTTGCACAGCTTGCCTTGGAAGGACTTCTGGCTCCACAGGCCTCTCTCCCTCCTGCAGTGCTACTGGGTTCTTAACCTCTCCCTGTGAGCCACACCTTCCCAACCTTCTGGGCTGATTCTCTTAAAGTGGACTGTGGATGATGATCACTTTTGGAGAGGGATGGGTAACATTCTATAGACCCCCATCACAGGCAATAGGGGTCTGAAGGGATGAGAGGTACAGTGAGAGACCTGTATAGTATACTTTTGTGTGCCTCTGCTGTCTGGTTGGTCTCCGTGTTTGCAGCTGATGTGGCTGAGGCTGTCCCTCTCCTCACTTCAGTGGCTGTCATCGACGGAGCATTGTGGACCTTCACTACCAACCCCAGCCCCAGGTATGGAAAACACATCCTGCTCACCTCACAAGTCACTACTTTAGGTGTCATTGTATGTGGTCACCAAGTGCTGCATGTGCATTCAACGTGCTTGTGGGTGATGTTGCGGTTGGAATGGGCAACACAGTGAGACATGTGAAGGCACACCGGACAGCATGCTCATGCCACAAAGTATGCACATGAGGGACAACAAAGTTTGTGGAATGGGGATGCAGTGGTGCTTGGGAAAGGAGGTTGGGTGGGAAGCACCAATGTCAGTTTTATAATGGATCAGTTGCATGTATTGTGGCTGAATACAGCACTGTCACTCCCCTCCATAATCTGTACAGTGAGAACATGTCCACTATGTTGGTATTAATGTGCAGCACTCCTTGTCATGCCATTGCTCCGTGATGGCTCTACAAATGTCCAAGCTGCCACAGTCCCAGGGATCTGATCTTGGTAGCTCCTGCCCTGTGAGCTACAAATGGGGGGGGGGGGGGGGGGGGTGGGCGTGGGGGGGGAGGGGAAGCAGATGTATTAAGTAAGATGTAATATGAGGAGTGCCCACCGGCATGTGGGGGTGGGGTGACAAAGGAAAGGCATGCACCATGCAGGACAATGTTCAGGAGGGAAAATGGGAGATGATGAGAGATGCTGGCCTGCACTAGACCAGATGCTGCAGCTAACATGACTCGCAGCACAGCTTCTGTATTTCAGGATAGTGATACTTGGCTATGGAGCTGTCCAATCTGCCGACCCCAGTCATCGCCTCCTCATCAAAGGTCACAAGGACTTATTCCTCCAGCTCATTCATTATGGATGGGTGGCCATCTGGGCCATGAGCTGCCACCTTCGCCTTTACCCTGTGCCTCATATCTCTCCACTTTCTCTTCATGTCATCAACATCCCAATTACAATGGTAGATACTATTAAGTCTCATACATTTTGGCATGCCAGAGACTCTCCTAGTGGTCATTGTAGTAGTTGATGTATCAAACAAAACCAATATAGGACTTCTTTAGAGTGAATTACCAGATAATCTATTGTATTGCTAATTAAAGATTTATTTGGATTTTTTTTTTGGACAACAAAGATATTGTACTTTATTATAAGAAATTGAACTCATAAGCCAGCCATTCTGCCTGTGAGGACTCATGCTGAGCCAATTTACTAGCTCAGAGACCAAGGCTGTATTTATCTTAACACATCTATCCTGGGGAGTGTTGAAAGGCCAGAAAGGGAGACAGAATCTTCCCTTGGCCTTTGAACAATTCTCTTGGCCAATATAGAAACATTTGCCTAGATAATGTAAAAGCTTTGAGCTGATTCTAAAACCATGGGGGGTGTCTCCCTTGGCTGGAAAAAGGTGGATGGGGTGGAGAGAAGTTCATGTGAGAGTTCGATCTGCAAAGAATGTTGTATTCTTCAGCCATGCTGAATTAGGAATTAGCTTGCTAGCCCAGCCCAGGAGCTAATGGAACTGAGCTTGGGGGTTACAACCAATCCTGATTTGAGCATGCAGTGTGTTAACCTATGGCATGCAGCCAGCACAAGTCTGATTCTGTGTTAACCTATGGCATGCAGCCAGCACAAGTCTGGTTAAGGTACTTTAGGGGGACTCTCAGAAGGAAAGATGGGACTGCAACTGATATACGAGACAAGCTTTCCGGATTTTCCTCCTGAGAGTGATGGCTAAAACAGTCCCCCACCTGGAGTGATGAGCTATAATATCCGGTAAAAAGTATTAATGCTTACCTTTGTGTTTTATCATTATTTCAAAAGGACTTAATTTAATAAAACTCATATTGCATTTACTAAAGTGTCTATGCATAGTCTGTGAGCTAAATGAATGACAGGGTTAACTCATATTGTATTTGGGCTAATGAGTGACAGAGTTAACTCATACTGTATTTGCCAGAATATTTTTGCCTAGTCAGTGAACTAGTGAGTGATAGGGTTAAAGGAAAAGCGTAAAACTTGGCAATACATCTATTTATAATACACTTCACCCATATAGTTTTAAACCATCAAATCAATTATTCCCATTCATTAATTTGTGGCTTCTGTATGGTCTCAGATAAACGGCAAGTTTTTACTTTTGCAAGCAACTTGCTGTAACACTTATTATTGGGTCAATGACTTACACCCAAACTAGTGCACGTTTAACATCAATGACCTTCGCCACTTTTTTCATTTAATAACGTAATATTGCTTAATTATCTTTTTTTATATTTTTTAACGTTTTTTATATTTTTTAACCCGTTAAAAAATATAAAAAAAGATAATTAAGCAATATTACGTTATTAAATGAAAAAAGTGGCGAAGGTCATTGATGTTAAACGTGCACTAGTTTGGGTGTAAGTCATTGACCCAATAATAAGTGTTACAGCAAGTTGCTTGCAAAAGTAAAAACTTGCCGTTTATCTGAGACCATACAGAAGCCACAAATTAATGAATGGGAATAATTGATTTAATGGTTTAAAACTATATGGGTGAAGTGTATTATAAATAGATTGTAGTAGTTGAGCCTGCACTGCCAAACAGAATGTGATGCTTTGGCAGCACCTCTCAGAGCATCAGCTGATTCAAAGCCTTTCAAAATCAGCCATTTGCACATACAACTGCACTGTTATGGAAATCAAGATAGGTTGCTTTCTTACGTCCCACTGATGTACATCTCAATGTCCAAAATTGCTCATTTGCATAGATGTGCATTGCAGAAAGATGTCCACAGGCCCATTTCAAGAATTGGTTACTTGGATGCCTTCAGAGGTGGCAGCAGTACCATAGATTTTTCACTCTACAATCGGTCTGAACTACCAGCCCCTGGGCGTATTTTTTTCATATGCACGTTTAAAGGGGTTAGCTCTCTGTGGGCTGGATGGCATGTAATCCCAGGGTCATCTCTGACATGCATGTGGGTGCCCAGGATGGTCTTTTAAGCCATGGGTGATGTGCCCTGCAGGGCATACCTCTGTAGTGCGCACAGGAACTTGATGTGAGGGGGAGGGGAGGGGAGGATTATTTTGACTGTCATACACAATCAGTTACAAGGACTAGCTGCTGTGCTGTGTCTGGTTTTCAATGTATACCATGCCCCTGGGAGGATGTCGGAGGTTCGGCAACTGAGCAGAGTTAGACTTACAGCATGGAGCTATGATGGAGCTGTACCACTACTGCTTCAGTGGGGTGGGGACTACTATGGCATATCAATGTTGCTACTATGCACTATATATAGCACTGTACAATGCAGGGGTGAGGGTTCTATCAACCACCCAAGATTAATGGGACCGTGTCCTGCTGTCATCTGTGGATACAGACCCAAGATGGCACCTCACAGTCCTATACATTTTGCAATGAACATGGATCATGCTGCTCTAGGGAGTGTTATGTTAAAGTACTGATGGGAACTTGTTGTTGGGACACTGCATACCTGATATGCTGTGTATGCTATCTGTCTTCTGCTTGTACATGGTTATAGTGGGCCGCAACTGCTTACAGCTTGCATACTTGATGGAAGGGGGATAGTGGGGGCAGGGGCACATTGATCACATAGGCTGAATCACTAGCTCATCATGCTGGGTGCAGTCGGGTGTGGAAGATATTGGGGTGAGTATGGCAGCGGCCCCAGACACAAGTTGCCACCTTGGTATATGTATCTGTTAAACAGTCAGCAGCACCCCCTGGCTTCTGTGTATGGCAAGGTCATAATAAGAACATAAGAACATAAGATATGCCATACTGGGTCAGACCAAGGTCCATCAAGCCCAGTATTCTGTTTCCAACAGTGGCCAATCTAGGTCATACGTACCTAGCAGTTTCCCCAAGGGACACAGGTTCCACAATGCTTGTATTGGTTCAAGCATTGATATCCTGGGTCCCTTCTTAATAATGGTTTATGGACCTTTCCTCCAGGAACTTGTCCAAACCTTTTTTAAACCCAGCTACACTAACAGCCTTTACTACATCCTCCGGTAACAAATTCCAGAGTTTGATTACACGTTGAGTGAAAAAATATTTTCTTTTATTAGTCTTAAAAAGTTTACCCTGTAGCTTCATTGCATGTCCCCTAGTCTTTCTATATTCTGATAAGGTAAACAATCGATCTACGTTTACCCGTTCCACTCCGTTCATTAATTTATAGACTTCTATCATATCTCCCCTCAGCCGTCTCTTTTCCAGGTTAAAGAGCCCCAACCTTTTTAGCCTTTCTTCATAGGAGTAGCCTTCCATCCCCTTTACCATTTTGGTGGCTCTTCTCTGAACCTTTTCTAAAATTGCTATATCCTTTTTAAGATATGGCGACCAGAATTGCACACAATATTCAAGGTGCGGTCTCACCATGGAACGATATAGAGGCATTATAATATCTTTTGTTTTATTTTCCATTCCTTTCCTTATCATACCTGGCATTCTATTTGCTCTCTTGGCCGCCGCTGCACACTGGGCCGAGGGTTTTAACATGGTATCCACAAGGACGCCTAAATCTTTTTCTTGGGTGGTGGTTCCTAATGTGGAACCTTGCATCGTGTAACCATAGTTTGGGTTGTTCTTCCCTAGGTGCATAACCTTGCACTTCTCCACATTAAATTTCATCTGCCATTTTGATGCCCAGTCTTCCAATTTATCAAGATCCTCTTGCAATTTTCCACAATCCTCCTGGGTTTTAACAACTTTAAATAGTTTTGTGTCATCAGCAAATTTGATAACCTCACTCGTTATTCCACTTTCCAGGTCATTTATGAATATGTCAAAAAGCAGCGGACCCAGCACAGATCCCTGGGGTACACCACTATTCACCTTTCTCCATTGGGAAAATTGGCCATTTAGCCCTACCCTCTGCTTTCTATCTTTTAACCAGTTCCTGATCCACAGTAGTACACTGCCTCTTATCCCATGACTCTTTAGTTTTGCCAAAAGTCTCTCATGAGGGACCTTGTCAAAGGCTTTCTGAAAGTCCAGATACACAATATCAACCGACTCACCTTTGTCCACCTGTTTATTCACTCCTTCAAAAAAACATAACAGATTAGTAAGACAAGATCTTCCTTGTCTAAAGCCATGTTGGCTGTCTCCCATTAGGTCATGACTATCTATATGCTGAGTAATTTTATTCTTTATGATGGTTTCTACCATTTTTCCCGGTACTGATGTCAGGCTCACCGGTCTGTAGTTTCCCGGATCACCCCTCGAACCCTTTTTAAAAATTGGTGTTACATTGGCGATCCTCCAATCCTCAGGTATTAGAGATGATTTTAATGATAGTTCACAGATTACTGATAGCAGGTCTGCAATCTCAAATTTCAGTTCTTTCAACACCCTTGGATGTATACCATCCGGCCCAGGTGATTTGCTACTCTTCAGTTTATCTAATAGTTGTAAGACATCTTCCCGATGTATCGATATTTCCTTCAATTCTTCCACACCTGTAAATACCACTTCAGTCGTGGGTAACATCCCTACATCTTCCTCAGTAAAGACCGAAGCAAAGAATTCATTCAGTCTCTCCGCTATCGCCTTGTCGCCTCTTAGTGCTCCTTTAACCCCTTTATCATCTAATGGACCAACTGACTCTCTCACGGGTTTTTTGTTACGAATGTACTTGAAAAGGTCTTTATTGTGCGTTTTTGCTTCCGCAGCAAGCTTCTTCTCAAATTCCCTCTTTGCCTGCCTTATCAATGCCTTGCATTTGACTTGCCAGTGCTTGTGCTGTTTCCAGGTTTCATCATTTGGCTCTTTTTTCCATTTCTTGAAAGATGCTTTTTTGGCAACAACAGTCTCTCTGACCTCAGCTTTAAACCATGCTGGCAATTTTTTGGACTTCCTTCCACTTTTCTTAAAGCGTGGAATACAGCTGGTCTGGGCTTCCAAGATAGTATTTTTCAATAACACCCAAGCTTGATGTACGTCTTTCACCTTTGCAACTGCTCCTTTTAGTTTTTTCTTAACTGTTTTCCTCATTCTATCATAGTCTCCCTTTCGAAAGTTAAAGGGTAGTACTGTGGATTTCCTTACTATCCCTCCTCCACTAATTAAATCAAAGGCGATCATGCTATGATCACTATTGCCAAGTGGCCCCAACACCCTTATCTCTTGCACTACATCTGGTGTTCCACTAAGGACTAGGTCTAATATTGCTTCCCCTCTGGTCGGTTCATGAACCAGCTGCTCCAAGAAGCAGTCATTTATTTCATCTAGGAACTTTATCTCCCTAGCATGTCCTGTTGTGACACTGACCCAGTCGATGCCGGGGTAATTGAAATCACCCATTATTATTACTGCACTGTAACTTTTGCTAGCTTCCTTGATTTCTTTGAGCATTTCATCATCCATTTGTTCATTCTGGCCAGGCGGACGATAGTACACCCCCACTGCCATCGCTTTCCCCTTTTTACATGGAATTTCAATCCATAGAGATTCTACAGCAAATTTTGTTTCTTGCAAAACTTTAATCCTTTCTGACTCAATGCCCTCTCTAACATAGAGCGCAACCCCTCCACCAATTTGATCAGCTCTATCATTTCGATATAGTTTGTACCCAGGTATCACAGTGTCCCACTGGTTGTCCTCCTTCCACCATGTCTCTGATATTCCAATCATATCTAACCTCTCGTTTAGTGCTATATATTCTAACTCTCCCATCTTGTTTTGTAGACTTCTAGCATTTGCATACAAGCATTTTAGAGACTGTATTTTATTCATATTAATTTGGCTATTGGTAGACATGGGTAATTTGGGATCTTTAAGTTCTGTCTGCTCCATACTCGAGGGCATTTGGGCTACTTTACTCTTTTTTGGAACCTCTCTGCTTTTTGTAGTATCCTTCAAGGATACATTCTTCCGAACCATGCGCTCTTGGGCGACTGTCGGCTTTCCCCTATTATCTAGTTTAAAAGCTGCTCTATCTCCTTTTTAAAGGTTAATGCCAGCAGCCTGGTTCCATCCCGGTTAAGGTGAAGCCCATCCCTTCGGAAGAGCCCCTCCTTTCCCCAGAATGTTCCCCAGTTCCTAACAAATCCGAACCCCTCATCTCTGCACCATTGTCTCATCCACGCATTGAGACTCCGGAGCTCTGCCTGCCTATTGGGTCCTGCGCGTGGAACGGGAAGCATTTCGGAGAACGCTACCCTGGAAGTTCTGGATTTCAACTTCCTACCTAAAAGCCTAAATTTAGCTTCCAGAACCTCCCTACCACATTTTCCTATGTCATTGGTACCAACATGTACCAAGACAGCAGACTCCTCCCCAGCACTATCTAAGACCTTATCTAGGTGGCGTAATGGTTTCTCTCATGGTGTCCCAAACACTGTGGTCATCTTGCAAACTGGCATGTGGCACCATTGCAGTGGTTAAAAAAAAATATATATATGGCCAGGACCTGGGTGCTGGCTGGACTTGAACCTACAACCTTTGTAAAGGAGGGCTGGTGTTTCTCCCCCACATCATTGAGGATGCCTGGTAGGAGACTAGGCATTTATTTATTTAACAATCTCTTATATACCGCTACCTTCCAGTGATCAGGAGCGGTTTACATATAACAGTCAAGGAAACAGGATAACATTACTGTTTTTACATTGAACATTGCATGAATTATGTACATCTTAACTGACACTCAGGCATAGATGTCCCTTAGATATAGAACCTTTGGTTGGCCACAGGCTACCAGAGCACAGGGATGTAAGCTTCGGGGGTGGGGGGGGGGGGGGGAAGAAAGAAGACACATACACAGGAGTTCTCCCATTAGCTAAGCATTCTTTTTTTTTTTAATACTTTATTTTTGTTTTCCTCCCTATGTATTTCTATGTGCCAAGGGGGTTTGTAATAAAGAATGCTTAGATATTTGTATACTGTAGCTAAGCATTCTTTATTACAAACCCCCTTGGCACATAGACATTGTTTTTCTCCTCATGTATTTCTATCTAGAACCCTCCCCCATGGGTATGGTGGTATCAGGGCAGAAATACATGCCTGCAGACCTAAGACAGCTTGCGTAAGGACATGCATCTCTGTTCTGAGGCCTTCCAGATGACTCACAATGAGGTCCTGGGCCCAGGCAACAGCTACAAAGCCCTGCTGCACCTCGTACCTGAGGGCCTGCAGGTGAAGCAGGATGTCGGGCTCTCTAGGGCCCAGAGCTGCCTCATGGTGGGGCATCTGGGGGCCAGCCACAGACAGACACTATTGCGCAACAGCCTCGGGCAGCTGTGTGACAGCAGTCTTGCCTGTGGCTGGCACCCCCTCCACCTCTCTAACCTCTTTCTCTCCCTCCTCCTCCTCTCCTTTTTCTGCTGCTTTTCCCCTCCTCAGTCACCCTCTGCCCCTCCCTCCCTCTTGTGTCACTGACAGTTCCTCCACGACATATGCAAGGGCAGACAGCCCAGTGGTGGGATACCTTTGTATCACAGGCACAGCAGTGGCATGCTTCTGGTAGTCTCTGCTGCCTCCTCATCGTCCTCCTGAGAGGCATCAATGACTAGTCAGACACTTGTACTGCTGCCAGTGCTGCCAGCAGCCACTATGGACATGAAGGGGTGCTGGCACTGGGGTGGAGTCCACAGGCTCTTGCATCTTCTCTTTTGCCTCCTCTGCCTGTTGCCCATCCACTCCAACATCCTGTTCTCTTTCAATTTCCTATTGAATCTAACAGGCATCCTCAATGATGTGGGGAAGAAGCCCTCCATTACAAAGGTTGCAGGTTCAAGTCCAGCCAGCACCCAGGTCCTGGCCAGATGATTTTTAACCACTGTAATGGTGCCACATGCCAGCTTGCAATTTCCTATCGAGCAGCTGCAAAACAAATGAGGGACACACATAAGAACATAAATGTCATACTGGTTCAGACCAAGGTTCATCAAGCCCAGTATCCTTTTTCCATCAATGGCCAATCCAGGTCATAAGTACCTGGCAGATTCCCAAAAAGGAACACAGGTTCCTCAGTGCTTGTCCCAGAGTAAGCAATAGATTTCCCGGGTCCTCTTTAATGATTTATGGACCTTTTCTCCAGGAATTTGTCCAAACCTTTTTTTAAACCCAGCTGCACTAACATCCCCTGGCAACAAATTCCAGAGCTGCTTTATGCGTCAAGTGAAAAAATATTTCTTATTAGTCATAAGAACATAAGTATGCCATACTGGGACAGACCAAGGTCCATCAAGCCCAGTATCCTGTTTCCAACAGTGGCCAATCCAGGTCATACGTACCTAGCAGTTTCCCCAAAAGACACAGGTTCCACAATGCCTGCATTGGGCCAAGAATTGATATCCTGGGTCCCTTTTTTAATAATGGTTTATGGATCTTTCCTCCAGGAACTTGTGCAAACCATTTTTTAAACCCAACTACACTAATAGCCTTTAATACATCCTCCGCCAACAAATTCCAGAGTTTGATTACATGTTGAGTGAAAAAATATTTTCTCTTATTTGTCTTAAATAGTTCACCCTGTAGCTTCATTGTATGTCCCCTAGTCTTTCTATATTCTGATAATGTAAAAATTGATCTACGTTTACCCGTTCAACTCCGTTCATTAATTTATAGACTTCTATCATATCTCCCCTCAGCCGTCTCTTTTCCAGGTTAAAGAGCCCTAACCTTTTTAGCCTCTCTTCATAGGGGTATCCTTCCATCCCCTTTACCATCTTGGTGGCTCTTCTCTGAACTTTTTCTAAATAACATTATAACAGATTACATTGTAGCTTCATTGCACATAACCTAGTCTTTCTACCTTTTTGATGGTGTAAACAACCGATGTACGTTTACATGTTCTATTCCTTTACTCTGTCCTTATCCTCCTTGACCTTTCTGCTGCCTTTGACACTGTTGACCATGATCTTCTCTTTGACACTTGTCCTCGCTTGGCTTTAGGGACTCTGTTCTCTCCTGGTTCTCCTTATATCTCTCCCATCGCTCCTTTAGTGTATGTGCTGGTGGCTGCTCCTCCTCTGTTACCCCGCTCTCAGTTGGTGTCCCCCAGGGTTCTGTCTTGGGTCCCCTTCTTTTTTTCTCTCTATACCCAATCCCTCGGTGCACTTATTTCCTCTCATGGTTTTCAGTACCATCTCTATGCTGATGACTCCCAAATCTGTCTCTCTACTCCTGATCTTTCTTCTGCTTTTCAGTCCCAGATTTCTTGCTGTCTCTCTGCCATTGCTGCCTGGATGTTCCATCGTCGCCTGAAATTGAACATGGCCAAGACTGAACTTCTCGTTTTTTCTCTTAAAATTTCCCTTTCTCCTTTTTCTTTTTCAGTCTCTGTTGATGGCTCTGTTCTCCAACCTGTTTCATCTGCTCGCAATTTGGGTGTTATTTTTGACTCTTTGCTCTCTTTCTCCTCTCATATCCAACTCATCGCTAAGACCTGTCGCTTCTTTCTCTTCAACATTGGCAAAATCCGCCCCTTTCTCTCTGATCTCACTACTAAAACCCTCATCCATTCCCTAATCACCTCCCGCCTTGATTATTGTAACCTCCTTCTTGCTGGTCTCCCTCAGTCTCATCTCTTCCCTCTTCAGTCTATTCAGCACTCTGCTACCCGTTTGATTTTCTGTCAGCCTCGTTTTGCCCACATCAGTCCTCTCCTCAGATCTCTTCACTGGCTCCCTATCCGTTTCCATATTCACTTTAAGCTTCTCCTTCTGACCTATAAGTGCATTCACTCTGTGGCTCCTCAGTACCTACCTTCTCTCTCATTTCTCCCTATTTCCCCCCTCATGTACTCCGTTCTTCTTCCCAGTTGCTTCTTGCTATGCCCTTCTCCTCTATTGCCAACTCCAGATTCCACTCTTTTCACCTTGCTGCTCCTTACGCTTGGAATAAACTTCCTTTGTCTATACGTCAGGCATCTTCTTTGCCCCTCTTCAAACTCAATTTAAAAGCTCATCTTTTCGCCTCTGCCTTTGGCTCTTGATTTTACTGTTCTCCTTCCTTCCCCTCTTTTATTTCACCTTTCTTCCTCTTACACTTGTTGTTGCCACTTTCCTTTGAACTGTCTCTCCTGCTCTTGTCTCTTTGCCCTTGTTCTTATGTTTTTTTTCTACTCCTTTTCTCGCTTTGTCTTTTTAGATTGTAAGTTCTTTTGAGCAGGGGCTGTCTTTTTGTGTTTTCATTGTACAGCGTGTGCCTGGCAGCGCGTGCGTAGCGCGCGCCTGGTAGCGCTTTATAAATGCGTAGTAGTAGTAGTAGTATTCCATTCATTAATTTATAGACCTCTATCATATCTCCCCTCAGCCATATCTTTTTCAGGTTGAAGAGCCCTAACCTTTTAAGCCTTTTCTCATAGGAGTATCCTTCCATCCCCATTTCCATTTAGATGGTTGTTATCTGTAACTTTTCTAATTCCGCTATATCCTTTTTAAGATATGGCAACCAGAATTACACACAATATTCAAGGTGCAGTCACACCATGGAACGATACAGAGGCATTATAATATCCTTGGTTTTGTTCTTGGTTTCTTTCCTTATGATTCCTAGCATTCTATTTACTTTCTTGGTCGCTGCTGCACACTGGACAGAGAGTTTCAATGTATTATCCATGATGATGCCTAAATTTTTTCCTGGGTGATGGTTTCTAATGTGGAACCTTGCATCATGTAACCGTAGTTCAGTTGCCCTTTCCAAGGTTCATAACTTTGCACGTGTCCACATTAAATTTCATCTGCCATTTGGATGTCTAGTCTTCCAATTTATTAAAGTCCTCTTGCAATTTTTCACAATCCTCTTGTGTTTTGACAACTTTGAATAATTTTATGTCATCTGCAAATTTCATAAATTTATTTATTTATTTATTTTATTTATTTTACATCTCTTATATACCGCACTATTCAACATCAGCGCGGTTTACATCGAACAAAACATTTCAGTACACAAAAATGTCTGAGTTACATTAAACAGGGTTAATAACTTGGATAACAGGGTAAGTTTGAATCACAGGTAAATAACTTTGATTGCAGTGTAAACTATTTACATCTTTAAATTAGGGCACAGTTGAGAAGTAATGGACAGCTAAGCCTTGAACTTACTAAGTGGGGAATTCAGGATCACTGGGTGATTCGGAGTTTCTATAACTAACAGAGATGGGTCGTGATTCTGCACTCACTGGGAAGTATATAAGGAATAGGTAATGTTTGAGGGCCTTTCTGAATTGCAGTAGGTTGGTGATTGCTCTAATATCAGGTGGCAACATATTCCAAAGCTTTGGGGCACGGAAACTGAAAGCCCTATTTGCTGTTGATGTGGTGCATTTTGTAAGTTCACGGGGAACCAATAGCATATTTAATGCAATTGATCTTCTTGATCTATTAGGGGATATGGGCTTGATGAGCTCAGTTAAAGAGGTGGAGGAGAGACTGTTTACCGCTTTGAATGTAAGTAGTAATGTCTTGAAAATGATCCTGGCCTGTATAGGAAGCCAGTGTAACTGCTTTAGAAGGGGTGATACATGCTCACTCCTCGATGCTCCATAGAGAACCCTCGCAGCGCTATTCATTGCAAGCTGTAGGGGATTCAAAGTGGATTGAGGGAGGCCTAGCAATACGACATTAGCATAGTCAAAGTGTGGCATGATCAGAGCCTGGTAGATGGTACGGAAATCTTCGGGTTCAAGTAGTGAACGAAGATGTCTTAGTGACCGGATTTTGTAGTATATGGATCTTACAATGTTAGCTATATGCGCCTTCATATCTAGGTTCTGATCGAGTGTAACACCCAGATAACGTATTTGTTGTTTTGATTGTAGCTCAGCATCTTTCACCTTAAGGAATTGTGGAGGGCTGAAATTCGGGTTCTTCGACATAAAAAGCATCTCTGTCTTCTTATGTTGAATCCTGAGGTTTTGTGATAAGAGCCATTCCGATATGGCATCAAAACAGTTGCTCAGAGGGGACAGGTCCAATTCCTGTTCGGTATTCCAGTTTAGTCCTCCACAATCGGGTAGTGCTCCTCCTCCTGCAGCCTGGAGACTGGACCAATCAAATCTTCTGTAGTATATATGCAGACGGAGCTCCCAGAAGCCCCCAGTGTGTCCAGTCTCCTTGCAGCTTGAGGACGTGCGTGCCCTTTCTGGGCACACTTTGTGACACTTGAAGGAGCAACACTAGTTAGTTAGTTCTTTTGGGTTTTGTTTTGGCTTGTTCATTACCATTTATTTGCTAGATAGCCGTCTCTTTAAAAAAAAAAACAAAAAAAAAAAAAAACATTGCCACAGGGGACCTCCCGGGGGAAGCCAGTCCTGCATTGGGCTCCTGCCTTCCTTCCTGGGGATTTCTATAGCCTGGGTTGAGCTCTCCCCTAGGCTGTACGGGGAAGAGCCATACCTGGTCCAGCATTGTCTGTCACTCTGAGAAGTTGGCTGAGATCCTTTGCTGTTTCCTGAGCTGGTAGGATTTTTCATTTCTTTACCTTTCTCGGGTACTGCAGCTCCCTCCCGTTTGGATTTTCAGCGGGTCTGTCAGCTCCCCTGCCTCCCGATTTACTGTTTTTCTTGGTTTTTTTCACTTTGCCCTTCATTTGGGGCCGTTTTCTTTATTTTCATTTTTCTTTGGTTGCCTTTGTATTTTCGCGCCGTTTTTTACCGCGGGTGAACAAGTGCGGCGGCCATTTTGGATTTCTAAAGGGAACTTTTCAGTGGCACTTTTTAACACTTGTGCATGGGTTCCCCTGGCATTTTTGGGGTTTCTTATGCTGGCGATTTTGCTCAGGGCACCCCTGAGATTCTGGGGAGTGTTTTATTTTCTGTAAAAAAAAAAAAAAAAAAAAACCGTTTTAAATAAAAGACAGTGCTGATTTGCATAGGGTTGGTCCCTTTGGTGTGGGCTTCCCTGTTTCTGATCCCTTTTCTCCCGCTTGGCGGAGGTTGCTCTTACATGGCTGCCAAGCCACAATGCGTGATTTGCGGCTCAGTTTCTTCAGACCTGGAACATCCTATTGAACTTAAGGATCTGCCTATCCCCGGTGACACCTCTCTATCGGGGGAGAGTGTCCCTTCGGCGGGCGTCCACCCGTCTGGGTCGGTACCGCCGTCCAATGGATCTGCCCCTGAGCTGCAACATGCGGCTCTAGTAGCGCCGCCTGTGGATTTTTCCCCAGATTTCGTTCTCCTCATGCATCAGGCTTTCCGCTTGAGCCGGTCCGGTCAGTTGCCGAGGCTTGGCCCGCCTCCCTCCCCTCTTGCTCCTCAGGGGAGGTTCAGCGGTCTTCTCAGCCCGCCGTCAAGAGGCTCAGGTTGGTGGACCAGGATCAGGACACCCTTTGTTTTCCGGATGCTGAAGCGGAGGGTGATCCTGAAACGGAGGCTGATGAGTTGGAGGACGGGGAGATCCCTGAGCCGGAAGATCAGGCTCGGATTATTCGCGTGTTTCGTAGGGACGAGCTGGTCCCTTTGATCACTGAGTCTCTTCAAACTCTTAACCTAGCTGCGGTGCGGCCTCTGGAGGAGGAGGGTCTCGAAGATCCTCTCATTCAGGCGGTCAGGGATGCCCAGGTAGTTTTCCCCCGTGCACCGGGTGGTTGAGCAAATGATCCATGCGGAGTGGGATCAACCAGAATCCGGTTTGAAAGGGATTCAGACCATGAATCGTCTTTACCCCCTGGCCGACAAGGACAGGGACTTGTTTAAGTCTCCGCGAGTGGATGCTGCAGTATCGGCGGTGACCAAGAAAACCACCATCCCGGTTGAGGGTGCTGCGGCCTTAAAGGATGCCCAGGATAAGAAGGTTGATAATTTGTTGAAACAAGCCTTCGATACAAACGCCTTGTCTCTGCAAGCCTCTATTTGTGGGGCGTGGGTTGCTCGGGCTTGTTTACGTTGGTCACAGCGTCTGCGCTCGGGTTCCGGTCTGGACCAGCAGGGGTTGCTGGAAGTTACCCGCATGGAGTCCGGATCGGCTTACTTGGCGGATCTGCTTTATGATTTAATTCGCTCCTTAGCTAACAGTATGGCCTCCGTGGTGGCGGCGCGCCGGTCCATCTGGTTACGCAACTGGGCGGCCGACGGTTCTTCCAAGTCTCGCCTCAGTAAGCTGTCCTTTAAGGGCAGATTGTTATTTGGTGAGGCTCTCGATAAGTTGGTGAAGGATCTCGGTGAGTCTAAGGGTGGAAGACTGCCGGAAGATAAGCCTAAGCTCAACAGATCGTCAACCTCGGCGCGCGGTCAGTTTCGGGATTTTCGCAGGTTTCGTTCCTCCTGACTGTGGACATCGCAGCGCGGTCGCTTTGGGACCCGTCATCAAGGATTTCGTGGTTTCAGAAGAGCAGGAAGAGGCTTCTCCGGAGCCGCCTCTTCCTCGGCCTCTTCCTTTAATCGGAAGCCACAATGAAGCGAGGCGGGCTCTAGAGGGAGGCCCGGTTATCGGGGGTCGTTTGCGCGACTTTCTTCCTTCTTGGGCCCAAATTACGTCAGATCGGTGGGTGCTGCAGATTATCAAAGAGGGTTATGCGCTGGAGTTTGCCTACCCACTTCGAGATTCTTTTGTTATGTCACCCAGCAAGGGAGATCAAAAGACGCGGGACATCCGCGTGACCCTCGATCGACTACTCTCCCTGGGTGCAGTAGTTCCGGTCCCTCCTTTGGAAAGAGGCGCCGGTCGCTACTCCATCTATTTTGTGGTTCCCAAAAAGGGCGGTTCTCTTCGTCCGATCTTAGACCTCAAAGGCGTGAATCGCGCTCTCAGGGTGCCGCACTTCCGTATGGAGACCCTGCGGTCAGTCATTGTAGCGGTACGTCAAGGGGAGTTTTTAACGTCCCTCGATCTCTCCGAGGCCTATCTACACATTCCCATCCGGCCGTCTCATCAACGGTTTCTCCGCTTCGCTCTTCCGTTGGGCCACTTCCAATTTCGGGCCATGCCGTTCGGTCTCGCCACGGCTCCCCGCACCTTCACAAAGGTGATGGTAGTGGTCGCGGCGGCCTTGCGCAAGGAGGGCATCCTGGTCCATCCGTATCTCGATGACTGGTTGATTCGGGCAAAGTCCAGTCGGGAGTGTGTGTGCGTCACGAGCAGGGTGGTGGCTCTGCTGCGGTCCCTCGGCTGGGTGGTGAACGAATGCAAGAGTTGTCTGTGCCCGACGCAGGATCTCGAGTATCTGGGAGTGCGCTTCGACACAGCACGGGGCTTGGTGTGCCTGCCGGAGCGCCGCATTCTGGCGTTGCGGTCTCTTGTCCGCCTCTTCAGGGGCATGCCCGCTCCGTCCGCGTGGTGGTACCTGCAGCTCCTCGGTACGATGGCAGCAACCTTGGAGGTGGTGCCTTGGGCGCGCTTCCACATGCGTCCGCTACAGAGTGCTCTGCTGCGCCGTTGGTCCAACCAGTTCGACTCGTTGAACAGGAGATTGCCTTGCTCAAAGGCGGTTCGCCGATCGCTCCGGTGGTGGCTCTCCTCCGAGAACCTGACGCGGGGGATTCCCTTGGAGCCTCCACTTTGGGTTCCGTTCACAACGGATGCCAGCTTAACCGGCTGGGGTGCTCACTGCGAGACCCGCTTCGCTCAGGGGGAATGGTCTCCCCTGGAGGCTTCTTGGTCGATCAACCGTCTCGAATTACGGGTGGTGCGGCTAGCCCTCTTGGCCCTCGAAGCCCTAGTTCTCGGCCGGCCGGTGCGAGTCCTCTCGGACAATGCGACCACCATAGCTTACATCAATCGCCAAGGGGGCACCGGCAGCGTGGCCCTGGAATCGGAAGCGACGGCCTTGTTCAATTGGGTGCAGACTCGTCTTCCGGCCATCTCGGCAGCGCATATTGCAGGCGCAGACAATGTTCAGGCCGATTTTCTCAGCAGAGTGCGGGTGGATCCCGGAGAGTGGGAGCTAAACCCGCAAGTTTACGCGCAAATAGTTCATCGGTGGGGTCCGCCCATCATGGATCTCATGGAGACATTTCAGTCGGCCAAGACAGGACGCTTCTTCAGCAGGCGAAGGGAGCGCATGTCTGAGGGGCTCGACGCTCTCATTCAGCCGTGGCCAACGTCCGGTCTTCTTTATGTCTTTCCTCCGTGGGCTCTGATCGGCCGGGTCGTTCAGCGCATCGAGGGCCATCGGGTCGAGTGTTACTGGTGGCCCCGGATTGGCCCCGGAGGCCCTGGTATGCCGACCTGGTCCGGCTGCGCGACGGCGTTCCTTGGCTCTTGCCCGCGCTGCCGGATCTTCTTCTTCAGGGGCCCTTGCGGATGCCCCAAGTGGGTCGATTCTCGCTTACGGTTTGGCCATTGAGAGGGCTCGGCTGAAAAAGAAGGGTTACTCCCCCGCGGTGATTTCTACCCTACTGCGGGCGAGGAAAACATCCACCTCTCTTACTTACGTTCGGATTTGGAGAATCTTTGAAGACTGGTGCTCCCGGCGTGGAGTCCGTGCAGCGACGGTTTCCGTGTCCGTCGTTTTAAGTTTTCTTCAGGATGGTTTTGATAAGGGCCTTGCGGCTAGTTCCCTGAAAGTCCAGTTGGCGGCTATCTCTTGTTATCGAGGCAAAGTTTTAGGCCGTCTCCTCGGTTCTCATCCAGACGTACGTCGTTTTCTTACGGCTGTTTTTCATTTGTGGCCCTCCCGCAGGATTTTCGTTCCTCCGTGGGACTTGAATCTAGTGCTGCGGGCCCTGGTTCGTGAACCTTTTGAACCTCTGAGTAGGGCGTCTCTGAAAGATCTCACGCTGAAGACGGTTTTTCTTGTAGCCATCTGTTCGGCACGGCGTATTTCTGATCTACATGCGTTGTCCTGCCGAGAACCTTTTTTGTCTTTTTCCCCGGATCGGGTGGTTCTCCGTCCGGTTCCTTCTTTTTTGCCAAAGGTGGTTTCTCCTTTTCACGTGAATCAGGCAGTGTTTCTTCCAGTTCTTCCTTCGAACTCTGTCGGGACGGCGGACAAAAGTCTTCCCCGTCTCGATGTGGGTCGTGCGCTTCGTCGTTATTTGAAGGCTACCGAATCTTTTCGGAAGACTGACCGCCTATTCGTGCTCTTCGGTGGTGCACGTAAAGGGGAAGTGGCGGCTAAGGCCTCCATTGCAAGATGGCTCAAAGAAGCGATCGCATCCGCGTATCTGTTGCAGCAGCGGCCTATTCCGGAAGGGATCCGAGCACATTCCACTAGGGCTCAGGCGACCTCTTGGGCGGAGTATAGCCTAGTTCCGCCAGCAGACATCTGTAAGGTGGCCACTTGGTCGTCTTTGCATGCTTTCAGTAAACACTATCGGTTGGATGTGTCAGCAGCTCGGGATTCCTGTTTTGGTTCGGCGGTTCTGCGCGCCGGATGGCAAGGTCCCGCCCGGTCTTGACTGCTCTGTTACATCCCGATTGTGGAGGACTAAACTGGAATACCGAACAGGAAATGGAAATTACACTAACCTGGTAATTGTAGTTCCTGGAGGGTCCAGTTTAGTCCTCCTTCCCTCCCGACTATCTGCTATTGTAGTGCGGCGCGCTTTTCCGAACGGTTGATCATAAGACGGTTCCTCCTTTCCGTTCGACCCTTTTTTGCGGCTGCGCTCTTTGCCATGGCTCTTCCTTTTCTTTGATTTTCACTCAGCTCTTCTGAGATTTCTCACTGTGGGCTGTATTTTTGCTGCCGGAGCGTCGTTGGCGGCGCGATGCAGTGTTCTGACTTCCTCGTTTGGGGAGGGGGTTGGATATTTTCTTGGGGGGAGCGAGTTTGTTCTTTAACTATGCATTTTTTTATATTAATCTAATGTGTTGCTTCGTTAAGTATGCTTTGTTACTAGTACACTGGGGGCTTCTGGGAGCTCCGTCTGCATATATACTACAGAAGATTTGATTGGTCCAGTCTCCAGGCTGCAGGAGGAGGAGCACTACCCGATTGTGGAGGACTAAACTGGACCCTCCGGGAACTACAATTACCAGGTTAGTGTAATTTCCATATTGTCTATGTTGAAAGGCATATAAAGCAGGACATCATCCGCATATATCATGCAACCTACACTGAAAGACCGGATGATCTTGCAAATAGGCTGCATATAAATATTGAACAACAAAGCAGAGAGAGAGGAACCTTGTGGGACCCCTTGCCATTGGTGGAATGGATCGGACATCACTCCCCTGGCACGCACATGTTGCCATCTTTCGGATAAGTATGATCTGCACCACTCAAGAGCAGTTCCGCCCACTCCTTTCTCCTTTAGCCGTAATATGAGGTGGTCATGGCTCACAGAGTCAAAAGCAGCGGCTATGTCCAGGAACACAAGTGCAAAACCCTGTCGGATGTTGTTGATCCCAGAAATTATGGTATTGAGGAGAGCTGTAAGGAGTGTCTCTACACCATGTGACTCTCTGAAGCCATGTTGGCAAGGATCCAATGGAGCAGTGGTATCAATGTGGTCCTGCAATTGACATTGTACCTCCTTTTCTATTAATTTCGCGAGAAAAGGAATACTTGAGATGGGTCTGTAGGAGTCTACCTTTTGAGGATCTAACTTACAGTTTTTCAGGAGTGGTCTGATGGAAGTTTGCTTGAGGGCAGAGGGGAATGTACCGGAGTTGAAAGACAGCTTTATTATTTTAGTTATTATTGGGCTGAATTCACAACGCAGTTCCCTTATCCAGAAGGCTGGGCAAGGGTCCGTCTGAGCAGTTGTGGAATTGAGAGACATGATCAGATCTTCTATTCGCTTCTTGGTAGGGGTAGAAAACAGGTTAGTGCTGTTTGGCAATCTTTATCTGTGGGGGTTAATTTTAATAGAGGTTTATTTGTTTGTGTAAGCTTGGATTGTAGGTAGACTGCGAAGTCTTGAGGATGGATCTCGCATTGTTTTTCAGGGGCTGGCTCTTTAGATAATGTCTTGACTAGATTAAACAAGTCATGAGGTTTGTTTAGTGCACGCCTCAAGGTGTCTGTGTGGTACCGCTTCATTTTCTCTGAGATGGCCTTGCGGTGGATGGATAGCTGATTGAGGTAGGCTGCCTGATCTACCGTTGAGCGAGACCGACGCCAGCGCTTCTCAAGGTTCCGTAGTTGGGATAGCGATCCTCTCAGATCATCTGTGTACTATGGTGCAGAAGCTCTTATTCTAGGCGGCCTCTTGAGTGCTGGTCGTATAGCAATCGAATTAAGACTGGTGTTCCAACATGTGATTAGATCTTCTATTTCTAGGGAGGACTTGTTACGAAGTGAGCATGTTCCAGCAAGAATGCGATCTCTGTTGAAAGGAAGAAAACTCCTAGCCAGAGATTTGGGGTTGTTATCCGGAGCATTGTTGGTCATTGAATGTCTGTTGTGCATAGGAATTTGGAAAAAGATGAGTTTATGATCTGACCACGGTACATCAGTAATAGATATCGCAGCAGTGTAAGATTGGATGTTTAAGGACTGTGGGGCAAAGATAAGATCAAGGGTGTTTCCCTTTACATGGGTAGGTTCATGGATTAATTGTTGGTATCCCAGGGATTCAAGCGCTTCGAGGAAGGCAGAAGAGTGACTATCTTGGAGAGCTGGCAGGTTAAAATCCCCCATAATCCAAGTTGGGATATTAGGATTCTGAATGTTGGATGCCAGATCTATAATGGCTGGAAGGACGTCTGGGGAGGCTGAAGGTGCTCTGTATAGAAGGTTTATCATGCATAATTTGTTGGAGATAGAGACTAACTCGAGGTGGTCGGATCTAGGGGTATCTATAAGCTGGAACTGAAGGTCTGATCTGGAGAGAATGAGTACGCCCCCTCCTCGCTTGTTTTGTCTGTGACTGGCAAACACTGAGAAATTTGGTGGAAGGAGTTGGTTAAGTAGCACATTGTCTTCTGCAGAAAGCCACGTTTCAGTAACCATGAGAATATCAAGGTTATGGAGGGAAATAGTGTCCGCAATCACCGGCCATTTCGTACGAATTGAACGAGCATTGATGAGAGCGCATTTCAGGCTTTGAGAGTAGAGACTTTCGTCCTGTTTGGCTCTCGTCGAATGTTGAAGTGGAATGTATATTAGATGCTGGTTATGTGCATGAGAGTTCCCATTATAACTGAACTTGGGTATACTTGACCCTCTTTTTCCTTGGCTGTATAAAATTGGTATCCGGTTGCCCTCAAGGGATAGAACTTGGGAGAATGAGAGGCAAAATGAGAAGATTAGGTAACAGCCCGTTAAGGTGCTAGGGGAACCCATCTTACTCACTCTGAATGTGGTCGCAGAGACAGTGAGATATTACTAGTGAGTGGGAGAGATGTGTGAGAATTCAGTAGGGCTGTTTCTCATTGGCATCAAAAACAAGCTAATTCTCTTATTCTGGGTATAGATTGGTTATGGAGTACAGATCAATTATTCAAGTAATACAGTTTATACAGGCAAGATTTAACATTAGCAGACTAGACTAACCTAGATAGTATACAGGCTGCATGCAAGAAAGTGATGGAAGTATCTATTCAGAGTGGAAACAGGCACAATCTATTTATCTAGGTATAGATTAGTTATTATATGCATATATAATAGCACAAGTAATACAGATTAGGCAGGCAGGTTGTTAAATAGCAGATTTGATTGCTAAAGATGTTTACATGGCTGTCTGCAGGAAAGCAGAGACAAAGTATCTGTTCAGAGTGGATACAATGTTAACAGATCACTAAGTATAGTAATACAGAGTTACCAGCTTGTTGTCAGACATAGCATCATTGATGTTTCTGGTCGAATAGGCTACTCTTCCCTATTTAGTCGGCTTTTCCAGAGGACCTGAGAAGCTCTTCAGAGATCATTATTTTAGATGGTGCTAACAGTACATAGAGTGCTTCTTCAAAGAACTCGGCCACAGCCTACGAAACGGCGCCACGGACCTCGCCTAAGGGCCCTCTGGCGAGGCCCTCAGGCGCGGGCCCGCAAGGCGCGGGCACGCCCGCTCGGCACTCTTTTAACTGTTCCGCCGCCTGCCCCGATTGGGCAGTGATCCCTGGTGGGGGTGGTTGTTGCTCCGGCCGGCTCAATCCCCGCCGGGAGAGCTGTTGGAGAGGCCGGAGTGCAGCAAAGGACCGCACGCCCGCTCGGCGCTCTTTTTAACTGTTCCTGAAATAACCTGAAAATGGGGAAACAAGATGTTAAAAATCAGCGGGCCCAGCACAGATCCCTGGGGTACTCCAATATTCACTTTCTCCAATGAGAAAAATGGCCATTTAGCCCTACTCTCTGCTTTTCTATCTTTTTAACCAATCCCTAATCCATAATAGTAGACTGCCTCCTATCCCATGACTTTTTAATTTTGCCAAGAATCTCTTAGGAGGGACCTTGACAAAGGCTTTCTGAAAATCCCCATACACTATATCAACCAACTCACCTTTATCTATCTGTTTATTCACACCTTCCAAAACATATAACAGATTAGTAAGACAAGACTTTTTGGCTAAATTCATTGTGACTTTCACCTATTAAACCATGACTATCTACATGTTTACTAATTTTATTCTTTATAATGGTGTCAGTGCCAGGTAAAATGGTAGAAATTAGGCTCACTGGTCTGTAGTTTCCAGGATCACCCTGGAACCCTTTTTAAATATTGGTGTCATAATGGCCATTCTTCAACCTTCAAGAACTACAGATGATTTTAATGAAAGTTCACAGATTATTAATAGTAGGCCTGCAATCTCATATTTCAGTTCTTTCAATACCCTTGGATGTATACCATCTAGTCCAGGTGATTTGTTACTCTTCAGTTTAGAAATAGTTGTAATACATTTTCCCTGTTTATTGATATAGCAGAAGAATTGATAGAAATAAATATCTCCTTTAAATCCATTTCAGGCATGGGTAGCTTCCCTACATCATCTTCACTAAAGACCAAAGCTAAGAATTCATTCAATCTCTCTGCTATGGCCTTGTCCTCCCTTGTTAAGTGCCGTCGAGTTGACATCAACTCATGGTGACCCTCTGGATAGTTGTCCTAAACTGCATTGTTGACAGAGTGGCACCCTTAGCTGCTGTTAGTGTATCAATCCATCTCATTGCTGGCCTTCCTCTTTTTTTTTTTTTGCGTTGACCTTGCCAAGCATGATGTCTTTCTCTAATGATTTCTCTCTTTGCATGATGTGTCCAAAAGTATGAAAGTCAAAGTCTTGTCATCTGAGCTTCTAAAGAAAGCTTAGGTTTGATCTCCTATGGTACTGACTGGTTTGTTCTTTGGGCAGTCCATGGTATACCCAGTATTTGTCGTCAGCACCATAATTCAAAAGCATCAATTTTCTTCCTGTCTATCTTTTTCACTGTCCAGCTTTGCAACCATATGATGATGAAAATACCATGGCTTGAACAAGTCAATTCTTTGTATGGAAAGAGACATCTCTGCTCTTGAGAATCTTGTCTAGCTTCATAGCCATTCTGCCAAGAGCAATGCATCACTGGATTTCTTGACTGCTTGTTTCTTTATTGATGATTGATCCAGGGAGGTTAAAGTGGTCTACTATTTCGATTTCTTCTCCATCAATGATTAACTTATTGATTTTTCCAGTTGTCAGGATCTTTGTCTTCTTTACATTAAGTTGCAGGCCCATTTTAAGACTATATTCCTTGATCTTGAGAAGCAAATGTTTCAGACAGTCTTCACTTTCAGCCAGTAAATGTGCTGCTATCAGCATAGCGAAGGTTATTGGTGGGAGACTCATCAATCTTCACATCTCTGTCTTCATACTGTCCTGCTTCTCTGATTTGTTCTGCATATAAATTAAACAGATAGGAGGAAAGTATGCAGCTTTGTCGTACACCTTTGCACATTTTAAACCATTCTGTTTCTCCTTGTTACATTTGAACTGTTGCTGCTTGATCAACTGGTTGCACGAGAGAATGAACTGGTATACCCATGCTTCTTAATGTGGTCCAGAGTTTCTCATGATTCACATAGGTGTTGTTCTGAGCCACGAATAGCAGGGATGGACAGCCCGACGGGATGTCCATCCCTGCTATTCATGCCCTTGCCTGCTCCCAGCTAACTTCCCTGCTGGTTGTGTGGGGAAGTTAGATAGGGGCAGGGAGGCGGAGTCTGGGCAGGCAGTGGGCAGTCGCTGGCCCTGGATGTACAGGGCTGGCGAAATGTCTGGGGAAGTTATTCCACCTCCGAGATTGACGACCCAGGTCCCGGATGGGATAGGGAGGCCAGGGTTTTTTCCCCGCAGCCTGACCCTGGCCTTAGGAGGCCAGATCGGGGGTCGGGCTGCCAGGAATAAACCCCTTTTTGCTGGCGGCCATTATCGCGGCTTTTAAATGGAAATAAAGCATTCACTGATTGCTTTGTATTTCATTACAGTTCTTGCAAGTTTGTTCTTAATTTTAAATGCAACACCATTTCTTCGTCTTTCATTTCCAGCATAGTAGACCTTTGTGATCATCAGATGCAAAGTGCCCGATGCCAGTCCACTTCAGTTTGCTAACACCCAACAGATGAAGATGTACATATTCCATTTCATTCTTAACCACCTCCAACTTCCTTTGGTTCATGCTTTGTACTGTGGTGAGGAAACCACTGCTGAACCTAGAAATACACAGGAAAATGAGTCCTGTCACTTTAAGGCAGAATGTATCAAGGGTTTCCCTAGTAACCAAGAGTCTGTGACTCAGAGAATAGTCATCCCTAAGCCCCGCCCACAGCAGCACGTCAGGGAGAAGCTTGACCCTAGTCACATGTGCTGGGAGCAAAGTGTGGCTCAGGAGGAAGGAAAGTTTAAAAAGCTGATTTGCAGTAACACAGAAAGAAGTGGAATAAGAAGACGGAGAAGCAGCAAGGAAAGAGAAGGACAAGGAGAAAGACAAGGAGCATGGAGAGCAAGTGAAAGAGTGCTTGCAGAGCATGAAAGGCAGAGTGTAAGAAACACTGGAAGCCGAAGAGAGAAGCTTGATGAGAGATTGCCAAGCACAGCTGAGGAAGCAAGGAACGAGAGGCTGGTGCAAGCAAACGAAGGTGCTGCAGCTGAGAGACAGCATGACTGGCTTGCAGAGCAGAGAGAGTTTCTAAATACCTCAGAATCAAGGCAAGTGTGTCCTTCTCAATTCCCAGACAGGAAATACCCACGAGAATTAGCTCTAGAAGGGAAAGCTAATTCTAGTTATAGACAAAGTCCCAGGATAAAGGGAGAAAGTTTATCCAAGCCCCAAGTAGCTCACTTAACAGAAGAGCTACTGCAAAAGCAGGCTCTACTTAAGAAGTTAAATGAACTAATAGAGAAAGAAAATAGCCAGCTCTCTGTTCAGATACCTTTTGATGTAAGTGAGAGAGATAGTGTAGAGGAAATGGACATAACAAGTGTGGAGAACAGTACCATGGATTTACAATGTGCTATATGTCAGGTCTCTGATGTGGAAGAGTCCTAGAGAGCAATTGTATGTATGCCGTGCTTAGGAAGCAGTCTAATGCTGAAGACGTCACAACTGAAAGAAACAGCTGAGTTCAACTGATAAGGTTGAGAGCTGGATGTAAATGTTCAAGGGACATTTAAAAGTTTATTTTGCTGCCAGAAGTTTGTTCCTGCAAAGGAGAAAACCTTTAAGAGTTTAAAAGTTTTGGAAAGTGGCAATTTTGATTTACAAGCAAGATTGTGCCTGTTTCTTTGAAGTTTGGAATAAAGCAAAGTTATTCCTGTTTCGTTTTGAAGCTGTACTGTGGATTAAAAACATCCTTTATATAATTTACCCCTCGCGTCCTGTGTATGAAGGAACCCCTGAATACATTGAATAAATTTCTCTGTCTTACGCCTGAACCCTTGAGTCACAACTCCTTGCTTTAATATAGGACTACAATTCCCAGCAGCCCTCCTGGCAGCCATTTTGAGGGAATCTTATTTTAAAGCCAAAAGGCGACCTCACCTGCTACCAGTTACCTACCTGGCCAGGCGGGGGCGACAGTACATTCCCAGTCCCAATATGTGAGACATCTTTGCAGCTTCTGACTCTCATCTCATGTGCAGCTACATCAGCAGTCCAGTGTCCCGAGGGCTTTGATGCAACTACATCATAAATGCTGGCTTTACTCTGAAAAGTCTTCAGCTCCTCCCCAGTAGCTAGTTCAGTGCCTTCTGACTTGGGGGTCTCATCTTCAAGCACTGTGATACAATTTTTGTTGTGACTATCGATTGGGTTTTTGTGGCAAGACACGGAAGTAGATTGCCAGGCCTTTCTTCTATGCAGTTAGTTCTAGTGTTGTTGCCGGTTGTCATAGACATGTGATCTGCTGCCAATACTGTCCCTTTCTGCTGTTGCCCAGATGAATGATTTGTCTTGGTCTGGCACCTCAGCTGAAGCCTGTCCATCTTGAGAGACCCTGCCAGTAATTAAGCTAATAATAGCTTAGCATCACTGATGCACACAAGTCCTCACAGCACAACAAGCTGCAAACCTTAGTGCTCCTTTTACCCTTCTATCATCTAATGATCCAACTGACTCTCACAAATTTTTTTTTTTTGCTACAAATGTACTTGAAATTGTTTGTTTTTATTATGCATTTTTGCTTTCACAAGAAGTCTTGTTTGTTTTGGGATTTTGTTTTTAATTTTCTCTTTGCCTGCCTTATCAATGCCTTGCATCTAACTTGCCAGTGCTTGTTACCTGTTTTTGTTATTTGGCTCCTTTTTTCCCCCCCATTTCCTGAAAGATGCTTTTTAGGCTACAACAGCTTCTCTGACCTCATTTTTAAACCATGCTGGCAGTTTTTTGGCCTTTCTTCCACTTTTCTTAAAGTGTGGATTACATCTGGTCTGGGTTTCCAAGATAATATTTTTAAACACCCATGCTTGATGTAAACCTTAAATCTTTGCAGCTGCTCCTTTTTTAGTTTTATTGTAACTATTTTCCTCATTTTATCATAGTGTCACTTTTGCAAGTTAAAAGGTAGTACTGTGGATTTCCTTGCCATCCTTCCTCCATTTTTTTAACAGTTTTTATTTATGAAATACGAGGAACCTCTACAAAAGAAAAAAACTTTCATACAGCAGTCAAAATTATAGAAAACAGAAAAACAACATCCCCACCTAACCCCCACTCCATTATATAGTTTGTTAAAGGAAGTAGCTTGGAGCCTGAAGCCAGAGTGATAAGAGAGATGGAAAATGGGAGTATGAAGGAGAGAGAGCATGGGAGAGGTCATGAGGAGAGGGAGCAAGTAAGAGGGGGAGGGAAAGGAGACCAGAGGTGTGCAAAGGCCAACAGATGAAGACAGACCTAATCTAACCTGAGCACAAAGCACCTGGGGAATTCTCACTGGCATTTATCCAGGTTTGATATGGCGGCCATATGGAGTCAAAGGCCTCCAGTTAGCCTTTTAACAGAAATAAGTGATTCATATTCTTTAAATCATTAACATGTATACACCATTCCAAAACCCCAGGACCATGTCTTCACTGGTGAGCCATCACCATATGAGCTCCCAGTAGCAGACGTTGCACTAACTTCTGATGGTCATGAGGTACACCCAAGTCAGGATCTAGATAGCCCAGGAGACAGTAAGTAGGGTTCACCAGCAATGCCCTATCAGCAATATCATTAATGGAGGAAAATACCATGGATCAAAAATACTGATATGATGTTTTTTTGGGGCATTCCCATCATACATGGAAAAAGAACCCCATGTGTCTGCAACCCCCCCCCCCCCTTCCCCCTGGAATCATCCCTGCCCCATAGCCCAAGGTGCCTCAACCGTACTAGAGTCATATATGTCTGCATTAGAATCTGTTATTGAGTTTGCCAGCAATTCATGTTATGAACACAGTGGTAACTGTGCTGATGGATTAAACGTCACTCAGTGGCTGAGAAGGTCCGTTCTAAAATCCAATGCCAGGAGTCAAAATGTGGCTACACCTTACAAAAGGTCTGTTGGACCTTGATTGATATATGAATGACTTTTTGAATTAAGGAGTCAAAATGGACATCCCACTCGGTGCAATATAGTTCCTTCAAAGCCCAGAAAATTCGGGAGAGAAACCCCCTCCATTGGGTGACTTTATAGAAAATAACTCTTTCTAGCATGGATGGGGCAGAGTTGCATGCTCTGCTTACATAATAAAGAAATGTAATTGAAAATATTGGAAGAAAGGAACTTGAATGCCCCCCTTGGCAGTCATTCTGGCCAAGATAACACATGCACCCTCCTCGGTCAGATTAGTGAAGCATCCAATCCCCTTATGACTCACACTTCCCTCAACCTGGTGAAACCCAGACTGCTAAAAGGAATAGTCACCTAGTTGCGCTCTAGGGAACAGCAAGCAATGCATCCCTTCCTGGCAACAGACTTGTGCCCTTATGCGGAGCAGAGGGCCAAAAAGACATGGCCAGCCACCTGTTCTCACTGCTCTGGTGCCACCTCAGACATCGAAAAGGGGGCCAACAAGGCCTGTTCATAGCAACCCAGTAAGCATCTGGCAGTCGCACATAATGGTAAAGCATTCCATGCAAAACCGCAGCCTTGTAAGGAAGGAGCAAATTAGGGCAACCTACCCCACTAGCATCAATGCGTGGCATCAATCGCCACCACCCAATCCATGCCTTCTGCTTACCACAAATAAACCTGCTGAACTTTTCTTTCCAGCTTCTTAAAGAAACCCACAGGGACATGGATGGGCAACTGGGAAAAGAGGTAGGTCAACTTTGGCACCACTGCCATCTTTGGGGCTGCCACTTGGCTTATCCAACCTAATGTAAGGCCATCCCACCGCTCTAATTCCTCCCCAATAGCAGAGATCAGTGGCGTGTAGTTAAGCTTAAACAGGTCCACCAGGTTTGCGGATACGTTGACCCCTAAATACTTAATAGAGGAGGTAGCCAAGCAGAAAGGGTGCTCCTGTGGCAGAGGGATCCCAATCCCATCCAAAGGGAGAATCTTGGTTTTATCAAGATTCATTTTAAACCTGAAACTCAAGCAAAGTCGTCAAGCCAGACCCGATAACGATGCCTCTGGGTCCTCCATGAAGATTAACGTATCGTCTGCTTAAAGGGAAACATGGTGAGGTATCCCATCCAAGAGAATGGGTTGCATATCCAGAGCAGTACATAGTAAACAGGCAAGTGGCACAGTCACCAACATGAAAATTAGGGGCAAAAGAGGACAGCCTTACCGTGTACCACAATGCAAGGGAAATCCTTCCAACCGTATCCCATTTACCACAACTCTAGCGGTCAGAGCCGTGTAAAGAACCTAGACCCAGCCTATGAACCATTCACCCAGCCCAAACCATGTCATGACAGCAAACTGATTTTCCTACTCCACACAATCAAAGGCTTTTTCTGCATTTGACGACATGCACCAAGCAGTTCTGCCCTCCCTATGAACACCAAGTCTAGTACTAACGAACTCTTGAATGTAAATATTAATGTAAATATGTTTGACCCCCCCAGTGATGGTATCCCCCCCCCCCCTGTATTATGAATCCCCTGTTTTATGTATCCCTTTCTCATTGTAAACCGCTTTGACCTGGAGAAAAGTGGTATATAAGTGAAACTAAATAAATAAATAAACAAACAAACGCCCAAAACAATATTCAAAAGCCTCTGAACATTGTCATAAATTTGTCAACCCTGGATAAAATGGTCAGATCTGGGTGGATAAGAGTGGAAATAACACTATCTAGTTGATTAACAAGAACAGACTAAGATTTTCACATCACTATTAAGGGAGATTTGATGGTAATTACCACATTCCAGAGGTGATCACTCTTTGGGAATCAAGGAGATTTCAGCTTTATACATATCTGGGGGGAGCTGGCCCATCTCCAGTGCCTTGTTAAAAACCCTCGAAAGAGGAACTGGAATATCCTTTGTTTCTTTATACCATTCTATGGGGGAACCCATCCATGCCTATGGACTTGCCTGAGGCCAATGATCCTATGCTAACTCTATTTCAGCTGTCAGAGGTCTTGCAATTTAGGGAGACCTGCTGGTGTGGCGAGACCACTGGACGAGAGACTTTGTCCAAAAAGCTAAACGGGTCTATGGGGCTAGAACAGAGGTATTCAAATCCAATCCTGGAGGGCTGCAAACCAGTCAGGTTTTCAGGATATCCCTAATGAATATGCATGAGAGAGATTCAAATACAATGGAGGCAGTGCATGCAAATATATCTCATGCATATTCATTAGGGATATCCCGAAAACCTGACTGGTTTGCGGCCCTTCAGGACTGGATTTGAGTACCTCTGGGCTAGAAGTACATTCGGAGGAGTAAAGCGAGGCATAAAATGTCTAGAAGGCCTGAGCAATGCCACTGTGATCCCACTTCAGCTGCCGATGCTGATCATACACCTCTGCAGTAAGCCTACTGACATGCCGCTTGCAAAGCTGCCATGCAAGTAACTGGTCCTGAATGACCTCCATGCTCCAAAAAATTATGCCTAATCAGGTGCAACAAAAACACTATGCATTCAACTTCAGTAGCCTCAATCTACCTCCATACCTCCACCAGCTGAAGGTAAACCCAGCGGCCCCCGCTTGTGCTCACCCTGCAAGTTGTCCAACTGAGCATACAGCTGAGCCAGTTCTGCCTCTCTGACACTTTCTGTAGGATGCAAGCTTCAGCTGTTGCTCCCTCATATACTCTTTGCCCAACTCCTAAAGCAGACTTGCGGAAACCCCCTTGGTATCATTGTAACTTGGAAACTCAGCTCACCAGGATTGCATAAGGTCCTGCATGCCCTTTTCTTGGAGGAGGCGTGTGTTGGCCCACCAAAGGTGAACCCCATTTGCTACCAGCAAATGCCCCAGGTCCAACCACAGACATACCATCACATGATCACTAACTATAGGAGTCAGAATCCGAATAGCCTCCACTTGGGCCAGTTCCTCCTCCCACCCACAAAAAAGGTCCAATTGCAAATAACTGTGAGTCTTAGCTGAGCAATAAGTATAGTCCCTGTCACCTGGATGTACAAATCTCCAGATATCAACCCAGCCCTCTGACCCACTGGGGGCAAAAAGATTCAAGAGGGACAATTCCTGGCTTCCAAGGCGCCCCACCACCCAAACCAGTGTTCTGTGTGCATCCTCTCCAGAGTTTGCAAGAATAAAAGAAGTATGCTTACTCACCAGAATCACCACCCCTCTGCTTATTAAAAAAAAAATAGTAGTAGTAAACCTGTTCCCAATATCCTCCTTGTAACTTAACTATCTCAGACGGCATCAATCACACCTCCTGTAGGAAGGCAATATTGACCCTTTCCCTTTGAAGATAGGAAAGGACCCTCTTCCATTTTAACCAGACTGTTTAAGCCACCTACTTTCTGTGTGACCACCTTAAGTGCCAAAAGCTAACAAGACAGCATCGGGGCTAGAATATAGCTGTACAGAAAACTTAGAGTACACCTCGCATCCAAAATCCCTCCTCTCAAATCCACACCCTTCAACCCCTACTCGCCCATCTCAGCACTTATCCCCCTCCCAGATCATCCATGCTAACTTTTCGCAAATAACTCAAAACTCATCTATTCATCCAATACTATGGCCTTACTACTTTGGATCAACAGTCACAAACAACTTAACCCAGCACCTATTCAACATATCCATCACAATCCATCGTAACACTTCAGATCTCTTAAGAACTATTCAATTGCCAAGATGCACATTGCTCAGGCGACATTTAATTGTAAATAAGTTACAAAGCTGATGTAATGTTTAGTTACTCTGTTACGCAACATGTTATTTGTACATAGGTTCATGAATGTTACAATGTAGCTTGGTTGTGTTTCATTGTAAACCACCACTGATCTATGGAAGTGGCGGTATATAAAAGCTTATAAATAAAACAAATAAAATAATGCTGCATACTCCCACACACAACAACCATTCAACAAAATTAACCAAACAACAACATAGTCCTCTTTTCCGGTATCAATCACTGTTGGCTTCCTTTCTCAGTTTGAGCGACAGCAGTACAGACTACCCAGTCTCTCCTCCCAAACTGGCCATTCAGCACTAGGGCAGATACAAGGCACAAGCTCAGAGAGGCAAGTGCCTAGAGAACTCCTGACAGGAACAAAACAGAGTAATAGGAGTATTAAATCCCCCCCCCCCCCACTCCCGGGTAACCATCCATTAACATCACTGTCCACTGTGCTTAGCAGGCCCATATCCCCCAGCATTGGGGGGAGAGAGAAATCCACAAGTAGGCAAATAACCTTGGACCCAATGCTACCAGTCCTTCACTACGAAGCACTTCATGGCGGACCCAAAGCAGATGCACCAGTCAGTCCCAGTGTTCAGCAATAAGAACTCTCATTCTCCAGATGATACAGCAGTCTCTGGGCTCATGGGGCACTCCCCCAATTCCAACAATGTTGCTAGAGTGTTTTACTGAATCAATTTGTGATTATGAGGAAGGCAAACGATCTGGAGTATTCAATCCAAAACCTGAAGAGTGAGGGGAAGACAAAGATCTGACTGGGCTTTTCTGGTTCTCTTGGCCTGAAACCCAAACATCTGAGCTTCCATTGCCTGGCATATGCCATCCAGCTCGCTTCAACAAGCACTCCACCTCATCAGGGGAGTGGAGGGAAATGCGCTCTCCCTGAAAGACAGTGGTAAGATGGACAGGGAACCAAATACTGGCTTTGAGTCTGACCTTAGGGAGCAATTCCATATCGTAATGGTTTCTGCACTAACATCTGGGATCGTGACTTGCCAATCTTTATAAGCCACAGTTCTAGTCTTACGGGCTTCCAATATGACATGCTCCTTTTTGCGGTTTCTGAACATCCGTACAATGAGTGCACGAGGCCTCTTGTCCAGAGCAGGCTTAGCCATGTCTCATGGTATGCATGCTCAATTTCATAGGAGGGAGTCACCAGCTGAGAGGGAAAGCAGGCACCCAGAAGCTGTTGAACAAAGCTGCAAGCATCTGGCAACTCAACCCCCTCTGGCATGCCAAAAATACACAAGTTCTGGTGGCAGTTTCTGTTCTCTTGGTCTTCTACCTTACTCTCCAACCAGGGCACAGTTTTGCCGAGCTTGTCCACTTCCTTTGTGGCCTGCCCCTCTTGATCTTCCAGATGCCTCACATGCTTCTCAACCTCGTGCAGGTGAGCCAGCATAGAATCAAAGTGCTCATCAAAGTGTGCAGACACAGCAGCAATTATTTCCATTTTAGAAGAGTGAATCTCTTGTAACAGCTCCTGCAAGCTGCCTGCTGCCACATCCAGAGCTGTGGATGATTTTTCCACAGAGTCTGTGGCTGCCATTCCAGAACCAGTGGGTTTTCCTGCTGCCAGAGACTTGGATGCCTTTTCCACATATAAGTCCTTTATGGACTTCTCAGGGTGCACCCAGAGTGCTTTGGGCAACATCTGCTGGCACACACCACCATTTTTGGGCCTCAGATCACCAAAGAAGAATGGATTTATAACTTAGTGGTCAGGAGCCATGCTCAGAGAGAACCACTCACATTGCCACCGGAACCTTCTTCCTCCATTTATTAAATCAAATGCAATCATGCTATGATTATATTGCCAAGTGGTCCCAACAGCCTTATCTCTTGCACCAGATTCTGTGTTCCACTAAGGACTAGGTCCAAAATAGCTTCCTTTTTTGTCAGTTCATGAACCAGCTGCTCCAAGAAGCAGTCATTTATTTTATCTAGAAAGTTTCTCCCTGGCATGTTCTGTTGACACTGATCCAGTCGATACCAGAGTAATTGAAACCGGCCATTATTACTGTGTTGTAACTTTTTTGTTAGCTTCTCTGATTTCTTTTAGCATTTCATCATCCATCTGTTCATTCTGGCCAGGCACTCAGAGCCACTGCCATCGCCTTCCCCTTTTCACATGGAATTTATATCCATAGAGATTCTACAGCATATTTTGTTTCCTGAAAAACTTTAATCCTGTATGACTCAATGCCCTCTCTAACTTAGAACACAAACCCCTCTACCAATTTGATCTACCCTATCATTGTGATATAATTTGTACCCAGGTAATCACTGTCCCACTGGTTGTCCTTCCACCAGGTCTCTGAGATGCCAATTATAACTAACCTCTTATTTAGTGCTATATATCCTAACTCTGCCATCTTATTTTTTTAGTCCCCTGGCATTTGCATACAGGCATTTTAGAGGTTGTATTTTATTCATATTAATCTGGTTAGCAGTGGATAGGAATAATTTGGAATTGTTCAACTGTCTGCTCTGTACTTAAAGGCAACTGGGTTATTTTTATCTTTATTGGAACCTCTCTATTGGGGTGCCTTAACTTCCCTCTTTTGTTAGTATCCTTCTGAACCATGAGCTCCTGGGGAACTGTCAGCTTTTCACTATTATCTAGTTTAAAAGCTGCTCTATCTGCTTTTTAACGGTTAATGCCAGCAGCCTCATTCCATCTTGCTTAAGGGGGAGCCCATCCTTTTGGAAAAGTCTCTCCCTTCCCCAGAATATTACCCAGTTCCTAACAAATTCAAAACCCTCCTCCTTGCGCCATTGTCTCAGTCACACATTGAGACTCTGGATCTTTGCCTGCCTTTTGGGTCCTGCGCGAGGAACAGGAAGCATTTCAGAGAATGCTACCCTTGGCTATATGGATTTCAACTTCCTACCAAATATCCTAAATTTGGCCTCCAGAACCTCCCTCCCACGCTTTCCTATGTCATTGGTACCAAAATGTAACAAAGCATCAGGTTCATCCACAGCACTATCTAAAACCTTATCTAGGTGGTGCATGAGGTCTGCATACCTTCACACCAGGCAGTCATGTTACCAGCTTATCTACATGTCTAATGACTGAATCTCCAACTATAAATGCCATCCTAACTCTTCGCTCATGGGTGCATGTCCCTGGAGAACACTTGGTAAAAGCCAGCTTGCTACAACGTGCTCCGACCTGTTCTAAAGTAATCTCTTAACAATTTCCTGGGTGATTCACACAGCCCTTGGTTTGAAAGAGGGAGTTTTTCAAATTGCACCTTTGATCTGTCACTTGGCTTTAACACATATTTAAAACAATTTCACAGGTCTCTTGCCTCCTGACTGAAAGGCCTCTTTGTAAAGGTCTCTAGAAACAATTTATTTCTTTTACTCAAAGAATATTTACCCTATTCTACTTCTATACTAAGCTATGCTAATTTAAATAGAAATATCTCTGGTGGTACTAAGCCCTGACTGACTTAACAAAAACACTGAATTCTAAAATATACAGATTTATCAGCTTTAACCCAAAAAATTCCCTTTTCTCCAAGATTTACAGACTTTCAAAGAAGGTAAATACTTACAAGTGCAGATTTCTTTCCAGAAGTAGCAGTCCCTTTTGGTAGTCCTTCAAGACACATTACAGCCCTTTCCTTGCCATGGCATCTGCCCATCCTGTTGCTATGGCCACTGCTGCTCTCATCATTCCTGACACCCACCCTGTCATGGTATGCCACAGAGGCCTCAAGCCATAGGCTTTGGGCAGCTTCATTTGTGCACTTGTTCTTACCTTGATGTTCTGCCAGCTTCCTTCACAGCCTGGCCAATAGATGTGACCTTTTGTGTTGTGTAGCCCTGAAAGAGGTTTTCAGGGCCTTTACATCCCACCTAATCCTGTAGCACCTATGGATGACAGAGGTGCCATTACTGCTTACTTGCCCTTTTTGTTTGTCATCTGTCCCTTTCCTCATACTGGTACCCTACATCTGTCCTTCCACTACATAATTGCTACTGGGACAGCACTGACTGCTATTCTGTTGCATGCACATGCGTCTTGTCCTGCCTTTGGGTCTGACTCCAACTCTGGCCATACCACTTTGTCCGCTCTTGGGCCTCATGGACATACTGCATCCCTCACCCGTCTTGGGCCTGCATGTCATTGTGTGCCTTGTACATACATTGCTGTCCTGCCTACTTTCTTTTCTGTGGAGGCATGGCACTGTTGACTTGTGTGGCCCTTAGCTCTCTACCCACTTGCTCCAATTCCTATGCATTTGCCATGCCATGGCTGGTGTGTCTGCTTTGGCTGCCTGCATGGTTTTGGGAGACAGTGTTCCCATTCTAGGCATGCAGACAGCCCTGTTGTTCCTAAGTGCCTGCCCCCACTTTCCTATATTTGATCCCTGCTCTTCCCCCGCCCAATCTATTCACCTGTCTATGCACTCCTGCACCTGCTTCTGCCTTCTCTCCATGCCCTCTGTCTTATTTACTGACTGAGCATCTGGTGGATCATGTGCCAGATCGCTTGCAACTCCTGGCATGTTGTACAATGGCCTTGAGGTGGATACAGCCTCTCCTCATGCTCTAGCACTACGACAGAGGTGCCTCATTTCTGCTCTTGAGAAGCTGGGCATCCTTGTTGCTATCATTCCAACTTCTGGCTATTTGCTTGTGCTCAGCCACTGTGTCCATACATACTCGTGTATCATTGCAGGTGCCTGGATGTGTATGAGTTAGTCTTTATGAATGGTGCCTTGGCCTCCTTCCTTGCTGTATGAAGGAAGGGTTGATCATGTGGCTGCCTCGTCCAGCCTATGGGGCCATCCTCCCAGATGTTCACTTCTTAATTTTGCATCCATGCCACCCCTCCCCAGGCCTAATTCCAAAATAGCCTACATTTCTTGCACATCTGTATAGGCATGTTCACCTTGCTTCCAGTATGTCTTTTTTTTATAAAATGCCCCTCAATGTGTCCAAAGTATGAAAGTCAGTCTTGTCATTTTGTGTTTTTAAAGAAAGCTTATATTCTCCTCTAGTACCAATTTGTTCTTTGGGCAATCCATGGTATACACAGCACTCTTCACCAACACCATACTTTGAAGGCATCACTTTTCTTCTGTCTTTTTTTTTCACTGTCCAACTTTCGCATTCATATGACATTATTGAAAATATCATGGCTTAGATAGTCAAATCTGCATAAATCTGCAAATCTGCATAATTCCATGTAATAGTGGAGGGAATTTTTTGTTTTATGTGGCAGTAGCTACCCTCTGAGAATTGACCCGTACGTTGGTGTTGAGTCACAAATATGGAAGGTCACCCTTCTTGGAAGGAAATTTATAGTTATAATGCAACGCAAATAGCAGACATCTGCAAAGAATCAACACCTTTTGCTTTAGAAGAGGTGCAGGATGCAGAGCTCAGTACCACAGATTGGGAAGCCCTTTTAAGAGCACAGAAACGTAAAGTACGAATGGAGCTGCACCGGCTATCTTTGATTGAATACATACATCGCCAACAAATACCACGTGGTTTAAGAATCTACAAAGAACCGAAATTATTTCAAGATAATCCTGGATTTATTGAGAAATGGAACGGTATCCTCAATAAATGTTCGTTAGACATAATGATGTTGATAGTGGAGACCACTACAACCAATTTGGAAACTTTGAAACAAGAAATTGATGTGATGACAGCTAGTTTGAAGAAAGAGGTTACAGCTACACAATTAAGTAATAAATTAAAAGAGCATGAAACACAAGTACAATTGGTGCATGAGGAAACTAAACAACTTAAGACGCGTAAGTTGAAGCGCGATTATGGGGACTACACAACTGGGTATATCTATCCGTGGCAAAACCCTAGGCGAAAACCACGGAAATTTCAGAAACGAGTTGATTTTGATGTTTCAGCAGGAGAGTCAAGTTCATCTGAGTCTAGTAGGAAGGAGGATTTTCAGGAGGAGAACGATTCAAAAACAAAGAAGAAAGAATTGCACAGAGTGAAACAACGCGGGAGAGGAGGAGGTCGTCAACGAACCACATGAGGTCTTATCAGTCTCCCACTAGATCTAATGAGGGGGGGGCGTTTGGCATCCAGTCTAACTCCCTAGTGATCAACATTTCAAAAGTACATCTCACAAGAGATCAAGTTAGCCTACTAAATAAGGGCCTAACATTTGTTCCTGAAGTTTGCTTCGATAGTTTCCAATTTCGCGTGGATTTGGAGCATTTATTGCGAAAAGTACATTTGAAAGTGTATTTTTCATCTTTCCCTTTAAGAAATCAACAGTTTGAATCCAGTCAGGATTTCCATAAACTCCCGTTGCCCATGCGTTCCAATTGGGTACCTCCTGAACCTCCCCCCGTGGCACTAGCTTTATTTAAACAATTAGTTTTAGCAGATGTGGAAAATCTTGAAAAACAACGTCCCCTGCGATCCAGCAGGTTATCGCGAGCAGAAAAGCAAGCCCTGACTGAGTTGAAAACTAATACTGATTTGGTTATTAAGTGTGCCGATAAGGGGGGAGCGACAGTAGTGATGGATAGGGAAAAGTATCTTGTGGAAGCACATCGACAGCTCTCTCAGCCCTCTACTTACAAACTACTTACACAAGATCCTACGCTAGATTTACAGAAGAAAATTAAAGTTCTTACGACACATGCGTTGGAATTATCCGTCATTAATCGAAAAGAGTGTAAATTTCTTAACGAGTCTGCACCAACGCTACCACGCTTATATTTAGTTCCTAAAATACATAAGGACGTTAATAATCCTCCGGGGAGACCAATAGTCTCTATGAAAGGATCGATTTTAGAACCGTTGTCCATTTATGTGGACTCTTTTTTAAGACCTTTGATGTCCACGATCCCTACCTATATTAGAGACACTTCACATTTTTTAAAAATCTTGGAAGAAAACGTGAAATGGGCATCAGTGGACACGGTCCTTTTGGTGACATTAGACGTAAACTCGTTATATACGAGCATTCCACAAGCAGCAGCCCATACAGCTATAATGATGACTTTACGAGAAAAGACAGAGTTGTCTCCAGCCTTGTTGGAATTCATATCTAGTTTGGCGGAACTAACAATATTCTCCAATCATTTTGAATTTAATGGACAGATTTACCAACAACTATCAGGGGTGGCCATGGGCGCTACGTGCGCTCCTTCAGTGGCTAACCTCTACATGCATCAGTTTGAACGCCAATGGTTGTCTAATACTACGTATAGCTCTTATCTACTTTTATGGAAAAGGTACATCGATGACGTTTTCCTCTTATGGAACGGTTCTAGTGCTGAATTTCAACAATTTGAGAAATGGCTTAATCAGGTGGATCCTAACATACAGTTCACTTCTACCAGCCGTACACAGCAAATAACTTTTTTAGAAGTCACAGTTCAGAAGAGTCCTGGGGGTTGGTTAACAACAGTATACAAAAAAACTACTGATCGAAATACAATTTTACATTACGATAGTAACCATCCAAAACAACTACGTGACTCTTTGCCTTTATCTCAATTTATAAGATACAGACGGAACTGTTCCAATACACAAGAATACAAATCTCAGGCTAAACGTTTAATGCAAGATTTTTACGAGAGAGGTTATCCTCGATCAATTATCAGAGCAGCTTATAAACGGGCCTTGTATAACAACAGAGGTTTATTGTTACAGACAAAATCGCGGGGTCCTACAGTGGAAGATGATTACATTAATTTTGTCACCAAATATTCGCCTCTCAGTGGAGAAATCAAACGGATCATTAAAAGACATCATAATGTGCTCAGCACTTTGCCTGGGGTGCAGAACAAAAGAATTCGATGTGTATGGACTCGGCATTTTAATCTGAGGGATAACCTGAGTCCAGCAAAATTACGACCTTCACAGATAACAACAGCAATGGCATCAGAGGGACACAAAATATGTGGAGATTGTAGCATCTGTGCCATAACAGAAGAGCTGACACAGTTTCAATATCATGGAAGATGGTATCTGCTAAGACAATCTACAACTTGTACCACTGATCATGTAGTCTATGCCCTTAAATGCCCGTGTGGCCTTTTATATATTGGAAAAACTGAACGACAACTCAAAATTAGAATTGGAGAACACCGCAGCAGGTTAAAATGCAAACAGATGGAAGCTCCAATAGTGGCCCACTGTACGGAGAAATGTCATCAGTTTCAAGATTTGCGTTGCTTTGCTATTGAACACGTGACAACAGGGAAGAATGGCAGATCTCGTACCCAAACATTAACAATCCAGGAACAAAAATGGATCTTCCGATTAAGAACGGTAGGCGATACAGGACTTAATAATTGTATTGAATGGCGGGCTTGCTTATAATTAGCATTGCAAGGTGAGAGGTCCCTTTAATAAGTGGTCCCTCTTTCATTCTGATTGGTGGTTCTGGAGATCTCCTGCCACTTTAAATTGACATGAGAAGGAGTTTTGCACATGCGCGGCATTTTTTTGCACTTTGAGAAAGTCCATATAACGAAAGGATTGAAGAAATAAGTGTGTTTAAACTGGCCGCAAGATATGAGGTGAGCAATATAATCTACCCCTTTAAAGCCATTGTGGAGATGTTATGAAAGCGGGTGCAATTATACTTTCATTAAATTTCCTTGTTGTTTTATAGAGTGTGCTGTTTCATGTGAATTCCCCCTGAAGAAGGGGACTTACTGTCAGCAATACTACAGCTAAGTTAAACACAATCTCTTATCTATAAAACACGAAAATTAAGAAAATAGTACAATTATCATGGAAAAGTTGGATGTGTTGAAAAAGTGAAATTTGAAGTAAAAATCAGTGAATACCTTACGGTCATTGATGCGATCAGGCGCACAGCTTGGGTGAAATTCTAAGCGTGGCCATTGTAAGTCTGAGACCTGTATTCACTGTGCTACACATGTCTGCATAATTCCATGTAATAGTGGAGGGAATTTTTTGTCTCATATGGAGGCGAGCATAGGGAACTACATGCACTGTAGATGCCATGTGGCCTAGTAGTTGTAACATTTCTCGAGCAGTTTGATGAGACTTTAGCACTGCTTGAGAAGCTAACTGCACCATGCAAAGGCAACGAGCCTGGGGGATTTAGGCCCTTGTCCTTGTGGTATCTAGCAAAGCTCCTATGAACTCCAGAGACTGAGTAGGAGTTAGACTGGATTTTGGGATGTTTATTACCAGCCATAAATACTGAAGGATACGCATCGTGCAGCATAGAGAAATCCTGGCCTCTGACTCTGTTGGTGTTCGAATGAGCCAATCGTCTAAGTAAGGGAAGACAAATATTCCTAGAGTGCGGAGAAATGCTGCTACTACAGCCATGCAATTCGTGAACACTCTTGGTGCTGAGGCCAGGCCAAAAGGAAGCACCCTGTATTGGTAGTGCTTTTGCTGAAAAAGGAACCGAAGGAACCTTCTGTGGGTTGGATGGATGAGGACATGAATGTACGCATCCTTGAGATCTAAAGAACAAAGCCAATCCTGACTCTGAAGGTATGGCAGCAGAGATCCAAGAGAAATCATCTTGAATTTCTCCTTGACAAGGAATTTGTTCAATTTTCTGAGGTCTAGGATAGGCCTGTAACCCCCTGTTTTCTTTGGGATAAGGAAATAAGGGGAATAGAACCCTGTACCCTGTTGATGAATGGGTACTTCTTCTATTGCCCCTTGGGCAAGAAGGATAGCGACCTTCTGACCTAACAGGTTGATGAGAGAGGTCGGAGAATTGAACTACTTTACTATTGTGTGAGGGGGCATGCTTGAAAAATGAAGCTTGTACCCCTCCTTTATGATGGAGAGTGTCCAGTGCTCTGCTGTTATTTGCCCCTATCAGGGGGCAAAATGACATAACCTTCCTGGAATGGTGGAAGGCTCTGGTCCCTTGAGAGCCAGGAAGGCTAAGTTCTCTAGTTGAGAGTCAAAGGCCCTGTGGAGGCTGAGCCTGCTGAACCAGCTGAGGCCTAGCAGTCTTTGTTTTTTTCTGTTTGGGTGGTTGCTGACCTTTCTTGGCAAGCTGACCTGCATAACATCCCTGCTGAACATAAGCAGGATACAATCTTTTCTTTTTAGAAAAGAATGGTTTCTTGAACAATTTTCTTCTAGCAGGATCAGCAGTGGACTTGGATAATCTATCCAAGGTGGAATTTTCAGCATCCATTTCATTAGCCTTTTCTTGCCAATCTTTACCAAACAGGTTCTCACCAGTAGAAGGGATATTTCCCAATTTGTCTTGTACCCAGAGCTCTAGATCAGATGCCTGGAGCCAAGCAATTCTACGTGTACCTATGGCAATAGCCGAGGTTCTGCTTATGCACTCAAAGCAGTCAAAGGCTGCACGGTTGGAAAATTTAGAAACATCTTGGGCATTTTTGACCAAAGTGAGAAAGTCTTGCCTTTTATCCTCAGAAAGAAAAGGACTTAATTTAGAGGCTTTATCTGTGACCTCCTTCAGGAACATTCTCATGTAGAGACTATAGGAACTGATCCTGGCAGAAAGCATGGAAGCTTGGAAGACCCGACGTCCAAAAGCATCCAGGGTTCAGCACTCACGTCCTGGAGGATTAGAGGCATGCCTCTTTGCACTCTTGATCCTTCTCATAGCTGATTCCACTACAATAGAGTGGTGAGGAAGCTGAGTCTTATGAAACCCAGGACAAGGAGGGACTCGATACATAGTATCGAGCCTGCGAGAATGAGGAGAGGTGGTAAGAGGTGTTTCCCACATTCTTAACATGAGATCATATAAAATCTCATGGATGGGCAAGGTAGCTGCCTCCTTAGGAGTTTTGGGATATTGTAGAATTTCCAACTTCTTGGCCCTTGGCTCTGTTTCAGGGGCCACAGTAATGGACAGGCCCCGAGCCACCTCCCTGATAAAATCCTGGAAGGAAATATCCTCTGGAGGAGACATCCTGTGTTTAGGGGAGGAGGGCTCCTCTGGGAGAAGCATCGGTGCATCAACAGAACTGTCAGAATCCTCAGATTCTTCTGAGGACTCGAAGTATCATCTGTCCGGATGCTCTTGAAGAGCCCGATACCCGAACCGACCAAAGTCGGTACCGGGAGTAACCGGTACCGGGGGTCATCGAATGACTGGGTACCGGCAAAGCAGGCACCAATGCCGATGTCGATGCTATCGGTACTGATGCTGGGGCCAGTGCCGGTACCGGTAGAATTGTCTGTCGCAGTTCTGAGGGCGTCGATGCCGCAAGGAAAGCTGCCAGACTACGTTCCATAGCCAGAACTCTCCGGTCTATCGACGCCACCAATGCCTGGATGTCGGTACCGGAGGAGACTGCCGGTACCCCAGAGCATGGCACCAGTAGTTCTGCCGAGGTTGAGGCCTCGAGAACATCCTGGAACCCCGATAATGCTTTGGAAGCCGAAGCCTCCTGCTGGGGTAATTTTGCCAGTGCAGAATCCTCGAGGGCAACGCCAGAGGCATCTCGATGCTTAGAAGGAGATCTACCCTTCCAGGACCAGCTGGACTTATGTTTAGTTACCTGAGATCCACAGGAGGAAGAAGAAGCCCTGGAAGACGTCGATGCCACCGAAGCTGCATCAGTGGGAAACAGGGTACTGAGCTTAGCAGCTCGGTTCTGCCGACCTCTTTTAGACATCGTGGCGCAGGCCATACAGTCCGTGATGGAGTGGTCAGGACCTAAACATTTTAGACACCATTCATGGGTGTTGGTGACGGAAATGGTACCGCCACACTTGGTGCACTTCTTGAAACCTGAGGCAGGTTTCTCCATGGTAAGAAATGTTTTTGGGCCTAAGGCCCAAAAAACCCCGCATGCACCTGAAGAAAAAGAAAAAAGGTTTTTTGGGGGTTTTTTAGACAGAAATAAGAAGAGAAATACCGGCGGTACCGGTAGAGCATCGAGGAAGGCAGACACAACCACAATAAAGAAAGAAATAAAAAAGAATTCTTCTGCGGTGACAGGAACACGACCTGCTGGCTCCGCGGAAAAAGAAGAACTGGAGAGAGGCAATTGGGAAAGGCGGGAAGGCAGCACGCAGGCGCTGTGGGATGCTCCCAAAAGCGTTCTAATTGGATGCTGGGGAGCATTCCCCCGCAGGCTCCGTCGGTACCAACGATACCCATATGTGATGACTACATTCCTGCTTGTTCCTGGAGATAAATTTTATATTTATTGAATTTTACAATAAACCAAGGAAAAAGAACCTTGGAACAGGAAAAACACATTCCCTCATTTGTCACATAGTTACAAAAAACATAAACAAATCAAAACTAAGACATCACAGAATGAAAGTAGTCCACAACAAAAAGAAGGTAAGATCCAAGAATTCCAAGGAAAGATGATAAAACTGGTACATTAAAGCAGAAATATTGACTAAGATTTAAAGGACAGCACAAACCATAAACCCACAGAATTCCAGATGTTAACATTGCAATTGTTTAGCGTCCAAAAAAATGCAATTGAGAGGGCTTGAAGAAATGATAGATCTTATTTTGGTAAGAGAGCACACATTTACAAGGAAATCTTAATTGGAAACTCACGCCCAAAGCTGAAGCCTCGGCGCGAAGTTCCAAAAATCTTCCTCCTTGTCTGTGTCCATTTGGACACATCTGGGAAAATCTGTATCCTACCCCCTCAAAAAGGAATTTTTTTTTTTTTAAATAGATATGCAATAATGCTTCTTTATTCTGAAGAGATACAAATTAAACGAAAAGTGTAGCCCTAATTTCAACCACCTCAGTGGACTGCTCTAACAACTCAGACAGGTTACCCAAGTACAAGGAGTCAGACGAGACCTCCACCAAAGAGGCGTCGGCTTTCTGCAAAATGTCCTTAGAAGCCAATGGAGGTAGATAGTAGATTTTCTGAAGAAGAGGCATCTCAGACTCAGGATAGTTGAAGGTCTCCTTTAGGAACCTAATAAAAAGGACCTTAGGTGAGATCAAAGGCACCCGTGGAAAATTGAGAACATGTAGATTTAAACTTCTCTGTTGATTTTCCAAGTTCTCAATTTTACGCTGAAAAAAAACCCAGTCTGTCCTGAGCTAACATACAATGCTGCTCCAGAAGCTGTTGAACCTTAACCTCGAGCACTGACATTCACCCTTGCTAGGTCTCCATGCTCTTTTCCAAACTCTCCAAATGAAGTGAGTATCAAACCGAAGCCTGATACACCCCCGCACATACCTAGTAAACAGACTACATAAGGTCTCAAAGGGATTCCAGGGTCACCTCCTTAGGACAGACAAGAGGTAGAAGCACTGAAGAAAATGAAGACTCTTGGATAGCCACACTCCCTTCTTCAAAGTAATCGCCCCCAACCTGGACAATGCTGTAGCTGAGGTTGCCTGGATTGCGATGCCTGTTCTGATGTTAAGTGCTCTGTACCCAGTGATCCCAGGTATGGGAGAAGTGGAAGGGCCAGCTGGACTCAGCAAAACATCGCTGCCGAAGCCAGGGCCCTCCCCAGCCCCAGCAGCAGGACTGCCCCAAGTCTTTGCCTAAGTGAAGCTATCCATGGTGCATTGTCCCACAGCACTGTTTTGGGCATGGAGGAAATACAACCCTTGCCCTTAGCCTTGTGCCTTGGCATCGGATAAAGGAAAAATGAAATCGGGAGGGGAACAAGCACCAATGCATCCTACTTGGATGCCATCTTGGAGCCTCCCCAGAAAATTAATCATGAGGCCCAGAAGCAGACACTTTCAAAATTCATTTTATCTATAATGGCACTAGGTCATTTCACAGAGAAAGGAAATGAGAGGCTTTTCCCAAGGAATGGAAGAACATCAAAACTTAAATGATCTTCCCACTCAGGTACATTTCTGATTTATACCAAATGGATGTATAGGAAGGGACAAATTTAACCAATAAAGTTAAGACAGATCCCGGAATTATTGATGACATGCTACATTTATAACCTCACCCATACATAAATCGTATGGACTAACCAATTTATTGGGGTGTGAGCTTTTGAGGACAAGGGTCATCACTTTTGGACAGCAGGCCATGTGTGTGTATGTCGGTCTCCAGAGGAGAATGAGCTGCAGTACTGCACTGTGCATATGCATGTGGAGCCCAGGCTTGATGGCTGTGCAAACAACATGCTGCAGGTTAGCTATACAGCAACCCCACATACTGTGTGAGATACCATTTTCAAGCAGAAGCTTAGTTTTCAGTAAGTAATTGCAACCTGTGGCTGTGACGCTGTACTGCATTCCCAGTTATACCATCGTCAAGGCCCATCCCCTACATTTACCTCCCAAATTGCCTGCTGGTTTGACTGGAGTGAGCAGGGGGGAAATGTGTGTGTGTTGCAACCCTCACCTCTGACTGAGCCTCAGGACAAACCAATTTGCATAGGTGAGAAGCCTGATTAATGCCAACTACCATAACGACTGTATCCATGGTGACACTGTCAGCCCACAGCGCAGCTGCAGCCTATAGGGAACAAGGCTCAAGTGGAGGACTGGCCTCTGTGATTGTTCAATTCATTCACTTAGTTGGTGACACTGGAAGGATTCTGTGATTTACCTGCATGCACGTTGCTCTTGTCCTATGCTGCAGTCACAGAGTGCCAACTGGAGGACTCTGCTTCATGCAGTGTATGCACATACACATACAGGCACGTCTGTATTGGGCAAATTTGCACATAATAAACACTATCTCATCACTGTCTACTGATCATTGGCGAAACCATTCAGCAGTACATTACCTATTATCCCAAATTAGAGACCAAATGTACCTGTGTGTCTGATTGTGACTGTGGGACACTGACCTCTGAATGGTGCATGCACAATTCCAGTTTCTGAAATGTGACACAGGATGTCATGTTGGTCTCTGCATTGCCTGCCACCATATGGGAAGGCAGTGCCTGGAAGTGAATGTTGGGGTGGGCGTAGGGGTGGGGGACAGAATCAAACATGTTTAGAATGTGCCCTTTGTAGGTGGCATTGCTGACCAAAGCCTATGTCCTCATGGCCAGAAGCTATGCGGGCCTTCTCAGTGTCTGCATGTATTACATCAGAGGGCCTGTATGACAGCCTCACTGGCTCCCCATGTGCACTGAGTATGATAGTCACAAGGATGTTGTTAGAGTACAAAGAGGCAGGGAATGAGGCATATGCGTTGCCAGCAACTGTTCAAATATCCAACCTACCATGCTTCCACATGCTCGGGGGGGGGGGGGGGGGGAATGCATCTGCAGCATTGGAGAATACTTGTGCTGCCCTGGCCAGTTTTGCAGTGTCAATGGCTAGGGACATGACATTATATGGGAGTACAAGCATGGCACTATGTTCAACGCTCGCTGCCAAAAGATGTGTAGGGGGATGCCATATTTGGGTATATGACAGACGTAGGCCACGGTGGGCCAGCATGCACTCGCAACCTGTCTCTGGCCCACTTTCCACTGTGCCTCGCATTGCATAAGCTGTCCCCAAGTTCGAAATAAAAGAGTACATAATGAGGAGCAGAGGATTCTGGGTATTGCCTAAAACAGAACAGTTTGCACAGGATGTATATGAATCGGAGGTAAAGTCAATGGCTAAGCCATCTTGGTGTGGGTCTGCCACAGGCATGGCCTGGGTGCACACATCTGTTCATGCTGAGAGGCCACTCTTGCTCTGACTGAGCTGTGACCATGTCATGGCTATGTATCCACATGGCCCTATATAGGGTCAAGCTGCAGTGATATGGGTGCTGTTTCTCTTATGGCAATCCAGTCACTAGATAGGCTGCTGGATGTCCATGCTGTTTGTACACAGCCAGTGTGCTCATGGTGGTTATGTGCACATGCAGTGTGTGATGACTAACAGACTGGGCACAGATGGTATGTGAGTGGTTGATACAGCCCAATGTTGCCTAACATATGCAGGCTACATGTAATTAATCTAGTTGATTGAAATTCCCAGAAAGCGAGGCTAGCAACTGTTCTTAGTCTGTTGGTAACCTGCTGATAACTATGGTCTGAGCAGGCCCTTCTGCTTGGTGTCAGCACCCCCCCTCCCCCTTCCTGCCTAGACAACATTCAGTGCAGTTGAGTTTCTTGGAAACAGCTGTCACAACCTTAGGGACTAACATGAGATGTTATAGGAGAGTCCCTGGCCAACAGGAGCAGGACACAAAGCCCAGATAAGAGATACCACTTCTGTATGATGCAATTGTATAGAAAAAACAAGTGACTGGCTTCACACACTGCAGACAATACCTGTAGTACACTGACAGAGATATAGATCTGCTCCAGAACCTGGAGAGTCCATTTATTGCAGTGCTTGCTCTACTACTACTACTAAGCATTTATAAAGCACTACCAGGCACACGCAGCGCTGTACAATGAAAACACAAAAAGACAGTCCCTGCTCAAAAGAGCTTACAATCTAAAAAGACAAAGCAAGAAAAGGAGTAGAAAAAGATAAGAACAAGGGCAAAGTGACAAGAGCAGGAGAGACAGGACAAAGGAAAGAGGTAACAACAAGTGTAAGAGGAAGAAAGAAAAGTGAAATAAAAGAGAGGAAGGAAGGAGAACAGCAAAATCAAGAGCCAAAGGCAGAGGCAAAAAGATGAGCTTTTAACTTGAGTTTGAAGAAAGAAGATGCCTGACGTATAAAGGAAGTTTATTCCAAGCGTAAGGAGCAGCAAGGTGAAAAGAGCGGAATCTGGAGTTGGCAATAGAGGAGAAGGGCATAGCAAGAAGCAACTGGGAAGAAGAATGGAGTACACAAGGGGGGAAATAGGGAGAAATGAGAGAAGAAAGGTACTGAGGAGCCACAGAGTGAATGCACTTATAGGTCAGAAGGAGAAGCTTAAAGTGAATACGGAAACGGATAGGGAGCCAGTGAAGAGATCTGAGGAGAGGAGTGATGTGGGGTGACGGAAAATCAAATGGGCAGCGGAGTGCTGAATAGACTGAAGAGGGAAGGGATGAGACTGAGGGAGACCAGCAAGAAGGAGGCTGCAATAATCAAGGCGGGAGGTGATTAGGGAATGGATGAGGGTTTTAGTAGTGAGCTCAGAGAGAAAGGAGCGGATTTTGCCAGTGTTGAAGAGAAAGAAGCGACAGGTCTTAGCGATGAGTTGGATATGAGAGGAGAAATAGAACGAAAAGTCAAAAATAACACCCAAATTGCGAGCAGATGAAACAGGTTGGAGAACAGAGCCCCCAACAGAGACTGAAAAAGAAAAAGGAGGAAGGGAAATTTTAGGAGAAAAAACGAGAAGTTCAGTCTTGGCCATGTTCAATTTCAGGCGATGATGGAACATCCAGGCAGCAATGGCAGAGAGACAGCAAGAGATCCGGGACTGGAAAGCAGAAGAAAGATCAGGAGTAGAGAGATAGATTTGGGAGTCATCAGCATAGAGATGGTACTGAAAACCATGAGAGGAAATAAGCACACCAAGGGATTAGGTATAGAGAGAAAAAAGAAGGGGACCCAAGACAGAACCCTGGGGGACACCAACCGAGAGCGGGGTAACAGAGGAGGAGGAGCCACCAGAGCATACACTAAAGGAGCGATGGGAGAGATATGAGGAGAACCAGGAGAGAACAGAGTCCCTAAAGCCAAGCAAGGACAAAGTGTTAAGGAGGAGATCATGGTCAACAGTGTCAAAGGCAGCAGAAAGGTCAAGGAGGATAAGGACAGAGTAAAGGCCTTTAGATTTAGCCAGGAACAAGTGACTGGAGACTTTGACAAGAGCAGTTTCAGTAGAGTGCAAAGGACGAAAACCAGAGCAAAGGACTAGCTAATAGAAATTTGGAACAACCTCTCCAGAGATGCGCTCCTATCACCCTCCACAAAACCTACCTGCAGGAACCATGTAGCCGTATGGTTTACCGCTGACATGCGCAAATCATTAATATACCTTAGGAAACTAGAACACCGTTGGAGACGATCAAGACACATTAATGACCAAACTGCATCCCCAGATAACTTGCATCAACATCAAGAAGCAGTCAACAATAAGAGAAAGGAATACCACACCAGCACCCTCATGCACTCTCTCAACAAACGTCGAGAGCTCTTCAACCTCATCAAATCCCTCACAAAGGATGCATCCTCACATGAACCAACAAGTACTCCCAGCCCAGAGGCCTTTGCCACATACTTCCAAAGCAAAACCACCTCAACTACACCCGTCTCAGACTGGTCTGACTTTGATAACTCGCTCATACACATCCCTCCCCCTGGTGGCGCACCATTACCCACGCTAGAAGGCTTTTATCCATACTCCCCTGAGCAAATATCTGACATGTCCATCAACTATTACCTTTCCTTCCATCCATCACCTAAAATGTGACTTTCACAAGGGAATCAACACCACCACCTCCCCAACTGATCCATGCCCAGCCTTCTGGATCAAGCAAGTACGATCCGACCTTAGCCCTGTCATAGCCAAAATCGCTAACCTCTCACTACCTGAAGGTTTTCTACCACCACCTCTCAAAACCGCCTCCATTAGGCCATTCATAAAGAACAACAAGCTAAATCCATCGGAGACCAGTTCCTACAGACCCATATCTAACCTCCCCTTCTTGGTCAAAATACTAGAAAAGATTATCCACCAACAAATCCAGGACCACATTGACTCCTAGGCACACCTCTGGACCCACAGCAACATGGGTTCCGCCAACAACACGCTGTGGAAACCCTACTGACAACTCTCTTGGACAGACTCCACACAGGCCTAAACAAGAAAAACCAAGGATTCATCCTGATATTCATGGACATTGCCTCTGCTTTCAATACAGTCAACCACAACCTTTTACTCACCTGCCTGCATCAAAAAGATATAAGGAACCAAGCCCTCAACTGGTTCAAGTCATACCTGTCTGATCGCCAGCAACAAGTTCGCATAGGAACCCAGTCATCCAAACCATTCCAGCAGACGCAAGGAGTCCCACAAGGTTCATCCCTCTCCCCCCTACGCTTCAATATTTATATTCAGCCAATCTGCGCCATTATACAATCATTCAACATTTACTACCACATCTATGCTGACGACGTCCTACTCTACAGTCCTTTCTCCATAGACAGCCCTGACTATTCTCCCATTGCAGAATGCTTCAATGCAGTCTCGGACTGGCTCGCTACCCTCAATCTGATGGTTAACAGTAGAAAGTCAGAGGTCTTATTCATAACTAAAGACCAATCTTTAACCCCTCAGGCTGAAAGATATCGAACTCATGGCTAAGCAAGAAGTACGCTATCTTTGGGTCATCTTGGACCAACATCTGAATTGGGAAGCCCACATACAAACCGTCATCAAGGCAGTCTACCATAAACTAAGAACACTCCGACATCTACTGTACGCCCTCTCCTTAAACACCTCGGACCTTCGCACAGTATGCCAAGCCCTTATCTTCCATCACTTGGACTACGCCAACATAATCTACCATGGCTTGCCAAGGTATGCTCTCCAGCCACTACAACTGGCCATGAATACAGCCGCCCGAACACTCCTGTCTGCCTCAAGATTTGAACACATCACGCCTCTTTTGATCCAGCTACATTGGTTCCCCATAGCAAGCCAACTGGTATACAAAGCCCTATTACTCACCTTCAAGTCTTTGCATGGAATGTCCACTACCTCCCTCACAAACCTCATACAGTGTGCCCCTGAAAACAGAACCAGAAGGTCATACATGGTAAACTCTATTGTTACCCTTTCAGCAATAAGGACTTGCACCCAGTCAACTAAAAATCGCGCCTTTTCTCTCTATGCACCACCCCGCTGGAATACCCTACCTCCAGCAATCCGTGCCATCACAGACCTAACATCCTTTAGGAAGGCCTTAAAGACATACTTATTTCAACTAGCTTACGGCCAACCACCCTGAACGCAGCCTATATCTAGATTGCTCTAGTTCCCCTGCCTGCATACTCCAAGTTCATCTCCCTGTATTTGTATCTAATGTAGCTGCCTGTTATTACTTGTTACTTACTGTTACTTGTTTCTAGTTCAATGTCCACTGTTCTACACAAACTGTTCTATGTAAACTGTTTTTACTGTTTCGTTATATGTAAACCGCACTGATTTCAAAGAGCGCGGTATATAAAAGCAAATAAATAAATAACATTTTAATCATTAAGATGTATCACTCACACCTCTTCTGTGAATGATCTGCACGTCACCACTCCTGCTCAGTCATCCTTTTGATGTCCACACGTGGTGACGCTGGCTCCACCAGGGGACACTTCTTCCCAATCCTATGTCACACACTGGTATTACAACAGATTACGTGGGCACCCCTCACTGATACAGTAGAGATGCCTCCCAGATGCTCATCCTACTTATTGACTAACATGCAGGATACATGTGGATCTGACATGTCCATCAACTATTACCTTTCCTTCCATCCATCACCTAAAATGTGACTTTCACAAGGGCTCCCTTATCCTGCGTTAAAGTGACTGCCATTTTCAGGCATTAAACTGCATGCTTGGCACCTTAACGCCCGGTGTCCTGTTAGTGCCCGATAAGTGGAGCCAAGCACCCTTACTGCCGGACTGTCTACTCCCCGCCCCCTGCCTTTACCGCACAATAACACTCTTACCGCTGCTGTTAACGCTTGCTAACTGGTGCACCCTTAATGCTCTTTAGTAAACATACCCCTTAGTTAAAGATAGACAAGGGGGAAGTGGAAAAAAGAGTGAAGGGAAAGTGGGAAAATAAAGTGCAGAACCAACAAAATCAGAAAAATAAAATGATCAGATAACAAAGGTACAAGAAAAATTACACAGGTACACTAAAAAAAATTTTTTTAAACTGCCTCTAATGTTTCGATTGATTTTTACGTTTTTTGGTGCGCTGAATCCAAATCTGGTAACCAATTTGCTCCATCACGTACAGATTTTTTGCTACATTGGGTTAGCAGTTTGAGGTGAACGTTTCAGATTGAGTGCGATCGAGATAAAAGTTTCTTGGATGAATTCTTTATACTAATTGTTTAGTAGTTATTCAAATAAGAATAAAGAAAATTGTAACAAGGCAGCACATAAGAATAGAGTAATGTCAACAAAACACACTGTGATGGTAGCAAAATTGTCTGCACTTAAAACAGCCACATACATGTGCACAAACATTGAGCATATAAGAGCGAGGTTAGACACAAAGCAAAGCAAAGAAATGTGCAAAAAATGTTGTACAGGTATGTATGTAAGAATAGAAAACGCAAACCGCACCATTGCAATACATGAAGACAAACACCCGATGGTGTGAAAATAAAATTCTAATAAATGAGATCCGACACTGTGGTAATAACTAGCAAATTTTTATTTCAAAGTTTAGTAAAAACACGATATTTGTCAACACAGTTTAGATTTTAAAGTCATTCTTGGGTCAATCAATCTCCTGGTGGGCCCGTTTCTTCTTCCCCCGAATGCTTCTCTTGGTGCGTATTTTTGGTGTATTTTTCATCTGGGGTTTCCCGCAGCAGCAACCAGCAGAAATCAGCCATCATAGTGGTGTTCCATCTTCCTTGGTACCTTCTCTCTGCGTCCTTGATGTCCTGGTGAAACCTTTCACCTTGTTCTTCACTGTACGCCCCCAAGTTTTCGGGAAAGTAGTTCACATGGGAGTGCAAGAAATGGACTTTCAGGCTCATGTTACAGCCTTGTTCTTTGAAGGCATTGAGCATCCTGGCAACAATATCTTTATAGTTCTCATCCCGCCTGTTCCCCAAGAATTTGAGAACAACATCCTTGAAGGAATCCCAGGCTTCTTTTTCCTTCTCAGACATCGTTTCAGCGAATGCTCCATCTGAAATGAGTTTCCTTATATCAGGGCCAACAAACACTCTTTCCTTTAGCTTTGCTTCAGAAAGTCGGGGGAACTTTGAGCAAAGGTACCGAAAGCACTCACCATCTTTTGGAAGGGACTTGATGAATTGCTTAATGAGACCCAACTTAATGTGGAGAGGTGGTAATAGAATTTTATCACGAGGTACCAAGCTCTCATGAAGAACATTTTTCTCACCGGGTCTCAAATACTCCCGAATAGGCCAGTCTTTTTTCCCCCAATGTAGGTCGCGGGCCCGGCTATCCCACAAGCAAAGGAAGCAGGGATATTTGGTGAAACCGGATTGCTGCCCTAATAGCATGGATAGAATTTTAAAGTCTCCACAAATCATCCACTTATGCTCATCATAACGAATCTTCTGAAGAATCAGGGCCAAATTCTCGTATTTTTCTTGGAGAATAACAGAGTGAGCAATAGGAACTGAAGCGAATGTGTTGCCATTATGAAGAAGAACACCTTTTATGCTGTCTTATGACGAACAGGGCCGGATTTACCTATACGCCATGTACGCCATGGCGTAGGGCCCACAGCCGGCAGTGGCCCACAAAAAAAGAACCAGGTAATTTTTTTTAAACACAATTAAAAAAAAAAACCTGGTGGCTGCCGCCACGGGGCCCCCTCTGCTGCCGCGGGGGCCCCGTCTACAAGCTGAAGCTGAAGCCGTCGGGTCGGGTCGGGTCTCTCCCTCCCTCCCTCCCTCCCTCGCTGCAGGCTGCGAGAGACGCGAAGATAGAGCGTCTCCTCGCGTCTGTGTTAAGCCCGCAGGGGCTGATGGGATTTCCCATCAGCCCCTGCGGGCTTAACACAGACGCGAGGAGACGCTCTCCCTTCGCGTCTCTCGCAGCCTGCAGCCTGCAGCGAGGGAGGGAGGGAGAGAGACCCGACCCGACCCGACCCGATGGCTTCAGCTTGTAGACGGGGCCCCCGCGGCAGCAGAGGGGGCCCCGCGGCGGCAGCCACCAGGTTTTTTTTAAATTAAATTTTACTTTAGGCCGGGGGGGGGGGGGGTAGGACTGGTAATGGGCTATGGGGGGGGGTAGGACTGGTAATGGGCTATTGGGGGGGCTGGGGCTGGAAATGGACTGGGGAGGGAAGGGCTGGTAATGGGCTATTGGGGGGGGTAGGACTGGTAATGGGCTATTGGGGGGCTGGGGCTGGAAATGGGCTGGGCTGGGCTGGGGTGGGGTTAAGGCTAGAGGTGGGCTGATGGGGTTAGGACTGGTAATGGACTGTGGGCTGTTGGGGGGGCTTAGAACTGGCAATGGGCTTTGGGGGGGGTTAAGACTGGTAATGGGCTGTGGGCTGATGGGGGCTGTCTGGTAATGGGCTATGGGGGGGGCTAGGACTTGAAATGGGCTGGGGGGTTAAGACTGGATGTGGGCTGATGGGGTTAGGACTGGTAATGGGCTGTGGGGGGGGGGGGGGTTAGAACTGGTAAAGGGGTTTGGGGGGTAAAGACTGGTAATGGGCTGTGGGCTGATGGGGGTTGTCTGGTAATGGGCTATGGGGGGCTAGGACTGGAAATGGGCTGGGGGGTTAAAACTGGAGGTGGGATGATGGGGTTAGGACTGGTAATGGGCTGTGGGCTGATGGGGGGGGGGGGTAGGACTGGCAATGGGCTATGGGGGGCTGACTGGAAATGGGTTGATGGGGTTAGGACTGGAAGTGGGCTGATGGGGGGTTAGGACTGGTAATGGGTTATAGGGGGGGCTTAAACTGAAAATGGGGTGATGGGGGGTTAAGGACTGTAAGTGGGGTGATGGGGGGGCTAGGACTGGTATTGGGTTGGGGGGTTGCTAGGACTGGAAATGGGCTGATGGATGGCTAGGACTGGAAATGGGCTGATGCAGGGACTAGAAGGGAATGGATGCTGGGTGAGGCTGGAACTAGAAGGGAGCTGATGTTGGGGGAGGATTAGAATGGGATGGGGCTAGAAGAGTAAAATGGAGAAGGGAAAAATATTTTGTGTGGGAGGGATAAAAATCTACAATTGGCCGGGTATTGGGAGAGTAAGTGGGGATTGAGGATGGAGGGGTAAAATTTGAGTGGATGAAATAGGAATGAGGAAAGAGCAAAAGGAGAAAGATTAGTATGTTAAAGCAGATGTAGAGAGAGAATGGAAAAAAATCTAGAAGAGAGAAGAAAGGACAAATGGACAGCAGACGATGGAGAGTTAGCAGAAGACACGAAGAAACCAGAAGAAAGTGGCTGGAGCAATTGCAGCTGAAAAAAATGCACAAAAGGTAGAAAAATATCTCTTTATTTTGAATTTATTAATTGGAATATGTCAGCTCTGGTAAATGTGCATCATTAACATCTGCGCTTTGTTTAGTACAAGAGCAAATTAATGTATAGTTTTATTTCTACAGTGTTGTACATTCCAAGTTTGGCTTTTGGGATTCCCAGTTTAATTATTGTCTTCCTATTTCTAAATTGTGATTACTTGTTTGGTGATGGTCTATGTTCTGCATGTGTAACTGAGCTGAGGTGTTCTGTTTATATAATTCCTATTTGACATTGCCACTTGTTCTCTTTCCCCAGTAGGTCATGTATTGTTGTTCTCTGAAATGTATTGGTTTAATATTTGCAGTGTTGCCTTTTGATTGGTAGAGTATGGTGCTTTGTGAGTCCTGGTAGTGCTGTTAGGATATGGCGGGTTTACTATGGGCAGTGTTTGTAGTAGTTCCTAATGTGTCTGGCAGTTGGCACTGGATTATAGTAATGTAGAAATCTTTTAGTCTTTCTTTATCCATACACTCATTAAGAGGCACGTTTACTAAAAGTTAGTATATGGTAACATTATGCAAATATTTATGCAAATGAGGCCCCTTATGCAAATGAGGTCCGCACCCCCCTTGGGCCGCCCCTGCTGGGGGCCCACAATTTTTGTTGGCGTAGGGCCTCACTCAAGGTAAATCCGGCCCTGATGACGAATCAATGAACAGCCGCCATTCAGCAGGATCATACTTGAGTTTAAACTTTTCCATCACTCTGTATATATCGTTGCAAAATACCAAATCTTCCTCTTTGCTGAAATACTTCAAAAATTGTGTCTCGCGGTTGCGGTACCAATAAAAAGTTGTTCCTGGTGACAATAGATTTTTCTGTTTAAGCCGAGAACCTAGCAGTTGGGCAGCATCTTTTGGGAGTCCTAAATCCCGGACTAAATCATTCAATTCAGCTTGAGAGAAAAGTTCAGGTTTCGGATCTGGTTCAGTTTCAAACTCGGAAGTACTGGACTCATCGGGAAAAGCCATCTGATGAGTCTCATCATGATCAGAACCGTCCACACAAATATGATCCAAAGATTTTGGTGGTTCAGGCACAGGTACTTCGTTGCTATGAGGCATAGGCCTAATTGCTGAGGGAAGGTTGGGGTAACTTATTACGTTCTTATTTTTTAAGTTGTATCCCTTCACAATGCAAGAGCAAAAATAGCAGTCACTACTGTGGTCTCTTTGTTCACGTCACATCATAGGTATTCCGAAACGAAATGCTTGTTTTTTACCTTTCATCCATAAGCGTAGATCTTCCTCACATGTCTTGCACACTTTGTGAGGAGCCCACGGTTTGTCTTGATCGCCTAACTTCAAACCGAAATAGGCGAAATATACTTTTTTAATAAATGCAGAAATGTTCCTCTGCCGCTTTTTCACGGTATATTCCCCACAAATAAAACAAAAACTGTCTGGAGAGTTGACGCAACCTCTGGCTCTGTGAGCCATCACAAATACACAGCACTGCAAACTACAACTGTAGTGAACCACTTCGGAATAAAGCTGGATTACGACTGAGCAAACAAAAGGTAATAATGAACTTGCAAGAAACTGAAATTTGACAGGAACGTTCATGTCGCAACCACCGTGTTTGAGCGAGCGAATGAGGCGAGGCGAACAGGAAAGAACATGCGCCAGCGCGAGTACTGGATTTAGCCCCCCGCCTCCCAATTGTCCTGTTAATGTATAAAATGAATACAAAACACTCTAAAATATCATGAGGGAGTGTTTCTAGTTAGTTAACCATTACAACCTCTATTTTGGGCCAAGAAAATAAACTGCAGTCGGCTAAAAAGAAATTATGTGAACATTCCTTATATGGGTAAGAAATCTAATTTTGCAAGAAAACGTGACGTGATGGAACATTTTGGCTATTTTTCCTGGATTCAGCACCCCAAAATCTATAGGAATCAGTTGCAAAACTGGAGGCAGTTTTTTGGTAGTGTACCTGTGTTATTAGGGATTTGAATACCTAGGAGTCTGTTTACTAAGAATGCCCTGTTCAATGTAAATTCAGTTTGTTCAATGTAAACTGCCTTGATGTCATGAAAGGCGGTATATAAGAAATATTAAATAAATAAAATAAGCACCGCTTAATAAACAGACCCCCTTGTCTTTGGTAATGTACATTTAATTTATTTTTGTATTTTCTTCAATACAGGATGTAATATGTTTTTATTTTGTTATTTCTACAGAGCCCAGCTTCTTAGGATTTCTAGTTTAGTTTGCATATTTCTATTTCAAATGTGTGGTCTCCCATTATGTATTTAGTGAGGGCTTCCCTATGTTCTGCATGTATGCCTGTGATGAAAGATTGTTAGTTCTATATAGGGTTCTGTCACACTCTGGACTGTTCTATTTTCCCAGTAGGTGTGTTGGTGGACTATGGCCCCTGTATTTGCAATGCTGTGTGAGTCCTGGAAGGAATTGGTATTGTTTTGGTATGGCATATTTTATATGCAAGTGCCAAATATTTTTGCTGGGTTTTCAGTAATTATTTTAGTTATTATCACTACAGTGCATGTCAAGTTAATACATGTTATAAGTGATAGCTTTACCTTAGAAGACTGGCCTTTGAATTTGATTTATCAATTTGATAAACATTTTTGTCTCTTTGCATATGCTGTTTCAAAATATATAGCTATAGTTTTCCTTTTCACGTAGAAATGAATGCAGAACATATATTCATACTGATACACAATCTTAACTTTTGAAAGTTAACTGTATGCATATACATGTGTAAAGATTTGCCTAGGGTATCAAACCCTTGGGCCAGACCTGGTCATTACTTTTATATTCTATCTTTATTTAGGTTTTATCTTAACGCGCAGGCGCAGAAGATTAGTTCCTGAGGGCATTGTTTTCCCTGCCTACCCTAGCTTTTCGCACCTCCCTGATCTGCCACTTTGGGCTCGATTCCCCGGATGTGGAATTGTTGTGGTAACGGCGCCTGCGCGTTCTGCCTTGTCTAGCGGAGGGTGCTAGGGAGCCGGAAAGAAAGGTGGACGAAGAGTGAGAGTCGGCGCTCTGCGTGCTCCCTCTCACTGTCACTGGAGGGACTTGGTGGACGCTACCAGAGAAGGAGAAATCGGTTCCGGGAGGGCGCTACGACCATGAGTGGCTCCAGGAATAACCGCGTGATGGTGGAAGGGGTCGGCGCCAGGGTGGCGCGGGGCCCGGACTGGAAGTGGGGCAAGCAGGACGGCGGCGAAGGGCATGTGGGCACCGTGCGCAGCTTCGAGAGCCCCGAGGAGGTGGTGGTGGTGTGGGACAATGGCACGGCCGCTAATTATCGCTGCTCTGGGGCCTACGATCTGCGCATCCTAGACAGCGCGCCCACCGGTAAGGGGGAACAGGTCGCGTCACTGCCACACGGACAGGCAGGAACATTGTGTTTATGCATTTAGTTTGAAGTTGTTCACTACAGGTAGTTATCAGAAGTTTAGGTCTACCCCATAGCTTTGACATGAAACTCATTTTACTTAGATTTTGCTCACAAGACCATTTTGATCGTTGCTTACAGTTGCAAGTAATAAAAAAACTGACCAAAACAAATTAATGAACCAGTGTCGATTATTGTTGCTTCCAGTACTACCTGAACTGCACTAACAGAAATGTAGTGCTTTATAGGAATTGCAAATCGTTTTTTGACACTGGAGCTAAGTGATGGAATTGATTGCCTTGTAGGCTTTTATGAGAGACTAACGGGTAGTTTGGCTATGTAGTACTTGTTCATCTCAGTATTTAATATATGTCTGTGGAATTCGTTTTGGAGGCGAGACTCTCATTAGGGTTCTGCTTTAAGTTGTTAAATTAAGTTTTCAAATAATATGCAATACAAGTTTATAATATATACCAGGATCCAAGAAGATACATAAACAAAAATATTATATAAAGACGTAGATCTCAACCAATGTTCCCTCTAATTTTCTGTAGGCTGTGTGCGCATAAAATATCAGCTGTGTGCAGCTTTTGAAGGAAGGTTAAATTTTTGTGCGCCACATAACACTTGGCGTTATATACTTTAAAATTTGACTGCACATCAGAATACAGTATGTACGCCACATTGATTTTAATCGAATTAAATGAAAATAGACGATTATTAAATGAAGCAGGAAATTTCTAGTAATTACAATCATAACTTTTAAATTTTAAGACGTCTGTGTTGTTTTCTATCAGAATCAGAGCCGTAATTTTTGTGCGCTCTGTTGTAAAGTATGTGCGCTCGCTCAGCGAGGTGTGTGTGCACACGCGCACAGCTTAGAGGGAACAGTGATCTCAACCTACACCAAAACAGACCTAACAAACACATCATGAGTCCAAGAATACTTTGCAGTCTGATTTACTTAAAATAGATTCATTAAATTGAGATAACAGAAACTAAGGGATATGTTTACTACCGATATTGCACAGAAGCCGCTACCGCTGTTCAGTAAACATACTCCTAAGAATTGTTCTGCCTCAAAACAAAATGTTTCTGATCAGAAGCTTACCAAGCTAGACATGTGCCCTGTGTGATTGGTGAACTTGGTGCCACCCACCCACGCACAAGAACACACTCTTGTCAGGCTTCTTGGAAACCCAATGACATAATAAGCGCCCCTTCTGTATTGGCATCCTACTACTACTACTATTAAGCATTTATATAACGCCACGCATGCAGCGCTGTACAGGCATACATAAAAGATACAGTCCCTACTCATCAGAGTCATGCTCTTCCAAGCTTAACAATCTAGTTGAGACAATACAGAGCATAGTCAATTCGGTGCAAAGCACAATTGCACGCCTGCCCGTCCCTGATTATAAATTTTCAGAATTTGCGCAGAATTTCTGATCTGTGCAGATTGCTGCATTCGCTGTGTAGAATTCTGTGCAGGCACTGGACAGTGAGGCAACACAGCCGCAAGAGCACATTTGTTTGCTGCCACGTTTGTGCTGGAGTCACCAATTAGTTCACAGGAAGTGTACTTTTCAAAACGCGCCAGCTTTGGACGCTAGCACAACCGTGGGACACTTGTTCTGGTGGTGGTTCTAGAGTCCGACGCTGGCACGATTTGAAAGGTATACTTTGTGTACCTTTCAAAGCACACCAGGGATTCTAGCACAGCCGTGGGAGCAAATGGAAGTGCTCCCAGGGCTGTGTTACTTTGATGGGGGGGCAGGAAAGGGCGGCTAGTGAGTGGGGGAGGGGGCTGGCTGGTAGCAGGAAAGGGCTGGTAAGTGGGGAGGTTGCTGGGGGCTGGAGATGGGCTGCTGGTGAGCGGGGGGGGGGGTTGTTGAGAGCTGGATGTGGGCTGCTGGGGAGTGGCTGAGAGCTAGAAGTTAAAGAAGAAAAAATGGGGGGGACAAAGATGGGCTAAGGAGGAAAAAAGCAGGAGAAATTTCATCTCTAGAGCAGGAGCTAAGCTTTCTAATGGGGGAATTCTGCGCAAAATTTTACTAATAAAGCATGCAGAATTTTCAAAATGTTTGGCAGAATTTTAATTTTTTTTGTGCAGAATTCCCTCAGGTGTATCATTCACAATACACTTACATGGATAAGCAGAAAAACGTGCCCCATAGAGGTAACTTTAGCCTTTAAAGACAAAACATTTGTCCTGTGATTTTGTGGTTCTTGAGTTTTATCTGGGTAAATTTTCACAATTTGACCAAGAAATTTTGTATCTCAAAGTTTGAGGCAACAGACTTAAAGAAATGTTAAATAAATAAATAAATAAATAAATAAATAAGTCTGAACTAATATTTCCACTTTCATTCTCAGTTTTTTAAAATTAGTTCTTACATCTAACCCTTCTTTTGATACTCAAGGTTTTTTGTTAACAGCAATATAAAATGTGTAACTAATGGTGGTAAAACTATGGACACACCACCCTAAGGGTGCCTGATCTCAGAAATTAAGCGGGGTCAGGCCTGGTTAGTACTTCGATGGTAGAATAATGGGGTGCTGTAGGCCTACTGTGTACAAGCTGGCAATCTACTTTGGATTGCACCTTACTGAGAAAACCGGGGTGATAGTCGCAAAATGGACAACTATCCACAGGCTTCAACATTGACTCAGTAGCACTTAACGATAATGGTAAAGTAGTCTGAGGAATCTTCAGCATCACTTTCAAGTAATTCCTAAACATCCTGTGAAGCTGTAGTTTAAACTTTAGATAAGTTATGGAAAACATTTTGAAGAATGCAATATGAAACTCCCTATTTTCAATTTTATGAGCAATAATAGTTTCTGATTTAAGAGCTGTAGTACAAACTTGAACAGAGGCAGTGGTGGATTCCAAGGAGGTGCTACTTTTTTCTACCTTTTATAAACTGCTTCTTCACAGCGTTGAATTTTCTTCTCAGATTTGACTACAATATAATGCTTAAGATCAGTTTTAGCAATCTCATCTGACTCTGATCTGAAAAAAGCTTGGATTAACATGTTAAAGGAAAGAGGTAAAGTAAAACAGCTGAATTCAAAACCAGAGTTTCCTTATTTAAAGAATTATTACTGACTTCACTTAGTTTGTCCAGTACCAAACTGGGAGGTGAACTTTTCAATCTTCTGTCTTGAACCATATTACCCGATTGCTTTAAAATAATGTCTCTCATTAAAACATCTTCATATTGCATTAATGAATACTCCTTAACTTGAGATGAGTTCTTAACACCAGAACTCAATCCTTACCAAGAGTTAAACATTTCTCCAGAGCCTGAATTAGAAGAACGGACATCTGTTCTTGAAAACAAAACCATTTTGGGATGTGATGTCTTCTCCCTCTGTGGCTTAATTCTGACTCCGCCTGATGACCACAGCAAAGATGCAGAGTTGCTCACCACCAACTTGAATACATGCAACTTTTTTCGCAGCAAGGAGCAAATCCTCATCAGGTATTTGTCTTCCTTGGGGTCTGAAAACCCAGCTAAATGAATTCTCATCTTCAGGTGACAGATTCTTCTCAAATAATTTCTTCCTCAATATGTTAGACTAGGCCTTGACAAATTTTGTGCAGATTTAAGAGCCAGGCCAAAAGGAGCCAGTGCTTGTGATCTCCTCATACTCCCCTCACATCCAGTTGTCTCATGCGCTGGTCTCAGGTTCTCAAGTCTGATGAGATCAGTGCTAGAATTCCTACACTACGCGTCATCTTTAGATAATAACAGTTATGGTTTCAGATAGCAAGTGTCTACATGGGTGTGTAGCACCTGTGTGTGGGATGTGGTGGTGGGTGCCTTTTTGTGAGTGGGGTGCAGGGCTACAGAACTGGGGATCTTATGTGAGTGATGTGCAGAAGTGAGGTGAATGTGTGGTGCGGAGGTGAGCATGTGTATGTAGTGTGAAATAGGGATGCATATCTCATGTCTGTCCCTTATGTGGCTTTTACCTGATTTATATTAATGATGTTTAAATTTGTAATTATCAACCTACCAAGTTTGTTCTATCGAAGGCCGTCTGGCCATTGATTTTGGATATGTAAACCGCTGTGAAGCCTACTATTGTGTAACAAGCAGTATAACATTTTACATACATAAATAAATGTCTGTCCTGCGGAGATAGGGTGCCTGTTGTGAGAGTGTGTGGGATGGGGTGCTTGTGTGTACGTGTTCTATGGGGAGGGGAATGCACCTTTCAGCAAATAGGCATTGGCCCTTTTGTCCCCATGATTTCATCTCTTTAAAATTCAAAACCATGCACTCTTCCTTTCTCCCTTTCAGCCCCTCCCCACTCTTTTCCCCTGCCCTACATTGCCCCATCCTCTTTGCTTTGTTTTTCTTGTTTTTATTATTGGCCCTTTTAGGTTTTTGCAATTTTACCCCCCCCTCCTTCCCTCCTGTATAATTTTTCTTTTACTTGCTGCTCCTTTCAGTACTCTTTTTGCCTTCCAGGCCGCGATCCTGGCCTACTACTACTACTTATCATTCCACCTGTTCTGCCCATGGGGATCTGATCTCCTGTGGGCAAAAGAGAAGTGGATGGCTGCGATTGCAGCTCCATTGCAAGCTGTTTGCCGGGGGATCCCATCTCCCGTGGGCAGACAATATGCATTGGGGCTGTGATCGCAGCCATCCCCTTCTCTTCTGCCTGTGGGAATCAATCTCCTTCGGGCAGCAGAAGGGTTCTTGCCCCGCAATGACATTTTTAAAGGGAGGGAGCAAGAAAATCCCAGGCACCAGATGCAAATTTCGATTGCCATGGCGACCTGGCGCCTGGGATTTGTTGAGCTGTGTTAGACTACTGAACAAGCTCTGGGGTGGGGTCCTTGGAAGCTCCAGGGGGAAGAGCTGTTGTGGTAACATTCCCCAGGAACCTGATTTTTATCTACAGCAAAATCCTTTTTCATTATAACAAAAGCAATCATTGAGGACTATATAGTGCTTTCTGGAGGGGAGAAAATATTTTCTCTTTTCGTAGCCATATCAAACTGCAGCACAACCTGCCTCAGTATAAGAGAACTATGTCCTCTGCTGTAGACACCACATAGGAAAGAGCTAGATATCAGCAGCCAGTTTTTGTATTTTATTCAGTTCTGTTTGTAAGTTTAAACCTTTAGCAAAGCTGTTTCTGCTGTGGGTTAATCATTTTGGTGCTACAGGTTGGCACTACCACTAAACGTCCATCAATTATTAGGTACCTTACTTTCATTTTCTGTATTAGTTGATCACTTATTTTCATGTATTGGTTGCATTTTATTTTGCTTATTCTCCACTTTGAGTTCTTTCTGTGAAAAGGTGGATTATGAATCAAAAACTATAAAAATGCTATCCTGTATTATACAACTCATAGTTGTGTAACTAGAAAAAAAAAGAAGAAATAGGGTTTTAGCAACAGAAAGCCAGTTAAAATATATACTGTAGTTAGTCCAGTAGAAAGAGACTAACATGGCAACCACACTACCTTAGAAAAAAGGCGGTAAGTCTCTTATATTTTTCAAATAACCATCTACAGATTACTGGAACAGAAGGATATATAGGGGAGTGTGTTAACTTTGTTTATATTTGGGTGCTTCTGCTTTATTAGTTGAATTAATTTACAACTCATTTGAAAACGGTGGAGGTAGTAACCTTTTTATTTCACTTTCAGATCTATTATACAATAGCCCTGTTTTTTTTTTCAGAAGGCCAGATATGGAAAGCAGTTAATGAGTCTGACCACTAGTATTCTCAAAAGCTGTGTTGTTAGTCTAGTACTACTGGCCCAAAGTACCATCTGCACAGATTGAGCACCAGCTGGCTCTGGCGGGGACTTTAGATTAGATTATGCATGCATTCCCCCGTTTCCCTCCCTCCTCTAAAGAAATTGTGTTTACTAAATTAATTCTGTGTTTGATTTACCAGTGTATAATTTAGTCTATGATAGTTTGATGAGAGGGGAAATATATGATCATCAACAGTGCCCATTTAACATCAGAGGCAGCTGATCCAAATGCAGTGATTATCATAATAGGCTGAAATAATACTGGTGACTAGGAGTGTCCACCAAGAACTAAAAACTTCATAAAAAATGTGTTTTATAATGAACACAAATTGATTTTTGACCTTCTTTTCATGTTAATTTCATATATCCTTTCCTTAGAGCATGCATTTTATGCACACTAGAACTTTAAGGGGCATGTTTACTAAAAAGTGTACCTGTAACATGTGGTTGGGCCACAAAATCGGCATGGAGGCCCTTGCCGGCTTCATAGTGTGTGTGCTTCCATCTCCTGCCCTTGGCATGTTGCTAACATGTGGCACTAATGAACCTGGCATGTGGGTGCACCTAATGGCACCCCTTGAGGTGCACCCACGCTAATAGCAACAATCGCAATTAGTGCATGCTCGAAACGCCCATGCTGATGCACTGTCAACACCCACATTCTGCCCCCAGCTGCCCCTGTGTTCACTTGATCACACACTAACCTGTTAGAGGAGTTTTAGCTCTGGGCCCCACTCTGACTTTTAGCATTGTTTAATGAACACTAAACGCCATGCTGACGGTTATTGCGTTTAGTGTGTAGATTGATTTTTATGAGTGTTAATTTGTAGGTATACATGCACTTTAAATTTTTAGACACCGAAAATGAACTGAATGCATGCTGTCAGTCCACTTCTCAACTGGTGAATTGATCTTGTAGATACAGTGTTTGAATTGTATTTATAGTGATAGTTTAAGAGAATCACGTGTCTTGTGCAGGATGCACGAAGATACAGTTTTACAAAATATGAAGTAATTGAGCATTTGGAAGAATATGCTTTAGGGTACTCTATTCTAATTACAGTAGAAGCATTGATTAGTTCTTTCTGGGATATTTTTCAATCAAGGAGGCTGGAAAGCTGAAAATTGTTACCTGCTCATGTTGAATCGTTTTTGCTGAGCTGCATTCTTTAAGAACTAAATATAGACATTTAATGTACTTCACATTAATTCTGCTAGAAACCTTGGGATGAGTTAAATTCTGTAAAAGACTTGGTGGAAATGCAGTGCTTAACTATTGTGATTTACAATAGCTTAGTAAAGTGGTGTATAGTTTTAACAACATTTCCCAAACCTAAAACTTAACCTCCAGAATACAAATAAGGTTTGATATTGACCCATATATGATTTTTGAAGTTCTGCTAAGATAATATCAGCAAAAATCTGTTTTCAGAAATGTTACAAAGTCTGACACCCAAGGCTGTTGTAAAGGAGAAATGTGTGTGGTAATTTTATTGGATCATAGCTTAGCTGGATCAGCAATCTAAAGATGTTTGAGAAACAAGTAATTTATCTTCCTGGTTTTGAATACAGGTGAGATAAGGCTATTATTGCCTTAATTGTTTTAAAGAAAGTTCTGCACAATGAATTATCTTGCTTATTGCGAAGACCTGCTTTGAGATATAAAGCGTATTGTATATAGTGTGGAATAGCCCGTTTTCAATTTGAATGAATGATTTTGTTTAGTGAAATATATTTGCAGTGCATTAATTTTAAAACAAAAATGGTTTTCATCTTGAAATTTTAAAAAATGTACTATACTTTGAGGTGACTTATTCTTGATGAATAAGGTTTTCTGATCTGTTGTAACTTTCAGTTTCTTCATAATAAGTATGGACACTTTTTGTGTCAGGGTCATCATAAAAAACAAAAGGGATCCTGTTCGCTGTGTGGATTTATAGCAGTACTTTTTCTGAACTTTATGTTTAGAAATCAAGGGAACTATAATAGCAAAGCTTGTTTCAAACTTAAGCACTTATATGCTAAGTAGTTCACAGCTTCAAAACATAGCGGCTTACAGTAGTTGAACAGCTCTGTTCACACAAACCTAAATGGGGAACATTATTGCCTTACAAATGTGCTTATGAATAATTCTGCCTCAAGGGTCACTGACCAGAAAAAGAAGAAGAAAGAGGAAAAGGACAACCTTGAGGCATAAACCACACACGAAAATGGACCCCTGGAGTTACTGATAAGTTAAAACCATATTTTCTGAATCTCTCTCTAAAGGTTAAGCACAGAGTAAAACTACTTTTGCATCCAACCCTACATAATAAGCAATAAAAGGGGGAAACATACAAACGACCCTGTGAATCTGTAGATCCTAACAGGGATTCCCCTACTAGCAGCATGCATGTCTACCAATTTTTGTTGTCCACAGGCTCCAATCAGGCATTAGAGCAAGGCAGTGAAGGAAATGATCTCGGCTCAACAAATGGTTGCTTGAGCAAGGAGCTCCGCAGGTTCTCTTTCTTTAAACCAGCAAAAAGTTGAGCTGACTTTCCCCAAGCCTAAAAACGCCAGGGCAGTTCATTCCGTAGCAGCATGGCAACCCATGGCAGTAAAAAAAGCAGTGGTAGTCCTCCAAAGCTATATTTATGAAGTTGCTGAAACTCCTTCTAAGGGTGGACCCAAGATGGTGGCAGTGGGCCCAAAAGAGCGGAATGAGCCAGAAGGTGATCCTAAGTTATTGGTGAGTGATTTTGCTAAACTAAGGCCTGAAATTCATGCTTGAATTTTGGAGATAAAGCAAAATTTGAGCTCCTTCAAGGAAGAGGCGCAATCTTGGATTACTGACCTCCTCTCTGACTTAGCAGAAGTTGGCCAATGTCTGGCGGAGGAGGACTTGGTTACTGGGCTTCAGATCAAGATGGTGGAACAGCAGTCATATTATGATGATCTACTCATAAAGACTGAGGACTTGAAAAACAGGTCTCAGAAGTGACATACACCTGCAGAGCTTTCTCGAATTGGAGGAAAGTAGAAATTATCGAGTGTTGACTGAGTAGTTTTGCAAAACGCTGATAAAAGTGCCTGGTATAAACAGTGAAAATATGTGCTTTAAGATAAATCGGGCCTACAGGGCACTGGGGCCTTAGAGGTCAGAGAGCCCGAAATCGCACTCTTCGGTCCCATCTGGTAGGGAATCCCGTGCCCTCAACGCCCTCGGGTGCAAGGCTTACCAGGGATCCATACTGGCTTCTGCCTTCTCTGCCGAGAGGCAGTCCTCATCTGCTCCTTTGCAATGCTCCGGGGCATGACCTAAGAGCGTCTACCTCCCAGGCCAAGACAATGTTCTTGCGGACAGGCTCAGCAGGCTTTTCCGCCTGAGTCCAGAGGTGGTTCTCCACCTGTTCCGCCACTGGGGGACTCCATACATGGACCTGTTCGCCAGCCTTGAACTGGACGTCTGGGCTTCAGTATGCATTCCCTCCCATTCCCCTCCTGGCGAGGAACCTCCACAAGATCCAGTGCGACCAAGCCTCGGTGATTCTCGTGGCTCTTTTGTGGCCTCGACAACCTTGGTTCTTGCTTCTACTCCGGCTCTTGTCGGAGTCTCCGGTTCCCCTGTGCAGTGCCCCCGCAGGAGGAGGGACGGCTGCTTCACCTGAAATTGGCCTCGCTATCCCTGACAGCCTGGCGGCTGAATGGGTCTCTTTAGCCTCGCTGTACCTTCCAGTGGTAGACCAATCCAGACAAGGGCGCTTATAGAGGAACACAGCCCCCTTGTCTGGATTGGTCTACCAGGACTTAAGGACATTATTTGGTAAATAAAATGTCACGATCTGGGAGTTTATTTAATGGTGTCCTTGCGCAAAATGTTTAGTACAATTACTTGCCGCTGTTGAAAAGAACTTGTCGGGGATTTGGAAGAAGCTAAACCTTTCACGGCTATGCCAAATTGTGAGCATCAAGATGACTACATTGCCTCGATTTCTCTACCTCCTTAATAGCTAGGTGTCTGGGCTATTTTTTAGGAGGATTCAGAAAAAGGGGTTTTGCATTTATTTGGGACAATAAAAGCCAGATCAATACTTTTGTTTGTTTGGAGTAAAATTCATGGTAGATTGGCAGTCGTTCACTTTTCCAGCTATTTTGAATCTGTTCAATTGTAAGCGGCTTTAGAGTGGCGGTTGAATGAACATAAAAAATGGGTATGTCTAGAAAGGGAGGATATGGGGAACTTTCCTCTTGCTCGGCAACTGTGGCTACCAGGTATGCAGGGAGGTGGAGGAAAAATATGGAATTCTCTTTTTAGCCTTATCTTAAAAATGTGGACAAAATGGAAAGGACAGGAGGGGAATATTCTTGGTTTATATCCTTAACAGGCAATAAAGATTTCCCTCCATTTTTGATGGCTTGCACTTTTGGTAAATGGAGTTGCTTAGGACTCAAATGAATTGGGCATTTTCTGTATGAGGAATGGTTTTTAAGATTTGAGGATATTCAGGAGGAATATCAGGTGGGGACAACTGATAGGAAATAATGAGGTACCTGCATATATTCGAAACTATCTAAAATATAATACGAAATACGGAGTGGTCCATGATGAATTGAAGATCTGTTTGCCACTACGAGTATGAAGGGAGCAATCTCTAAAATTTACAATTTAATGAAAGGTGATCAGGCACCTAAAACTCACTTTCAGGAAAGGTGGGAGGAAGAACTGGGGATGGTTTGGGATCAAAAGTATTGTCAAGTTAGGATAGAATTTTATTTTAATAAAGGTTTAATAGCAACCAATTTGAAAGAACAAAATTATAAAATGTTCTAATGATGGTATTATACTTCTTTAAATGTAATGAAAGTCTTTGGCATGGGGATAGGAGAATGTTGGCGAGTATGTAAAGAAAAGTGCCCCTTTTCACATATCTGGTGATACTGTCCAAATATTATGATTGACTGGCAGCAGATGTTTCAGTTTTTGGGCACACTGGTGGAGGCCATCATACAATCGATTTTGGGGGTGGCTCTGCTGAATGATAACCCAGAAGGTGTGCCCACTGATAAAGCACAGTTTATTTTTTTGTATGTTTGGCTCCAAGGCTGACTATAGTGCAAGCTTGGAAAAAGGTAAACCCGCCCAATTTGGATACTATGCAAGTTAAATTAAACATGTATATTTAATGGCTAAGCTTACTGCTCCAAAACAAAAGCACATTGATCAGTTTGTGAGGGTATGGAAACCACCGATGACTGATAACAGAGCGAGTCAAGGGGGTTGGGGGGGGGGGGGAAGAGTAAGCCCCAGTAAAGTACTGTGATTTATTAGAGGTGAGTATCAAGTACTTGCCCCTTGCTAGGCTAAGATTATGATTGTTTGTTTATTGTGGGGTTAAGGCTTCTAGGGGTTAGAGGAAGGGGGGAATTCTTATATAACTGTATTGTGCAGTAATGCTGAAAATTGTATGGCTCATATGAAAATTTAATAAATATGCCATTTGAAAAAAAAGAACAGGCCCAATGGCAGAAAAGGTCCCACGCTTCATAGAAATCACTTATTTTACCTTTCACCATATGACAGTTTGTCAGACCACATTCATTCCCCAGCATGCATGTACCACTCCCATCACGTTCGTCCCATCTATATTTTTTCCAGCCTTGGCCACCACCATTTGAGTAGCTGCCAAGAGTAACCACCAACCTTCTGCTCACCCTGATTCCTTTGCCCATTCCAACAGCCCTAGCAGAGAGACTACTGGATCAACCATAAGGCTTGCATCTGTTATGTCTATTATTTTTGCCATTACAGAGGTTCAGTAACATTGAACCTTTGGACATTCCCACCATAGGTGGTATTAAGTGGCAATACTCCCACACTATTGCCAGTAGCAATCCTCCTCATCCCTCTTCATTCAGGCTAGTCGGATGGTGGTCGGATATGACTGTGTGATTAACTTATATTGGGTTTGCCGGCAGCTTGTGCTGGCCATGCATCTATAACCCCTGCACTGGATTAATTTTACTCCTGTGGTGACTGTTATTTCCCCAGTATTTTATGCCATATGTGAAGCAGGATCTGGTAAACAAAGTGGCACCAAAACCCAATATAATTTGGATAACGATCCTTACCCTCTCCCTTCACTCAACAACACTTGTTCAAGACCTGAGGGCTCCTGCATAAATTAAGACCAGGTAGTCTTGCAACTGAAAGTACTGTTAAAAGAAGATACATGAGCAGCCCCCCCTTCTCTGTAGTTGCTGTAAGGCAGGGGTCACCAACCTGCGGCCCGCAGGCTGCATGCGGCCCACGAGGTCCCTTCGTGCGGCCCGCGAGGCTCTACCCCGGTTAACATTACGTGCGGCCCGCCAAGGATTCCTGCCATTGTATCCACGCGCTCGCAGCTCACCGACGACCACCTGCAAGCGTCCCTTCTCCTGTCAGTGTCATCTGTGAAGCCGGACTTTAAGCGTTTGTCTGCTAGCATGAATCATCAGCCATCTCATTAAATTCAATAAAGGTGAATCAGCCATTGTTTTCATAATTTTGCGTTTGTTGTTTTTTTTCGCGGGGGCGGGGAGAAGGGGGGTGCGGCCCGCGAGGCTCCCGGTAGTCGGCTGTGTGGCCCGCGGCCCTCTGGAGGTTGGTGACCCCAGCTCTAAGGACATAAGCACCCCATCCTGCACAGATCTCCAAAATTGACAAAATGTTTCTTCTTTCGTACCCTACAAATTTCTTGAAAAGCATAGCCCCAGTCAGCTATCCTGGTGGCAGGGGATAGTAATCTTCTCTTCCTTATCCAGTCCTCCAGTCCAGTCCAGACACATGGGTTATGCCCTATCACCAGCAGATGGAGACTGAGAATCACAGACTTTGATGTCATGGTATAAGGGATCTGTGCACCTCCTCTCAAACCAGTATTCTCAGTTTCCTTATCGTCCCTCCAGTCCAATCCCGACACCTGTGGGTTGTCTCTCTCCTCCAGCAGCTTGGAGACTGAGCATGTCACATTTTTATGACATCAACCCTGGATAAGCAGCTGGCTCCTCCCTCCAGCCCTCCAATATCTCAGTCTCCAAGCAGCTGGAGGGTGTGATTCAGAGACTCACTGAAGGGACAGTTAGGAATTAGTGGCATTAGGGGTCCTTTCAGTTGGGTTTACAGGATAGTTCTCGTCTTTGAAAGGAGTTTGATCAGCAAGCAGGGAGTAAAGTGTAAAAAAAAAAAAAAGAGAGCCGAAGTCGGGCAGTGCCGGGAGAGCTTTCTCCGTGGGGAGGGGCTTCCTGACGAAAAGACTAGCTTAGTTTGGCGACTCTAGAGGTCATTTCAGGTGAGGAGCCATCAACTGGTGAGGAGCCTGTCACTCCAGTCTATTGATCATACTGGCACCGAAACCACGAAGGGTCTGCTGAGCATTCAGGAGCCGCAAAAACATCCCAGCATGAAGTAAGTCTTTGAACTCCGTTTATCAGTGGAAACCCTGCGCTGAGTTAGTATCGGTCAGGCAGGGTGGAGGCTTTGATCGCATCGCGTGGTTGGAGGCTATTTCCCAATGAGCGGGAACTGCGGTCATCTTGACAAGACTGTCAAAGTTTTTATTGTCATTTGCAGCACTTCCTTTCAATGCGTCGGACACTTTGGGGGTTGAATTTAAGTTTTATTGTTTTGGGGGGTGTGAAAGAGGCTCTCACAAGGCAGCGAGCAAGTTAAAAAAAAAGAAAAAAAACCCCAGATGGTTATGTTGGTAAATGCTGGAAAGGGGTAGACGGCATGCCAGCAGAGCCAGCTTCTATAACTTGTGGGTCCAGAAATGCAGGGCCAAGTCCACTTCTCTAGAGGCTGAATTGTTAGGACAGCTGGCGGAGAGCACAGCACCCCTGGAGGCAGGAGACTCCTCCGCTCAGTCCCCTGAAGGGGAAAGTTGTCTGGGGCCACTGGGTCCTCCTGGCAGCGAGGGACTTGATGGCAAGGTGCTATCTGGAGCGAAGGCTGGCAAAGCAAAGGCCAAAAAGAACCACAAATCTCCTGGGATAAAGCAGGGAGATGGCATCTCACGTCCACAGGGTTGTCCCTGGAATTTGACCTCCTCATGCATAGGGCCTTTTGTATGATGCAGCGTTTGGAGGACGAACGAGACCAGGGCAAGAACAAAACACGGAAGAGGGGTTTCCTTATCATTCCTCCAGTTCAGTCCTCTACCTCTGGGTTGTCAATCTCCTCCTGCAGCTTGGAGACTGGTATGTCAGAAACATGACATCACTGGATATAGCCTGCCGGACACTCCCATCAGTCCCAGTGTGACCAGTCTCCATGCAGCAGGAGGACATCGTGAGCCTAGTTGGGCTCACTAGAGGAACGAATAAGGAGCACAGTGTTGTAGAGTAGATTAGTTTTGGTTTGCTTTCTTGGTATTTTGCTTTATCTTTCTTTTTGGACACTGCGCCTTTAAAAAAACGAAAGAAAAAGAAAGGTATAACGAGGGATCAGACCTTTCTTTACTGCTCCCTGCCTAGCAGTTTCTTTTGCCTCAGGCCATAGCGTCCTTCTGTCTCTGGGCTCCCTCTCGGGCCACTTCACTCTGCCGGAACCGCAGAGCAAGCAGAGACTCTGCTGCGGTGGACCGGCTGGAGAACACTGAAAACAACTGTGAGCACAGTGAGTAGTTTGCTGGCGGCACTCTTGAGGCTCTTTGGAGTGCCGTGCGGCGCGGGAGACAGCCTCCGGAGGTGCAGATCTGACCGGGGGAGTGAGCCGGTACAGTCTGCCTCGGCGGTGGCAGCAAGGCCGCGCACTAGTGTTCCTCGCCGGCGTGTTTTGGCGCCCTTTTTCCCTCTCTGCTGCGGGCGGCCATTTTGCAGCAGTATGAGAGAGCCGCGTGGCTGCCGGGCAGCGGGGGAGCATGTGTCCAGAGTAACAAAACAGCAAAAGAAGAAGCTTACTTTTATTTGTTTTTCATGCGTTTAGAGTGCTTTCCTCAAAGCGATTTTATTTGGTTCCTTTTAATTGCGGCGCTGAGTAAATTCCCGAGGGGGGGGGTTCCTCCGCGCACTGAGCAGGTTCATTTGGCAGGAGAATAGGCTCCGAAGTTTAAAGTGTGTAAGGCTTTAATTTTACGGGCTTCTTTTGACATTCAAATATTTAAAACAAAAAAGAATAAAAAGAATAGAAGAGTTCTTCTGAGGTTTTTTGCTCCAGGCCTCAGAACTGCTGGAAGATCAAGGGGGCTATATCATTGTGAGTCTGATGGCAGCGCTGCCACAGTGTGTAGTGTGCGGCACCCGGAGGGGCACAGTAGCCAATTCCGGGATTTGCCGCGGTTGCGCAGCTCTTTCTTCCACCGTAGAACAGCAAATGGATACCAAAGGGCCCCCGGAAGTGCAAGGGGCATTGGGGGGGGGGGCGGTACTTGAGTCGGCGCAGTGTATCGGGCAGGGGTCCGTGTTGGGTGAGGCGGCAGGGCCCCTGTCGGCTGCAGGGACCTCGGATCTTGGAGAGTTTTGCCCGGATTTCATCTTGCTGATGCACCAGGCCTTTTGCTTGCAGCGGCAGGGCAAGTTGCCGGGACTGTGGCCGCTACTGGCCCTTTCTCAGCAGGTGGACGTAGCTGAGGGGAGAACGGCGGGGCCCTCGGCGCCTAAGAGAACACGAACGCAAGCCCTGTCGGCCGCGGAGAATGACTGGACGGAAGTTGATGTTCCCGACTGGGAGCATGAGGAGGAGTCGGAAGATCTGGAGGAAGGAGAGATCCCGGAGCCCGAGGATCAAGCCAAGATCATATGAGTCTTTCAGAGAGAGGAGCTCACAGCGCTAATCACCGAGTCTTTGCAAATGTTGAATTTAGCGACTCTGTCCATTAGTGAAGAGGAGGTGGAGGATCTGGTTATTCAGGCAGTAAGGCAAACGCAGGTGGTGTTTCCGGTACACAGAGTGGTCGACAGAATGATCCAAGACGAATGGGACAAGCCGGAGGCAGGGCTCAGAGGAATGCGTACCATGAATAGGCTTTATCCTCTGGCCGACAAGGATAAGGACAGGTTTAGGTTGCCCCGGGTGGATGCTGCGGTGGCAGCAGTGACAAAAAAGACCACTATTCCAGTGGAAGGCGGGGCGGCATTGAAGGATGCACAGGACGGTAAGGTCGAGAGTTTGCTAAAGCAGGTCTTTGAGGCGAACGCGTTATCCTTGCAAGCGTCCATTTGTGGCGCTTGGGTAGCATGGGCGTGCCTGCGTTGGGTTCAGCGGCTGTGCCTTTCGCCTCACCTGGACTAGGAGGAGCTCGGAGAGCTCGGCCACCTGGAGTCCGGGACGGCGTATCTAGCGGATGTCCATTACGATTTGATCAGAGCTCTCGCTAATAGTATGGCGTCCGTAGTGGCAGCCCGCAGGTCGGTGTGGTTGCGAAATTGGGCTGCGGATAGTTAGTCTAAGTCCCGCCTGGGTAAGTTGGCCTTTAAGGGGCGATTTTCTCTTTGGAGAAGACCTGTAGAAATTGGTGAAGGATCTTGGAGAGACCAAAAGTGGCAGACTGCCAGAAGATAAGCCGAAACAGGGGAAGTCCGGGCTGGGCTTTTGGGGGCAGTTTCGGGATTTCCGCAGGTTTCGCGCGTCGCATTTCGGAGGCTTCCAGAGAGGACGGGCCTCCTCGTGAGGCCGGGGCTTTCGAGGAGCGAATAGAGGTTTCTCCGCCGGCTCTGCTTCAGCGACACGAAAACCACAATGAAGTGAGGCGGGTCCAGGTGGACGAAACGGTGATTGGCGGGAGTTGGAGATAGTTAGTTCATCAGGGATACTCGCTGGAGTTTGCGCGGCCCGTACGGGATTCGTTCGTCATGTCTCCTTGCAGGGGTCTAAAGAAGACTTTGGTGATTCGCACTACTTTACGGCGGCTCATGCAATTACGAGCGGTCGTAGAAGTGCCGGAGGTCGAACACGGCATGGGTCGATACTCCATTTATTTCGTGGTGCCAAAGAAGGGCGGTGCACTGCGGCCCATTTTGGATCTCAAAGGTGTAAATCGTTGTCTACAAGTGCCGCATTTCCAAATGGAGACTTTACGGTCCGTCATTGTGGCAGTGTGGCAAGGGGAGTACTTGACATCGCTAGACCTCACCGAAGCGTACTTGCATATTCCCATTTGGTCATCTCATCAAAGGCGTCTCCGGTTCGCCTTTTCTTGGGGGCACTACCAGTTTCAAGCGTTGCCCTTTGGATTAGAAACTGCGCCGCGAACTTTCACCAAAATCATGGTGGTGGTGGCGTCATTGCGCAGAGAAGGAATCTTGGTACATCCGTATCTCGACGATTGGCTAATTCGGGCGAAGTCCGAGGAAGAGAGTGTTCAGGTGACAAACAGAGTAGTGCGGTTTCTCCAGAGTCTAGGTTGGGTGGTCAACCCAGCCAAAAGCAGGTTAGAACCGTCTCAGAACCTGGAGTACCTGGGGGTCCGGTTCGACACAAAGAACGGTAGGTTCTTTTTGCCAGAGAAGCGAGCTCGAAGCCTCAGGCTGCTGGTGCGTTCTTTCCTGGCCATCCCGGCACCCTCGGCATGGGATTACCTCCGTGTACTGGGGACCATAGCAGTGACGCTGGAGATGGTTCCATGGGCCAAAGTCCATATGCGACCGCTGCAGAGGTCTCTTCTTCGTCGTTGGTCGCACCAGACGGATTCTTTGGGCAAGCGGCTGTCATGTCCCCTCAAAGTCAGACAGTCTCTGCGGTGGTGGTTGCTTCCCATGTCCTTAGCGGTGGGGAGGCCGTTGGAGCAGCCGGAGTGGCTTCCGTTGTTGACAGACACCAGTCTCGGGGGCTGGTGAGCCCACTGCGAGAGCAGGTTTGCGCAGGGGGTTTGGTCTCCGCTGGAGAGCTCTTGGTCGATCAATTGTCTGGAGCTCCGAGCGATTTTCAGGGCTCTGCAAGCGTTCGAGACATTGGTGATAAGTTGAGCAGTCTAAGTGTTATCCGACAACTCGGCGGCAGTCGCCTACATCAATCGCCAGGGCGGCACGGGGAGTGCGGCCATGGAGGAAGAGGCGGACTTGTTTGCCTAGGTAGAGAGTCGGCTGTCGGCGATTTCGGCGGCGCACATCGCCGGGAAGGACAATGTGATGGCCGATTTTCTCAGCAGGGTCTGAGTGGATGCGGGGGAGTGGGAGCTGCATCCAGACGTCTTTGCTCAAATAGTTTGCCGTTGGGGGAGTCCCATAATGGATCTAATGGTGACCTTCCAGTCCGCAAACGTCAGCCGTTTCTTCAGCAGAAGGCGCGAAAGGATGTCTGAAGGCATAGATGCGCTGTTGCATCAGTGACTGTCCTCCGGCCTTCTGTATGTATTTCCTCCATGGGCGTTAATCGGCCGGGTGATTCAGCGGATCGAGGCTTACCCCGGGAGGGTGCTGCTGGTGGCACCCGATTGGCCGAGGCGCCTGTGGTACGCGGACCTAGCGTGGCTCCTGGACGGGGAGCCCTGACGGTTACCGACCAGGGCAGACCTATTGGTGCAGGGGCCTCTCTTCATGCCGCAAGTGGATCGATTCTCGCTTGAAAGGGCCAGATTGAGGAAGAGAGGCTATTCGCCAGCGGTCGAGGCTACGTTGCTTAAAGCTAGGAAATGGTCCACCTCTCTGGCGTATGTTAGGATCTGGCATATATTTGAGGATTGGTGTTCGCGCCGACAACGTCGGGTGTTGGCAGTGTCCATCCCGTCGATTTTGAGCTTTTTGCAGGACGGTTTTGATAAAGGCCTTGCTGCCAGTTCCTTGCGAGTGCAGCTGGCAGCTCTCTCATGTTGTCGTGGCAAGATTCAGGGAGTTGGTATAGGCGCGCATGCGGATGTGTTGCGCTTTCTCAAGGTGGTGGCTAAGTTGCGCCCGCCATGTAGAGTGTTGGTTCCGCCTTGGGATCTCAATTTGGTGTTGGCAGCGTTATCCAAACCTCCCTTTGAGCCGCTGCACTGGGCTTTGGTAAAGGACTTGACGTTGAAGACTGTATATTTCTGGTGGCCATCTGTTCGGCCAGACGTATCTCGGAGTTACAGGCCTTGTCGTGCAGGGAGCCGTTTTTATCGTTTTCTAGAGAAAAGGTGGTACAGCGGCCAGTTCCTTCCTTTCTCCCTAAAGTAGTTTCACCCTTCCATTTGAATCAGACGGTCTCCTTGCCAGTGTTACGTGCTCTGGAAGGCGGTGACCCAGATCACAGTTTGCGCCGTTTGGATGCGAAGAGAGCTTTGAGGCAGTATTTGCAGGTGTCGAAGCTATTTCACAAGTCAGATCGGTTGTTCGTGTTCGGAGGAGTGCGCAAAGGCGAAGCGGCGAAGGCTTCCATTGCAAGATGGATTCGGGAGGCGATTGCTTCCGCCTATCTCCTTCAAAGTCGAGCGGTACCGGTGGGGTTGCGAGCTCATTCTACTAGAGCGCAAGCGGCTTCTTGGGCGGAACACGGCTTAGTTCCAGCAGGAGACATTTGTAGGGTGGCGACGTGGTCGTCTTTGCATACTTTCAGTAAGCATTACCGTCTGGACGTGGCGGCGACGAGTGATGCCGATTTCGGATCAGCGGTATTACGTGCTGGCTTGAAGGGTCCCTCCCATTGATTACTGCTCTGGTACATCCCAGAGGTAGAGGACTGAACTGGAGGAATGATAAGGAAATGATAATTACACTTACCTGGTAATTGTAGTTCCTTGAGTGACGACAGTTCAGTTCTCGATCCCACCCGGGTGTGTTGGAGGGTAACAGGTCGGTGGTGCAATCACAGGAATTACTGGTAAGCTTATTTACGCATTGTTTTTTCTGGCACTATTTTCTTCCGCTGTTTCAGAGCTTAGCGGGGAAGAGTGTAAGAGAGATTTTATTAGTTAAGGCAATGGTTCTGTTTAAATTATTATTTTTATAGCTATTTATTTGTTGCTCCTTTAAGTCTGCTTTGTTAAATAGTTCACACTGGGACTGATGGGAGTGTCCGGCAGGCTATATCCAGTGATGTCATGATTCTGACATACCAGTCTCCAAGCTGCAGGAGGAGATTGACAACCCAGAGGTAGAGGACTGAACTGTTGTCACTCAAGGAACTACAATTACCAGGTAAGTGTAATTATCATTTTTTGGATCTCTCTGCGCATTGGTCCCTTAGAGGAGGAACTGGAACCAAGTAAATGCAGAGTGCAAGAGGATCCCGGGGAGGTAGAGGGATATTAGATACAAGACAATCATAAACATTTTCAAAATCAAACATCAATCATCAGCTTTCAGCCTACACCCACTCATAGAACCAGACAACAGCACAAGACCGAGAAGAAGAGGCAAATCCAACCGTGTCAACACACCTAAAGATATCAGCAGGGTACGCAAGGACACCGAAAAACGAGCCTTATCAAAGGCGGCACCAACAATCTGGAACGCCCTCCCTGACGAACTGCGTTCAACAAAAGACCTTAAGGAGTTCAGGAAACTACTGAAGACAACCCTCTTCATAGAACACTACGGTGACATTACTTAAACCATGCAACAGATACCTCAATTTCCCCCCACATGTCACTATAATTGTAATTAAGCAAGGAACTGATACCCATAGCATTGTAAATAGTGCACGCTGTAAATAGCACCACAAGAATCAACGTCCAGACACACTCACACACATACACTACTCACTGCATGTGCACACTATACACTGTATCTTATTGATTGTTTGCTGTTCAGACCGCCTTGATTGCGGGATAGGCGGTATAGAAATACTTTTAATTAATAAATAAATAAATAAATATAGGCATTTGGAACAGCCAGAGGATTCTGAGGTGGATCAGGAGCCTGGGTCGGAGCTGGAAAACTGTGAGATCCCTCAAGGGGAGGATGCCCAGATTAGCAGGATCTTCCAGAGAGAGGAATTGACAGAGTTGATTGTGCATGCCGCAAAGGCACTTAATGTGAAGATGGAAGTTACGGGGGAGGAAGAGCCTTTGGAGGATCCACTCTTGCAGGCCTCCGAACCCCACAAAGGGTTTTTCCGCTTCACAGAGTGGTCAGGCAGATGATGCAGGATGATTGGAATGTTCCAGAGGTCGTTCTAAGGGGCACGAGGACGATGTCCCGTCTTTACCCATTGCCAGAAAAGAATAGGGAGCTTTTGCGAGTACCCAAGGTGGATGCTGTGGTTGCAGCGGTCACGAAAGGAACGCTTTCAGACGCTTGAGGCGCGCATTGCATCAGTGCTGGAGAAACAGCTGGCTGTGCTTTTAGTGCCCAAGGCATCGTTATCAAGCGTTGTGCAGCCTATCCTTGAGACACAAGCTCTGCCTATGGAGGCATCGTCACTGGGACATCAAAGAGATCTGATGCTGGTCCTTGGTGGGGCCATTTCTCTCTCGAGTGTATCTGGTTCCAGTGTCCTTATGAAACCCTGGAAGCCCTTGATGCATCATCAATCCCATTGATGCTCCCACTCCCCTCGAGGCCGGAGGAAACTCCAGGCAGAGTCTGAGATACTTTGACGTCTTCCGAGTCTGACTCTAATGGCTGGGTGACCAATGTGGAATCAGAGAACTTGTAGGAGGACAGGTTTTCCTGAACTTCCATCAGACTCCTCCCCTCCGCACAAACGGCAGAAGTCTCCCTAGACTTTTAGATTTAAGGTATATAAATAAATAAATGTCCTTCCAGGACTTTGTGAGGGATATGGCCAAGGCCATCCCATTTATACTGAAGACAGAGGATGAGCCCAGGGCGGAGGAGTTGGTGATCCTTCAGTACTCCTCTGCTCCTAAAGAAGCAATGCTGGTGCTGGTGCATCAAATTCTACAAAGGCTGCAAATGAGAATGTGTGAGAACCCCCTCACTGTGCCATTGGTCAGTAGGAGGCAGGACTCTATGTACTGGGTTCAAAAGGTCCCTGGATTTGAGAAGCCTTAGCTTCCGCACCACTCCTTAGTGATGGAGTCTGCCCTGGAAAGGATCAAGAACACAGACTCATTCCTCAATGCCCTCGGGTATGGAGGCTCGGACTTTGGACTCCTTTGGAAGGAGGTGCCTGGAGAGCTCCATGCTCGCGATCAGATTATACTCTTGCCAGTTCTATATGAGCATGTTCTGAAGGACATCATGCGTGATCTCGCCAACTTGTGCCTGTTTCTGTCTCCGAAGAAACTGGAGCGTTATCGTGTCCTTTTGGGCCATGGCAAGGACTGTGCGAAGTTTCTGGTCAAGGTGATGTAGGATGCCTTTGAGACTGTCTCCAGAGCGGCAGCAGTGGGCATTAGAACCCGCAGGCTCACTTGGCTTCAGTCTTCCGCCCTGGAACAGTCAGTACAAAATTAAGCTTGTGGACATGCTGTGCTGGGGAGAGAACCTCTTTGGAGAGCAGGTGGAAGAGACAGCTGGCTTCATAGAGAAGCAGCACATTACCCTCACCAGGCTCTTGAGATGTACGTCCAATTCCACTGCCTATTGCAAGAGGTATCAAGGTGGAGGCCAGAAGAAGTTTTATTATCTAGGTAAGCGCAGGTTCTCTCACCTCCCAGCAAAAGACACAGGCTCCTTGCCTGCAGTGTTGGGGAAGCCTCAAAAGGCTCAGCATGCCCCGCAACCCAAGCTGAGAGTGGGATTTTAACTGATTCCTCCAGAGCATAGCCAATTGGCCAGTGACCACAGAGGGGAACTCTCCATTGGGGGGATGGCTCACTCTCTTTGCCCACAAATGGCCCCTTATAAATTCAAACTCGTGGGTGCTACAGATAGTCCAAAGTTCAAGATGATTGCTCCCTTACCTTCAGAAAGATGATTGGCTATGTTCCCTGGATCTAAAGGGCGTGTGTAACCACATACCTATCCATCCTGTCCACAGGAAATATCTCAGATTCGTCCTGGGAGGATAACGCTTTCAGTAATAACATAAGAACATAAGATACGCCATACTGGGTCAGACCAAGGTCTATCAAACCCAGTATCCTGTTTTCAACAGTGGTCAATCTAGGTCATACGTACCTAGCAGTTTACCCATATTTTAACCAGTTCCTGATCCACAATAGTACACTGCCCCCTATCCCATGACTATTTAGTTTTGCCAAAAGTCTCTGATGAGGGACCTTGTCAAAGGCTTTCTGAAAGTCCAGATACACTATATCAACCGACTCACCTTTGTCTACCTGTTTATTCACACCTTCAAAAAACATAACAGATTAGTAAGACAAGTTCTTCCTTGTCTAAAGCCATGTTGGCTGTCTCCCATTAAGCCATGACTATATCTACATGATGAGTAATTTTGTTCTTTATAATAGTTTTTACCATTTTTCCCGGTACTGACGTCAGGCTCACTAGTCTGTAGTTTCCCGGATCACCCCTGGAACCCTTTTTAAAAGTTGGTGTTACATTGGCGATCCTCCAGTCTTCAGGTATTACAGATGATTTTAATGATAATTCACAGATTACTAATAGCAGGTCTGCAATCTCATATTTCAGTTCTTTCAACACCCTTGGATGTATACCATCCGGTCCAGGTGATTTGCTACTCTTCAGTTTATCAAATAGTTGTAATACGTCTTCCAGGTGTATCGATATTTCTTTCAATTCCTCTGCAGTATCACCTTTAAATAGCACTTCAGTCATGGGTAACATCCCTACATCTTCCTCAGTAAAGACCGAAGCAATGAATTAATTCATTCAGTCTCTCCGCTATAGCCTTGTCCCCTCTTATGGCCCTTTTTACCCCCTCTATCATCTAATGGTCCAACTGACTCTCTCACAGGCTTTTTGCTACGAATGTACTTGAAAAAGTCTTTATTACGCGTTTTTGCTTTGACAGCAAGTTTCTTCTCAAATTCTCTCTTTGCCTGCCTTATCAATGCCTTGCATTTAACTTGCCAGTGCTTGTGTTTCCAGTTTTCGTCATTTGGCTCTTTTTTTCCATTTCCTGAAAAACTTTTTTTTTGGCAAGAACAGCCTCTCTGACCTCACCTTTAAACCATGCTGGCAGTTTTTTGGACTTCCTTCCACTTTTCTTAAAGCGTCTGGGCTTCCAAGATAGTATTTTTAAACACCACCCAAGCTTGATTTAAGTCTTTGACATTTGCAACTGCGCCTTTTAGTTTTTTCTTAACTATTTTCCTCATTTTATCATAGTCTCCCTTTTGAAAGTTAAAAGGTAGTACTGTGGATTTCCTTACCATCCCTCCTCCATTAATTAAATCAAACACGATCATGCTATGATCACTATTGCCAAGTAGACCCAACACCCTTATGTCTTGCACCAGATCTGGTGTTCCACTAAGGACTAGGTCCAAAATGGCTTCCCCTCTGGTTGGTTCATGAACCAGCTGCTCCAAAAAGCAGTCATTTATTTCATCTAGAAACTTTATCTCCCTAGCATGCCCTACCGTGACCCTGACCCAGTCAATACCGGAGTAATTGAAATCACCCATTATTATTACTGTGCTGTGACTTTTGTTAGCTTCCTTGATTTCTTTGAGCATTTCATCATCCATTTGTTCATTCTGGCCAGGCAGTACAACCCCACTGCCCATCGCCTTCCCCTCTTTACATGGAATTTCAATCCATAGAGATTCTACAGAAAATTTTGTTTCTTGCAAAACTTTAATCCTTTGTGACTCAATGCCCTCTCTGACAGAGCGCAACCTCTCCACCAATTTTATCAGCTCTATCATTACGAAATAGTTTGTACCCAGGTATCACAGTATACCACTGGTTGTCCTCCTTCCACCATGTCTCTAAGATACCAATCATATCTAACTTTTCATTTAGTGCTATATATTCTAACTCTCCCATCTTACTTTTTAGACTCCTAGCATTTCCATACAAGCATTTTAGAGACTGTATTTTATTCATATTAATCTGGTTATCGGTAGGCAGGGGCAATTTGGAATCTTTAAGCTCTATCTGCTCTGTACTCAAGGGCATTTGGGCTACCTTTGTCTTTGTTGGAACCTCTCTGCTGATGTACCCTAACTTCATTTTTTTGGTAGTATCCTTCAAGGATACATTGTTCCGAACCATGAGCTCTTGGGCGACTGTCGGCTTTCCCCTATTATCTAGGTTAAAAACTGCTCTATCTACTTTTTAACGGTTAATGCCAGCAGCCTGGTTCCATCCCAGTTATCTTTTGGGTCCTGTGCGTGGAACAGGAAGCATTTCGGAGAATGCTACCCTGGAAGTTCTGGATTTCAACTTCCTACGTAAAAGCCTAAATTTAGCCTCCAGAATCTCCCTACCACATTTTCCTATGTCATTGGTACCGACATATCCCAAGACAGCAGACTCCTTCCCAGCACTATCTAAGACCTTGTCTAGGTGGCGCGTGAGATCCGCTACCTTTGCACCAGGCAGGCATGTTACCAGGCGATCCTCGCGTCCACCAGCCACCCAGCTATCTACATGCCTAATGATCGAATCACCAACTATAACAGCTGTCCTAACCCTTTCCTCATGGGCACATGGCCCTGGAGAAACTTCCTCAGTGCAAGAGGGTTTTACATCACTTAGCTACAGGATCACTTCCTGCCACACCAGGGTGATGCTTTCCTGTTACGTGACCACTCTCCTCCTTGGCAACAGGGATGCTGCCAGACTGGAGGTGGGACTTCAGGACTATATCCCTGTAGGTCTCATCTATGTACCTCTCTGTCTTCATGTCTTCCTAGTCTGCTACTCTTGCCTCCAGAGATCGGACTCTTTCCCTGAGAGCAAAGAGCTCCTTGCACCTTGTGCACACGTAAGACCCCTCACCAACTGGGAGAAAAATCATACATGTGACACTCTGTGCAAAAGGCTGGAAAGCCCCCATCTCACTGTTGGACTGCTGTCTGCATCTTCACGTTAAGGTTGTGTTTAGATATTTAAGTTCTTTACTTATTAAGGGTTGCTAGGGATACTTATACTAATAAAACTATACCTAATACATTTAATGTACTTTGTTCATCTGAAGTTTAGTTAATCTCAGGTCCTTAATATATGCTGATGAGAATAAACAGCTGCACCTGAGAGTCAATATGGCACCTCCTTTCCTTTAGGATGTTTAAGCACCTATAAAGCTACGATTATCCCAGGGGTGGGTGGGTGTCAGGGAGGGAGGGAAAGAAGACTTATTAAAAGCTGGCTGCTACACAGTACCCTGTCCTGTGCTTCTAAGGTAATCTGTGACCAATCTCCAAGGGGAGTCCCAACGCCCTTGCTTTGATAGAGGGAGTCTTGTTTTCATAGCTACTGGATAAAAGAACAGATTCTTTTAAGGGGAAAAAAAAAGGCTCATTAGAGTGGGACTCGCATAATATTGAAGTCTATGAGGATCTGTCGTCGACTACATTGCGCAAAAGAAGGGAACACAAAGATATCACGCGAAGAATGTAGGAGTGAGATACAAATGGCTATTCCCCTTCACCATGGCACTCATTAAAGATGGTAAGACAGTGCGCGTTAAGACGAGAGTGGAGGCAGTAATAGCAATGAAGGATCGAGACATCTCCGGGGCAGAAACTATACCTATAGAAGCATGAGATCCAGGGCAGCACCGCAATGGCAAAGAATGGATGGTGGCAAACACTTGAAAAGGCAGCACAATACAACAGCTGAACCCTTAACTTCCTCAGTATTAGACTCTCCAACCTGAAAAGATATATTGAACTCCCAGGGGGTTGATACAAGGGGAAGGAGATATATGGAGGAGTGGATATGGAGTGGAGGAGTGGCCTAGTGGTTGGGGCAAAGTACTTCAGGCCAGAAGGTCGGGGGTTCAAATCCCACTAGAGGACAGCAACCTTGGGCCGGAAGGACTGGGGTTTCTAGTCCTGCAGATGCTCCTTGTGGTCTTGGGCAAGCCACTTAACCCTCCATAGCCCATGTTCCCTGTAAAATAGTTATCTCCAAGTTATAATGCCCTGTTCAATGTAATTTCAGTTTGTTCAATGTAAACCGCACTGATGCAGAATAGCGCGGTATATAAGAGAATGTAAATAAATAAATATGTATGAATGAATATGGGAGAGAGTGATTGAGGATATGAAGAGGGGGATGAAGAGCACGAGGGGAGAATGAGATATACATGAGAGGCTACAATAAGAAGACGGAGAGCATGAGGAGGGGAGAAGGAATGGGAAGTGGCGGGTAAGAACTTGGGAGGGCACAATGGGGTAATTAGGCAGGGGGGAGCTCATGGTAACAAAATGGAAAATGGTAGTAGGGGGGAGAGACAAGAGGGGGGGGAGGGCAGAGAATATTCATAAGGTGATGTCCTGAGATGCTACAGTTCAACTGCCCAGGGATTAAGGGTGGCAATCTGAGTGGAGGGGTTGGGGGGGTTGGAAATGGGGAGGGAGGTAGGGAAAGGCACAAGAAGAGAGCAAGGTGGTTAAGCAGACAGGAAGAGAATGAGAAGTTTGAAGATAAGATCTATTAACATGAAGCGAGTCAATACCCCCAGAAAGCGACATTTTTGTTTTAAAAAGGCACAAAGGTTAGACTTAGCAGTGCTATGTGTACAATTAACACACCTACGCTTAAGAGACCAAAGACGTCTGGCTCATATGCAATTCCAAAGGATGTACTGCACATCCCCAAGCGGAGGCAAGAAAAAAGGAGGGGTGGCAATAATCATGAGAAACTCAGTACTATGGGAAGGAGGAGAAAATGAAAAAGGATTAAGAGGGGAGATGTGTAGCAATTAGAGGGAAAGTACAAGGGAAAACACTTACAATAAAAAATATATATGCACCTAATAGCAGACAGGGTCCATTTTTTGCCTAATTAATGACCAAGTTGTCAGGATTTCTGGGAGGCTCAATAATAGTAACTGGGGATTCTAACACTATAATAAGTCCCAATTTGGACCACTCCCAAGGAAAAGCAGGAGGGGCAAGGCCCATAGGAAAAGACTGATAGAATTAATGGGAATATGGCAATTACTGGACGGATGGAGGGAAAAATGGCCTAAAAGTATAATGTATTCCTTTCATTCCATACCACACAATGTAAGTTCCTGGACTGATATGATTTGGTTGGTGCAGAATTATGACTGGAGTAGACTATGAACCAATTATATGGTCAGATCATGGATGGCTTGGGTGGAGCTGCAAGTATGGGGACAAAAACTTGGGAGAAGATACTGGAGGCTGAATGATAGCTCATTAAAAGATCCAAAGTGCCGAAAAGCTATAGAACAGAATATCAGGGAGTTATTAGAGTTAAACGATAATGGGGAAATGAGAATAGCAATAATATGGGATGCCTTCAAAGCTTATCTGAGGGGGTCGATTTATTGGATGGGGTGCCTATAAGAAAAAAACAAACCAGCAAGGGCTTGAAAAAGCCATATGCCAGCTAAAAGAATTGTAACAGGGCAACCAAATAGGCACTGGATATAGCTCAAACACAGGTGAGGGATATGCGAGGAGACACGTTTGTGCTCTGAGGAGGGTAAAACAAAGGAAATATGAAAATGGAAACCACCCTGGCAAACTCCTAGCGTGAGGCCTGAGGTCACAACAACCAATATATGCAGTGTCCAAGCTTTGCAAAGTAAAAGGGGAACAGATTTGGGGAGATGATGAATTACAAGAGGAATCTGAGCAATTTTAGGAACTATACAAAAATGCAAAAGAGATCTCAGAAATCGAAGAGAGAAAATATTTAGAACAAGTTCACCTACCCAGGTTTCCCGATTCTGTGAAGGAAAATATGGAAAGGCCTATAAACCAGGATGAAGTGGAGAGGGCAATAGGTACCACTGGCAAATGACAAGGCTCCTGGGATAGACGGGCTTACAGGCAGACTATATAAAATGTACAAACAGCAATTAGGTCCTTGGCTGGTGGCACTGTACAATTCAGTACAAGAGGGAAATGAATTGTCAAATACCATGGGTCAGGTAGGAATTAGTGTGTTACCCAAGCCAAGTAAAGACCCAGCTAATGTGCCTCTTCTAGGCCAGTATCTTTGATAGACTTGGACGCAAAGATTCTGGCAAAAATATTAGCAGCTAGAATAAGCTCTCACCTCCCAACGGTTATAAATACAGATCATACCGGTTTCATCCAAGGTCACCAAGCAGGGATAATATAAAGAGAGTGGTGAATATTATCCAGGAGATTCACCAATCCCAGGAACCAGTTATAGCGGTAGCAATGGAAACAGAAAAGGCATCTGACCGGGTGAACTGGACTTTTCTGTAGGCAGCTATGGAAAAAGATAGGAATAGGAGAACGGTACATTAGATGGGTTAAAATGTTATATGCTAAACCAGAAGCCGCAGTGAAAGGTGGGTTTTTTTTGTTTGTTTGTTTTTTTAAGTACCATCAAGTCAGTGTTGACTCATAGCGACCCAGCTACCTCTGGGTTTTCTTGGCAATGTATCACCGGAAGTAGATTGTCAGCCTTTTCTTCCGAGGCAATAGAGGGTAAAGTGACTTGCCCAAGGTCACAAGGAGTGCCAGTGGGAATTGAACCCTTGGTCTTCTGGGTATGAGACAGTCGCTCTAACCACTAGGCTACTCCTTCATTCTTCAGGGAAAGTTAATGGAGGCTATTCCAATTGTTTCTGCAGGGGTGCCCTATTTCCCAACTATTATTTGCGATATCTTTAGAGCCCTTTGCAGAGAAAATCAGGAAGAGGGAGGAAGTGATGGGGTAGAGGTTGCAGGAGAACAATACAAAATCTCCTTGTTTGCTGATGATATCTTGCTAACCCTTACAAGGCCAGAAAATTCCTTGCAAACTGTAAGGTGGAAATGGGGAATTACCAGAGAATGTCCATATTTAAGGTTAATCTGGATAAGAAAGAAATATTAAACTTCTCTCTAGCAGCTTCGGAGGTGTCCAGGTTACAGAATCTATTTCTATTTAAATGAGCAAAGAGCTCCATAAGATATCTTGGGTCCAAGTTAAGTGCCAACCCGTTGAAACTATACTCATTGAATTATAACCACTTATAGAAAAAGATAGCTCAGGAGACAGAAGGGTGGAAGAGAGCTCCATTATTATGAATAGGTAGGATAGCGAGCATAAAGATAGTAATGCTCCCAAAAATACTATACTTATTTCAAACCCTCGCAGTCTGAGTTCCCCAAATTCTGCTCTGCTTGTTAACATTCGCCACCACCATGGCATCGACCAAAAACACCCAGACCACTTTGCTCACTAAGAATCCTGAACCCCTCCAGGGTTAAGTGGATCACTCTTGCCTTCAGGTAGATGAATGCCCCTCAAATGGTGGGTCTGCAACTACCCCCTCAACTGCTCCTTGATCTCCTGGATGAGAGAAAGGGTCTGGTTGAACAACTGGGGACAGGGAGACCAGAAGATTAGCATGTGTGTCTGCGGTGGGCACAACAGTGCCCCAACCCAAGGAATCAGCTCCAAGGCCAAAGCCATGGACCCGAGGATCTGGAGATAGCACAAAATGCCCAGAGCAGGATCTGAAACATGAGGAACCACTTTGCCTTGAGGAAATTCAACATGGGAGAGCAGGGAACTGAGCCCCCAGATACTCCAAAACCTGGAAAAGAAGCAGGCCGCTTTTGTCATAGTTAATCAATCCCAGCCTTGCCAGCCAGTAAATCATCAGGTCTCGGCCATCTCTGGATTTCCCTAGAAGAGGTTAAAACAAAGGGTAGGGCATACTTGGACCCGGAATGGCGGCCCAGAAGACAGCAGCAAAGAACCACGGAGGCTGCTTCCACATGAGAATGTGAAATTATGTCCTGGTGAAGTCTAAGGAAGTGCCTGATGGAAGCAATATCAGACCCAAAGGACCTCATACAGAAATGAGGGAGTTTAGCAATAACCACTTCCAGGTCCAGGATATGCCAGAAGGAACCTCCCTTCCTGGGCACCACTTCATGGAGATGGAATAACGCTCCTGGCCCTGCTTCATGGAGGGCATAGGTAAATTAGCCTGCAACTGCAGGAAGTGCTGTAGAGTTACCCTGAATATCACCCACAAGAGCAGGGAGCTGAAGGAAAACTCCACAAAGGCAGCCCATAAGGGCTCCATCATAAATCAAATAGTTGCATATTATGTCCCAGGCTGGCTGGAACCAGTGACTTTAGGGTTAGAAGGCAGGCATCTAGCAGGAGTCAGTACATCTCCAATCATGACTAAGGATCCCAAGGACCCACTGGACTCAAAGAGAAACAAACATCGGAGCCACACCACAACTGGCTGCACATCAGGAGGCATTTTTTTTTTTGGAGGGGGGGGGGGAGCATACTGGACCTCAAAGGAGCCCCCCATGGGGGAGAAAGATGAGGCCCTATCCAGACTCACAGAAGCTCGAGGTTGACTCCAGGTCCTATCTCCAGCCCCAAAAGATGTATTCCTGGCACCCTAGGTTTATCTTCCCGGAATCTCTGTGGGACCTTTGCCATTTCATCAGTCCCACCCTGAGAAGTAATCAACCCTTAAAGAGGAGTTTGCTCAGCCGAAGCTTGGAGGCAATATCTATTGACCAAGTACAGAGCCAAAACTGCCAACTGACTTCTACCACCGCCACTCTGGATTTGAAAGAAATTCTGAACAAGTAGTCCCCTCCAACCTCATAGCCTCCAGCAGCAGCTAGATCCAGCATAAGAGGGCCTCACACCAAGCCAGCATACTGTGCTGTTTGAGAGCCTAACAACTAGAAAGGCATTCTTAAGAAAAGTCTTGATCTCCGAACTCAAGACACCTTATGCACCATGCTCCCCCCAGGGATGGATATCTGCTGTATCACAGTTGTAAACAAGGCTCCCCACTCTAGGAAGCCCGAAGGGTGATGCAGCTCACCCCGGGGCTGAGGAAACAGTCGAGACAAGACCTTAGGGCCCAGGTCAAGGGCTTTCTCCTTGGATAGCATCAGGTGGAGAAATGGATACAGCTGGAAGGACATGAGAAAAGGAACCCTTCTGCAAAAAGGTGGATCTCGGAGATCCTAGCCTACACCACCAGGACAATTGTCCCATCCTCCCGTTGAGTCTCTCAGCCAAACCCCAAAGAGGATAAAGGGAACTCAGAAGAATGAAGAGCACAATGATGACATGGGGGCCTTGACTCCTCTACTATCCATGACAGAAGTATTTGAGGACCCAGGGGCCCCCGTAGGGGGAGACATGGACCATAGATCCCTGCAAAGCAGGATACTAAGTAGCAAGAAAGAACTAAGCACAACCCATAAGCTGTTTCAACAGCTGCTGCTCCAAGCCAGTGGAATGGTTATCCTAGGTCCCTGAGGTGCTGGGGAAGGGGGGGGGGAGGGACTGCTGGCCAGAGCTTGAAGACTCCATACTCCTAATCACCAATGCCCAGTTGGCTCCCAAGAGGACCATCTTTCCCACAAGCAGGAAAGGTGTATCAGGCTCGAAGGAGGCATCAGGTTTGGCATGGGGGTCCCAATAATGCTGTAAAAAATTGGGCCCTGGCATCCCTATCATAGAGAGGGAAAAGGAGCCCACCGTGGAGCTGGCCTGATGAACGCCCCATGAGGTACAATGCCAGGCAGTGGCCATGATAAACATGCAGAAACATTAAAGTACTACTACGAGGCTTCCAGTTCTGGTTCAGATGCGAGTGATTAAAGGTACATGGAGTTCCGATCAATGCTATTATAAAATCAATGTTTCTTGCATCCATAGCCTGCCCATGTTAAAACTTTTACATGCATAGTACGTCCAAGTTGCAGAAGACCCGCACAGGCAAGTCTATCAAAGACTTACATGAAAAGAAAGCAAAAAAAAATGTTAAAGCCGGCGAGTGACTCATCAGAAAAAATGGCAGGCTAAAGCATGTCATAATCAGAGCTGTTTGTGGAGGCACAAGATTGTGGTGTAAATTTCAGTTTTTAATTCCCTATATTTTCTTGAATAGCATGACCATGGCTACATCACTATCTCCAACCAGTTTAAGCAAAAAGAGGAGGGCCTCCTTAGCCAAATGACTGACGTGAAAGAATGGGTTGAAGATGAATGTGTGATTGAGAAAAGAGTAATTAGGCCTTACCTGCTAATTAGCATTTCTGAAGGAACTCCAGTCTAGTCCCTTTCCTCTGGGTTGTGCTCCCCTTCCAGCAGCTTGGAGACCGAACACGTCATCTTTTTGATGACACTGGAATACAAATACCACTGGCACCTCCCACCAGCTCCAGTATCCTACTAACAAAGCAAACTTAAAGGAGAGACAATTAAGTAGAAAACCAAACCATTTACTATAGCTAACTGAACAAACTCTCCAAATAGCACCTCCCCCCTCCCCGAGGGGACTTCCCACCCTCCCAAGGCAGAGGAGGAGGCGGCTTACCTGACACACGACTTGCCCCGAAAAACCTGAGTTCCAAGGGCACCCTGTCACGCCTTTTCGCCGCGTCACCGGAACACCTCGGTAAGGAGGCCTCCGCCAAATTTCTTTACTCTTGCTTAGAAACGCGCCGGACCTGAAAACTAAACCTGGGCGGGATCAGGGACTGGACTAGAGTTCCTTCAGGAATGCTAATTAGCAGGTTAAGACCTAATTACTCTTTCCTAAGCGTTCTTCCAGTCCAGTCTCTTTTCCTCTGGGATGTAACAGGAGCAGTTCAAACCTAGGTGGGCCCTGCAAGACCGTACAGAAGCACCGCTCCCCCAAATCCAGCATCTCCCGCTGCCTGAATATCCAAGCTATAGTGCTTAGCAAAAGTATGCAGAGAGGTCCAAGAGGCCGCCCTATAGATATCCAGCGGCGGAACCAGACTGAACTCCGCCCATGAGGCCGCCTGGGCCCGAGTAGAATGTGTCCAGCACGGGCTTCACTCTCAGAATGTATACCAAAGCAATGGCCTCCCTAATCCATCTAGAAATGGAAGCCTTGGCTGCCGCCTCCTCCCTGCGTGGTCCCCCAAACAAGACAAACCACTGCTCTGATTTGCGGAATGGCGCAGTCTCTTTTAGGCAGTGCCTCAGCATCATGTGAATGTCCAGATGGCGAAGACGAACATCTACAGGCTCCTGTCCCACCGATACGAAGGCAGGCAGCAACATCGGCTGATTCACATGAAAAGATTAAACCACTTTAGGCAGGAAGGAAGGTACCATACGCAAGACCACCTTCTCCTTAAAGAAGGACAGAAACAGAGGACGACACGGAGAGCCTGAAGCTCCGAAATGCGTCTAGCTGAACAGATAGCGACTAAAAATACAGTTTTGAGGGTCAGATCCTTCAGAGAGGCGCGCCCTGCTGGCTCGTAGGACTCCTCAGCTAGAGCGTCCAACACGAGATTGAGGTCCCAGGGGGGGATCGGCTAACCTCTGTTGTGGCCGCAGGCGTCTCACCACACTCAGGAATAGCCCAACGTCCAGAGGCTCACCTAAGGTCCTACCTTGAATCTTGCCCCGGTAATAGGAAATTGCGGCCAGCTGAACCCGCAAAGAGCTGGCAGCGAGGCCTCTCTCAAAGCCTGCCTGTAACATAGAAACATAGAAACAGAGAAACATGATGACAGAAAAAGACCACATGGCCTATCTAGTCTGTCCTTCCATAACAACAACTACAACAGTCCACTTTTTACCTTTAGAGATCCTCTGTGTTGGTCCCATGCTTTTTTGAATTCAGTTACTGTCCTCATCTCTACCACCTCCACTGGGAGACTATTCCACGGATCCACTACTCTTTCTGTAAAGAAATATTTCCGCATATCACTCCTGAATCTATCTCCCTTCACCCTCATCCCATGTCCCCTCGTAGCAGAACTTGCTTTCAATTGAAAGAGGCTCTCTCCCTGAACATTTATGCCACGGAGGTATTTAAACATCTCAATCATATCACCTCTATCCCGCCTTTCCTCTAAGGTGTACATATTAAGATCCTTAAGTCTGTCCTCATATGCTTTATAATGAAGCCCATTAATCATTTTAGTAGCAACCCTCTGCACCGACTCCATCCTGTTCACATCCTTTTGAAGGTGCGGTCTCCAGAATTGCACACCATACTCCAAATGAGGTCGCACCAAAGACTTATACAGAGGCATTATCACCTCCTTTTTTCTGCTAGCCATTCCTCTCCGTATGCACCCAAGAATCCTTCTAGCTTTTGCCGTCGCCTTTTCTACCTGTTTAGCTACTTTAAGATCATCAGACACAACCACACCTAGGTCCCGCTCTTCTTTAGTGGACAAAGTACTTCACCTCCTATACTGTATTGCTCCCTTGGATTGCTGCAGCCCAAATGCATGATCTTACATTTTTTAACATTAAATCCCAGCTGCCAAATTCTAGACCATTCTTCAAGCTTAGCTAGATCCCTCCTCATGTTATCTGCACCTTCCTGGGTGTCTACTCTATTGCAGATTTTGGTATCATCTGCAAAGAGGCAAACCTTACCCGACAGCCCTTCCGCTATATCACTAACAAAGATGTTAAAAAGAATCGGACCAAGAACAGATCCCTGGGGCACACCACTGGTAGCATCCTTCTCCTCAGAGTGAGCTCCATTTACTTGTACTCTTTGTCGCCTCCCACCCAACCAATTTCTAACCCAAGCAGTAACTTTAGGGTCCATCCCTAGGGTGCTCAGTTTGTTTATAAGTCGCCTGTGAGGAACAGTGTCAAAGGCTTTACTGAAATCTAAATACACCACATCTAGAGCTCTCCCTCAGTCCAACTCCCTGGTCACCCAGTCAAAGAAATCAATCAGATTTGTCTGACAAGACCTGCCTCTGGTGAATCCATGCTGCCGTGGATCCTGTAATCTGCTGGACTCCAGAAACCTCACTATTTTCTCTTTCAGCAGTGTTTCCAATAATTTACTCACCACCAAAGTTAAACTAACCGGCCTGTAGTTTTCAACCACATCCTTACTTCCGCGTTTGTGTAAAGGCACCACATGAGCCTCTCTCCAGTCCTTTGGCACCACTCCCGACTCCAACGAGGCATTGAAAAGGTCAGTCAGTGGAGTTGCTAGAACGTCCCCAAGTTCCTTCAGTATTCTAGGGTGTATCCCATCCGGTCCCATCGCTTTGTCTACTTTAAGTTGAGCTAGTTTCTCACGAACACAGTCTTCTGAAAATTGTTCAAGATGTCCCTTGCTTCTGTTCTTATTTGTGGGTGTTTTCTGAGGTCCTGCTCCTGGTTCTTCATCTGTAAACGCAGAACAAAAATATTTGTTAAGCAATCCCGTTTTATCCTTATCAGCTTCTACATATTCCCTCCCTGCACCCTTGAGTCTGACAATACCACTTTTGCCCTTCCTCTTCTCACTAATATATCTGAAAAATGTCTTATCCCCCCATTTTATTGCATTGGCTATTTCCTCCTCCTTTTGAATCTTTGCCTTCTTGACTACTTTGCTAGCTTCTCTAAGTTTTTCCAAATACAGGTGCCTGTCTTCCTCTCTCTGTGATCTCTTGTATTTCATGAAGGCCTCCCTCTTTTTCTTCACTTTTTCAGCTACTTCCTTCGAAAACCATAGCGGTCTCCTCTTCCTTTTGCCTTTATTTACCATTTTAACAAAAAGGTTGGTTGCCCTTAAAATACCCCCTTTCAGTTTTGCCCACTGTTTTTCTACATCCCCCAGCTGTTCCCATCCCACTAACGACTCCCTGAGGTATTGTCCCATCTTCGCAAAGTTAGTCTTCCTAAAGTCTAAGATCCTCACCTTGGAATGGATGCTAACAGCCCTAGTCCTAATACTGAACCACACCATCTGGTGATCACTGGATGCAAAATGATCTCCCACTACAACATCAGAAACACTTTCACCATTGGTAAGCACCATGTCCAGTATGGCCCCTTCACGTGTGGGGTCTGTTACCAATTGCCTGAATAGTTCTCCGTGTAGAGAATCCAGGATCTCCTTACTTCTAGATGATACTGCAGCAGGAATGTGCCAATCAACATCTGGCATATTGAAATCTCTTATCAGTAGCATTTCCCCTTTCCTAGCAATACTGCGTATGTCTTCAATTAACTCTCTGTCCACCTCTTCTTCTTGTGAGGGAGGTCTGTATATCACACCAATGCAAATAGATTTCACTTTCCCTCTTTCTAGTTTAACCCACAATGCCTCCTCTCTCCCTTTTAAGCTCTGTAATTCCAAAGCTTTAATAGTACTTTTTACATATAGTGCCACTCCTCCTCCCCTTCTTCCTACCCTGTCCTTTCTGAATAAAGTATAGCCAGGTATAGTTACATCCCAGTCATGGTTTTCTGTGAACCATGTTTCTGTAACTGCCACTAAATCCAAGTCAGCCACTCCCACCAAAGCTTCAACTTCAGGGATCTTATTTCCCATGCTACGGGCATTAATACACACTGCTTTCCATATGTTACCCCTGTTACCCATTTCCATAAAGGTATTTAATGTATCACCTACCTGGGGGCTTTCACTTACCTGGGGGCTTTCTTCTTTAAGAAGTCTAAAACCTCTGAAACTGCCATAGCCCTCTTCCCCTGAGTTGCACACCAGCCCTCAAATATGCACCAGACTCTCACATAAGAGAGGCAGGAGGAGCGCTTCCGAGCATTCAGCAAGGTTGCGATCACCAAAGCAGAATATCCGCGCTTTCACAGCCTCGCCTTTTCAAGAGCCAAGCCGTAAGCGAGAATCGATCCACCTGCGGCATCCGAATTGGACCCTGTGCTAGGAGATCTTTCCTTACCGTAAGCCGCCAGGGCCAATCTACCAGCAATCGCATGAGATCGGCATACCACAGACGCCGCAGCCAGTCCGGGGCTATCAGAACTACGAACCTTTGGTAAGCCTCTACTCATTGGAGAACCCTGCCTATGAGGGCCCACAGAGGAAACGCATACAGGAGCCCCTCAGTGGGCCATCTCTGAACTAGAGCATCCAGGCCCTCCGACATTCTTTCCTTTCTCCTGCTGAAGAAGAGGCTTGCCTTGGCCAACTCCCACCTTGCCATGAGGTCCATGATGGGAGACCCCCCCCCCACCAGTTCACGACCTGCTCAAACACTTCCTGGCAGAGCTCCCACTCGCCGTGATCCACCTTGAATCGGCTCAGGTAATCCGCTGTGACATTTTCTACTCCGGCTACATATGCTGCCCACAAGGCCTGTAGATGGACTTCGTCCCAACGCAGTACACTCTCCGCTTCCTCTTCCAAGGAAGGATTGCTTGTGTCTCCCTAACGGTTGATATAGGCCACTGTGGTCATGTTGTCCGAGAGCACCCGGACCGCTTTTTGGTGGACCCAACCCTCAAACGCTCTGAGCACTAGCGCTACCGCCTGCAGTTCTAATCGGTTTATGGATCACTGGGCTTCCAGGTGACTCCAGCGACCCTGGGCAAAGTGTCCCTCACAGTGAGCCCCCCCCAATCACTCAGATTGGCATCCGTCATCAGCTGAATCCACTGAAGGGACTCAAGGGGCATGCCCCGCTCCAGATTGCCTGGCTGAAGCCACCACTCCAGTGCCCTCCTGGCCCCCGGGGGACAGGGTAGCGCTGTGTACAAGGGTTGACGCTAATGAGACCAGCGATGGAGAAGGGACCGCTGGAGGGACCTCATGTGGGCCCTCGCCCAGGGCACCAGATCAATCGTTGCGCCACGGTCCCCAAAACCTGAAGATAATGCCAAGCAGAGGGGACCCTCATAGCTAGGAACTGGAACACCAGACGCCGTAGCTCTTTTGCTCTCTGAACTGACAAGAACAACCTTTCCTTCTGGGTGTCGAACCTTGCCCCCAGATACTCGATCTCCTGCGAGGGCACCAATCTGCTCTTGGACAGATTGATCACCCACCCTAGGCTCCTCAGGAGCCTGACCACTCTCTGTTGCCTTTGCACTTTCCTCCTTGAACTTGGCCCAAATCAACCAGTCGTCGAGGTACGGGTGGACTAGAACTCTTTCCTTGCGTAGTGCCGTGGCCACTACTACCATGATCTTGGTAAAGGTACGAGGAGACATTGCCAGGCCAAACGGCAACGCCTGAAACTGGAAAAGTCCCATTTGTACCGCAAAGTGCAAAAACTGTTGATGTGACGCCCGGACGGAAATATGAAGATATGCCTTGGTGAGATCGAGGGACGTTAGACATTCTCCCTGTTGTACTGCCACTATCACCAACCTCAGGGTCTCCATGCGAAAATGCAGTACCCGGAGACACCGGCTGACACGCTGGAGGTTGAGGATTGGGTGAAAAGAACCCTCCTTTTTTGGTACTACAAAATAGATGGAGTATTGACCGCAGCTGCACTGGTCTCTGGGAACTGGCACAATCGCCCCTAGGTGTAGCAGACTTGTTACGAGTTTCCTTTACGGCTGCGGCCTTGGCTGGAGATCTGGACAGGGACTGCACGAAAGATGGAGGGATTGGTCTTGCCAGTTTGAGGGCATACCCCCCTTGAACCACCTCTAGCACCCACTGATCTGAAGTGACCCGGGCCCAGGCGGAGAAAAACTGCCGCAGGCGCCCCCCTGGCAAACACCCGCCTGGGCCCCCCTCACTTCACTGCTGTTTCCTAGAACCGGAGGAGAAGGAAGAGGCACTAAACCCTCTTCCTGCTCCTCGAAATCCCCGGAAACCCTGCCCCTTAGAGGGAAAGCGTCCCCTCTGAAAGGGCGCCGAACGAGCCAACCGAAACCTACGGGCCTCCTGCTGCTGAGACTGCGTGGGTAAGGGGTTGCGACTCAGATTCAGCCTATCTTCCGGGAGCCTGCCTCCCTTAGATTCTCCCAGTTCTTTCACCAGTTTGTCCAGATCCTCCCCGAAGAGCAACTTTCCCTTAAAGGGGAGTCTGCTGAGGCAGGTCTTAGAAGAACCGTCTAATGCCCAGTTGTAGAGCCAGAGGTAATGACGGGCTGCCAACACAGAAGCCATGCTTTTCGCCAGGCTCTTAATGAGATCATAATGGCTATCAGCCAAGTAGGCTGCCCCCGACTCAGTCCTAGCCGCCTCCCCAGCCAAGCCCTCTGGAAGGTCACCAGGCAGCTGAAGCTGCTGAGACCAATGCAGACAAGCCCTGGACACCCAAGTCCCACACACCGATGCCTGGAGAGCCAGGGCATTGATGTCAAAGGCCTGTTTCAATAACGTGTCCAACTTCCTGTCCTGTGCGTCTTTAAGGGCTGCACCGCCCTCCACCAGAATGGTGGTCTTCTTGGTTACTGTCGAGACAGCAGCATCGACCCTAGGGGACCGAAGTAAGTCCTTGTCCTGCACCGGCAAGAGGTACAACCGCGACATAGACTGTACCCACCTCAGGCCGGACTCTGGCTGGTCCCACTCTTCTTGGATCATTTGCCGCACCACTTGATGAACCGGGAAGACCTTCTGCGACTTCCTAAATGCCTGAATCAAAAGGATCCTCCAACAACTCCCCTTCCATTGGAACACCTGTGGAGATGTTGAGGACCTTTAGGGACTCACCGATCAACGCTGGCAACTCCTCTCGAAGGAAGACTCAAACAATCTTGGCTTGTTCCTCCTCTGGAATCTCGCCCTCCTCAAGCTCCTCCTCGTCCTCCCCCATTTTCTGGCCCAAGGACTCCCCTTCCAGAGCCTCAGGGGAGAGAAGAGCTCCCTCTTCCACCAACCTTGTCCTTTTCAGAGGGTATGTATACACAGATACACATCTACACACACATTCGTTTTGAGGGAAAAAAAAAAAAGTGTTAGCAAGGAAATAAAAAACCATCCGAAGGACTGATAACCATCCCAATAGGACCTTGCAAGCCGACAGACTCCCTGCTAAATCTCTTCCTCAGGGCTCAGTCCTCGAGGTCGCGTGAAAAGCGCACGAAAAACAAGCGTCTGCCTCCGACGTTGGAACTAAACTCCTCCAAGGCAGCAGACCTTTCTGCACTGCTCGGCCGGCAGCCGCGTGGACTACCTACCTCACCATGCGGTCCACCGCTGAGAACACCCCAGTCTGACTTAGCGCAGAGCAGATCAGTGCCAATACAGTGCAATGAGGATCATTGTACCCCTCTTTCTGGAGTTTCAGCAAGGTCTTCACTATGAGAGGTATGAGAGGGTACGCATATAGCAGGCCCCTCTCCCAGTGTAGGAGGAAAGCATCTAGAGCCAGCTGGCTGCGCGAGGCGACCCTGGAGCAGAACTGATCCACTTGGACATTGTGCTGAGTGGTGAACGGATCTATCAAGTGGGTATGCGACTTCCAAAAGATCCAAATCATGATTCTTAGTCAAGTCATAAAACACTTCATACTGGTGCCTCATCCTACCTCTTTTCTGCCATTATCCTACATATTCCTCATCATTCCCTCCGCCCCATACACATGAACCACCTTCTCAAGCATGCCTGGAGCGCACTAGAAATTCTGCCTTTTACTTCTTGGCTCACTCCCTTTGGAACAACTTCCCCCCTGTAATCTGATTAGAACCCAGTTATTCTAAGTTCAAGACACTGCTCAAAGCTCACCTGTTCTGCTTAGTTTTCAATCGCCTTGCTGATTCACCTTGATTAGCTCTGACTCCTCAGAATTTATTAGGTCCTCGTATGTCCTCTACCACCCTTGCCTTCTGTCTCTATCCTATCTCTATCTCGCTTCTTTAATTAAATGGCATTCCTTTCTGGCTTTTAATTATTTGTTTTTATTGTAAATTACCCTGCTGTTCCCACTAAGGGTGGTATATCAAGTTTTAATAAATTGAAATGAAATCCCTGTCCAGAGTCCATTTGTGCGGCTGGAGGACGCGGCTCAGCTGGTCCACGGTCCACCAGGGTATTCTGCTCCCTGATAGATATGTGGCTTTTAACTCCATACTGTGCATGATAGCAACTTCATAACCAGACCACCTCCCAGCGCAGGAGATATGAACTTGTGCCCCCCCTGCTTCTCTGTGTAGTACATCACGACCTGATTGTCAGTCTGGATCAGTACAATCCGGCTGGTCAGGTGATTTCAGAAAACCCTGAGGGCATTTGCTATGGCTCGTAATACCAATAAATTGATCTAGGGCAGGCTCTCATGTTCAGACCAGACGCCTTGAGTGTGGAGGCCATCCAGATGCGCTCCCCAACTCAGCTTGGATGCATCTGTTATCCGTGTCTTATGGGGTGGCGCCTTCTAAAAAGGGAGATCCCTAAGCAGGTTCTGAAGATCCAACCACCAGTGCAGGGACTGGACCAAAGGTACAGTGACCACCACTTGGTCCCAAAGACAGCTGGAGGCCTATTTCCATTGAATACTTGGTGTCCATTGAGCTTGTTTCATCGACAGACAAGCCATGGGAGTGACATGCATCGTGGAGGCCATGTGACTGAGCATGGTCAGCATCCCAAAAGCCACTGTCTGTCGACTCCACTGAGTATCGCAGAACAAAGCCGTCAATCTATGGAGTCAATCCAGCAGGAGAAAGACCTTTGCTTGAATTGTGTCAAAAAAAGCCCCTATGAACTCCAGTTGTTGGGTGGGCTGAAGGTGAGACTTTCAATAATTCATTATGAAACCCAATAGCTCTAGCACCTGGATGGTCAAACTGTGTTGACTGCCGGACTCCACCTGGAGTGGTGCTTTTTATGAACCATTTATCCAGATAAGGGAAGACAAAAACCCCTAGTGTTTTGAGATAGGCCGTGTAGAGCTGGTACCCCTGCAATTCTGCGCCTGCAGATCTCCGGCCTACTCAGAGGCTGAAGCCTTCACCAAAGCTGACCAAACAAGATCATTTCCTGCTACAAAGAACTTTTGCTGTGCTTACAGTCTCAGACTTGACCTTCACACAACTGCTTGCCAAGTGATTATACCTGAGCATGCAGAAGATTATTGTTTCTGTCCAATTAGTTTCCCAGGCCAATTAGTTGTCCACATGCAAGAACATCTGCTTCTCTGATCTTCATCATCCACTAACGATGCTACTGGCTTGGAATGTCTGAAACTGTGTACCGTTATCTTCCCTCATTATGGCTCTTAGGCCTGCAGGATGAACACCTGTTCATTACCTTCTGACTCACTGAGAACACTTCGGACTGACTTGTGCCAATCAATCACCAGACCTATGACGGAGACTCTACACCAAGAATAATTACAGTATGCAACAAAACTTTTGTGCCTTTCTGACTTTTGTCCTCTTCTGCTCTTTTGCCTATGTGTCTTGTATTTCCTACCTTGCTTGTCTGCAAGACAGAGACACACTATGTGTGTGTGCAAGGCCGTTCTCCTAAGGACAGAGATAAGACTTTCACAGATACCTTCGGTTCTGTGTTCTCACACGGCTCGCCTCCGAAAGGGCTGGGGCCTGCGTTATCTAACCTAGCTGCCTCTTTGGACCCTGTGCTGCCAGAGACTTCTCGGACCCCAGCTACCAGAGTTCCAGCAGGAGCTAAGGTACCGTCTTATTTCTCTTCCTCTGGGAGGGCAGTGGTTAGCTAGAGATTAGCTTCCTATAATGCCTCGGAGTGCAGAGCTAATCAGTGACTTCTGGTTACTAATCAGTGATTTATCACTTTGTCCAACTGTAATTGCTGTGCTGCTATAATGTGCTACCTCATATTTCTAATTATATGCCTATAGGTTTGAATATTTTTTTCCTTTGCTACTCATAACATACATACACACACAGATGAGGTTTCTTTTGTGGCTCATTACCAGCATACTCATAGAACTGCGGGCTGGGTATTAGTAGCTACTTTCCCCTGGACATAACTGAGAGCATAACCTATTTTCTTTGCTACTTCCCTACAGCTGCCACCATTGCAAGGCACTTGGGAAGACTCGGGGCACCGAGGCCAGTCCGAAGGGTAATACTTGGTACTGTGAATAAACAGGTAGACAAAGGTGAGTCAGTTGATATAGTGTATCTGGACTTTCAGAAAGCCTTTAACAAGGTTCCTCATCAGAGACTTTTGGCAAAACTAAATAGTCATGGGATAGGAGGCAGTGTACTATTGTGGATCAGGAACTGGTTAAAAGATAGACAGCAGAGGGTAGGGCTAAATGGCCAATTCTCCCAATGGAAAAAGCTGAATAGTGGAGTACCCCAGGCATCCTGTGCTAGGTCCGTAGCTTTTTAGCATATTCATAAATGACCTGGAAAAGGGAATAACGAGTGAGGTTATCAAATTTGCAGATGACACAAAACTATTTAAAGTTGTTAAAACCCAACAGGATTGTGGAAAATTGCAAGAGGATCTTGATAAATTGCAAGACTGGGCATCCAAGTGGGAGATGAAATATAATGTGGACAAGTGCAAAGTTATGCACCTAGGGAAGAACAACCCAAACTATGGTTACACGATGCAAGGTTCCACATTGGGAACCGCTACCCAGGAAAAAGATTTAGGCGTCATCGTGGATAACATGTTGAAACCCTCCGCCCAGTGTGCAGCGGCGGCAAAGAGAGGAAATAAAATGCTAGGTATCATAAGGAAAGGAATGGAAAATAAAACAAAGGATATTATAATGCCTCTGTATCGCTCCTTGGTACTTCACCTTGAATATTGTGTGCAATTCTGGTCGCCGTATCTTAAAAAGGATATAGTAGTATTAGAAAAGGTGCAGAGAAAAGCCACCAAAATGGTAAAGGGGATGGAAGGATACTCCTGTGAAGAGAGGCTAAGAAGGTTGGGGCTCTTCAACCTGGAAAAGAGACAGCTGAGGGAAGATATGATAGAGGTCTATAAATTTAATGAATGGAGTGGAACGGGTAAACATAGATCGATTGTTTATATCGTCAGAATATAAAAAACTAGGGGACATGCAATGAAGCTACAGGGTAACCTTTCTAAGACTAATAAGAGAAAATATTTTTTCACTCAACATGCAGTCAAACTCTGGAATTTGTTACCGGAGGATGTAGTAAAAGCTATTAGTGTAGCTGGGTTTAAAAAAGGTTTGGACAAGTTCCTGGAGGAAAGGTCCATAAACCGCTATTAAAAGGGCCCCGGGATATCACTGCTTGACCCAGTACAAGCATTGAGGAACCTGTGTCTCTTGGGGAAACTGCTAGGTACTTATGACCTATATTGGACACTGTTGCAAACCAGGATACTGGGCTTGATGGACCTTGGTCTGACCCAGTATGGCATATCTTATGTTCTTATACCACAATGTCTTTTGGCAAGTTTGCTCGTAGTCCCCCAAGTGCCCTGTGGGCTCAGTCCAATTTTATTTGTGATCTGTCTGCTTCTTCCCAAAATGTAGAGACTATTTCCACTACTATCTGGGCACTGTTTTGGTATGCTGGTTCCTCTGATAGGCCTCTGAACCTTAGATTGTGACGTCTGTTTCTATTCTCCATAGCTTCCAACTTTTCTGCCACAGCCTCTTTCGCCTTTGTAACTGCACCCTCTGATCCAATGCCTCATTTTTCCCACCTTACATCTCCATCTGGTGTTCCATGTCCTTGATTTGGCAGCCAAACTCTGATAGCTCTGATTTTAAGTCTATAGCTAGTGTTGCAAAGTCGCTTCTTAGAAATTGTACTTCTGCATTTATTTCATCCATCCATTGTCAAAGCTCTCTGGTTTGAACTTCTGTGCCCGCCGGGTTTACCTTTTGCTGCCTAGTTTCTGGAGCTTCGGTGGCCTGGCGATGGCACGGAACCTCGCCCAATGCCATTTTGGCTAAATCTTTCTTTGTGCCTGCTGCCCTATCAAATGCGTAGTCCGTGAGGTCCACTGTTTGTTTGTTTTTCTTTTTCCCTGCCATCCTTTCTCCAGGGGGTTCTCGCTTGTGCTACCTTGATTTTTTTTCTGTTTTCCCACGGGAAGTTTGCCTCTCTTTGCTAGTCTCTAGAGGGGTGTGGTAGAGCAGAGTTCCAAAGCTACACCACCATTTCCATCAGTGACATCACCGGAATCCATCTTCCATTTTAGTCACTCAAAAGCACAATCAATTCAAAAATGTTTTCCTTTCTTCACCTTTTTTGTCTTGCATACCTCTTAAAATGCTATTCATATTTTGTGAGAGATACTGAAATTCTGATTGTGTCTCAAGTTATAGCACTGTTTGAATGTGCTTTCCGTGTATGGTATCACAATTACATAGTGACATTGAAGCAGCGAAGTGCAGACAATGAATAAATCCAGGAGTCAATTTACAGGGTCCAAGCCAATTTATTGTGCACAAGGCCCAGTTAGTCAAGCTTCAAAAAGGACTGAGCAAAGTTCTTACAGAAACATATTCATTTATACATTTTTCTTCAGTTTGGTACATGCAGACTTTCTATTGGTTCCAACGCCCCCTGCACCTGTCCAATCAGAGATCCCTCCTGGGCCTAGCACCCAGCTCCCTCCTCTAGGACTGTTCTAACAATGGTGCAGTTTCTAGGTTTGGATACTTCTCTACTGCAAGGTCATCCCTGGCTCTAGGAATGCAAGTATTGAAACATTTCTATTTTCACAGCACAAGAGAATAATGAAAGATTTATGCATTCATAAAAATTTCTTATTAAGCAGTTTAAACAGTTTTCTCAAACTTTTACAGACTTTGGTTCTTTACTGAGATGGGGGATGGAATCAGGGCCTAACTTACAGGCCTTTCACATTTGCAGACTATTATAGGCCATAGCCTGCCACATTCCCCCCTTTGATTATTCTCACCCGCTAGTGAGAAAGGGTGAGAATTAAATCACATATTAAACTTGTGTAACCGCATCATCTTGGGGTATTGCGGAATATTGCCACATAGCTAATATTTTCATAGCTGCCTTCCGTTCTACAGTGCTATCAATAGCTGAGGTTATCATGCGTAAGCAAAGGGGTAGGAGACATGGGAGAAACAAGCAAACAGCCAATATGAGTAATACAATAAGCACAAGGGTCTTCATACCTCCTAACCATGAAAATGCTGAACCAAACCAACCATCAAGCTTTAGGCCATGCCAGGTCTGGACAGGCACAAATGTTTGCTTTCTCATCTGAATAGCTATATCTTCAACGACATGCCCATTATTATCAATCTGCAAACAATTGCTTAAATTCAATTTTCCACATACTCCACCTTCAGCTGCTAACAAATAATCTAGAGCTAAACGATTCTGATAAATAGCTGTATGCATCTGTGTACTTTGCTTAGCTAAAAGAGTTAGTGCTTTACTGGTTTCATTGGTTATTATTTCAACAACAGCTTGTAGACGTATAATACGATTTATCATAAACACAGGAGTACGATATCCCCATGTATCATCTTGCTCCCATGTAGCAGGTCCATAGTATGAGATAATTCTCTCAGGTGGCCACTCCTCCTCCTCCCATTTGTCCCATTGGCCTATTTTCAAGGCCTCTCGTTTCTGTCGACTTCTGTACACAGGATAACCCAGTTGTTCTCCATGGGATGTAGGCAAAAGGAAAAAGGAAGGTCGTATGGTTCCCAATGCACATGCTCCTCCCCAATGGTGAGGAAGCCTAGCATATGCTCTGGTTCCACAAATCCAGTACAGCCCAGGTGGTGCTTGCCAAGAATTATAAACTGCTAGATCAGTCCAGATGCTGGCAAGATTAGGGAAACGAACTAGAGGGTTGGAGGGCTCTGAGGCGTTGACTCCTGACCACCAAGACGTCTTCTTAGTGGTACTGTTGTAGAACTTTTGGTTGAGACAGACCAGCTGTCCATCCTCCATATTAAACTGTGGTCCTGAGCGAGCAAAACACAAATTACCAACAATGGGGTGGGCCAGTACCCACTCACTAGTAGTGTTATGTAAGTCAGTCTGGTTGTAAGGAATAGAATAGTTCACTTCTTGCGCCTCCCAGGGCCATTGGTCTCCCATCTTAGTTCCTTCACAGAAAAGGCAGTCCGAAATGTGGAGACTAGATGCTACTGCTCCGGCAAGTTCAAGGAATAAATTTTGGGAGGCATGAGGAATTTCAAGCTCTGCTTTCATGGCCTCATAAAAAGAGTGATGTATTTGATAGAGTGCGGATATATGAGCCTTAGTATTCATCCGTATATGTATGATAGTTCCAGGATCTATGCCTCCTCCTGCTATACGCAATCCAAATCTGTATCCTTGCTTCCACTGGCTAGGGTCAAATATGAGGAGTTGCAGGGGATTGCAGGCACCCTTCTTGCATTTCTTGGGCTCGGGTAATCGGACCCTTGTTAGGGTGCCTCTGCGATTATCTCCATCCCGCCCCATAGGTGCATTAGTCCAAGTAGCAAAATATACGCATTCCCATTTTGGACAGAAGTAGGCATCTTTAGATGCCGTGCTGTAGACGGTGGTTGGGGAATTCTTTCCAGTACACCGTCCCCATCCGTAGGCTCCTTCTGGACACATATATTTATCATCATGATAGTAGTCTTGTTCCAATGACCCACACTTATGGTAGGCATTTCTATTTATCATATCGCAAGCATCAAAGTCCAAAACAACATATTTTGTGGAGTCTGTGATTGGGCTCGTGGCATTTATGAGGGCTCCATCCTCATCATTCCAGCGTATCTCAAGTACATAATAGGAGGGGTTCTGCCGGGGGTTATAACAAGTCTTACTTTTCCCCTTCGTACAGATATTTAATTCTGTGCCATTGTAGATACACCGGCTGACTATACCAGTGTAAGTATAGTAAGAATGGTAAAGTAAAGTCTGAGTGACCTTCTGTCCAGTTCGGGTGGTAGTTATGCAAGCTGCACAAGGGGGTAGGACAAAAGTCTTTTCCAGGAATCCCAGGACCACCACTCTCACCACTCCCACAAGGCAATAGCGGAAGAGCATTATGATTACAGTCTTTAGTGGTCAACTGGAATATTGGGTACGATGAACTTGTAGAGTATCTTCTCCTCCTCTGTTTTGACGGCTACCCTTGCGTGACAGGGGTGGGATTGTAGATTCGGAAGATTCTTACAATGCTGGTTGTCTCCGCAATGTGAGTCGCAATGGAGTCTCCGGATCATTTACTGAAGTCCATTGACCAGGTTCAGGAGCAGCTGCTGGCTTCACTCGACTGTGGTGGATCCAGGGTTCAAGTTCTGCAACTTTTACTGCAGTTGGAGTTGACAAGATGACAACATAAGGTCCCTTCCAATGCGGCGCCAGCGGGGTCTTTCTCCACTCTTTGATCCACACTGACACTCCCGGCTTGAAGAGATGCAGAGGTTCAGTCAGATTGCTGGGCAATCGATCTCGTACCCAGGCATGAAGACTCTGCAAAACAGAACCTAAAGCCAATAGTTCTTGTCTAGTTATTTCAGATCCTATTTGTTTCATATTTCCTTTAATTCCCTGTACAATGGGTGGAGGTCGCCCATACAAAATCTCAAAAGGGGAAACTCCCAAAGACTTGGTTGGGGCAGAACGTATCCTAAGAAGGGCTATAGGGAGAACCTGGAGCCACTTTAGGTGTGTTTCTTGACAAAGCTTGGACAACTGAGATTTCAGGGTTCTATTCATGCGTTCTACCTTCCCTGAACTCTGGGGTCTGTAGGCAGTGGTGCAGCTTCCATTGTATCTGTAAAGCTCGAGCTAACTGTTGAGTTACTTGGGACACAAATGAGGGTCCATTGTCTGACCCTATAGTCAATGGTATTCCAAATCGAGGAATAATCTCATGGAGCAGTATCTTTGTGACTTCTCAAGCCTTCTCTGTTCGGGTGGGACGGGCTTCTACCCACCCAGAAAATGTGCAAACTAGAACCAACAGGTAGTGATATCCGCTTGCTCGTGGCATTTCAGTAAAATCTACTTGAATATCACTCATGGGGGTCACCCCTACTGACTGAACTCTTGGGGGTGGAACGGGACCTTGCCTAGGATTGTTCTTGGCACAATGTAAGCTCCACGTTTAAACTCCTGTTACAATGTAAGCACAGAACAGTCTTCTGACTGTGCACCCTTGCTATATGTAAACTGCACTGATAACAAATAGCGCGGTATATAAAAGTTGTTAAATAAATAAATAAATGTCAAACACTGCTGTGCCACTGAAGTGGACAGGGGTCCTAGTAGTGAAATACAAAAATGGGGTCTTAAGGCTCTCTCCATGGCCGTCTTCCCATAGTGCGTGGCCTGATGGAAAGCATGAACAAAAGCTGGCCCTAATGCTTCAGGAATGACTGTAGGACCTGGAGGTGTGCTGCCCTCTGGAGGTGGCAGCACTATCCAACCTTTTTCTGTTAGGACTCCTCCCTCCTTTCCACAGAAATAATACAACTCTTTTGTAGTGTATCGGGGAGCCCATGAGCTGAGGGGCATGGGAAACATGGCTGCTTGCACTGGAATGTCTTGGGTTACAACTCGTCCAGTTGTGGCTGCTTTTCGGGCGGTGGTATCAGCAAACCTATTACCTCGGGTAACTTCTCCTACTCCTGTCTGGTGACCTCGACAGTGCATGACTGCAACTTGCTTAGGGGCCCATACAGCATCTAATAGTATCAATATCTCGGGCCCATACCTAATGGACTTGCCTCCTGAGGTGATCAACCCTCGCTCTTTATACAAGGCTCCATGTGTGTGTAAAGTGGTAAAAGCATACTTGGAATCTGTGTACACATTTAAACGGAGTCCTAATATCAGTGCTCTAGTGAGAGCTATCAATTCAGCCTTCTGCGCTGAAGTTCCTGGGGCCAAAGCTGAGGACTCAACTACCAGATCAAGGGTCACCACTGCGTATCCAGCACAACAATGTCCATTGATGACGAGACTGCTTCCATCTACAAAAAAAGTCTGTTCAGGATCCTCCAAAGGAACATCAGTTAAATCTGGGCGACTTGAAAATACAGTGTCCATAGTTTCTATACAGTCACGATCAGGGGGCCCAGGACCAATTGGAAACAATGTAGCAGGATTCAGAGCTTGACTAACTTTTAACTGTATCTAGGGATTTTCACACAACATGCTCTGATATTTCAACATTTGAGAATTCGTTAGCCAGAAACTTCCTTTGTGTTCCATGAGGGTGAGGACAGAATGGGGTACTGTTACTTGAAGATTTTGTCCTAGAGTGAGCTTATCTGCTTTGTTCACTAAGAGGGCTGTTGCTGCTACAGTTCTCAAACAAGGGGGTCAACCTCTTGCTACCACATCCAGCTGTTTTGACAAATAGGCTACTGGCCGTTACCAAGATCCAAGAGATTGAGTCAGCACCCCTAGAGCATTTCCTTGTGATTCGTGGACATAGAGATGGAAAGGTTTCTGAACATCTGGGAGACCCAGAGCTGGTGATGACATCAGAGCACTTTTCAGAGATCGGAATGCTGCATCCTGTTCCGGTCCCCACTCCAGTGGAGACTTTTCCATTCCTTTGGTTACTTGGTACAATGGTTTTGCTAGCAGCGCAAAATTGGGGATCCATATGCGACAGTATCCTGCGGCCCTACTTGCCTCCTAGTGGTTGGAGTGGGAATACTGCATACAGCTTCTTTGCGTTCAGGTCCCAAGCATCGAATTCCGCTGGACAACTGGAACCCTAGGTATTTAACTTCGGGTTGATATAGTTGCGCCTTAGCTCGTGAGACTTTGTATCCAGCCTCATTCAAAAGGTACAGAAGTTCACTGGTGGCTTGTAGACATTCACTTTCTGAGTTGGTGGCTATAAGCAAGTCATCCACATATTGAAGGAGAACGCTTTGTCCTGGGTTCACTGAGTAACTTGAAAGATCTTGATTCAGGGCAGCGCTGAAGAGAGTAGGTGAATTCTTGAATCCTTGAGGTAGTCGGGTCCAGGTGAGTTGGCCCCGCCTTCCTGTTGTGGGGTCCTGCCATTCAAAAGCAAATAAAAGTTGATTAGTGGGGGCCAGGCGTACACAGAAAAAGGCATCTTTTAGGTCCAAGACGGTGAAATGAGTAGCTTCAGCGGGGATCAGTCCCAAGAGAGTATAAGGATTTGGTACTACTGGGTGTATAGTTTCAACTGCATCATTTACCCGCCTCAGATCTTGTACTGGGCGGTAATCCCCTGTCCCAGGTTTCTTGACTGGGAGAAGAGGGGTGTTCCATGGCGACTGGCACTCCTTGAGAAGTCCATACTTCAACAGTTTCATCAGATGGCAGTGGATTCCTTCAATGGCTGGTCGGGGAAGAGGATACTGCTTCACATGCACTGGTTCCGCTCCTGGCTTGAGGGTGACAATGACAGGGGCTATGTTCTTCGCTAGGCCAGGTGGATTATCTTCTGCCCATACTTCAGGCGGGGCTATGAGGCTGGTGGGTACACAGGAACTGTTTGACTTAATTGGAGGTGTACTATAGAACCGCCACTCTTCTTCTTGGGGAACAGTCGGCACCATTAATCCAGCAGGCTTTGGGTTCACAGTCATTTTCATTTCTCCTCCTTCAGCAAAGGATATTTGTGCCTGAAGCTTTGCAAGCATATCTCGGCCCAGAAGTGGAATAGGGCATTCAGGCATATACAAGAACTGGTGCGTTATCTTCTGTCCCCCTAGTTCACACATACGGTTCTGCAGGAATGGCTTGGTGGCCCTGTTCCCAGTGGCTCCAACAATAGTGACGGATCGAGAGGAGAGAGGAGCCACTGGCTTTGCCACCACGGAATGTTCTGCTCCTGTATCTACCATAAAGTCCATATATTGGTCCCCTACTTTTAAACTGACCATAGGCTCCTGGGGACCCAGGGTGAACTTGGAGCCCGGTCTGGCCTAGTCTTCATCCATTTCATCCATGTCATAGCCCGTTGCTACTGCCACTCCCTCAATGGCTTCTTCTCTCTCGTGCTGGAACTGTGCTCGGTTCGCTCCTCCATGACTTTGAAATCGGCCTCCTGTTCTCCAGGGGCTCCCTCCTCCCCTCCTGGGGGTGGAGTCGAGATGCGGGCATTCATTTCTCCAATGTCCTTCTTCTCTGCAATGGGCGCACTGATTCGCACCCAAAGGAGGCTGCTACTTCCGCGGCCTCTTCCACGTTCTCTGGTCCTTTGATTAGGAAAACCTCCTCCACGTCGTTCACTTAAAGCGGCAGCAAGAAGATTTGCTTTCTTCTTCATCTTTCGTTCACTTTCCCTGTCACGTTCATTTTCACGATTCACAAATACTTTCTGAGCGACTTCCATTAACTGTGCTGTATTCATACCCGCAAATCCATCCAGTTTCTGCAATTTTCGTTTTATGTCTCTCTGGGACTGACTGACAAAGGCTGCATTTACCATGCGCAAATTCTCCTGAGCGGCGGGATCATATGGGGTATACAGTCTATAGGCCTCAGACAACCGCTCATAAAAGGCTGCTGGGCTCTCATCTGGACCCTGGATAACTTCAGATACCTTCCCGATATTCATGGCCTTCTGACCTCCCTTCTTCAGGCTTTGCAGCAAGGCCTGGCGAAATCGCATTAGGGCCGCTGCCTCCCTGTCATCATTTGGGTCTCATCTAGGATCTTCATTCGGGAAAGCTGCGGCGGCTGCTTGTGGGAGATTCAGATCCCCCCCCCTTCTACAGGATTTTTTTCTAACCAGCGGACGGCTGCTTGCACTATCCGCCCTCGCTCCTCAGTAGTAAAGTGGGTGGACAGGAGCTGGCGACAATCGGCCCAGGTAGGCTGATGAGTTTGCATTATACTAGACATTAATTCTGTCAATTCCTGGGGTTTTGCTGTATAGGATGCATAATGCGTTTTCCATTTTAATAAATCGGTAGTGGAAAAAGGTACATAGACTAGACTGGCTGGTCCTGGTGCCATCTGGCCCTGTTCATTTAGGATAGGTACACCAGGCACTTGACGCAATGGCATTAGGCGCCCTGCTTTCTCCTTCTCCTTCGGGGTTATACTTCTTAAATCATACGGCTCCCGGGTATAAGCTTCCTTGGTTGGTGACCCTGAACTGGCAGGAGAACCTCCGCTTTCTATCTCGTCGGAGGACCCTGGTTCCCCCGACGTACTTGGGCCAGACTCGGGGCTATCACTCGGGGAAATGGGCGGCTTTTGCTGCTGCAGCGGTAATTGCTGGGGTACCTCATCAGGTTCCGTCTCAGGTAGCGGAGCTGGGGGAGCCAACCTATGTGGGTGCTGGGGTAAACGGGCCAGGATTTCTGGGGACTCTGGGGCAGAATACACAGGTGGCTTCTTCTTCTCCACCTTTCGGGTCCCCCTAGTGGTTGCTACCAATATTCTACACTGGTCCTCATAGCAGCGCTTCATCCATGAGGGCTGCCTCTCACAAGCACTTAACCAGGAATCTGTGTAGGGGAACTGATCAGGGTGCGTTTTTTGTACAAGCTGATGAATGCGAGAAACTGTTTCTACATCAAAGGTGCCCCCACGGGGCCATGAAGTAGCTAACACAGGCCACTCCCTATCACATAATACTCTCAATCTAGATGGAGACAATTTTATGCCGTAGTCTCCTGAAAATCCTTTACGGAAATTCGTGATCATACATTCCAGCGGAGTTTGCGTGGACTCCGTCCCTCCCATAATCGTAATGGCGTACACGTAATGACGTACAAGACGATAAACAGTAAGGGTAGGTAGTATGGCTGTAGGTAAGGGGTCCATACAGCCCACAGAACACTGAGGGGAACAAACACCACACGCTTCCTCCTTTTTGCGACCTGGGCGCGGTCGCCTGGCCAGGAATTGCGCTACTCAGGAGTCCGCTCTCGCTCGGTCTGTGTCTCAAGACCTCTCAATCACACAAACAATCATACCAGCACAAGAAATCATTTTTCAAAATACCCAAGGTTTTCTGACTGACTATTCCCAACCAAAGGGTCGGTGGCTTCGGCGTCCGCTTACCCTTATGCGGAGCGTACTAGGACCGCCCTTGAGAGGTGATCAAGCTCTCTTGTTTCGCGCACCCATGCAAAACGTCTCGCGCACTCATGCGAGATTTTCCCAGTTAGTCTATACCAAATCAGTCTCACGCACACATGCAAGACTCTGTTCCCCAGGCTTCACTGACTTTTAAACAAGAAAATGTCTACTCACTGGATCCGGTTCCCGATACCAAACCAGCTCTTGGGTTGGATCCTGGACTCCCCTCGGGTTCGGAGGTGTTGGCCGGCCGGACCCAGTGGCCCGCCGAGGCAAGGCGGAACCCTCTCCGATACAAAGGGATCGGCGGCGCCTGAGGTTTCCCCTGCGGTTGGACAGACACGGTTCCGACTGGGCCAAACCTGGAGGCGAATTGCGTGGAGTATTCGCTTGACTACCATTCACTATCTGCACATTCCCGGCCAACGCACCAAGAATATGAAGCAGCGAAGTGCAGACAATGAATAAATCCAGAAGTCAATTTACAGGATCCAAGCCAATTTATTGTGCACAAGGCCCAGTTAGTCAGAGCTTCAAAAAGGACTGAGCAAAGTTCTTACAGAAACATATATTCATTTATACATTTTTCTTCAGTTTGATACATGCAGACTTTCTCTTGGTTCCAACACCCCCTGCACCTGTCCAATCAGAGATCCCTCCTGGGTCTAGCACCCAGCTCCCTCCTCTAGGACTGTTCTAACAACGGTGCAGTTTCTAGGTTTGGATACTTCTCTACTGCAAGGTCATCCCTGGCTCTAGGAATGCAAGTATTGAAACATTTCTATTTTCACAGCACAAGAGAATAATGAAAGATTTATGCATTTATAAAAACTTCTTATTAAGCAGTTTAAACAGTTTTCTCAAACTTTTACAGACTTTGGTTCTTTACTGAGATGGGGAATCGAATCAGGGCCTAACTTACAGGCCTTTCACATTTGCAGACTATTATAGGCCATAGCCTGCCACAACATTAGTACCATAATGATATTGCACTGCTCAATAGTGAAAGAGAGGACTAATTTTTAAAATTTATAGTAGCATAGCTCAAATGTTGTTTGGCCTTTAAGGTTGTCAACTTCAAAAGTTCACCTGGATATGTAGTATCTACTTCTAAAACAGTGTTTTCCAACTCTCTTCTGAAGGCACACCTAGTCTGTCAGGTTTTCAGGATTGCCACAGTGAATATGTATAAAATAGATTTACATACATTGGGTACCTGGAGTTTGTAAGTCTACATTACATGTTGAGTATCCCTAATCCGAAGTGCTCCAAAATCCAAAAATTTTTTGAGCGCTGACATGAGATAGTGATGACACCTTTGCTTTCTGATGGTTCAGTGTATACAAACTTTGTTTTATGCAGAAAATTATTAAAAATATTGTATAAAATTATCTTCAGGCAGTGGGGTCTATTCCGACACATGAATAATGGGGATGGACGTTCATCCCCACTATTCGTTCCTCTTGCCGTCTCCGACGAAAGCCTCCCTGTACAATCAAGGAGTTTGTATGGGGAGGCTTAGATGGAGGCAGGGTGCGTGCGGGTTGTGGGCAGTGTTCCCTCTAATTTTCTGTAGGCTGTGTGCGCATAAAATATCAGCTGTGCGCGGCTTTTGAAGGAAGGTTAAATTTTTGTTCGCCAAATAACGACACTCGGAGTTATATACTTTAAAATTTAACTGCACGTCAGAATACAGTATGTACACCACATTGATTTTAATCAAATTAAATGAAAATAGACGATTACTAAATGAAGCGGGAAATTTCTAGTAATTACAATCATAACTTTTAAATTTTAAGACGTCTGTGTTGTTTTCTATCGGAATCAGAGCAGTAATTTTTGTGCGCTCTGTTGTAAAGTATGTGCACTCTCTCAGCGAGGTGTGTGCGCGCGCACACGTGCACAGCTTAGAGGGAACAGTGGTTGTGGGCAGTCCGTGGTGCTGAACATACAGGGACAATTCTGAAGTTGGCCTGTACTTCTCGAGCCAGCAGATTGGCCGGGGGACTTATTCCACCTTGGAGGTGAAATAAGTCCCCCTCGACATCAGGGACAGCAGGCCCAGGTGGCGGAAGTGGGGCTAGGGGGGTGCAGGGAGTTCCCCGCAGCCCGACTCTGACCATAGGAGGCCAGATTGGTGGTCAGGCTGCAGGGAAAGGAGCAAGTGGCCGGCGACCAGGGATCGCAGCTCCTGAATGCAGCCGTGGTGCCATGGCAACACAGCTTCATTCAGGAGCCTGACTGAGTTAGGCAGGCAGGGGCCTGTATGTGTAGGCTGATCTGAGTTGGGTACCTGCCTGCACGTACAGGCCCAGACTTGATTCCGATCCCGTGGGGCATGTCTAGCCCCCGTGCAATCAGAATCGGGTCTGTCTCTGTGTGTCCCGCTTCTGATCCGGCGTACGGGAGCCTGGATGACCAACTTGGAATGTGCCCCATGTATATAAGGTGTATATAAAACATAAATAAATTTTGTGTTTAGGCTTCGGTCCCACCCCCATGATATCTCATTATGTATATTGTCAGACGGCTGCCTGGGTGAGAATGTTCACAGTCTTGGCAAGTGCATATATCAATATGATTTGCAAGGGATTGTGGGAAATGCAGTCCATTCACACCAGACACAGCTGCTCACAATAATTAGTTGTGCTTGAGTGTAAAGCCAATAAGATATTTATTTATGGGGTTATTTCTCCCAACACAGATATGCTTGGTTGCACATAAAACAGGATACTTGCTTTCAGTGTTAAACTTAGAAAAACAAAATCAGGAAAACAACAGATGAACTTGTCAGGCAATCAAATGAAAAGAATAAAGACCTGGTTGGTAACAAACTGGTCTTTTCTGTAGGCTTTAGCTAATATTTTCTTAGCAGTGTTTCAAACAACAAACAAAATCCACAAAGAAGGGAAAAACTCTTCCTTTCAGGCCAACTTCCCACATAGACTCAGAAGTGATTCCCTCAGAGCTCACAAGCAATTAGGTAAGGCTCAATTGCTAGCAGTTACCCAGCTGAAACCCCTTAGCTGGCTTGCTTTCTACTGCGTGGCTCAAATCCTACTTCAGGAGCTTTTCTGAGTAGATCAAAGAACAAGTTTGTATTTCTTTGTGATGGTTGCTGTACTTTGTAACAGAAAATTACCAAAGGAGTTTAGACAGAGAGCAATCCATATATTCACAGCCTGTATCTAAGACCGCTCCTTCCCCTTCTTCAACAATCATGGGTTCAATATCAGGGATTGGCACAGAGGAATTTCTCAATGGAGCACTTTCAGGAGAATACTTGTTTCCCTGCTGTCTTTCAAGGTTATAGCTCGGGCATAGATCAGTGTTCATACCTGAGCTTCCATTGCTGTTAGAGTTCCTCTCTAAATAGCCTGGCCAGTATGTAGTCCAGTTCTTATGTCCAGCCTTCCAATCCAGATCCCTGGACACTGGATCTCTCTTCACATACCTTCTGGCACAGGTCTTAGGGTCCCTTCCACGTGCAGCCGTCTCCCTCACAGGTACCGTCTGGAGATTCCTAGCCCTGCAGCACCATTCCTCTGGCTTTCCCCAGTCCAATGGTGTATGCTGGCCCTTGGAATGCCTTCCAGTATACGTACTGCTCTGGACTCCTTTAGACCTCCCAAAGGCTTTTCTCTTCTTTCTTCCAAAGGGTTTCTTGCCCTCTCTGTCCGTCCGGTTTGGCTTCTGCTTCTGATGATCCTCCAGATGATGAAGCTGTCCAAGATGAATCTGAGGATCTCCCAGATGAAACTGAGGATGAGGATAATTCTCTGTAGAATAAACTCTACCTTTATTCTGCTTTGAGTGCTCCACCCTAGCACAGCGCAGCTGTGCTGAATCAGGCCCTGCCCTTTGAGATGAGTGCTTAGGGATTACCTCATAGCCCTCCTGATTGAACACACGTTTCCCCACTTCAGCTCCTCTAATGGCTGTTGGAAACCTGGTGCATTCTGGGACTGGTAGTCTTTTATGGGAAAATTCTGTTTTCTTATTTCTACCAGAACTGACAGGTTGCTTGTTCAGAGTCACTTCACCTTTTCTATAGCTCCTTCCTGAGCTATGATAAGCTTCCTTATCACAATATGCAAATATTCCAAAATCTGAAACACTTCTGGTCCCAAGCATTTCGGATAAGGGATACTCAACCTATACATATTCATTGTGATAATCCTGAAAACCTGACTGGCTAGGTGTACCTCCAAGAGAGAACTGGCCAAACACTCTTCTAAAAGCGATAATATTTCTTAACATCTTAACGTAACATTTATAATTCTTACAATGATTGATTGATTTATTTTCCTTTTATACCAGGCATCAAGCATGATGGAACTATGTGTGACACATGTCGCCAACAGCCCATTATTGGAATCCGGTGGAAGTGTGCAGAGTGCACGAACTATGATCTGTGTACTGTCTGTTACCATGGAGACAAGCACCATCTGAGGCATCGTTTTTACCGCATCACTACACCAGGAAGTGAAAGGTAAGCAAGAGAAGAGTAGTCTGAGCTACAATCTGATGGCAGGTTTATTGATGATGAAAATAAACAAGTATGTTTAGCAAGCAGGAAGACTTTTCCAGTTTTGAAAATGCTTCCTTTGTTTTCATGCTGTGGTGAATATGGCTACAATTGAAAACAGGTGCACAACTGAAAAAAGTAAATCCATTTAAACAGTTCTTTACTTTTTCAGTATAGTGTGCTCTGTTTGGAATTTGGTAGTTTTGGTTAGCTATTTTGAACCTCTAAATAGTGCACCGCCTTGACAGGTTTTTGATGTAACTTATTTGGTCCTCGAATAGAAACCAACCAAAACCGTGGATCTTGTAGGAAGAACTGTTTATTGATTGTAAACCAGCCAGGCCCGACACAGGCCGTGTTTCGCAACACCTTCTTCAGGGGCTCATTGGCTAAACATCCAAATATTAAAAAACAAATGAATGTAACGTATCCATTCATAATGTAAAAACAAAATAAATAGTATAAGGGAGAGGGAATTGATAATGAACATAATGACACAAACTTTAAAAACTATAAATAATAGATAAAAATAAATATAAATAAAAATAAAAGTAAAAATTAAGCAATATCAAGAAAATGCTATACAATTATAAATATATATATATATGTGTAAAAAAACGAAAAGTAGGTGGAGCATTGTGAACAGACATGACCCTGAGGGGAACCATGAACCATTATGAATATAAATAAATAAATACACCTATATAACAATCCATAAATAGTCAATAACATACATAAAAATATATAAATAATTAAATGGTATTATGTTAATGACTAAAAACATACCATAAAAATAATATTATAGATATAATTAAATAAATACATATATATAACGCATCATATAAAGCGATCTATGAATAGTCAATAACATGCATGAAATTATATAGATAAATAATTAGTATTATGTTAATGACTAAAAAACTTTAAAAATAATGAAGTATAAAATGAAGTATAAAATGAATTGATCAGAAAAAACTGCCAGGAGTGTGACAACAACCAAGGGGCCTTCCAAAAAAAACCCCAAAAGGAGGAGAGGGACGAGAATTGATTATGTATTCATAAATGACGTACATAAAAATTGTGATTAAAAAATAATATTAAAAATAACAATAAACATCCTTATAAAATTGTGTGTAAACCATGAAGAGATAAATTAAAAATAAAACAATAAAAAAATATATAAGGGAGTGTGTGTTTTACCTACTTCCATACCTGAGCCGTGCTGTGAGAGGGGCTGCCTGGACCGTGCCGGTGAGCACTGGAGAACACGTGATCCTGTGGGCTATTTAAATCGTGCCCCCACCGCGGAGAGTTGAGTGTGTGTTTTACCTACTTCCATACCTGAGCCGTGCTGTGAGACGGGCTGCCTGGACCGTGCCGGTGAGCACTGGAGAACACGTGATCCTGTGGGCTATTTAAATCGTGCCCCCACCGCGGAGAGTTGAGTGTGTGTTTTACCTACTTCCATACCTGAGCCGTGCTGTGAGAGGGGCTGCCTGGACCGTGCCGGTGAGCACTGGAGAACACGTGATCCTGTGGGCTATTTAAATCGTGCCCCCACCGCGGAGAGTTGAGTGTGTGTGTTTTACCTACTTCCATACCTGAGCCGTGCTGTGAGAGGGGCTGCCTGGACCGTGCCGGTGAGCACTGGAGAACACGTGATCCTGTGGGCTATTTAAATCGTGCCCCCACCGCGGAGAGTTGAGTGTGTGTTTTACCTACTTCCATACCTGAGCCGTGCTGTGAGAGGGGCTGCCTGGACCGTGCCGGTGAGCACTGGAGAACACGTGATCCTGTGGGCTATTTAAATCGTGCCCCCACCGCGGAGAGTTGAGTGTGTGTTTTACCTACTTCCATACCTGAGCCGTGCTGTGAGAGGGGCTGCCTGGACCGTGCCGGTGAGCACTGGAGAACACGTGATCCTGTGGGCTATTTAAATCGTGCCCCCACCGCGGAGAGTTGAGTGTGTGTTTTACCTACTTCCATACCTGAGCCGTGCTGTGAGAGGGGCTGCCTGGACCGTGCCGGTGAGCACTGGAGAACACGTGATCCTGTGGGCTATTTAAATCGTGCCCACACCGCGGGACGCGCACCGCGGGCGCGTGCCCGGGGGGCGTGCTCCGAAGGGGCGTGTCCAAAGGGGCAGACCCGCCCCTTTGGCGCCCCTTCGGCGCCTTGAGGAGCTTGAGGAGCATTAATTCTAGGCTGTTACATCGCTGCTAATGGGGAAGCGAAAAAAGAAAGTTTTCTTGGTTACCTCGACCGGTAAGTCGACAAAGGTGGTCGGGCCTATGGACAGTCATTTCAAGTCCGTGGCTCCTCCCCCGGCAGTCGACTCTTCGGTGGATTCCTCTAGTATAGCTAGTCCTGGTACGCTCCGCTTGTCCCCTGATCCGCGTAGGGTTTTATCTCTACCCAGCATGGAGTCCGTATCTGATGCCTCCGAATTAGAGGAGGTGGCCTCTTCTGGACCGATAAAACTGTCTGATTCCTTTTTGAGGTTGAATTCTTTAGGTAAGTCCTTACCTATACCTATTGAGTTTACTTCATGTTCTGAGAATATGCTTCCGCCGAAGGATGTGTCTCTTCAAGATATTTGGCAGATAGTCTCTCGTACAGAAATATCTTTGAAGTCTTCATTGGTGAAAATTTCTCAATTTACTAAAGAGACTGTTGAATTGTTGACTGAACATCATGATAGATTGGCAGTGTTGGAGTCTACTAAGACTAAGATGGAGACTCAATTATCCACTATGCAAGGAGTTTTGACATCTTCAGTTCAGGATTCGTTGGTTCTTCATCGTCAAGATGAATTACTTGAAAATGCTTTACGGATGAAGAATCTTCGTATCCTGAACTTTCCCCGTACTCATTTTCTTTCTCCACAAATATTGCTCTCCAAATATTTAAAGGATGTTTTACGTATCTCTAACCCTGATTCTATTTTAGTGTCTAAATTATATTATTTACCTTCTGGGATTAGAGAGCGAGGGGTAGTAGATCCGCAGGGGGGCAATGTTGTAACTGGCGAAATTGACCAATTGTCTATTAAAAGCTTAGATTTATCTGTCTTTTTAGAAACATCAACAGAGGAGATACCCACTCGGGCTACTCTAGTGGTATCTTTTGTGTTAGAAAATGATAAAGACATAATTCTTAGATCTTATTTTAAGAACAGACATGAAAAATTCTTCGGCCAACCGTTACAGATATTTCCCGATGTGAGTCGTAGTACTCAATTGAGAAGGAAAGCTTTTTTAGCGCTTCGCCCTCGGGTTGTCGCGCTGGGAGCCTCCTTCTCATTGAAATTTCCTTGTAAGTGTGTAATTGTTCATAAGGGGAAGTCATTTATCTTTTTTGATTCCTCCCAGTTGGAGGTTTTCTTACAAGGATTGGCTTGAGGATTGTTTATGGTATTCTTGGAGTCTTTTTTTTATTTGGATTCAGAAAGAGGATTCAGTTTGTTAATTTTGTCTATTAGAGTGTAGGACACCTGCTTAGTAAAAAAGGGATTACATATATTATTGGCTCCTCATTGCCGGGTTTAATCTGTTTCATTGTATCACATTCCCTTTGTGGGCTGGATTTGAAATATTATGTTCTTTGATGTTTTTTTTTTTGTATTGATTATTTCCTGTATTTCCTTGATTTTCCTTGAATAAAAAGGATTTAAATTTGAAAAAAAAAAAAAAAAAAATATAAGAAATCAGAAACCATTGTAAGTACATGCCTGTTCTGGGAACCTATCAATGTGTCTTGATGGATATCCAGAGAATCTGAACCCAGATACAAAATAGACATTGTTAAAATATATTACATATCACTTTTGGAAGATCAATAAACAACCAAAGATATCATGAATCAAGATTAGTGTGTGTGTAAGGACATTGATAACTCACCTATCCTAGAGCCACATTGAAAAGGCCATGGGACCTACGGGGACTAACTATCAAGTGTATAACTTCTCCTTTGTGCCGAGATTAGGACAGCAGAACTTGTATTCTAATAGATTAGTTATTAAAAAAAACAATGTAAGATAATCTCTGATATAAGGCACTTCTCTTATCAGAGCAAGTGTAGTAAAAAACCTCCACAGGAATCATAAGAACCATATATGCAATAACGGGGTCCAGAACTTTCACTGTCATAAAGAATTACGTTAACTAAATGTGAACCATTAAATCGTAACCTTTAAAAATAAAGTTATTAGAATGCAATTACTCAACCTTGTCATATGAGTCATACTCTTATCTGTGTCAAAAAGAATAATTAGATCTTACTCGGACCCTATAATTGGGAGCAAAAATCTTATGGGAAAAGTAGATGTGGTTGTGGCTCAGCTAAAAAACCCCGTATATATGATGATTAAGGAGCAGAATAAAGGGTGTTGCAATGGGTTACATTCATTTGTTTTTTAATATTTGGATGTTTAGCCAATGAGCCCCTGAAGAAGGTGTTGCGAAACACGGCCTGTGTCGGGCCTGGCTGGTTTACAATCAATAAACAGTTCTTCCTACAAGATCCACGGTTTTGGTTGGTTTCTATTCCTGGCATGTGGATAAGTGCTTCCTTGTTGGTACCCCGGGTACAGCATGTTCTCACCCTGGAAGGACGTGTTAAGCTTCGGGGAGGATGCTTTGGACAAACTCCTTCCACGTGAAACCTTGTCATCACAAACAGATATCGAAATGGATGAAGTTCAGAATCGGTGGGAGGACATAGTACGTCTATCTCAAAGACAAATCAAAGAAGAAATGCATGTGTTGTACCTCCTTGAATGCTGCCGGTCCAAAATAATCCCTAGAGGATTACGAATGAACAAGGCACCAGGCTTATATTTGAATGAGGATGGTTTTATTAAGTGCTGGAATGCCATTTTAAATAAATGTTCCTTAGATCTTATGATTTTACTAATTAGTACAGCCAACAAAAAATCCGAACTGTATAAGGTGGAGCTTGATGAAAAACTTATTGCTCTGCAGGAGTGTGACAGCAGTTTCACGAAAGTTTATAAAGATTATGAGCGCAATACTCAAGCAATTAAAAAATACATTAAGAGTCAAAAGAAAGATAAATTTAAGAGGGACGAGGAAGACTACATGTATGGGTATGTCTACCCATGGTGCAAAAGAGTAGAAGGAGACATTATTTTTTAAAAAACGAAATTCCATTTTTGATCAGAAAGATTCCATTAGAGATAAGTCAGAAGAATCTATACCACAAGAACGACAAAAGAAGAGAAGTAGGAAAGAATCTGGATCGCATGAACCCTCCTCTGCCCCTTTATTTCCCACTCAAAAAGAATCTGAGAAAGACGATGGTGTTACTAAAAAATAGAAAAAACTTTTTGGATATGGATTCACTGTGGAAAGGGGGAGGAAGAGATCGGTCACGGACACGACAACCTCAGGACAATCCCCAACAAGATCCAGGGAAGTACAAAACCTTTTATCCCCAAAGAGGCAGGGGTCGAGGCCGCGGCAGGGGGTTTGCTCGCAGGAACTCGGAGAGATCCATAGAGAGGAGGTAATCCCTTTACAAGATACCAACAATGTGATTAATATTTCCAAATACACACTTACACCAGATGAGTGGTCTGTTCTTAGTAAGGGGCTTTCCTTTGTGCCTGCTAGGAATTTTGATCCCTTTGAAGTCCAAGTTGATCTATTTAAATTCTTCCGTAGAATTAGAATTAGACATTTTTTTTAACGACCAACCCAGTCCAAGTTCAGATTTTTCCACACTCAGAGACAAGTCTAGGTGGAATCCACCTCCGAACACAGATCCTTTAATAGAAGCATTTGAAAAGATTGTTCTTAAGGAAGTAGATAAGTTTAAAAGTAAAGTAAATGCCCCCTATCACAATCTTTCTAAGGGCGAAACAGCTGCTATTAAAACCTTGCAGCGCAATAATGACATTATTATAAAGCCCGCTGACAAGGGAGGAGCTGTAGTTGTCTTAGATAAGGCATATTATATTGCAGAGATCAATAGACAACTTAAAGATACCTCTTTTTATTTGCGATTAGATGAAGATCCCACCTCATCATTGAAAAAATCCATAGATAGTTTTGTATTAAGTGCGTACGATATTGGATATCTCACAGCTAAAGAGAGAGATTTCCTTATTGTTGATTTCCCCATCATTCCAACCATTTACATAATTCCCAAAATTCATAAATCACTCAAGCATCCCCCAGGTAGACCTATTGTTTCTGCCATAGCATCCATCTTACATCCTACAAGACACACTACCTTACCTTAACACAGACAAACTCGATCTGGACAAACAAGTTGACAATTGGTATAATACCATCAGTACAGCAGCAAAAACTAAAGCAGGCACAAAGACGAATAACAAGAGACATCACGCACCATGGTACTCCAAAAGCATACGCAACGCTAAAAGAGAGTTAAGAAAGCTAGAACGCCACTGGAGACGATCCAAATCTCATACCTCACAGGACTTATATTTAACACAGCAAAAGAACTACAACGATCTTATCAATAAAACAAAAAGAGAGCACCACACAAACACTATCCAGAAAGCATATAACAAACCCAGGGAACTTTTCGAAATAGTAAAAAATCTAACCAATGAACCAAGCTCTGACAAAGACATACAGATCAACCCACAAACATATGCAGATTATCTTCAGGAGAAAATAGGCCAAACTCCGCCACAAAAACACTCAGAAATCAACAGCCCTATCATACCCATCACAAGTTGGGACAAGTTCCACACTCCAACTATGCAACTATCAGATATCATCTCCGCTCTCAATACAAGCACTGCACCCACGGATCCTTGCCCAGTCCCTTGGATCAAAGCAACCAAGCAAACCTTCCTCAGTTATATACACAACCTCGTAACCAACTCCCTAACTCAAGGAACAATGCCAGAACAGCTGAAACTAGCCACAATAAGGCCTATCCCCAAGAAAACCAACCTAGAAAAGAGCAATCCAGCAGCATACAGGCCAATCTCCAGCATACCGCTCCTAGCCAAAATCATAGAAAAGACAGTACAACTACAACTTCAGGACCACATTGACGAGCATGCTCCGCTTGATATACATCAACATGGCTTCCGCCCCAACCATGGAGTTGAAACACTGCTGCTATATCTATTCAATGACATCATCCAGACCATAGACAATTACAATCGAGGAACCCTAATGATCTTCATAGACATATCAGCGGCCTTCGATACAGTGGACCACAGAATCCTCCTAACCAGACTACAGAGCATTGGAATAACCGGCACCGTCCTAAGCTGGTTCAACTCATACTTGACAGACAGGCAGTTCCAAGTTAAAATAGGAACCAACACATCACAACCCACGAAGATCAAACAAGGTGTGCCACAAGGATCTGCGCTCTCCTCACTTCTATTTAACTTATTTATCCAGCCGATCTGCCACATCATGGCAGCCCATCAAATAGATTACACAATTTATGCAGATGACATGATTTACACGCCAATCAACCTTAACAGCCCTGACTACAACAAGATAACGAACTGCCTTGACAGCATGTCCGCGTGGCTAACACACAACAACCTAGCTATAAACTTTAACAAGACAGAGGCTCTTATTATCACTAGAAACACCGACTTCAGCCCCCCACCATTCATCACATGCAACAACACAAAAATACCAATAAAGGATGAAGTCAGATACCTAAGAATAACCCTTGACAAAGGACTCAACCTACAGTCCCACATAAGAAAAACTGTTAGGAACGCATACTACAAAATGAAAATAATCAGACGCCTCAAGCCTCTACTCTTCTATGAACACTTCTGCACAGTCTGCCAAGCTCTAATAACTCCCATACTGGATTTCTGTAACCCAATCTACAACGGAATATCAAAACACTCACTCAAACCGCTTCAAATGGCTCAAAATACAGCAGCCAGAATAATCACCGGCTCCACAACTCATGCCCACATTACCCCCACCCTCAAAGAACTCCACTGGCTCCCAATAAGCCAATGCATCAAATATAAGATGATCATTAATATTCAAAATCAGACACAAGAGCTCTGCAATCAGCCTCCAAGCCCTCTTACTCCCTAACACCAACAACAGACCAAGGAGGAAAACCACATCAGACACCCTCAGCACCCCAAGTAACTACACAAAATCATGCAATATCACTACACAAAGAGCACTTTCCTTAGCTGCACCATTAATATGGAACTCTCTCCCTCCAGACTTACGATCAATTGACGATATAAAGGACTTCCGAAAACAAAGACTGTACTCTTCACTGAGCACTACGGATCAAACACCTAACTAGATTCCATTTATTGTAACCTTTATGTATCCCACCTTACTACCTTGATGTTTTGTTTATGCAGTGCATGTTTCCCTTGCTTTTGTATAACCTTTGTATGTCTTTGTAACCGCTTTGATTGAAGGAAAAAGCGGTATAAAAAACTTGTTAAATAAATAAATATTTCACAATTAATAGATCACATTTTATGGCCCTTTATTAACAGAATGTGGTCTTATGTTAGAGATTCGTTGCACGTTATAAACATCTTGACGTCCATACAAGATATTAACCATGACACAATTTTGGTCACTTTAGACATTGAATCCCTGTACACCAATATCCCCCAAGCGGAGGCTCTTCAGATTATTGAATTTTACTTGTATAACAGGGAAACATACAAAAAATTACCTACAATATTTTTGATTGTATTAGCTCGTTATGCTTTGTGCGAGAACTATTTCTGTTTTCGAGAATTATTCTTTAAACAAATTAAGGGTGTTGCAGTGGGGTCCTCCATGGCTCCGGACATTGCCAATTTATATGTATCGCATTTTGAGGACAAATTTATAAAAACCAATCCATACAGTGCCCACATCAAGCTTTGGGTCAGGTATATAGATGACATTTTGGTACTTTGGGATGGTTCTATAGATTTGTTGTCAGAATTTAATATATGGATCAATCAGTGTGACACAAATCTACGGTTTCAGGTCACTTTTGATCCTGTCCAAATTCCTTTTTTAGATCTTTTAATTAAAAAGGTGGATAATAAGTTACATACGTCTCTTTATAAGAAACCCACTGATAGAAACCATCTCCTGCATTATACAAGTTTCCATAATTTATCTCTCCGAAATAATCTCCCAGTCGGTCAATTTCTAAGAACTAGGCGTCTATGCACATCTGATCAAGATTTTGAATACCATGCTGCCCAGATGAGACATAGGTTTAGTGAACGAGGCTATCCTCAATCTCAGATAGACAAAGCCTATCATAGAGCTTGTATATCCTCCCGTGATGATCTCTTAACATTAAGAGAAAGACAACCCCAGAATGGAGTAGTTTGTTCCCTTCTCTATTCTTTCCATTCTCACAAAATAAATAAAATATTGAAGAAACACTGGTATTTGATTCAGTCCCTACCCGGTTTTCAAGACGTTCCTGTGATCCCTGCACATCGAAGAAATGTCAATCTTCGCAATCTTCTTGTGCCCTCGGCCTTTACAGAACGACGTTTTTTGTCTAGATATAAAGGCCATTATCCATGTGGACAATGTTCAGTATGCAACTTAGCACTTACAGTTAAGGATTTTTTTGTTCACCCTGTTACCAAATTTAAATTTTATTTGGATGATTTTATGAACTGTGCTACCAATCATGTGGTTTATGTCATTGTGTGCCCCTGCCACAAATTGTATGTGGGGAAAAACTATACGGCCAGTTCGCAATAGAATTACAGAACATCGGAGCTGTATTAAGAGAGGAGCTGAAGATAAGCCCTTAGTGCTTCATTGGCAAAAAGCTAACCACAAAGTTTCTGATTTACGGTTTTTTATTATTAAGAAAATCAAGTTGAATTGGCGTGGGGGTGACATTGACAGGACGATTTTACGGCTAGAACAACGGTTTATTTTTGATTTGAACAGTCTACATCCTTATGGACTTAATATGGATCGAGATCTCACAGTCTTCTTATGAAAATATGATATTTTATCTGGTTTTGTTTTATAGTTCATAAAATTTCTTATATAATTTAATGTATTTTTTAGTTTATTTCATAAAGGTTTGGTTTTTTGTTTTCATAATTATTCAAGGTTAAGATATGGTGTTGTTTCCGGATAATTTAGTGATGCTGCATTTATAATTTTTATTCCGGTTTTTTACCCTGTTGATATAAACCTGTGATGATTTTACAATTCATATGGTGCCTCTAGTTATCAGCAGTAGATTGTTTTTTAGCACCTATTATCAGATTTTTATTTTGTATGGAATTCAAAATCCACAACTTTTCCCGCTTTTTCTTCTCTTTTTTCTTTACCTTCTACAGTATATGTATGAGTATCCTCAGGATGTTAGTGTGCTTTAGGGTTGTGAGATATATATATAGGTCTACAATAGAAGATCCAACTGATTTATGGAGAACAATTTTGTTTCGATGTTAAGAAATCTCTGTTGTTCCCTTTAATTTTGGTAATGTAATTCACAATATCCAATTCCTGATTTTTGGATACATATTTAGCCTTTTAATATAATATCATTTGGTTTTCTTGATTTAAATTCATTCAATGTGTACATCTAACATTTGCCTATGACGACTATTACATTGATTCACATCGCTGATATATTTTCAAGTACGCACGCGTCGTTTTTTTTGTAATGAACGAAGGATCAGCGCACATTTCATGGTCATCCCGCAGCAGTGCACACGAGCGGAGTAACTTTAAGTTTTGTTTAACAATTGTGCCTATCTCTTGGGATAGTATGCATCATTTATCTTTATATTTCATCAGTCACATTCGCAACCCATTGCAACACCCTTTATTCCGCTCCTTAATCATCATATATACGGTTTTTTAGCTGAGCCACAACCACGTCTAGTTTTCACATAAGATTTTTGTTCTCAATTATAGGGTCCGACTAACATCTAATCCCTCTTCTTTTTGACATAGATAAGAGTATGACTCATATGACAAGGTTGAATGATTGCATTCTAACATCGTTTGGTTTCCTTGATTTAAAGTCATTCACTGTGTACATCTAACATTTGCCTATGACGACTATTACGTCAATACACATCGCTGATATATTTTCAAGTACGCATGCGTCGGCGTTTTTTATATTGAACGAAGGCGCACATTTCATGGTCATCCCGCAGCAGTGCACACGAGCGGAGTAATTTTAAGTAAGTTTTGTTTAAACAATTGTGCCTATCTCTTGGGATAGTATGCATCGTTTATCTTTACATTTCATCAGTCACATTCGCAACCCATTGCAACACCCTTTATTCCGCTCCTTAATCATCATATATACGGGTTTCTTTAGCTGAGCCACAACCACGTCTAGTTTTCCCATAAGATTTTTGTTCCCAATTATAGGGTCCGAGTAAGATCTAATTATTCTTTTTGACACAGATAAGAGTATGACTCATATGACAAGGTTGAGTAATTGCATTCTAATAACTTTATTTTTAAAGGTTACGATTTAATGGTTCACATTTAGTTGATGTAATTCTTTATGACAGTGAAAGTTCTGGACCCTGTTATTGCATATATGGTTCTTATGATTCCTGTGGAGGCTTTTTACTACACTTGCTCTGATAAGAGAAGTGCCTTATATCAGAGATTATCTTACATTGTTTTTTTAATAACTAATCTATTAGAATACAAGTTCTGCTGTCCTAATCTCGGCACAAAGGAGAAGTTATACACTTGATAGTTAGTCCCCGTAGGTCCCATGGCCTTTTCAATGTGGCTCTAGGTTAGGTGAGTTATCAATGTCCTTACACACACACTAATCTTGATTCATGATATCTTTGGTTGTTTATTGATCTTCCAAAAGTGATATGTAATATATTTTAACAATGTCTATTTTGTATCTGGGTTCAGATTCTCTGGATATCCATCAAGACACATTGATAGGTTCCCAGAACAGGCATGTACTTACAATGGTTTCTGATTTCTTATATATATTTTTTTTATTGTTTTATTTTTAATTTATCTCTTAAGGGTTTACACACAATTTTATATGGATGTTTATTGTTATTTTTAATATTATTTTTTTAATCACGATTTTTATGTACGTCATTTATGAATACATAATCAATTCTCGTCACTCTCCTCCTTTTGGACTCCTGGCAGTTTTTTCTGATCAATTCATTTTATACTTCATTATTTTTAAAGTTTTTTAGTCATTAACATAATACTAATTATTTATCTATATAATTTCATGCATGTTATTGACTATTCATGGATCGCTTTATATGATGCGTTATATATATGTATTTATTTAATTATATTTATAATATTTTATTATTTTTATGGTATGTTTTTAGTCATTAACATAATACTATTTATTTATTTATAATTGTATAATTTTATGCATGTTATTGACTATTATGGATCGTTATATGTGTGTATTTATTTGTATCTATAATACCCTATTATTTTTATGGTATGTTTTTAGTCATTAACATAATACCATTTAATTATTTATATATTTTTATGTATGTTATTGACTATTTATGGATTGTTATATAGGTGTATTTATTTATTTATATTCATAATGGTTCATGGTTCCCCCTCAGGGTCATGTCTGTTCACAATGCTCCACCTACTTTTCGTTTTTTACATATATATATATATATATATATTTATAATTGTATAGCATTTTCTTGATATTGCTTAATTTTTACTTTTATTTTTATTTATATTTATTTTTATCTATTATTTATAGTTTTTAAAGTTTGTGTCATTATGTTCATTCTCAATTCCCTCTCCCTTATACTATTTATTTTGTTTTTACATTAAGAATGGATACGTTACATTCATTTGTTTTTTAATATTTGGATGTTTAGCCAATGAGCCCCTGAAGAAGGTGTTGCGAAACACGGCCTGTGTCGGGCCTGGCTGGTTTACAATCAATAAACAGTTCTTCCTACAAGATCCACGGTTTTGGTTGGTTTCTATTCCTGGCACGTGGATAAGTGCTTCCTTGTTGGTACTTATTTGGTCCTCTACTGCCTTTTCTCATGATGGTGATGTAATCAGAAATGATGGACAAGCTCTGTATTTAACATACAAGTGAAGAAAAAGTAGAAGCTTCCTTGAAATTGATTAACCATAGACTTGGACACTGGTTCATTTGGGAGAATTGCTATGCATGCAGAATGTGTTCAGTAAGAGTGGAGGAGTGGCCTAGTGGTTGGGGCAAGGTACTTCAGGCCGGAAGGTCGGGGGTTCAAATCCCACTAGAGGACAGCAACCTTGGGCCGGAAGGACTGGGATTTCTAGTCCCACAGGTGCTCCTTGTGGTCTTGGGCAAGCCACTTAAACCGCCATAGCCCATGTTCCCTGTAAAATAGTTATCTCCACGTTATAATGCCCTGTTCAATGTAATTTCAGTTTGTTCAATGTAAACTGCACTGATGCAGAATAGCGCGGTATATAAGAGAATGTAAATAAATAAATAAATAAATAAATTCATGAGGCAGCTTTATTTGTGTTGGCTATTAAAGCATCCTTTTAGAAAAGGCCAAGACCTCTGGTTTTGTGAGTCATTGATGGATTTGCAGCGTCTCTTGCTATGTAGCTGATCATGCAGATTCTCTAGTATTTGTATCATGGGCTGGAGGAGGAGAAATTGAGTTGCTCTTGTAGACGGAAGAGAAGAAATTTTAGATTAGATTATTCTTGATGCACTGCGGATTTGTTCTTGCATTCCTGGCTGTGTACTTAGAAATGGAGTTGAAATCAGCTTGGAAATATATACTAAAAGCGCACATGGTTAGATATAGTGCACATGCTTGATTAGAATTTTCTAGATTATTTCTTGGTGATCTCTAGTAGAAAATGCTGATCACTTCTGAACTTTTTTATTAAGAATTAGAAATAAGGGGAATACCTGGATCTCCTGAGAGAAATGTCTCCCTCCTGCTCACCACATCACATGACATCCTTATCTACCAGCATCCTGTTTAATTGAAATTCAGTGACTCAGAAGAAGAATTGGTTTGGACTTAATTGGACAGGGCAATTTCTGAAAGGATCATAATTAAGGTGCCAAAAAGAATAGAGACAAATGGAGCCTGCAGATCAGATGGTGTATCAACTGATGGTCTAGGTTCCCTCAGGTGGAGATCATCTTGTAATGGAGGATCAACAGCAGTGGTATAAGTGCTAGAGGACAAATCTGATAATCACCATCCCCAAATTTTGGTACAGTTTGGAGACCTTTCAGAAGCTCAATGCCAAGGTGGAACAGCAGGTTTCTAGTGTCTAGGACAGTGATGGCTAACCTTTTTGAGCCCGAGTGCCCAAACTGCCGCACAAAACCAAAGAATTTCCTCAAAGTGCCAGCACGTCAATTAAAGCCTCATTTGCATAAGGTGCCTCATTTGCATAAATATTTGCATAATGTTACCATACACTAACTTTTAGTAAACATGCCTCTTAATGAGTATATGGATAAAGAAAGACTAAAAGGTTTCTACATTACTATAATCCAGTACCAACCGCCAGGCACATTAGGAACTACTACAAACGCTGCCCATTTAGAACCCATAGCAAACCCGCCGTATCCTAACAGCACTACCAGGACTCACAAAGCACCATACCCTAACTATCAAAAGGCAACACTGCAAATATTAAACCAATACATTTCAGAGAACAACAATACATGACCTACTGGGGAAAGAACAAGTGGCAATGTCAAATAGGAATTATATAAACAGAATACCTCAGCTCAGTTACACATGCAGAACAGACCATCACCAAACAAGGAATCACAATTTAGAAACAGGAAGACAATAATTAAACTGGGAACCCCAAAAGCCAAACTTGGAATATACAACAACACTGTAGAAATAAAACTATAAATTAATTTCCTCTTGTACTAAACAAAGCGCAAAAATTAATGATGCACATTTCCCAGAGCTGACATATTCCAGTTAATAAATTCAAAATAAAGAGATATTTTTCTACCTTTTGTGCATTTTTTTTCAGTTGCAATTGTTCCAGCCACTTTCTTCTGGTTTCTTCGTGTCTTCTGCTAACTCTCCATCTGCTGTCCATTTGTCCTTTCTTCTGTCTTCTTGGTTTTTTTTTTTCCATTCTCTCTCTACATCTGTTTTAACATACTAATCTTTCTCCTTTTGCTCTTTCCTCATTCCTATTTCATCTACTCAAAATTTACCCCTCCATCCTCAATCCCCACTTATTCTCCCAATACCCGGCCAATTGTAGATTTTTTATCCCTCCCACACAAAATATTTTTCCCCTCTCCATTTTACTCTCCCAGCCCCATCCCATTCTAATCCTCCCCCAACACCAGCTCCCTTCTAGTTCCAGCCTCACCCAGCATCCATTCCCTTCTAGTCCCTGCATCAGCCCATTTCCAGTCCTAGCAGCCCCCCAACCCATTTCCAGTCCTAGAAACCCCCCAACCCAATACCAGTCCTAGCCCCCCCTCATCAACCCACTTCCAGTCCTAACCCCCCATCACCCCATTTTCAGTTTAAGCCCCCCCTATAACCCATTACCAGTCCTAACCCCCATCAGCCCACTTCCAGTCCTAACCCCCCATCAGCCCACTTCCAGTCCTAACCCCCATCAACCCATTTCCAGTCAGCCCCCCATAGCCCATTGCCAGTCCTAACCCCCCCATCAGCCCACAGTCCATTACCAGTCCTAACCCCATCAGCCCACCTCAAGTCCTAACCCCTCCCCATCAGCCCATTTCCTGTCCAAGCCCCCCCATTGCCCATTATCAGTCCTAACCCCCAATAGCCCATTACCAGACAGCACCCATCAGCCAACAGCCCATTACCAGTCTTAACCCCCCCATCGCACATTGACAGTCCTAACCCCCATCAGCCCACTTCCAGTCCTAACCCCCCCATCAGCCCACTTCCAGTCCTAACCCCCATCAACCCATTTCCAGTCAGCCCCCCATAGCCCATTGCCAGTCCTAACCCCCCCATCAGCCCACAGTCCATTACCAGTCCTAACCCCATCAGCCCACCTCAAGTCCTAACCCCTCCCCATCAGCCCATTTCTTGTCCTAGCCCCCCCATAGCCCATTATCAGTCCTAAACCCCCCCATAGCCCATTACCAGTCCTAACCCCATCAGACCACCTCCAGTGTTAACCCCCATCAGCCCATTTCCAGTCCTAACCCCACCCAAAAGCCCACCTCAAGTCCTAACCCCTCCCCATCAGCCCATTTCCTGTCCTAGCCCCCCATAGCCCAGTACCAGTCCTAACCCCACCCAACAGCCCACCTCAAGTCCTAACCCCTCCCCATCAGCCCATTTCCTGTCCTAGCCCCCCATAGCCCATTACCAGTCCTAACCCCACCCAACAGCCCACCTCAAGTCCTAACCCCTCCCCATCAGCCCATTTCCTGTCCTAGCCCCCCATAGCCCATTACCAGTCCTAAGCCCCCATCAACCCACTTCCAGTCCTAATCCCATCAGCCCATATAGACTTAGCTCCCCCATAGCCCATAGCCCCCCCATAGCCCATCACCACTCCTAACCTCCCCCAGCCCATCACCACTCCTAACCCCCCCATCAGCCCATTTCCTGTCCTAGCCCCCCATAGCCCAGTACCAGTCCTAGCCCCCCCAACAGCCCACAGCCATTACCACTCCTAACCCCCCCAGCCCATCACCAGTCCTAACCCCCCAACAGCCCACAGCCATTACCACTCCTAACCCCCCCCAGCCCATTACCACTCCTAACCCCCCCAGCCCATCACCACTCCTAACCCCCCATCAGCCCATTTCCTGTCCTAGCCCCCCCAGCCCATCACCAGTCCTAACCCCCCAACACCCCACAGCCATTACCACTCCTAACCCCCCCAGCCCATCACCAGTCCTAACCCCCCCAGCCATTACCAATTCTTACCCCCCATAAGCCCATTTGCTGTTCTATCCACCCCCCAGCCCATCACCAGTCCTAACCCCCCAACAGCCCACAGCCATTACCACTCCTAACCCCCCCCAGCCCATCACCAGTCCTAACCCCCCCCAGCCATTACCACTCCTAACCCCCCCCCCAGCGAAATTTTTTTTACAAAGAAAGCTGTCGGGGCCGGGGCCGCCGCGGCAGAATCGAGTGTGCCGCGGGGCCCCCCCGCCCAGCAGAGCCTGCCCTCCGTCCCCGGTATCACCTCTCTCAGCTGCCTCCAGTCACACGCGCCGGCTTTCAGAGCGCGAGGGAAGTTTCTCCCTCGCTGCTCTGTTAAGCCCGCGGGGGCTGATGGGAACTTCCCATCAGCCCCCGCGGGCATAACAGAGCAGCGAGGAAGAAACTCCACTCGCGCTCTGAAAGCAGGCGCGTTTGACTAGAGGCAGCTGAGAGAAGGTGATACCGGGGACGGAGGGCAGGCTCTGCTGGGCGGGGGGGCCCCGCGGCACACTCGATTCTGCCGTGGCGGCCCCGGCCCCGGCAGCGGCAGCTTTTTATTTTTATTTTTTTTAATGCCGCATATTTTGATTGCGGACCTTCCCGCGTGCCAGCTGCAAGGCCTTCGCGTGCCACAGCTGGCACGCGTGCCATAGGTTCGCCATCGCTGGTCTAGGATCTGTCAGGCAAGACTTGCTCTGACTTGCTTGCTATGTGAGAAGAATTAACCTATTGTGTAGAAAAGCTAGATGGCTTGAAAGAACCAATGCTCCTAGCATGACCGGGGCCGATCATGTCATTTATATTGTTTCTTACATGGGACATGCTGTTAATGTTATGCTATTGTTTGCCATCTTTTTATGTGCCTTTTAATTTAAGGAATGTTGAATTTTATCAGGTTTTATTTGTTTATAGTCACATAAAATAATTACATATCTTTATTGTGTTTGTTGTGATGTTTGTTGTGATCCGCATTATGGATAATCATATAATGCGGAGTACATATGCAGTCAGTCAGTCAGTCAATCAATCAAATAAAATCTTCAACTTATGGGGATTTCCAAGAACCTCAAAGACTGATCTGAAAAGTTTCTTGGAGACCTGGCTACTGTGCAAGCTTAAATTGGGACCTGAGGAGGGCCCTCTAACCATAGAATGTGCTCATTGCGTAGGACCAGAGAGGGAAGGATGGTGTTAGGCCAAGGGTAGTGATTGCTCAGTTCTTAAACTTTTACTACTTTATCATCCTGCTAGACCAGGCCAGACAAGTGGGTTATGTTGCTTTGCCAGCAGGTGGCAGCAGACATGAGCAACTTTCAGTGATACCTTCACTTGGTATATCTTTGGGTGCAGCACTGAGAGAAACTGGTATTCCTTATCGTTCCTCCAGTTTAGTCCTCCACCTCTGGATAGTGTATCTCCTCCTGCAGCTTGGAGACTGGGCATGTCAAAATCGTGACATCACTGGATATAGCCTGCTGGTCTCTCCCATCAGCCCCCAGTGTGTCCAGTCTCCATGCAGCAGGAGGACATAGTGAGCCTAGGTGCTGGGCTCACTTGAGGAACAGATAAGGAGCAATTTAGTTAGGGTTTAGGTTTTCTAAATTTTAAATCACCCAGTTCCATTTTAATTGTTTTCATAATAATTTTGCTTAAATCCTTAATTTGAGGACCTGTCCCTTTTAGAAAAAAAAACCAGGAAGCTCCTGCCAAGCCTTCTCGCTCTTGGCTATCTTCACGGTCAATCACCTCACTGGTTGGGATCTCTCCCCCTAGACTGTACGGGGGAGAGCTCAGCGGGCCGTACCTGCACTCTCTCTCTCTCTCTTGGGGTGCGAGTGATGGCAATTTTGCTTCCTGGCAGCGACATTTGTACTTCTGGAACAGTAGGAGCAGCTCTCGCCGCGTCGGCAGCTCACGGCAGAGCCGGGCAGTATCGCGGTTTGAGAGACTGCACTGGTCACGGTGAGCACAGCGTTCCTGCTAGTTTTAAGCGCCGCAGGTAAGGTCCTCGGGCTCCAATGGAGTACTTTGCATTTTGGCGCCAAATTAGCCATTTTCTACTCTCATTCGGTGCCGCGTGGCAGAAGTTGCAGTGGCCCGCGCTTGGGGAAGACATAGGGAGAAAGCGTTCTCTAGTGTGTTAAATCAATTTAATTCAGCTCAATTCAATGTAATGCCTTTCATTTCAATTTATTTTAATTTTTGTTTCCCTTCAGTTTGACCGGGAGCTTCTTGGACTAGTTATGTTTATTTATTTATTTATTTTTTTTGAGGCATCATTTTAGTGTTAAAAAAAAAAAATCGCAGAGATATAGCTGCTTCTTCAACTTGACTTACTTTCTGGGCAAAGCAGTTGTGGGGATTCAGCTAATGTCATTGCGGCCTCAGTGTATGGTCTGCGGTACCCGTAGAGGCACAGTGGCTGACACCGGAATCTTCCGCGGCTGTGCTTCGGTCTCTACCAGCGTGGAGCAACAGATGGAGAATACTGTGGTTTTAGACTCCCAGAGTCCACTGGCTGCATCCGGAGATGAAGCACTGATGGTCACGCCGCCAGGGTCCTCTCAAGAGGGCCTCGCGGGCCCTTCAGGTGCATTGCCTACGGTAGGTTCAGGACCGCAGCTAGGGGATTTCTGTCTGGATTTTGTGTTAATTATTTATCAGGCGGTCTGTTTGAGGCATCAGGGGAAGTTGCCTGAGCCATTGCCTTTGGCGCATCCTGTGCAGCAACTCCGATCTGGGGAGCAGGATGGTGTTTTCCCGAGGCCCCCGAAGAGGTCGAGGTCTCATGACCATTCCCCTCCAGATTTGGAGTGGCACGAGGCAGATGAGGCCAAAGTAGAACTCAAAGCCGGTATGGATGAATTGGAAGAAGGAGAAATCCCTGAGCCTGAAGATCAGGCGAAAATTATTCGGGTATTCTAGAAGGATGAACTGGCGGCACTTATCACGGAACCCCTACAGACACTAAATCTCGCTACGGCACGATGGAAGAAGAGGAAGTGGAAGATCCCATCATTCAAGCGGTGAGGCAGTCCCAGGTAGTGTTTCCCTTCACTGGGTGAAAGATCGGATGATCCAGGAGGGAGTGGGATCAGCCCAAAGCCAGACTAAGTGGGGTCAGGACCATGAACAGGCTCTATCACTTAGCACAGGGGTGGGCAATTCTGGTCCTGGAGGGCCGCAGACCAGTCAGGTTTTCATGATGTCCCAAATGAATATTCATGGACCTATTTCCATACAATGGAAGGCAGTGGATGCAAATAGATCTCATGAATATTCATTAGGGACATCATGAAAACCTGACTGGTCTGCGGCCCTCCAGGACTGGAATTTCCCACCCCTGCCTTAGCAGATAAGGACAAGGAGAGGTTCCGTTCCCCGCGGATTGATGTGGTCATCTCAGCGGTCACAAAAAAAGACCACTATTCTGGTGGAAGGTAGCGCGGCATTAAAGGATGCACAGGATAGAAAAGAGGATGGTTTATTGAAACAATCATTTGAGGCTAACGCTTTATCCTTGCAGGCATCCATTTGTGGAGCCTGGGTGGCAAGAGCATGTCTCAGATGGTCTCAGCACTTATGCCAGGCTCCCCAGCTAGAGCAGGAAAGTATAAGGGAGTTAGATCGCCTAGAGTCTGGTTCGGCATATTTGGTCGATGTGCACTACGACTTGATCGGAGCACTGGCAAATAGTATGGCTTTGTTGGTGGCCGCCCGGAGATCCTTGTGGTTGAGGAATTGGGCGGCCGATGGCTCGTCTAAGTTGCGCCTCAGTAAGCTTCCGTTTAAAGGAAAGTTGTTGTTTGGAGAAGATCTAGACAAGTTGATTAAGGATTTAGGAGAGTCCATGGGCGGAAGGCTCCTGGAGGATAAACCTAAGCAAGGGAAATCTTTGCCGGCCTTTCGAGGTCAAGTTTAGAGATTTCAGGAGATTTCGTACTTCTCGCTTGGGGGTTTCCAAAGGGGAAGATTTGCTTCTAGAGCCCAGGGGTTTCGTGGAGCAAATAGAGGTTTCGCAGCAGCTTCTGCAGTGACAACTCATAAACCACAATGAAAAGAGGCAGGTGGGAAGCCAACCGATAGGAGGGCGGCTTCGGGAGTTTCTTCCTGTCTGGACCCAAATAACGTCTGACCAGTGGGTGCTGGAGACCATTCGCGAAGGTTATGCGATGGAATTGGCAAGACCGGTGCTAGACTCGTTTGTGATGTCTCCCTGCAAAGGTCCACAGAAAACACTTGCGATTCGTCGTATGTTAGATCGACTGTTGCAGTTGGGAGCAGTTGTGCCGGTTCCACTAGCGGACTACGGCATGGGTCGCTACTCCATTTATTTCGTGGTGCCAAAGAAAGATGGCTCTCTCCGTCCTATTCTGGATCTAAAAGGGGTGAATCGCTGTCTTAGAGTACTGCATTTCAGGATAGAAACGTTGAGATCGGTCATTGTGGCGGTGCGCCAAGGAGAGTACTTGCCTTCCCTCGACCTCACGGAAGCGTATTTGCACATCCCAATCAAAGAAATTCATCAAACGTTTCTGTGGTTCGTTCTTCCTTGGGTACATATCAGTTTCAAGCATTGCCATTCGATCTGGCGACGGTTCCACGGACCTTCACCAAGATCATGGTGGTGGTAGAGGTGGCATTATGAAAGGAAGGAGTTTTGGCTCACCCTTATCTTGATGATTGGTTGATTCGGGCAAAGTCCAAGGCCGAGAGCATTCGAGTTACAGACAAGGTGGTGAAGTTTCTACAGAGTCTCGGCTGGGTGGTCAATGCGACCAAGAGCCAATTGGTTCCGTCCCAGGATCTCAAATATCTAGGGGTACGGTTTGACACTCAGAAAGGAGCGGTGTTTCTGCCGAATCGTCGAGTACAAGTGCTTTAATAGTTGGTGCGCAAGTTCAGGTCCGCTCCGGCGCCCACAGTGTGGAGTTACCTTCGTGTGCTGGGGACAATGGCGGAGACTTTGGAAGTGGTCCCATGGGCCAGATTTCATATGCAACCATTACAGAGAGCGTTACTTCGCCGTTGGTCACATCAGTCTGACTCGCTTAACAAACGGCTCCCCTGTCCGCTTCGGGTCAGGCAGTCCCCTTCGGTGGTGGTTGCTTCCAGGATCCCTGAAGGTGGGGATGCCTCTCGAACAGCCGGGATGGTTTCCCTTGCTGACGGATGCAAGTCTTGCGGGATGTGGAGATCATTGCGGAGACCTCTTCACGCAGGACACTTGGACAGTACAAGAGAGCCAAATGGTCAATCAATCGGCTAGAACTGAGAGCGGTCTGTCTAGCGTTGCAAACGTTCAAAGCTGCGGTGACGGGTCGAGCGGTTTGAGTGCTGTCCGACAACTCCGCAATGGTGGCCTACATCAATCGACAGGGCGGTACAGGAAATGTGGCCATGGGAGAAGAAGCAGAGGCACTGTTTTCTTGGGTAGAGCATCGCCTACCAGCGATCTCGGCGGCACACATTGCAGGGAAGGACAATGTGATGGCATATTTTCTCAGCAGGGTCCGAGTGGATGCCAGAGAATGGGAGTTGCATCCGGACGTGTTTGCACAGATAGTTCAAAAATGGGGTCTGCCGATAATGGATCTCATGGTGACCTTTCAGTCAGCAAAGATGGGTCATTTCTTCATCAGACAGCGAGAGAGGATGTCGGAAGGAATCGACGCCCCGATACAACATTGGCCGTCGTCGGGGCTCCTCTTTGTCTTTCCTCCGTGGGCGCTCATAGGTCGAGTGGTGCAGCGCATCGAAGCTCATCAGGGGAAAGTGTTGTTGGTGGCTCCGGACTGGCCAAGGTGCCCATGGTACGCCGATCTCATTCGGTTGCTCGACGGGAATCCCTGAAGGTTACCGGCGTCGGAGAATCTGTTGCTACAGGGTCCGCTTCGAATACCTCAGGTGGATTGGTTCTCACGGTATGGCCATTGAAAGGGCAAGGTTGAGAAAGAAAGGTTACTTGGCAGCAGTCATCGCTACTTTACTTCGAGCAAGGAAAAAGTCCACGTCTCTTGCATATGTGCGCATATGGCATATTTTTGAAGACTGGTGCTCGTGGAGGCAAGTACGCGTGGCTACAGTATCAGTTCCCTTGGTGTTAAGTTTCTTGCAAGACGTGTTTGATAAGGGTCTGGCAGCCAGTTCCTTGAGAGTTCAGTTAGCAGCCCTGTCATGCTATAGAGGCAAGGTCCAAGGAGTGGCTCTAGGTTCGCATACAGATGTGTTGCGTTTTCTTAAAGCAGTATCCAGGCTGCAACCCTCATGTAGAATCACGGTCCCACCGTGGGATCTCAACTTGGTTTTGGGGCGTTAGCTAAGGAACCATTTGAGCCTTTACACCAGGCGTCGGTTAAAGATTTAATCTTAAAGACAGTGTTTTTGGTAGCCATCTGTTCAGCGAGGCGAATTTCGGAGTTGCAGGCGCTGTCGTGCAGAGAGCCGTTTTTGTCTTTTTCCAGGGAAAAGGTGGTGTTGCGGCCACTTCCGTTGTTTTTACCAAAGGTAGTTTCTCCGTTTCACCTAAACCAAATGGTTTCTCTTCCAACTTTAAGTTCAGCAGAGGGGAACGTTTCGGACCGTGGTTTATGCCGTTTAGACATAAAAAGGGTCCTGTGACAGTATTCAAAGGGCTCAGAACCTTTTCTCAAATCGGACCATCTCTTTGTGTTGTTCGGAAGTCCCCGCAAAGGGGAGGTGGTGGCGAAAGCGTCCATTTCCAGATGGATTAAGGAGGCAATTGCGTCAGCATATCTGATGCAAGGACGCCCAGCGCCAGCAGGCTTAAGAGCTCACTCTACTAGAGCGCAAGCGGCATCATGGGCAGAACACAGTTTGGTTCCACCAGTGGAAATTTGTAGAGCGGCCACCTGGTCCTCTCTTCATACTTTCAGTAAGCACTACCGCCTGGATGTCTTGGCGGCAAATAATGCGTTTCGGGTCGGCGGGGTTGAGATCTGGCTGGAGAGTTCCCTCCCCATGATTACTGCTCTGTTACATCCCAGAGGTGGAGGACTAAACTGGAGGAACGATAAGGAAATAGAAATTACACTTACCTGGTATTGTTGTTCCTTGAGGAACTCCAGTTTAGTCCTCATTCCTGCCCGGGGATGGCTTGGTTTACAGTGGTTATTCAGTTGGGAGGAGTGCAAGACTACAGGTGAATAGAGCTTTTAATAGGTGGTTAATCGTCTCCATTCGTCATATCTCTTTTCTGTCTATTCTGTTCTCTCTTGTCCTTGGCTAGGCGTAGAATGGAAAAGAGAACATATAAAAAAAAAAAAAGCAGTCCCCTTCTTTCGCAGAGGGGGTTAGTTGTTAAATACGTTAGGTTATGCGTTCAGCTTGAGTATAAGGTTGAAATTAATATGATAGCTACTTATTTGTTGCTTCTTTGAGTCTGCTTTGTCAATAGTTCACTGGGGGCTGATGGGAGAGACCAGCAGGCTATATCCAGTGATGTCACGATTTTGACATGCCCAGTCTCCAAGCTGCAGGAGGAGGACTAAACTGGAGTTCTTCAAGGAACAACAATTACTAGGTAAGTGTAATTTCTATTTTTCTGCCTTCAGCAGGTGGCAAGGTAGGTGGACTGGTGCAGCAATACAGTTAGGCCTGACTCTCCCGAACCATACATTGCAGTGGTCGTTGAGATTGAGTATGGTAAGGTTGCTCAGAACGTGGGTCTGCCCATGTTTTCTGAATGTGGGTCTGCCCTGTGTCCAAGCTTTTTCCTGAGTTACTAAAATTTGGTGGGCTTGGAAGAACAGCAGGAGGACCCTGCGGTGCCCCTGAAGGAGTTCAGTAAGTTATGACCAAGGCCCCTTTCTCTCTTGCTGTCCTTATCTACATGCCCTGTAATTTTTTTGTATTCCTTTTCTCCATTAGTTTCAATGACCAGTATTTGTCTCTGTGCTGCTTTCAAAAAAATGGCTTCCAATTAAAACAAAACAAAAAAAACAAACCCAAGGCCCTCTGTTTGGCACTGAGCCTCCCAGGTCTGGACTTTCCTATTTAGGTTTCCCCATTCAGTCTGACAGAGCTGGGATTCCCTTTTCAGGACTCTGTTCACCATGTCCCTGCTAGTTTATTCATAGTCTTTTTAAACTTTACCGCTGCAGTACTCAGCCATGTGGCCTGATATAGTCAACAACCCCCAGCATTTCTTCTCTGTGGCTGCTAATTTTTGCTCCTGTTTTGGCTGCATTGCTCAGGGCACTTTTCTTCAGCATTTTGGGCTTCCTCACAGGATGCCTGGGGCCTATTTCTGTGGCCCCTGCATCTCCTTCTGCCATTTTTCTATCCTCTTTCCTGCTAGTGAAAACTGTGGCCATTTCAGATAGTGTCCTATCTCCGGCAGAGGTGAAGCTTGTGGGAAGACCAACATGATGTGGCAGCAACAGCAGCAAGGAGAGTAATGGCTCATTGGTTTAGGGGTATGATTCTTGCTTAGGGTGCAAGAGGTCCTGGGTTCAACTCCCAGATGAGCCTTTCCCTTCACTTTTCCTGGACTTCAATAAAACTAACTTTTTCCAGGAACAAGCAGGAAGTCAGTCCTCGCATATGGGTGACGTTAATGCTGATGGAGCCTGCGCAGAACATTTCCCCAGGTTTCAAAGAAAGCCTTTCTGACATGCTACCACGCATGTGTGGTCCCCTTCCTGCCCAAGAGTGCCATTTTGCTCAGTCTCCTTTTCTCCATGGTGCCCAACGGATGTCTGTCCTGTTTCCCTGGAAAAATCCTTAATAATTATTCTTAAAGTTAGTTTTCCGGTTTGCGTACTGGTTCCTCTTTCCGCCTTGAGCTGGCACCGACACTGTTCTCTGGGAACAAGCAGGAAGTCAGTTCCCACATATGGGTGACATCAGCTTTTAAAGAAAGTCTTTGGGAGATGCTACCACACATGCGTGGTCCCCTTCCTGCCCAAGGGTGCCATCTTGCTCCGTCTCCTTTTTTTCTGCGGAGCCCTTCAAACGTTTGTCTGGCTTGTCCCCAGAAAAAGTTGATTTTTTTCTCTCCAAGTTTCATACTTGCCTCCGGTATCACACAGGTACTCTTCCTACCACCCGACCTTGTTGCCTCGGTGTAGAATTCGGGTCTATTTTTATAGTTTTTCATTTCCTTGATTTTCTGTCATCTTAGCACCTTTTTTCCCAACTGGCAGCCCAGCGAGTCTTCGACCTCGTAGAGGTACTTTTTTCCCTCATAGCTACCAGTGGCTTTAAGAAATGTGATGGGGGCTCAAAAGTCATGACTTTGACCGACACACATGACTGCTGTCTCCACTGCCTCGGGCCCAGACCACGACCTAGCAGCATGCGGTCTTTGCAAGAGGATGTCCAGCAAGGCCATGTGCCCGAGAAGGCGCAGAAGAAGCTGAGCCGGGTACAGAGGGATGGTACTGTATATCCCGTGAAAGAGTCCTGAGACGGTCGGGCTCGATCCCTGGGCAAGAAGACCTTTGACTGGAGAGTATCCAGCTCTGCCACGATGAACTCCAGGCATTGTGTCGAGAGGAGGTCACACTTGGTGTAGTTTATGACAAAACCCAAGTGCTGCAGAATCTGGATGGTGCATGCAGTGGCCTGTTGCACCTCTGAGGCAGTGTCTCCCTTTATGGGCCAGTCATCCAGGTAGGGGAAAACAAAGATCCCCTGGAGATGGAGGAAGGCGGCCACGACTGCCAGCCATTTTGTGAAGACCCTTGGGGCAGAGGCCAAGCTGAAAGGGAGCACCCTGTACTGATAGTGCCTACCCCCACTATGAACCGCAGGTACTGCCTGTGGTTGGGGTGAAAAAGGATGTGGGTATATGCATCCTTGAGGTCTAAGGAGCATAGCCAATCTCTCTGCTCGAGGTAGGGCAGCAATGTTCAAAGGGAGAGCATCTTGAACTTCTTCCTCAACAGGAATTTGTTGAGGTTGCGCAGGTCGAGGATGGGCCTTAGGCCCCCTATTCTTTTTGGCATGAGGAAATACCTGGAGTAGAACCCCCTTGCCCATGAGGTGGTGGGACATAGGTTCCACCACTTTGTCCTTGAGAAGACCTGCCAACGCCTTCAGTAGGAGGTCCCAGTGGAGGAGAGACCTGAGGGGCTCTCCCAGGAAATAAGGGGGAGGTGTGAGTCAGGTGGAGGAGGTAAACCTCCCTGACCACCCAAAGTGCTCAGGAGTCGGTGGTGATGGTCAACCACCTCTGCGCAAAGTGGGCCAGACGCCCCGCTGTGGCGCAGACCCCCCCGATCTCCTTGAGGTAGCGAGGCTATTCTCAAGGAGTCAAAAGCTCCCCCCTGGCTGGGCTGGAGCCGATGCCTTGGGCTTTGGAACCTTCTGCCTACGAAGGCCATGCCCTTATCGCTTGGCCTGCTGACCCTTTTGGTGAGCTGGGGCGGCCTGAAAAGGTGGATAGTTTCTGAAAGCAGCCCCTTTCCTCAGGTAGAAGGACTTTTTACCCAAGCCTTTCCGTCTGGGAGGGGCAGCGGTCTTTTTTGAGAGCCTGGTCCTCATCATAAACTCTGTCTCTAGCTTGTCAGTCTTGTCAGTCATGGGTTTGCCAAAGAGTTTCTCTCCTTGGCTTGGGACATTGACCAATTTGTCCTGAACCCACTGCTCGAGGTTGGACTGTAACCAAGCTTGGCTTCGTGCACCAATGCCTACCGCTACTATTCGAGCTGCCGACTCGAACCCGTCATAGGCCGCCCGAGACATGGAGAACTCACAGACTGCCTTGGCCAGGTCCTTGAACCGCTGCAGGGGTTCCTCGGAGAGACCAGCTGAGAACCCGGCGAGTTCCTTCGCCAGGTCTCTCAGGTACATGTCCATGTACAGCTGGTAGGCCTGGATGCGGCAGATGAGCATCGAGCCCTGGTAACACTTTCTGCCGAGGCTGTCCAAGGTGCGGGCCTCCCTACCGGGGGGGCACCGAGGAGTGCGCCTTCTGGCTTTTCAGCCAATGCATGGCCGACTCCACCACCATGGAGTTATGTGGTGGCTGTGATTTCTGGAAGCCTGGACTCTGGTGGACTTGATAAATCAAGTCAAGCCATTTGCTCACCACCATGCACTGATGCCGGGGTTTCCTGGGCACTGTGAGTGATTCCTCAGAGGAGCCTTGTACTAGAGGATTTCCAACTCATCTACCCGAGGGTCCTCCTCCGACTCGTAGGGAAAACCAGGGCCTTAGACATATCCTTGACAAAATCAAGGAAGCCCATATCCTCTGGCAGGGACCCCTGTCAATGCTCTGAGACGGGAGAGTCTGATGGGACGTTGCAGTGGCAACGGGTATTGGGGGACGCCTCATCCTCCATCTCAGACTCATAGGAGGGCTGCTCTGTGGGCCTCAGAGCTCCCAATGCTCCGCAGCCGGTGCCCGGCGCAATTGCTGGGAATGATCGCGGTCCTGTCAAGCGAGAATCGGATTGAGACCTCAGCTGAGAATCGACTCGAAGCCGAAGAACCTCAAGGATCAGCTCGGCCTCCGGGGACGTCTTTGACATTGAGGACCCAGTGGTCGGGGCGGATGAACCTGTCATACCGGACAACAGCACCCACTGCTGGTCCATGAAGACAGACAAACTGTGCTCAAGGGCCACCATTCTGGACTCCAGGCCAGAAGGCTCCGCAGCCTTCGGCATACGCACAGAGTGACTCGGGCCCGGCTCTGGCTCCCCCGAAGGGGAATCTTCGATGAGGATGGTGTCTGGGGGACGAGGCCGGTCCGAGGACCACTCCTTCCGGGGGATCTTTACAGGCCGCTTCTTCTCCGACGCTTTGGACGAGCATCTCAGACTGCGGAACCTGACCTGGGGGGGCACCCAACCGGTCGGGTCCGTCCAAGGACGCCGCCTTCGAGGGTTTCTTCTTCCTGGGTTCCTTCGAGGGAGACCCCCTTTCTGAAGGCCCTAGGCAGGGCTCAGGCTCGGAAGGGTCCACCCAAGATGTCAAGGCTTCAGACGAGACCCTGGCCTTTGGAGGCACCGGGGACTCGGGGAAAAACGTATCATGCTGCTGCTGGCAGCTCTTGAGGGCCTTGTTGGACATCCTCTTGCAAAGACCTCATGCTGCTAGGTCGTGGTCTGGGCCTGAGGCAGAGGAGACAGCAGTCATGTGTGTCGGTCAAAGTCATGACTTTTGAGCCCCCATCACACTTCTTAAAGGGCAGCTGGTGACCAGGTTAGAGCACCCAGCAGATCAAACTCCTGGAGCTTTGGGCGATATACTTAGCTTTGTGTGTGTTTTGCCACCACCTGCGTCACCAGCCGGTGCTGGTCCAGACGGACAACCAGGTAGCAGTGTTCTGTGTGAACAAACAGGGGGCATGGGGTCTTGTGCCCTCTGTCGGGAGGCAGTAGTCCTCTGCTCTTACGCAATCCAACAGGGTATTCTGCTGGCAATATAGCTACCTGGCCAGAACAACCTCCTGGCCGACAGGCTGAGTAGAGTCCTCCAGCTGCACGAGTGGCAGCTGGACCCCAGGGTGGCCGACCAGCTCTTCCAGATCTGGGAGAAACCCGTGATGGACCTGTTCGCCAGCCCGGACAACTTTCAGTTGCCCTGCTTCTGTTCCTGACAGGCCCACTCCTCCAGGGTGGCAGCGGATGCGCTCCTCATGTCATGGTCAGAGGGCCTCATGTACGCCTTGCTTCCCACGCCGCTGATTGCCAAAATCTTGCTCAGGACCCTCTGTGACAGGGCCTCACTCATCCTGATAGCCCCTCGGTGACCCAGGCAATTGTGGTTCCCACGGCTCCATCCCGTTGGGGACCTCTCTGGGATTCCTGTCTCAGGAAGGGGGCTCTCTTCTGCAACCCAACCTGGGGTCCCTGTCGCTGACAGCGTGACTGCTGAAAGGGTGAGGTAGAGGAGATCCTGCTGGTCTCTCACAAGGCCTCTACTAGAAAAGCTTATGCCATCAGATGGCGCAGGTTTTCATCTTGGTGTGCTGAGCATGGGTTGACCCATTCTTCTACCCAGTGTGTTTGGTGTTGCAGTACCTTCTCCACCTCGCGTAATAAGTTCTAAAATCTAACTCTGTCTGGGTGTACCTTAGTGCCTTGGTGGCGCACCACCATCCGGTGAACAGCAGGCCCCTCTCAGTTCAGCCATTCGTGACCCGCTTTCTTAAGGATCTGCTCTTATCAAAGCCACCGGCTTGCACTCCAGCAACTGATTGGGACCTCAATGTGGTATTGGGGCAGCTCACTCGCCCACCCTTTGAGTCTCTGACTACTTGCCACCTTTCCTACCTCTCTTGGAAGGTGGCGTTCCTGATTGTACTCATGTCTGCTCGCAGAGACAGCGAGCTTCAGGCTTTAGTGGCAGAGGCCCCTTATACCAGGTTCTACAAGAACAGAGTGGTGCTTGTACGCACCCTAAATTTCTTCCGAAGATAGGATCGCCCTTCTATCTCAATCAGGAAGCAGTACTCGCTACCTTCTTTCCGAGACCTCATTCCAGTACGGCGGAGACAGTCCTTCACACATTGGACTGTAAGAGGGCTTTGTCCTAATATATCCAACACACTCAGGGCCACTGCAAAGCTACTCAGCTTTTCATCTCCTACGACCCCCAGTAGGCTGGGGGAGACGGTGACCAAGTGTACACTGTCCACCTGGATGGCGGACTGCATCGCCCTCGCCTATGAGCAGACGGGGTTCCCGCTGGAAGGCCGTGTCACGGTGCACAGAGTGAGGAGCCGTTGGTTGGGTTTGTCTGCTCTCTCTTGCTGCCGGTTCTCCTTCTCTCACCCGGCGGTTGATTTCAGCACTGATGGCCGGCTTCGGCGCTGGCAGTAAAAAAGCTGTGCAGCGACCATCTTGAAGAGGTGAGTCCTCCGTTCGCTGTAATTTTAAGCAATTTTCAGATCGCGACCTTCTGCCTCGTGGGGAGTGCAGTTGGGCCTTTCTCAGAACTGTGGGCTTAGCGGTTTCTTTTTCTGCGTTTTTTCTCTCAACAGTGTTTTTTCTGTTGTATGTTCGGCCCTGTTCGGGATCGTCTAGCCTTATAAAGATCCAGAAACTTAATGGGCTATTAATAAGACAAAAAAAAAAGTGGTTGGAATTTTGTTTCGTTCTTTCTGTCAACTTGAGTGCTGCTAAGGGGTCTGTTTACTTTTGGTAGGAATTCGGGTCTAATGCCTATGCGTCCGCAGTGTCTTGTTTGTGGAACCCGTCGGGGGACTGTCCTGGATGCTGGAGTGTGTCGCGGTTGCGCAACAGAGGCACTCAACATGGAGCAGGAGCTCCAGGACAAATCTAAGGAGGTGGCACCTTCGACTGAACAGGGTTCCACAGCCGCTATGGAGGTTGGTTCTCTTCTAGAGGCTCCTGCCTCTCCGCTGGCTGCGGGTTTGCCGGTGCCAGGTCCTTCTAACCCTCCAGTTGTGGGGGGGGGGGGGGGCAGCTCTGGGTTTTTTTTCCCCTGGACTTTGTTCTTTTATTGCATCAGGCTTTCTGTTTGCTTCAGCAGGAGGGCTGCTTCGGACCTCTCTGTTCTCGGAGCTGGGGTGGTCCAGGCGTCCGCAAAGAAGCCTGGAAATGCAGAAGCGAGACCGGCTAAGAGGGCTCGGTCAGTGGAGGAGCAGCCTCTTGTGTCGGATTGGCTAGAAGGGGTGACTTCAACGGGGAGCCAGAGACCGGTGTGGAAGAGCTCGAGGAAGGTGAGATTCAGGAGCCTGAGGACCAGGTGAGGATTATCTGAGTTTTTCAGAGAGAAGAGCTGACAGCTCTCATTATGGAGTCACTTCAGGCTCTCAACCTATCAGTGGTTTCTCCGAAGGAGGATGAGGGGTTGGAGGATCCTCTCATTCAGGCGGTATGGAAGACCCAGGCAGATTTTCCAGTTGACAGTGTGGTCAAACAGATGATCCAGGACGAGTGGGATCTGCCAGAGGCAGGACTAAGGGGCATAAGGTCTATGACTCGTCTCTATCCCTTGTCTGACCAAGAGCGTGAGATGTTTTGATTCCCACGTGTGGATGCAGCAGTTTTGTCAGTCACGCAGCAGTTTCGTCGGTCACAAAGCAGACAACCATTCCGGTTGAAGGCAGCGCGGCTTTGAAGGATGGACAAGACCGGAAGGTTGTCTAGTTATTGAAGCAGGCCTTTGTGGTCAATGCGCTATTGTTACAAGCTTCTATTTGTGATCTTGTGGTCTTGGGCAAGCCACTTAACCCTCCATTGCCCATGTTCCCTGTAAGTACTAGTGTATGTGTCTCATATCCCCTTGTGTTAAATGTATCACCAATTGTGTTGTAACCACTTTGATTGAAGGATAAGGTGTTATACAAAATTGTCAAAATAAATAAATTTGTGGAGCTTGGGTAGCAAGAGCTTGTCTTCACTGGTCGCAACGCTTGCAACAGCCAGGGGAACAGGTGCAGGATCAGTTAGCGGACTTAATTAGACTAGAGTCCGGAGCGGCTTACCTGGCCGATGTCCACTATGACCTCATTAGAGGTTTGGCTAATAGCATGGCTTCGCTAGTGGCAGCGCGCTGTTATCTTCGGCTAAGGAATTGGGCAGCGGATAGTTCCTCCAAGTAACGACTTAGCAAGCTTCCCTTTAAGGAGAAATTGTTGTTTGGAGAGGATCTCGACAAGCTGGTCAAGGATTTGGGGGCATCAAAAGGAGGTCGCTTGCCGGAAGATAAGCCAAAGCCGGGGTGGACCGTGGCAGCTTTGCAGCTTCAGCCTCGAGATTTCAGGCATTTTCATACCTCCCGCTTGGGAAGTTTCCAAAGAGGGAGGTTTCTCTCTCGAGGTCAAGGTTTTAGGGGTTTTCGAGGAGCAGGCAGAGGGTTCGCTAGTTCCTCTCCCTCGGGATTTAGGAAAACCCAATGAAGCGAGGGGGGACTGAGGCAGGGATTCAACCTGTAGGAGGTCGGCTTTGGGACTTTCTCCCAGCCTGGGTCCAGATAACATCCGATCAATGGGTGTTGGAGGTCATTCACGAAGGGTACTCCCTCGAGTTCGCCCAACCGGTGGTTGATTCCTTTGTTCTCTCTCCTTGCAGGAGGCGGAGCAAGGCGGCGGTAGCGGGGACTCTATCGTGCCTTCTGTAGCTGGGAGCGGTGATTCCGGTTCCTCAAGAGCAGTACGGTTGCGGTCGATACTCCATTTATTTTGTGGTGACAAAGAAAAACTGAGCCTTTCGTCCAATCTTAGACCTCAAGGGCGTAAACCGCTGTCTTCAGGTGCCACATTTCTGCATGGAAACTTTGCGCTCCGTAATAGTGGCGGTGCAACAGGGAGAATTTTTGACGTCTCTCGATCTCACCAAAGCATATCTGCACATTCCGATCAGGCCAGATTATCAATTTATTTATTTTTATTTATTTATTTACATTCTCTTATATACCGCGCTATTCTGCATCAGTGCAGTTTACATTGAACAAACTGAAATGACATTGAACAGGGTATTATAACTTGGAGATAACTATTTTACAGGGAACATGGGCTATGGAGGGTTAAGTGGCTTGCCCAAGACCACAAGGAGCACCTGTGGGACTAGAAACTAGAAATGGTTCCTAAGGTTTGCGGTGCCGTGAGGACATTTTCAGTTCCAGGCATTACCGTTCGGCCTGGCGACGGCTCCTCGGATCTTCACCAATGTAATGGTGGTGGTGGCCCTTCGCAGAGAGGGAGTGTTGGTTTGCCCTTATCTCGACGACTGGTTGATCTGGGCAAAATCCAGAGCCGAGAGTGTACAGGCTACGGCCAGGGTGGTACAGCTCCTACAAAGTCTCGGTTGGGTAATCAGTGTGGCTAAGAGCCGATTGGTGCCCTCACAGATTCTGGAATATTTGGAAGTTCGGTTTGACTCTCGAGTCGGAGTGTTTTTTTTCTACTGGAACTCTGGGCCCAAGGGCTTCGACTCTTGGTGCGCAGTTTTTTGAGGCGTCCAGCACCTTCTGCTTGGCAGTATCTTCGTGTTCTGGGTACGATGGCGGCTACTCTGGAAGTAGTACCATGGGCCAGAGCGCACATGCATCCCTTGCAGAGGTCCCTGCTTTGTCGCTGGTCTCACCAGAGAGATTCTCTGGCCAAACGTCTGCCCTGTCCGATGGGAGTCATGGCGTCTCTTCAGTGGACGTCTGGAGTTGCGAGCTGTTGCTCTGGCGCTCCGCGCCTTTGAGTCCAACTTACTAGGTCGCGCGGTCCTAGTTCTGTCGGACAATGCCGCCATGGTGACGTACCTCAACCAACAAGGGGGCACGGGCAGCACGGCTCTGGAGGAGGAGACGGAAGCCTTGTTCAAATGGGCGGAGCCTCAGCTTCAGGCACTGTCAGCGGTGCACATTGCGGGATCAGACAATGTGATGGTGCACTACCTCAGTTGAGTCCGTGTGGATCCCCGAGAGTGGGAGCTTCACCCAGAGTTCTTTGCTCAGTTAGTCAGCAAGTGGGGATCTCCCATTATGGATCTTATGGCGACATTTCGGTCGGCCAAGGCGAGCCGCTTCTTCAGCAGGAGACAAGAAAGGATGTCCGAGGGTCTGGATGCATTACTACAACAATGGCCCCCGCAGGGTCTCCTCTATATCTTCCCCCTTTGGGCTCTCATAGGCCGGGTGGTTCAACGCATCGAAGCCCATCAAGGACGCGTAAATTTAGTTGCTCCAGATTGGCCGCGCCATCCGTGCTACGCCGACTTAGTGCGCCTTCTCGACGGGCAGCCATGGTGGCTTCCGACACGGGAGGATCTCCTACAGTAGGGTCCTCTTCGAATGCCTCAAGTGGATCGGTTCTTGCTTACGGCTTGGCCATTGAAAGGGCGATGCTAAGGAAGAAAGGTTACTCTTGTTCGGTAATCTCTACCTTACTCTTGGCCAGAAAAAGGTTAACCTCCTTAGCCTACGTTCGCGTTGGCGTATTTTTGAAAATTGGTGTGCGGAGAGACAGGTGCGGCCTGCCACGGTGTCAGTTCTGGTGTTTTTGAGTTTCTTGCAGGATGGTTTTCATAAGGGTCTGGCAGCCTACTCGTTAAGAGTGTAGCTGGCGCTATTTCTTGTTATCGCAGAAAGGTTCATGGGGTCTCCTTGGGTTCCTATCCAGATGTCTTACATTTCTTGAGAGTGGTATCTCAGTTTGGTCTTGGGGGCATAAACGAGAGGGCCCTTCGAACCCTTGAATCAGGCCTCGATAAAAGATTTGACTCTGAAGACAGTCTTTTTAGTAGCAATCTGCTCTGCGCATCGAATTTCGTAGTTACAGGCTTTGTCCTGTTGGGAACCGTTTCTGACCTTTTCTCGGGAGAAAGTGGTTTTGCGTCCCGTTCCGTCTTTCCTGCCGAATGTGGTTTTGCCATTTCATGTAAATCAGAGGGGACAGCGTCTCAGACTGTAATTTTCATTTGTTGGATGTAAAGAGGGTTCTCCGTCGTTATCTGAAGGCGTCTGAGTCATTTCGCAAGTCTGAGCGTTTGTTCTCTTTGGGGGACTGCGTAGGGGCGAAGCGGCAGCCAAAGCTTCCATTTCTAGATGGGTCCGTGAGGCAATAGCGTCACTTTATATCTTGCAAGGTCGTCAAGTTCCCTTAGGGTTGCGGGCTCATTCTACAAGGGCGCAGGCGGCTTCGTAGGCAGAACACAGTTTGGTTCCTTCAGTTGAAATTTGCAAAGCAGCCAAATGGTCCTCTTTGCATACCTTCAGTAGACATTATCGGCTAGATGTCGAGGCGGAGGGGGATGCCTGTTTCGGTCTGCAGTTTTGTGGTCCGGTTGGGCGGGTCCTTCCCATTAATTTACTGCTCTGTTACATCCCAGAGGTGAGGGACTGGACTGGAGGGGATGATAAGGAAAGAGAAATTAGACTTACCTGCTAATTGTTGTTCCTTGAGGAACTCCAGTCCAGTCCCGGATCCCACCCGGGGTTTTATCGGAGTGAGTTTGTTGTGGTCCTGACAGCCGCAGCGATGGGTGGCCGCAAGTATTTTCTCTTATCAAGCAATATGTGCTCGCTTTTCTCCTTTTCCTCTCTTTTGCACATTCTTTGCGTTTTCTCTTTGTCTATCCAACTTCCTTCGAAGGAGGGGGCGGAGTTATCCTCTTCTTGCGGGGGGACAGTTACGTTTGTAAGATTAGTTGTTGTATTCACTTGATAGTATAGCTATTTATTTGTTGCTCCTCTGAGTCTGCTTTGTCATTAGGTCACTGGGAGCTGGTGGGAGGTGCCAACAGAATATGTACAAGTGGCTTCAGAATTCTGACATGCCCAGTCTCCAAGCTGCGAGAGGAGGTGCACTACCCAGAGGTGAGGGACTGAACTAGAGTTCCTCAAGGAACAACAATTAGCAGGTAAGTCTAATTTCTCTTTACTCACCTGTAACAAGTGTTCTCCGGGGACAGCAGGAATCGGTCCTCACAACCCTCACTCCTTCCCTTGGAGTTGCTCCTTTACTATCTTTTATTTTGCTGTCTTTTAGCTATGTGATCTCACTGAGCAAGATGGCACCCTTGGGCGGGAAGGGGACCACACATGCGTGGTAGCATCTCCCAAAGGCTTTCTTTGAAAGCCAGGGGGATGCTTTCGCGAGGGCTCAGTCTGTGCCGACGTCACCCATATGGTGAGGATTGATTCCTGCTGTCCCTGGAGAGCACCTATTACAGGTGAGTAACTGTGCTTTCTCGGCTCCTTTTGTCTTTTTTGATCAAGGCTCGCCTTGACTGGCATCCGTGCCCTTTTTCGCCTGGGGATTGTTGACCCCATCTGGGTGTTTCCCCACTATGTCCCCTGGTGGATTTAAAAAATGCAACCGCTGCAGTCAAACCATGTCAGTCACTGACATCCATGACTGTTGCCTGCGCTGCCTGGGCCCGGACCATGACAGCACCTCCTGCGACCTGTGCCAGGCCATGACACCTAAGACCAATAAAAAGAGGTCGGAATTACAGGAAGAACTGTTCCCCAGGTTTGAGTCGGCACCGGCCTCCCTGACGCCGAGCTCCAAGCCCAGTATTTCGCGTGAGGTCCGAGCATCCTTGGAGTCCTGCAGCGGCGGATTCTCCAAGAAGACCCTGGACCTCAAGAGAGAGGAAAAAATCCTCGAAGTCCACCGAGGTTGCACCGGAGAAACCTAGTAAAACCTCCTGGAGGGACTTGGGCAGCTCCGTGAAGCGCCCTACTAAGGTCCCCAAGAAGGATTCCTTGGCTGGCAAAGACCATGTGAGGTTCTTCGATACCCTAGTCCTCATTGAAGACGCACTTGCAAGAGTGCTGATGCCGGACCAGAGATCCTTGGTGCCCACGCTAAAAGCTGCAGAGCCTTCTGGCTTCAAAACAGAATGGTGGCCCTGGAGCAGAACAGCACTGCCATCCTGGCACTGCAGCAGGCATTGATGGCTGGCTCGTCTGCATCATCTGCCCCAAAGACTGGTTCCTTGACTGCAGGGGAGCCCCCCAGTCTTTGAGCCGAGCGCCATCGCCCTCGGGTAAGACCTCAGCGCCGATCGAGATCTTGGTCCTTTTCCTCAGGCATCCTATCCTCTCCAGCCAATTTCTACGACTCAGACCTCAGGTCCTCTGGAAGCCGCCGGCCCCTTGGTGCCGGCCTCGACATAATGAGTCGCAGAACCTCGGACTTGTCGTCACTTCTCAACTCTGAGTGGGAAACCGATGACGAAGCATCCCCAGAAACCAAATGGTATTTCCTCTGACTCATCTCCCCTGGCACCCCAGTGCCATTCTCTTCCAGAGGACATGGCCTTCCACGACTTTGTCAAGGATATAGCCAAAGCACTTTCTGTGCAAACCAAGGCGGAGGAAGATCCATGCACTGAAGAACACCACCCAAAAAAACTTTCATTGTGCCCGTGTAGCTGATCCTCAAGCAGCTACTGCTCAGAATGTGGGAGGCGTTGGCGTCAGTGCCAGTGGTGAGCCGGTGCCATGTACCGCATCCGGAAGGGCCCAGGGTTCCACAAACTCCAGCTCCCATATAACTCCTCGGTCGTCGAGTTGACCATGCAGAAACTTCAGGAGTCAGAAGACCCACTCCTCTGTTACCCCTGGAAGGGATGCTAGAGCCCTCTATACCCTCGGGTGCAAGTGTTACCAAGGCTCGATGCTGGGTGCCGGATCCAAGTCTATGAATTCTACATAGGCATGTATCTGAAGGCTCTAACCCAGGAGTTGTCCGGATTCACAGTGGGGCTTGCTGGGGAACCCCTCCAACGGTTCCAATCTCTGACCTCTGGGATCAAGGTCTGCTCTAAGTTTCTCTCCTGGGCAGGCTGTGACAGCTTTGAGTCAGCGGCTCGAGTAGCAGCGGCCGGCATAAGTGTCCAGCGCCAAGCCTGGCTACAGTCTTCTGATCTCGAGCAATGGGTCTAAGACAAGCTGCTCGACATCCCCTGCACTGGGGAGAACTGTTCGGCAAGCCGAAGGCTGACATGGCGTCCGAGATTGAGGCCAACGTGGTGACTCCACCAGAGGCTCTCTAAAAAGACCTCATCCTTTCCCCGTAAGAAATAATCAGGGAAAAAACCCTGTTCCTGAGAAAAAGGGGGCCCTTAAACAGAGTCACCACTGCCAGCCCTTCTCGGGCCAGCAGCAGGGTTCTCACCCTAAAAGACAAGGCCACGGTGCTCAGAAGCCAAAGGCACAGAAGTCCCATGCCCCAGCTCCCGCCTAACCCAGGGGGAGCTTTTAACTCCTAGGGGAGGGCCTCCCTCCCCTGGGAGAACTTCACTAGCCCACAGGGGGCCGCCTGGCGTTCTTCACTCATAGGTGGACCAGTGTCACCTCGTACCATTGGGAACTGCATATGAGCCGCCTGACTGAAGACCGAACACAATTTAGGATAGCTATCCAGAGGGTCGCCATGAGTCGACTCCGACTCGACGGCACTTAACAACAACAACAACATGGTAAGGGAGGGATACCTCCTCCACCTACAGCAGGTACCACCCAGGTTCTTGCCAGGAGAGCCGGTGCGACCTTTCCTTCACCAGACCCTTCTGCTGTCAGAGCTCAGAGGTCTGCTCAGGGTCAACGCAGTACCCAAGCACCAGTGGGGACAAGGCTTCTACTCCATGAACTTCCTTGTCCCAAAGAGAATTGGGGGCCTCAAGCTCATACTAGACCTTAGAAACTTAGGCAAGTTTCTGATGAGGGAGAAGTTCAAGATGCACTCCCTTGGAACACTGCTGCCTTACCTTCACTAGGGAGATTGGTTGTGTTCCTTGGATCTGAAGGATGCATACACACACATCCTGATCCACTCTTCCCACAGGCAGTACCTACGGTTTGTGGTGGGAGGAGGGAACTACCTGTACAGGATGCTACCCTTCGGCCTGGCCTTCTCACGAAGGATCTTTACCAAATGCCTGGCAGTGGTAGCCGCCCATCTGTGCCTACAAGGTTCTTTAGTCTTCCACTACATAGATGACTGGCTAATCAGGGGTGGTACAGCCTCAGAGGTCAGTCAGGCCGCAGAGTGTGCAGCCCTCTTTCTGCAGTGCCTGGGGTTTGTCATCAACTACCCCAAATCCCACCTCTCTCCAGCCCAAAGCCTGGAGTTCATAGGTGCTCAGTTGGACACATTTACAGGTCAAGGCCGTCCTCCCAAGAGAAAGGGCAGAACACCTCAGGCAACTGGCAGGAGAGGTACAACGCTGCTGGTCAGTGCCGGCTCATCTCTTCTTCCGCCTGCTGGGCCATATGGCCTTGACACTCCACATCACACCCTCAGCCTGCTTGCACATGTGGACAGCCCAGTGGTGCCTCCGCTCGCAGTGGACTCAAGCCACGGGCAGGCTATGGGACAAGGTCAACGTTACCCGCCAACTGGCAGAGTCCCTCAACTGGTGGCAAAACCTGTGCCACCTCTAGGCGGGAATGCCTTTGGAGGCACCTATGCCACAGAGGACCCTGACCATATACACCTCCCTCCTGGGTTGGGGGGCAGCTGGTTTCAGGAGGAGTCACTCTTACAGATCAATCTCCTGGAGCTCAGGGCAATCTTTTTGGCCCTACGAGCATCCCGCCACCACCTGCAACACTGGCCCATACTAATCCAGATGGGCAACCAGGTTGCCATGTTTTATATCAACAAGCAGGGGGCACCTGATCGTACTCCCTCTGCTAAGAGGTGGTGACTCTCCTCTCCTTTGCAGCACTCAACAGCATGCTCTTGTGAGCGGTGTACCTCCCGGGCCAGAACAACTGCCTAGTGGACAGGCTGAGCAGAGTCCTTCGTCAACACAAGTGGCGCTTGAACCCCAGGGTGACGGAACAGCTCTTCCACATCTTAAGGTGGCTAAACAGATAGAAAAGGCGGTGGCAAAAGCCAGAAGGATGCTTTGGTGCATAGGAAGAGGAATGGCCAGTAGGAAGGAGGAGGTGATAGTGTCTCTGTATAAATCTTTGGTGAGACCCCACTTTGGAGTATTGTATGCAATTCTGAGACCACACCTTCAAAAGGATATAAACAGAATGGAATCAATGTAGAGGGTGGCTACCAAAATGGTCAGTGGGCTTTGTGATCAGGCATATGGGGATAAAGGTGTGAATATTTTTACTTTTTGAAGAAGAGGCAGGATAGGGGCAATATGATAGCAATGTTTACATACTTCCATAGCATAAATGCACAGGAGGAGAGCCTCTTTCAATTGAAAGAGAGCTCTGCAACGAGGAGACGTAGTATGTAGATGAAAGTGGATAGGCTCAAGAGTAATAGTTGGAAATATGTCTTTACGGAAAGAGTAGTTGAAGCGTGGAATAGACTTCCAGTGGAAATAATAGAGACGAGGACAATATCGGAATTCAAGAAAGCATAGGAGAAACACAGAGGGTCTCTAATGGGCCAGTGCACAAAGACCAATACACCTTTTGCTTGAAGACAATGCAACTTATAAACACAAGTTTCAACAGGCCAAATGCAGAAAAGAGACTGACACGCATGTAAACAGCAAAGGAAAAGCAAGCACACACATTAACAGAAGAAATGCATAGAGGATTGCATTACCAGCTGAAGTGCCAATACCTTCGCTTAAATGTGGCTTAAACGTCTTGTGCGTGGCCCTGATAGTATTTTGATATTTTAAGAACAACAAACCTTTTTATTAAGCAAATTAGTGTAAAAGGAAAAGGTGGCCACTGTGATTCTCCAAAGAAGAAGCTGAAAAAGTGAAGAAAAAAAGAGCGTGACCTTCATAAAATACAAGAGAAGCTAGTAAAGTAGTTGGGAAAGCAAAGTTACAAATAGAAGAACCCACTCACCCAATTAAAAATAACTCTGATGGCCCAGTGGTCCTGATTTCTCCCCCCACCCCCCCTCCATGTACCTTTACAATGGAGTGGAAGCGTTGCCATCTTGAAAAATGGCAGCACCTGGCCTCGTGCTGTTCATCCTGAGATGCATCGGGCAGGGTCTGACTGCCATATAAGACATTCTCTACCTTATATGGCAATCTGACCCCATCTGGTGCATCCCAGGATGCATCTTGGGGGGCTAGGCATTGACATTTTTCAAGATGGCATTGCAGGAGCGCGTTGGCAACGCTCCCGTTCCATTGTAAAGGTACCGGGAGGGGGTGAGGGGTTTGGGGCTGCTGGACCACCAGGGTTATTTTTAATTGGGTGGGTGGGGGGATTGGGGCTGCTGCGCCACCAGGGATTTGCTTTCTATGGGGGGTTTTCCCCAATGCCTGGATCATCTGAGGGGAAGTTTGACACTTCACCTCAGATGATCCAGGCATCGGAGAAAGCCCCCGATGCCATCAAAATACTGTTGGGGCACTTTTGCAAATTGCCATGCAGTAACCCTGTTTCTCTGGGGGAGTATACCAAACTTGCACCAACTTCTTTGCGGATGTGTTTGACTTGCTCTCTCAGTTTAACGCTGACATTTGCGCCACAGTTTAACGCATGGCTAATTTGCATATGCACCCCTTTCTGCATGCCAGTGCTGAAGTCCTGCACTGTCGATATGCTGCATAGAGGCGTACATAGTTAATAGCGTGCAAATTCAGAGCCATGTTTCTGCATTGGCCTGTAAAGGAAAAAAAAGACTGCAGTAGTTGGTATGGAAGGGCAGACTGGAAAAGCTGTATGTTTTTTATCTGCAGTCATGTTTCTGTGAAGTCCTTAGGAAGTACTTAGTAGCCTTCATTGACTTTTGGATGGTGCTGTTGCACGCCTAGAGGCTGGCCTTCGGGTGAGGGTTCTGTCCTTTGCTGATAGTCTAGGGCTCCAGCCATATGATTGGCCTAGGTTTCTCATGGTGGTAGATGGTTCCCTGGATCACCTGGCATAGGTCGGGCCAACTGGCTATTAAGGCCAGACTCCTTCCAGATACTAGGAGGCTTGCAGTGGGCAGCCTAGGTGGCTGCTGCTGATTAATTCAGGATAATGTGTCTACCAGCTCCATGGCAGTGATAGTATTAGCCAGTTGATAGCACTGGCATTTCCCTTAGTCATTGGATCCTAGCTCTGGTCTGTGGAGGAGTGGTTTTTCTTAAGAGTCACTTTATCTCTGGAGGGAGAAGCTTGCTTATTGAGACTGCTAGGAGACCTGCCTAGAAGGGCCAAAGGGCCTTGTATGGCCTTATGTAGAGCCTTGGGATGCCTTTGGGGCTTCAGTGATAGTAGGGGCAGTCTTGGGCATAGCTTTGCTGTTCTCTAGTCACCTCCAGGCCTTTTTTTGGGAGTCTGTAATTACCCTCCATGAAGGATGGTGGTCCCTGTCGAGGTACAGCTGGTGGGTGTGTAACTTGAACTATTTTTTCTGGATGAACCTGTACCGCAGGGGTTTGTGGGTCTTCAATGTTGTTAGACAGGGTCGTAGAGGGGTTAACCCCTTTTAAAGCTTCCTGCCTTCTGTCCCTGAAGGGTTGGTTAAGACCAGCCTAGGAATTCTGATGCACATATGTGTATTATGGCAGGTCCTATACGGGTGTCCCTGGTATAGTTTCCTGATGACGCTTTGCTCATTTGGGTGACATTTGTGGAGGCCCTGCAAAGTCTTCTGTAATGTCAGGTTTTTCCCTTCTGTGCCCTCTGCTGTGAGGCCAAGGATGTATTATCCCTTTTATGTGAGTACCCAGGAAGGGAGCACATCCTTCCAATATCATCTGGACCTACAGCTGGTTGCTGCAGCGGTCAGATGAGGGATGCTTTTCACCTCCTGGACCATGCCATGGCATAGGTCGCTTTCCCAGGGTTCACAGCATTTACCATTTCTCTACTTCACTGTTCTGGGCTGCCTATTTAGTGCCAGCCCTTTTCTTTGACCTACATGCCCAGACTATAAAACCCAGGGCAGGAATCTAACAATATATAGAAACCTGAACCCACATAAGATGAAAAAGCTTCTTTTCTTTTTGTCGGAGCAGCCGTGACAAAAGTAGACAGAAGGAAAAAACGTCTTCTCGCTGCGGCTGCTCCTTTTAATACTTTTAAAGTGAGCAAAAACGTAACACTTAGCTTTCCATTTTTCAAATCTATGAAGCAAAAGGAATTCACAAGTAACAACATGTCACGTTTCGGGTCTCCATCTTAACGACCCTGCTTCAGGTTTAAGGAACTCCCGTTGTCATCCATCATGCTTCAACCGAATGAAGAAACCAATGAACATTTAAATATTGGCGTCTGACGTCAGTGCTGACAGCAAGGATCCTTTGTCCCATCAGATACTCACAAGCAGTCGCCAACCAATCAGATAGGGGAAACCATATAGAAGAAGGGAATCCACAAATCTGATTGGGACAGGTAACTATCAATCTTGTCCCAAAAATTGTAATAGGACGATCATAAAATGCTATGCCATTCCAACATCGCGTTTAAACCAGTTGGAGAGACTGTGTCCAATCTGTAAATCCAGCGTTGCTCCAGTTTTTGTAATCTAAATAAGCGATCTCCTCTCGGGTCCACAGGTACGTGATCCAATATGCGCCATCGCAGAGTATCTGATAGGACAAAGGATCCTTGCTGTCAGCACTGACGTCAGACGCCAATATTTAAATGTTATTGGTTTCTTCATTCGGTTGAAGCATGATAGATGACAACGGGAGTTCCTTAAACCTGAAGCAGGGTCGTTAAGACGGAGACCCGAAACGTGACACGTTGATCTCCAGGAACAAGCAGGAATGAGTCTTCATATATGGGTACGTTGGTACCGACGGAGCCTACGCGGGAACGCTCCCCAGCTTCCCAAAAAGGAAAGCTTTTGGCAGCATCCCACCGCGCCTGCGCGCTGCCTTCCCGCCTCTCCTTAGTTCTTCTTTGCCGCGGAGCCAGCAGGTCGTGTACTTGTCACCGCTGAAGAAGTTCTTTGTTTTATTTTATTTCTTTGGTCGTGCGTCTGCCCCGACTTCGGACCAGTACCGCCGGTCTTTTCTTTCTTTTCTTATATAAAAAATAAAAATAAAAATATAGTTTTCCCTCACTTAGTGTGTTTTTCTTCTTTGGGCCTTAGGCCTCACAAAGAATTTTTTCCTCATGGAAAAACAAGCCTCCGGGTTTAAAAAATGCACTAAGTGCAGCGGTACTATTTCTGTTACTGACACCCATGAATGGTGTCTTAAATGTTTGGGTCCTGAACACTCCATTCTGGATTGTCCGTCCTGTTCTTTGATGTCTAAACGAGGTTTACAGAACCGAGCAGCCAAGCTCCATATGCTGTTTCCCTCTGATGCAGCTTCAGTGGCATCGACGTCTTCCAGGGCTGCTTCTTCCTCCCATGGATCTCAGGTAACCAAACATAAATCCAGCCGGTCCTCGAAGGGTAGATCTCCTTCCAAGCATCGAGATGCCTCCGGGCTTGCCCTCGAGGATCCTGCACCGGCAAAACAACCCCGGTGGGAAGCTCCGGCTTCCAAAGCTCCACCTATGGGGTTACAGGTTGACATCGATGGCACGGCCTCGACCGATCACCTGTTAGAATGCTCTGGGGTACCGGCGTAACCTTCCGGTACCAAATTCCAGTCATTCATGGCGTCGATGGATCACAATGTTCTATCCATGCAGCAGGCTATCACGGCCTTCATTCAAGCTGCGACGCCGCTGATACCACAACAAACTCTGTTGTCGGTATCGGCTCCGGTACCGGCACCAGCTGCATCGACATCGACCAGGATGCCGACTGCAGCAGTTCCCTGTCCAGGGATGCTCGTCGGTACGGAACCGGTACCGACGACGCCCGATGTCGATACCGCTTGATACGCGTACCGAGCTTTAGAAGACCACCCTGACAGGCGATATTTTGATTCCTCTGATGATTCTGATACATCAGAGGAGTCTGCTGAAGTATCCATAGCCCTTCCTGAAGAGCCTTCTTCTCCAAAAAGAAGAGTGTCTCCTCCAGAGGATTTATCCTTTCAAGACTTCATAAGAGAAGTGGCTAAAGGACTTTCTATTTCAGTAACCTCTGAATCAGAGCCTAGTGCTAAAAAAATGGATATTTTAGGTTATTCTAAGGCTCCTAAGGAGGCAGTCACCTTGCCAATTCATGAGATTCTTTATGAGCACATGATTGACTTATGGGAGACTCCTCTTACTATCTCTCCTCATTCTCGAAGATTGGACACTATGTACCGTGTCCCTCCTTGTCCTGGTTTTCATAAAACACAGCTTCCCCACCATTCTATTGTGGTGCAGTCAGCTATGAAAAGGATAAAGAGTGCAAAAAGACACTCTTCTGCCCCTCCAAGAAGAGAATATAGGACCTTGGATGCTTTTGGCAGGAATATCTTCCAGGCCAGTATGCTCATTGCCAGAATTAATTCCTATAGTCTTTACATGGGTATGTTTCTAAAAGAAGTTGCAGATAAACTGCACACTTTCCTCCCTTTTCTTCCAGAGGATAAAGGGAAGAATTCCTTCTTTGGCTCAAGCATACTCAAGACATTTCAAAGTTTTCCAACCGTGCAGCTTTTGACTCCTTTGAAGGTGCCAGCAGAGCTTCGGCCATTGCCATAGCTGCTCGCAGAATTGCTTGGCTCCAAGCTTCTGATTTAGAACCCTGGGTCCAGGATGGTTTGGGAAATCTCCCCTGTACAGGTGAAACTCTGTTTGGCAAAGAGTGGCAAATAAAGGCCACTCAAATGGATGCAGAAAATTCTGCTCTGGATAGACTTTCAAAGTCAACCTCCATTCCTGCCAAGAAAAAACCTTTCAAGAAGTCTTTTTTCAAAAAGGGCAGATTCCCTTCTACTTCTGGCCAACAATCATCTACAGGTCGCTTTGCGACTAAGCGTCAGCAACCTAAACAGGCCAGGCCTAAGTCTACAGGGGCTGCTGCAACTCAGCAGTCCCAACCTCCTCAGGGTTTTTGACTTGATGCTAGAGAACTTAGCCTTTCTGGCTCTAAAACAGCCAGAGCCTCTCACCATTCCAGGAAGGTTAGCTCATTTTGTTCCCAGATGGGAGCAAATTACAACAGAGCAGTGGACCCTCTCCATCATAAGGGAAGGCTACAAGCTTCATTTCTCAAACCTTCCTCCTCACACCATGGTGAGACACTTCAATTCTCCAACATCTCTTCTCGACCTTCTAGGTCAGGAGGTGGCTACCCTTTTTGCCCAAGGGGCAATAGAAGAAGTACCTCTTCTTCAACAAGGGTCAGGGTTTTACTCCCCCTATTTTCTCATCCCAAAGAAAACAGGGGGCTACAGACCCATATTAGATCTCAGAGAATTGAACAAATTTCTATGCAAGGAGAAATTCAAGATGTTTTCTCTGGGCACTCTCCTTCCATACCTTCAGAGTCAGGATTGGCTTTGTTCTCTAGATCTCAAGGATGCGTACACACATGTCCTCATCCATCCTTCTCACAGAAGGTTCCTCCGTTTCCTTTTCCAAGGAAAGCATTACCAATACAGGGTACTTCCTTTTGATCTGGCTTCTGCTCCAAGAGTGTTCACCAAATGCATGGCAGTAGTAGCTGCCTTTCTACGCACTCTGGGAATTTTTGTATTCCCATACCTGGACGACTGGCTCATCCAAGCTCCATCCCTGTCAGAGGCCCAGACTGCCCTAGACTGCACAAGGCGCATTCTGCAGTATCTGGGACTTGTGGTAAATCTCCCAAAATCCGAGCTCACCCCTACTCAATCCCTAGAGTTCATAGGGGCCTGGCTAGATACTACCACTGCAAGGGCCTATCTTCCTCAGACCTGTTGCCTACGCCTGGTGCAGTTAGCCTCCCAGATTCAGTCAAAGAGCCATTTAACTGCCCGGGAGATGCTACAACTGCTAGGCCACATGGCATCCACAGTGCATGTGGTCCCCTATGCTCGCCTTCACATGAGAGCAGCTCAATGGAATTTGTCCACCCAGTGGACTCAAGCATCAGGTGCTCTGTCAGACAAAATAGCAACCTCCAGGCGCCTCTTTTGGTCTCTCCAGTGGTGGAAGTCCACCCAAAATCTGTTGCTCGGGTCACCCTTCCAACAGTTGTTACCCCAAGCAACCCTCAGAACAGATGCCTCCCAAACAGGTTGGGGAGCTCATCTGCAAGACCTCTCCACTCAAGGCACTTGGTCTCCACAGGAGACCTATCTCCATATCAACCACTTGGAGCTCCGAGCAGTTTTTCTAGCTCTCAAGGTCTTCCATACCCTGCTCAGCTACAAGACAGTCCTCATTCATACGGACAATCAAGTAGCAATGTTTTACATAAACAAGCAAGGAGGAACTGGCTCTCTGTCGCTTTGCAACGAAGCTTTAAGATTGTGGGCCTTCGCCAGAGAGCATCAAATCCATCTCCTGGCCGTATACCTTCCAGGAATCCAAAACTCTTGGGCAGACAGACTCAGTCGAGTTCTGCTTCCACACGAATGGTCCCTGCACATGGACCAAGTACTCAGAATCTTTCAAGAGTGGGGGAACCCCGGACATAGACCTCTTTGCAAGTCCGTGGAATGCCAAACTTCCCCGGTTCTGTTCCAGAATTCCGTGTCAGGGAGTTCAGGCCAAGGATGCCTTCCTCCTTCATTGGGGTCAAGACTTCCTGTATGCCTTTCCACCCATTCCTTTAATTCCCAAGACTCTGTTCAAACTCCAGAGGGATCAAGGATCTATGATCCTCATAGCTCCACGCTGGCCACGCCAAGTGTGGTACCCTCTACTTCTACATCTCTCTCAAGCTCCCTCCCTAGACTTGGGAGCTGCTCCAGACCTACTATCTCAGGAGGAGGGGACTTTGTGGCACCCAAACCCCAAGTCCCTTCACCTCAGAGCTTGGTTGCTGAAGGCCTAGAAATTCAGGATTGGAATCTTTCTCAGCAGGTGAAGGATATCCTTCATGCTTCCAGGAAACCACCTACTAGACGTTCCTATGCTTTTAAATGGAAAAGGTTTTCCATTTGGTGTACTAAGAAGGGTCTTGACCACTGTTCCCTCTAAGCTGTGCGCGTGTGCGCGCGCACACACCTTGCCGAGCGAGCGCACATACTTTATAACAGAGCGCACAAACATTACGGTTCTGATTCTGATAGAAAACAACACAGACATCTTAAAATTTAAAAGTTGTGTATTTACGGTTTTCACAAGTTCTACAATATTATCTAGTGCAATCAATGTGGTGTACATACTGTATTCTGACATGTCAAATTTTAAAGTATAGAACTCGGAGTGTTATGTGACGCACAAAAATTTAACCTTCCTTCAAAAGCTGCACAGCTGAAATTTTATGCGCACACAGCCTACAGAAAATTAGAGGGAACATTGGTCTTGACCCTCTAGCACTACCTTTGAATTCTCTATTGGAATTTCTCCTGCATCTTTCCAATGCAGGCCTTAAGACGAATTCAGTAAGGGTCCATTTAAGTGCTATTGCAGCATCCCTTAAGCCTATCAATGGACACCCAATTTCCTCTCATCCTCTTATTGCAAGATTCATGAGAGGCCTAACTTTAACTAAACCTCCCATTAGGCCTCCTCCGGTGGCATGGGACTTAAATCTGGTTCTTGGTCAGCTTATGAAGCCACCTTTCGAACCCTTAGCTACTACCTCCCTGAAATTTCTTTCCTGGAAGGTTATTTTCCTTATTGCAGTCACCTCAGCTCGCCGCATCAGTGAACTGCAGGCCTTAGTGGCTAATCCACCTTATACAAGATTCCATCATGATAAGGTAGTCCTTAGGACCAATCCACACTTTATGCCTAAAGTGGTCTCACCTTTTCATCTTAATCAAGAGGTATATAGAGTGGATATGGAGTGGAGGAGTGGCCTAGTGGTTGGGGCAATGTACTTCAGGCCGGAAGGTCGGGGGTTCAAATCCCACTAGAGGACAGCAACCTTGGGCCGGAAGGACTGGGGTTTCTAGTCCCACAGGTGCTCCTTGTGGTCTTGGGCAAGCCACTTAACCCTCCATTGCCCATGTTCCCTGTAAAATAGTTATCTCCAAGTTATAATGCCCTGTTCAATGTAATTTCAGTTTGTTCAATGTAAACCGCATTGATGCAGAAAAGCGCGGTATATAAGAGAATGTAAATAAATAAAATAAATAAATATATTACCTGTCTTTTTTCCAGCTCCTCATGCATCAAGTGTAGAGAGGAATCTGCATACTCTGGATTGTAAGAGAGCTCTTGCCTTTTACTTACAAAGGACACAGCAACATAGAAAGTCTTCTCAACTCTTTGTTGCTTTTGATCCCTCTCATTTGGGACCTCCAGTCTCTAAGAGAACACTGTCCAATTGGATTGCTCAGTGTATTTCTTCTGTCTACCAGAGTAAGAACCTTTCTCTGGAGGGCCATGTCACAGCTCATAATGTGAGGGCCATGGCCACCTCTATGGCTCATCTAAATTCTGTGTCCATCGACCAAATCTGTCGAGCGGCCACCTGGGCCTCGGTTCATACCTTCACAGCCCATTACTGCTTGGACAAGGACTCCCGCCGGGATGCCTTGTTTGGTCAGGCTGTTCTCAAAAGCTTTCCTTTTTGGGAAGCTGGGGAGTGTTCCCGCGCAGGCTCCGTCGGTACCGACATACCCATTTGTAAAGACTTATTTCTGCTGTTCCCAGAGATCACCTGTTACAGGTAAGTAACTGTGCTTTACCTGTGAATTCCTTTTGTTTCATGGATTTGAAAAATGGAAAGCTAAGTGTTACGTTTTTGCTCACTTTAAAAGTATTAAAAGGAGCAGCCACAGCGAGAAGACTGTTTTTCCTTCTGTCTACTTTTGTCACGGCTGCTCCAACAAAAAGAAAAGAAGCTTTTTCATCTTATGTGGGTTCAGGTTTCTATATATTGTTAGTCTGACCTACATGCAGCACCCCATATCTTTCTAAGGTAATAGTGGTGGAAGCAGGGCCCTTCTGGTCTGGTCTGCTCACTCTCTTGGATAAAGGCCAAATATGACACAGGTCTGATGAGCTCTGGCTGAGAAGACTGAGATTGGTGATTGCAGCATCCTGGATCTCTCCCAGAAGGTTGGGGGTTGGTTATGGGCTTTTGTGAACTGAGTTCCTTATGGCAAAGAGTTCACTCGAGCTTTGTTCAGCTCAGAACATGTGATGTTCAGTTGGCTGCATGGGCCTGAAATGTCTCAAGCTCTTGGGTTCAGATATTGACCTTGGAGCTGGTTCCTTGAACCAAAGCATATATGCGCTCATTACAGATGCACCCGCTAACCTTCTTGGTTCAATGTTTCTGATTGTTTGGTCAGTTTCTTCTTCTCACCACCCAGGAGATCAAGGTGCAGTTGTGCTGGTTGCAGTTCCAACATCCGATAGTAGCATTGTACTGAACACCTGGTCCCTTTACATAAAAGCGGACATAAGGATAACATTGAGAACTACAGGCTGGTTAGTCTAACCTCTGTGGCTAGTAAATTATTGGAAAGGCTACTAAAAGAGAGAATAGTGAGGTTTCTGGAGTCCAATGGATTAAAGGATCTGAGGCAGCATGGATTCACCAGAGGCAGGTCTTTTCAGACAAATCTGATTGATTTCTTTGACTGGGTGACCAGGGAGTTGGACCGAGGGAGAGCTCTAAATGTGGTGCATTTAGATTTCAGTAAAGCCTTTGACACCGTTTCCTCACAGGCGACTTATAAACAAACTGAGCACCCTAGGGATGGACCCTAAAGTTACTGATTGGGTTAGAAATTGGTTGAGTGGGAGGCAACAAAGGGTACAGGTAAATGGAGCTCACTTTGAAGAGAAGGAGGTTACCAGTAGTATGCCGCAGGGATCTGTCCTTGGTCTGGTTCTTTTTAACATCTTTGTCAGTGATATTGCAGAAGGGCTGTCGGATAAGGTTTGCTTGTTTGCGAATGATACCAAAATCTGTGATAGAGAAGACACCCAGGAAGGAGTAAATAACATGAGGTGGGATCTTGTTAAGCTTGAAGAATAGTGTAGAATTTGGCAGCTGAAATTTAATGCTAAAAAATGTAGGGTCATAAATTTGGGCTGCAGAAATCCAAGGGAGTGGTACAGTCTAAGGGTGAGGTACTAATATTCACAAAAGAAGAGCGGGACCTGGGCTTAATTGTGTCTAACATTCTTAAAGTAGCTAAACAGGTAGAAAAGGCAACTGCAAAAGCCAGAAGGATGCTTGGGTATATAGGGAGAGGAATGGCTAGCAGAAAAAAGGAGGTGATAATGTCTCTCTATAAGTCTCTAGTGCAACCTCCATTTGGAGTATTTTGTGCAATTCTGGAGATTGCACCTTCAAAAGGATATAAGCAGGTTGGAGTCGGTGCAGAGGGTTGCAACTAAAATGGTTAATGGTCTTCATTATGAAGCATTTGAGGACATACTTAAAGATCTTAGAGAAACAGAAACATGACACAGAAAATACCCCATGGCCTATCTAGTCTGCCCTTCCATATCAACCACTACAGCAGTCCCCTTTTTCCCTTTAGAGATCCTCTGTGTTTGTCCCATGTTTCTTTACATTCAGATACTGTCCTCATCTCTATCACCTCCACTGTGAGACTATTCCTCGGATCCACCACTCTTTCTGTAAAGAAATATTTCCACATATCAGTCCTGAATCTATCCACTTTCACCCTCATTCCATGTCCTCTCGTAGCAGAGCTTGCTTTCAATCAAAAGAGGCTCTCCTCCTGTGCATTTATACCACGGAGGTATTTAAACATCTCAATCATAACACCTCTATCCCACCTTTCCTCTAAGGTGTACGTATTAAGATCCTTAAGTCTGTCCTCATATGCTTTATAATGAAGATCACTAACCATTTTAGTAGCCACCCTCTGTACAGACTCCGGCCTATTTTATATCCTTCTGAAGGTGCGGTCTCCAGAATTGCACACAATACTCCAAATGAGGTTGCACCAAAGACTTATACAGAAGCAGTCACTTCCTTTCTTCTGCTGGCCATTCCTCCGCCTATGCACCCAAGCATCCTTCTAGCTTTTGCTGTCACCTTTTCTATCTGTTTAGGTACTTTAAGATCATCAGACACAATCATGCCTAGATCCCGCTCTTCTTTAGTGGACAAAAGTATGTTCACCCCCGTCCACCCCCCAATACTATATTGCTCCCTTGGATTGCTGCAGCCCAAATGCATGACCATGCATTTTTTAACATTAAATCTCAGCTGCCAAATTTTAGACCATTCTTCAAGCTTAGCTAGATCCCTCCTCATGTTATCTATAACCTTCCTGGATGTCTACTGCATTGCAGATTTTGGTATCATCCACAAAGAGGCAAACCTTACCCGCTATATCGGTAACAAAGATGTTAAAAAGAATCGGACCAAGGATAGATCCCAGGGGCACACCACTGGTAACCACCTCCTCCTCAGAGTGAGCTCTGTTTACCTGTACCCTTTGTTGCCTCTCACTCGCCCAATTTCTAATCCAAGCAGTAACTTTAGGGTGCTCAGTTTGTTTATAAGTCGCCTGTGAGGAACGGTGTCAAAGGCTTTACTGAAATCTAAATGCACCACATCTAGAGCTCTTCCTTGGTCCAACTCCCTGGTCACCAAGTCAAAGAAATCAATCAAATTTGTCTGACAAGTCTTGCCTCTGGTGAATCCATGCTGCCTTGGCATCTGAAATCCGCTGGACTCCAGAAACCTCACTATTTTCTCTTTCAGCAGCGTTTCCAATAATTTACTCACCACCGAAGTTAAACTAACCGGCCTGTAGTTTTTAACCACATCCTTACCTCCGATTTTGTGTAAAGGGACCACATGTACCTTTCTCCAGTCCTTTGGCACCACTCTCGACTCCTAGTCATTGAAAAGGTCAGTCAGTGGAGCTGCTAGAACGTCCCCAGGTTCCCTGTATCCCATCGGTCCCATCACTTTGCCTACTTTGTTTAGCTAGTTTCTCACAAACACAGTCATCTGAAAATTGTTCAAGATGCCCCTCGATTCTTTTCCTGTTTGTGGGTGTTTTCTGATGTCCTGCTCCTGGTTCTTCATCTGCGAACACAGAGCAAAAATATTTGTTTAGCAATTCTGCTTTATCCTCATCAGCTTCTACATATTCTTCCCCTTCATCCTTGAGTCTGACAGCACCACTTTTGCCCTTTCTCTTCTCACTAACATATCTGAAAAATGTCTTATTCTCCCTTTTTATTGCATTGGCTATTTCCTCCTCTTTTTGATTCTTTTCTGACTACTTTGCTAGCTTTTCTAAGTTTCTCCAAATATAGATGCCTGTCTTCCTCTCTCTGTGATCTCTTGTATTTCATGAAGACCTCCCTCTTTTTCTTCACTTTTTCAGCTACTCCTTTCGAAAACAGTCTCCTTTTCCTTTTACGTTCATTTACCATTTTAACAAAAAGTTTGGTTGCCCTTAAAATATACGCTTTTAGTTTTGCCCACTGTTTTTCTACATCCCCCAGCTCTTCCCATCTCACTAATGACTCCCTGAGGTATTGGCCCATCTTGGCAAAGTTAGTTTTCCTAAAATCTAAGACCCTCGTTTTTGAATGGCTTTTAACACCCCTAGTCCTAATACTGAACCACATTATCTGGTGATCACTGGATGCAAAATGATCTCCCACTATAACACCAGAAACACTTTCACCATTGGTAAGCACCAAGTCCAGTATTGTCCCTTCACGTGTGGGTTCTGTAACCAGTTGCCTGAATAGTTCTCCCTGTAGAGAATCCAGGATCTCCTTACTTCTAGATGATATTGCAGGAGGAATGTGGCAGTCACCATCTGGCATATTGAAATCCCCTATCAGTAGCACTTCCCCTTTCCTGGCAATGCTGCGTATGTCTTCAATTAACTCTCCGTCCATCTCTTCCTCCTGTGGGGGTGGTCTGTATATCACGCCAATGCCAAATAGATTTCTCTTGCCCTCTTTCTAGTTTAACCCACAGTGCCTCCTCTCTCCCTCTCGAGTTCCAAAGCTTTAATAATATTTTTTATATATAGTGCCACTCCTCCTCCCCTTCTTCCTACCCTGTCCTTTCTGAATGAAATATAGCCTGGTATAGTTACATCCCAGTCATGGTTTTCTGTGAACCATGTTTCTGTAACTGCCACTAAATCCAAGTCGGCCTCTCCCATTAAAGCTTCAACATCTGGGATCTTATTTCCCATGCTATGGGCATTTATACACACCACTTTCCATATGTCGCCCCTTTTGCCCATTTCCATAAAGGTATTTAATGTTTCACTTACCTGGGGGCTTTCACTTACCTGGGGTTTTCTTCACCAATCCCCAACTTTAGAGGAAAGGCAGGATACGGGCGATATGAAAAGAGACATTTAAATACCTGGATGGCATGAATGCATAGGAGGCTTTCTTTCAATTGGAGACAAGCTGTGATACGAGGGGACATATATGGCACGAGAGTGAAAGGGAATAGACTCAGGAGTAATATGCAGAAATATTTCTCTATGGAAAGAGTGGTAGATGCATGGAATGGTTTCCCAGTGGAGGTGGTGGACATGATGACAGTATCTGAATTCAAAAAAGCATGGGATAAACACACAGGATCTCTAAAGGTAAAAAGAGGACTATTGTAGTTGATATGGAAGGGCAGGCTAGATAGGCCATGTGGTCTTTTTTATGCTGTCATGTTTCTATGTTTCTCCAGGACCAAGCAGGAAGTCAGTCCTCACTTATGGGTGACGTCGGCGCCGACGGAGCCCTCGCGGAGCAATTTTCCCCAGCTTTCGCAGAAAGCCTTTGGGAATTGCAGCGCGCCTGCGCGGTCCCCTTCCCGCCCAAGGGTGCCATCTTGCTCAGTCTTCTTTTTTCCGCGGAGCCCTACAGACGTAGTTTGTGATCGCCGCTGAAAAGTTGATTTCTTTCGTTGTTTTTTCTCGGTTCGACACCGTGTCTCTTTCCCGCCCGGCCTCGATACTCCAATATAGAGTCCGTTCTCATTTTTTCAATTTTTGTCCTTTGTAACGGGCGTCCCCGCCACTTTTTTTCTTTTTCCCTGGCAGCACGGTCCTTCGATCTCGCAGGGGCCCTTTTTCCCCCGATGGCTGCCAGCGGTTTTAAAAAGTGTGATCGCTGTACCAGACTTATGTCTCTTACCGACACACATGACTGCTGCCTCCGTTGCCTCGGACCCAATCATGACTCGGTGGGTTGTGGTCCGTGCAACAAAATGTCCTCGAAGGCAATGAGGAGTCGGCAGTCACAAAAGGAACGAATCTTCTCTGACTCCGCGTCCGGTCGAGCCCGGACCTCATCAGAGGCTTCGACGTCTCGTGACTCCGGCCCCGAGCATCGTCGGAGTTCATCTGAGCGGGGGTTTCCCGGCCGGGAACATCATCGGAAGAGGAAACCCGCGAGGGTGGCGTCGGAGGACGCTCCTGGTCCCTCGAAGGCCAGGTCGCATAGCCCCGCCAGCCGCCCCGGGTCCTCGGAGGCGGAGAGGTCGTCGAAGCATCCTCGTCTTGAAGTGGAGCCTCCTTGACACGTGAGTACTGTAGTCCTCGTGGACTCACCTCCCAGGGAACCGACGTCGGGCCCGACGCTGTCGGGGCCCGAGTCGGGGGCTGCTGGGTCTTCTGAGTTTGGTCTCAGATTGACGGCCTTGGAGTGCAGTATCGCTGCCTTCATGGACCAGCAGCGGGCATTGATGGCCGGCATCGCCAGTGCATCTGCCCCGACCACCGGGACGTCGACGTCCAAGTCGACCCCGGAGGCCGAGCCGATCCTCGAGTCCATACGAGCTCAAGTCGATCCTCGGCCAAGGTCTCCCTCGGCCTTCCGTTCGGGACCGAGGTTGTCGACGCCGGCCTCGGCGTCGGGGCGGAGGTCCTTGGCCCTTGCCCGCACGGAGCCACTCGATTCCTCCACGGAGGAGTCGGGCTGGGACACGGAGGAGAACGAGTCACCCGGTTCTTTTCAGACTCGGTGCGTCCCCTCCGACTCGCCCGAGTCGGAGCCCCGGAGACGGTCCCCCCCGGAGGATACCCGGTTCTCCGATTTCGTGAGGGACATGGCCAAGGCTTTGGCCTTCCCCGCGGATCCGGAGGAGGAGCCTCGAGCTGAAGAGCTCGAGGCCCTCCAGTATGACTCTCTCCCCCGAAGGAGGCCTTTACTGTGCCGGTTCCTCCGATGCTGGAGCGGCTGCTCTTCCGCATGTGGGAGAGCCCGGCCTCGACGCCGGTGTTAAGCAAGCGGGTCGATTCCATGTATCGAGTCCGCAAGAGCCCCGGGTTCCAGAAGGCACAACTGCCGCACCATTCCATGGTGGTGGAATCGGCCATGCATCGACTTAAGAGTCAGAAGATGCACTCCTCGGTGCCTCCGGGTAAGGAGGCCCGGAACATGGATGCCCTCGGTAGGAAGTGCTTCCAGTGCTCTATGCTTGCTTGCCGAGTCCAGACATACCAGCTGTATATGGGCATGTATCTTCGAGACCTGGCAAAGGAAATTGCCGGGTTCTCTGCTGGTCTCTCCGAGGAACCTTTGCAGAGGTTCCAGGCCTTGGCCACTGGTATTTGAGAGTGCTCGAAGTTTATTTCTCGAGCAGCCTACGATGGCTTCGAAGCATCGGCTCGAGTAGCCGGAGCTGGCATCGGTGCTCGCCATCAGGCTTGGCTTCAGTCATCCGACCTCGAGCCATGGGTGCAGGACAAGTTGGTCGATGTCCCCTGCAGAGGTGAAAACCTCTTTGGGAAGCCCATGGCTGATAAGGCGGCAGAACTCGAGTCCGAGACTCTCACCAGAACTCGCCTATCCAGAAAGACCTCTGCCCCTTCACAGAAGAGGAAGGGCTCGGGGAAAAAGCCCTTTTACCCGAGGAAGGTGTCTGCCTATAAACAGCACCACCCACAATGTCAAGCCTCAGCAGTTCCCCACCAGGGCCAGCAGGCTAAGGGACAGTGCAATGGGTCCCGTAGGCAGAAGGCCTCCAAGCCCACTACACAGGCCCCTGCTCAGCAGGGTGGAGGTTTTTGACTATGCCGGCATAGCCTCTCCCACTCCGCGACTTTCGCTCAGCACGGGGGGCCGGCTGACCCACTTTGCCCACAGGTGGTCAGCCATAACATACGATTCCTGGGTGCTGCAGGTGGTTCAAAAGGGCTACCTCTTACACTTTCACCAGGTACCTCCTCCCTACTTTCCAGGGGAGCCTCCAAGCCCCCCTCTCCACAGGGACTTACTCCTTCAGGAGCTGCAAAGTCTGCTCCAGGAACAGGCTGTGGAGCCAGTGCCCCAGCACTTGTGGGGTCACGGGTTTTATTTGAGGTACTTCCTGGTTCCGAAAAGAACAGGAGGCCTCAGACCCATCCTGGACTTGCGCAACCTCAACAAGTTCCTGCAGCGAGAAAAGTTCAAGATGCTTACCCTTGGAATCCTACTGCCCTACCTCCGGCAGGGAGATTGGCTATGCTCCTTGGACCTAAAGGATGCTTACACTCACATCCTTATTCATCCGGACCACCGTCAATATCTGAGATTTGTGGTGGCAGGGAATCATTACCAGTACCGCGTACTGCCCTTTGGCCTCTCCTCCGCTCCCAGGGTGTTCACGAAATGCCTGGCAGTGGTGGCAGCCTTCCTGAGGCTTCAAGGCCTCTTCATCTTCCCCTACCTGGACGACTGGCTCATCCGGGCACAGTCTTCCCTAGAGGTCACTCAGGCCACTCAACGCACAGTGGCTCTGCTTCAGCATTTGGGCTTCGTCATAAACTTTGAAAAGTCCACTTTGCTCCCCTCTCAGGATCTCGAATTCATAGGAGCACGGCTGGACACTCTGCAGGCTTGGGCCTTCTTACCCCTGGAACGGGCCAACAGGCTCATAGCTCTGGCCGGCAGGTTCCACAGCGCGTCACCGGTCTCTGCCAGACAATTCCTGCAACTGCTCGGTCACATGGCCTCCACGGTCCATGTCACTCCGAATGCCCGTCTGCATATGCGACCTGCTCAGTGGAGCCTTCGCACTCAATGGCATCAGGCCACAGGGAGACTGACGGACTTAATACAGATCTCCGACCGCCTGGTCTCCTCTCTGCAGTGGTGGCTTCACCTGCCCAATCTGGTACTTGGCATGACTTTTCAGTCTCCTCCTCCTTCTCAAGTGCTCACGACGGATGCCTCTCTCCTGGGATGGGGAGCGCATTGCCAAGGAACATGCACTCAAGGCCTTTGGACACCTTGGGAGGCTGTTCAGCAGATAAACTTCCTGGAGCTGCGGGTGATCCGCCTAGCTCTGCGACCTTCTCTCACCTCACTTCTCGTCGGTCTGTACTGGTGCAGACGGACAATCAGGTCGCCATGTTCTACGTGAACAAACAGGGGGGCACGGGCTCCCTCCTATGTCAGGAGGCTCGGAGACTGTGCTCTTGGGCAGTCGACCACGACATCCTCCTCAAGGCTGTTTACCTGCCCGGGCAGGACAATTGCCTAGCCGACAAACTGAGCCGGTTTCTGCAGCCGCACGAATGGAGGTTGAACCCCGTAGTGGTCCAACGGATCTTCCGCCGGTGGGTCCTCCCCACCTTGGATCTCTTTGCCAGTCCCCTAAACCGGCAACTTCCCAGGTTCTGCTCCCGGCACCCGCATCCTCTCAGAGTAGCGCCGGATGCTTTCCTCATTTCGTGGTCCATGGGCCTACTGTATGCCTTTCCTCCCATGCCACTTGTGTCCCGGACGCTGTTCAAAATTGTCCAGGACAGGGCCTCCGTGATCCTGGTAGCGCCCAGGTGGCCGAGACATCCCTGGTTCCCTCTACTCCTACAACTAGCGGTGGACACCCCTCTTCCTCTGGGGTTTCAGCCCGATCTCCTGACCCAGGATCAGGGTACTCTCCTCCACCCCAACCTCCGGGCCCTTCATCTGATGGCCTGGCTGCTGAAAGGGTAGTCCTAGCTACGCTCTTACTTCCTCCGGAGGTGGAGGCTGTCGTCCTGGCGTCTTGGCGACCTTCCACCCGGAAATCTTACGCCCTTAAATGGCGTCGCTTCTCGGTCTGGTGTTCTCAGCTCTCTGAGGACCCCTTCGCCTGCTTAGTATCGGTGGTACTGCAATATTTGCTTCACCTCTCCGATCTAGGCCTCAAATCCAACTCTGTCAGGGTCCACCTCAGTGCTCTTTCTGCACATCATTCGCCGTTGAAGGGCCAGCCTCTTTCCGCGCACCCCCTGGTGGCGCGTTTTCTCAAGGGCCTTCTTCTGCTTAAGCCCCCGTTGCGCCCTCCAACTCCTGACTGGGATCTCAGTGTGGTCTTGCAAAGGCTTACCTGTCCGCCTTTTGAACCCATGGCTACCTGTCCTCTTCGTTTCCTCTCCTGGAAAACTCTCTTCTTGGTAGCCCTTACCTCCGCTAGGCGCGTTAGTGAACTACAGGCCCTAGTGTCGGAGCCCCCTTACACTAGGTTCTACAAGAATAGGGTGGTCTTACGGACTCACCCTAAGTTTCTTCCGAAGGTGGTCTCCTCTTTTCACATCAATCAAGAGGTGGTTCTTCCGACCTTCTTTCCCAGACCGCATACCAGCCGAGCTGAAACTGTTCTGCATACCCTGGACTGTAGAAGAGCCTTATCCTTCTACCTTGACCGTACGCGTGAGCATCGAAAGGCTGTCCAGCTTTTCATCTCTTTTGACCCCAATCGGTTGGGGGTACCCGTCTCTAAGTGTACTCTGTCCGTCTGGGTAGCTGACTGTATCGCCTGGGCTTATGGAGCAGCCGGCCTCTCCTTAGAGAGTCGAGTCACGGCTCACTGTGTCAGGGCGAAGGCTGCGTCAGTAGCTCACCTCCGCTCTGTTCCGTTGGCGGACATCTGCCGGGCCGCTACTTGGTCTTCAAGCCAGACGTTTGAGGCTCATTACTGCCTGGAGAGGGAGTCCCGCAGGGACAGTGCTTTCGGACAGGCAGTCCTCCACAATCTCTTTGAGGTCTAAGCAACTCCTACCCTCCGGCCCTGGTGTTGGGCTACCGGCGGGATTTGTATTCAGAGAAGATTCCTTCCTTCTGTACTGTTGAGCTTGAGGGAGCTCATCTTTCGGTTGAGGTCTCCGGTAGCTTTGAGCTCGGGAGTCCCATAAGTGAGGACTGACTTCCTGCTTGGTCCTGGAGAAAGAGTAGTTACTCACCTGTAACAGGTGTTCTCCAGGAGCAGCAGGAATCAGTCCTCACTACCCTCCCTCCTCCCCTTGGAGTTGCAGTCATTCTTTTTGCTAACTTTTTTTGCTGTCTCTTCGCTATGTCATCAGACTGAGCAAGATGGCACCCTTGGGCGGGAAGGGGACCGCGCATGTGCGCTGCAATTCCCAAAGGCTTTCTGCGAAAGCTGGGGAAAATTGCTCCGCGAGGGCTCCGTCAGCGCCGACGTCACTCATAAGTGAGGACTGATTCCTGCTGCTCCTGGAGAACACCTGTTACAGGTGAGTAACTACTCTTTCTGTCTCATGCTCAGGTGTAGAGCTGGGAGTGAGATGCCTGTGCCAGTTGATCTAGAACTCTGAGCCCCTCAGGAGGCCTCCAGAGGTGATTTTCCTTTTGGAGGCTTGAGTGAGCAGTTTGGTTGTGGTGAGGACAATGTGAGCTCTGTGTTTTGGTTGCAGCCCTTGTGGTGGCGTGTGTCCACCAGCAAGGCAGAATTTGCAGGGCTGGCGTGGACCTCAAGTTGGTGGAGTGCTCTGTCAGGCAGAGGAGCTTCTGGTTGCCCAGTCTGCAGCACACATCACAGTTTTTGAAATCTGCAGGTTGCCTTTCTGTATCAGAATTCTGTGGTTTTGGGTGAAGTGAGAGCCCCACTCTCATACATGCGATTTTCATAGTATGTCTACGGAGCTTTCTAATTCTCCACTTGTTGGCCTCTCAGGTGAAGGACTATAGGTGGAGGTATTTCAGCCATGGGAAAATTCCATGGATAATGGGCTTGGTTGTCCTGCTTTACATGTGGCCTGGAAAGGGATGCTGTATGCCTCCCTATCTGGGCTTTGCGGAGCTACACATGTTTTGGGCCCTCCAAATCTGGGGATCCTAGAAAGCCTGAGTGGGCTTCAGAATAAGAATCAGCTTCTTGATTCAGGGAAGATGGCCTCCTTTTTCTTCCTTCTACCCCAAGGGATGGGCCTACTTCAGTGGGTGCTCCTGGTATTGCAGGTTTTCAGACCTTGATTGCGCATTACTTGGCCCTTGTGTAGCATAAGCGTCCAAGAAAGGCTGTTCTGGAGTCTCCCTGCTTATGGTCTGGTGGGCCTCTGTCCTTTGCTTATCAGAACCCTTTTGGCCATCCAGCCTGGACTGGAGCTTGGCTCTAAACTCTCAGGGTTTGGGGTGCAGCGCGCTCCTTTTACAGGAGTTGTACTGCCAAGGAATCTCTTTGATGAATCTCGGTGTTGCCTGCTTCTTCAGGAGTGGAGCAGTTCTGTCCACTTAGGTGCCTGCTTGGGTCTCGTTGAGGTTGGGGGTACTGAGAAGGCCTTTCTTAGGGCCCATGTCTAAGGCCTCTCTAGAGGGTTGGGTTTTTATGGTTGCTTCCTGGGGTCTTCAGTGGTCACCAGGTAGTGTCCGTTATGTTGCCCTTTTCTCTTGGTGAAGCATTCTGGTCTTCAGTGGCGTCTTGTGCTTTGAAATTTTATGGTATCTTCCTCTCTTGGTGGAGTTGAGGCAGATAAAGAGATATATAGAGGAAACCTATAGGGATATAGTAGAAAAGTTCCAACTCCAGTCTGGAAGCCTCAGTGCTGTCTTGGAAGGAGAATATCATCTTGTTGTAGCAGGTAATGATTCTTTTGTCAGGACCTGCCCTGCAGGGGATGGGATATCCTCTTGCACCGAGGATGTGTCTCCAGGGACTTCTGCCCAGGAGGGAAGGCTTAGCAAATAAAAAGCTGGACCCCATTGACATAACCTCCCACAGGCCCATTTCCAGCCTACATCTATTGGCGAAAATCATAGAGAAAATAGTCCAGCAGCAACTCCAACACCACATAAACTCCCATGCCTCCCCGGACCCACACCAGCATGGTTTCAGACATCATCATGGAGTAGAAACTCTGCTTACTTTCCTCCTATAGACAATCTTATCAGAGGCACTGAGAAATCAAAGCAAGGTTTTAATTTATATTTGTTTTTTTTAAAAAAAGAACATAACAAGCATACACTCGTAACAAGAAATATGCATACCAGTGGATTATCAAATCATTCATAGGAAATTACAAAAATACATCAAAATAGCCAAAATCTTGCATAGAGATCTGACAGCTCAAATCACTAGCACTCCATTAGACAACAAAAAAGCAGGGGCAAGACAAATATAGTGGAACAAGTAAAATAACACAGAAACAAGGCCATAAGCGAGTATCCATTGACCATCCTATTCAAAAACTCAAACTCAAGGAGTATAACTGGCAGAAGTTGCAATTTTCTTGAGATCCAAAAAGGCTCTTAACTGATCAGGCAGTAGGAATATATACTTCACGTTCAGATAGCTGACTATACATTTAGAAGGATACCAAAGCATAAAGGAAGCACCCAGGGAATAATGTTTTAGGTCTCATAGCCAAAAAGGCTCTCCGCTTTTGCTTTGTGGACTGAACCACGTCAGGAAATATTTTAACAGGCTGACCAAGGAATGGTTCACTCTTTTTTTTTTTTTTTTTTTAAATAAAGATGCAAAATTGAATTCAAATCCTGCTCAAAAACAAAAGAAACACAAAGAGTTGCTCTATCCTTACATTCAGAACTAGAAGTTTCTAGAATCGCAGAAGCATCCATAGATTGTTGTACATCAATATTTGCGCTAGCTTTACTTAGCAGCAAAAAACATACCTTATTTAAATGAAGAATAGCTGCCTCCGAGATCTGCAAGACGTCTAACAAATATTTTTTGAACACATCTATCGGTAATATATAATCTACACAAGGAAAATTCAAAATCTGAAGATTTAAATGTCTTATCCAGTTCTTGTACACTTCCAATTTTCTATGAATTATAGCTCTATCCTTAACTAATGAATAAATCACTTGATCAGCTGTTGTAACCCTCTTATCCATTTCAGAAACTTTTATAGAAATTTCCTGGTGTAAAGATTGTTGCTTCTGAGCAACTAAACCCACAGTTTGAACCAATACCTTAAATTCAGCCGCACTCTTAGAAACAGTTTTCTGAAGTTGCAGCAACAAGTTCCAAATCAAAGTCAGCGAAACCTCTGAAGACGAAATAGGTCCAATCACTTGAGAGGATGAACTTCAGACCCCAAGTGACACAGGCAGCAAAGCCGTGGCCTAAGGTGATATAAAATTTGACAGCTCCCCGCCAGCAGAACCTCTATTCACTGGTAACACCTCCTCCTGGCCAGAGGACTGCACAGAACCACCCTCTGTATCCTTTGGGCTTCCCTCTATGGAGGAAAGAGAGGGCATTAGGACCTCCAATGTAGCAGATGTCACTACTGGGGAATGTTGGGCCAGCGGAGACGAGTCTAACTGCGGAACAGAGCTGGTAGTGCCTCCAAGCAGTGAACATATACCACCATCCAAACCTGCTGCAGAGGCTTCATTCGCAGCCTTCTGATCAATAGAAGTCTTCTGGAGCTGAGCAAGAATCGACAGCAGCTTTGGGACCTCTGGGGTAGCTTTGCCATCCTTGACCGCCCCCTTCCCCTTCTTAGGCACCATGCAAAGGTAAAAAGATAAGAAAAGATAAATGCCGCCAGACTGTGCTCAGCTTCACGCCGCCATCTTGGTCACACCCCCGGCCAAAGCAAGGTTTTATTCTATTATTCATGGATATCACCTCAGTTTTTGACTCTGTCACAACACATTAATATCTTGCTTACAGGAGATAGGGGTAGAAAATGCAGCCTTGGACTGGTTCAAATCCTATCTCAAAGGTCACCTTCAACAGGTAAAATTAGGATCACAATCATTTGCCACATACAATCACAAGGTGTCCCACAAGGATCAGCACTATCTTCTCTGTTATTTAGCCTATACATTCAGCCTATATGCTCTGTAATTCAATCCTTTAGAATACACTACCATGTTTATGCAGACAGCATTATGCTGTACACACCTTTTTTCCCAGACAAACCCAAGTACAATAAATTGCTTTAATGCAGTCTCTCTATGACTCTCCAAGCGCAACCTAATGAACAACTACAGCAAGACAGACGTGCTGTTCATAACTAAAGACCGAGCATTCATCCCCCCGTCAACATTAAACATAGGCAATGCAGAACTTAAGGTAAAGCAGGAGATTCGCTACCCTAGGCATCACACTTGACCTGTGACTGAGCATGCAACCCCACATCAGTAATGTTACTAAAGCAATATTTCACAAGATAAGAACGCTATACCACCTTCGCCCACTCCTTAAATGCATACCTATCATACAGTCTTTCAAGCTCTCATCTTTCCACACTTTAACTTTAACTTTTGTAACATCTATCAAGGGCTTCCAAAATATATTCTACAACCACTTCAGCTGACCCAAAGTACTGCTGCACGTCCCCTATATGGAGCCTCTAAGACAGAACGCATCACTCTAATATTAAGACACCTACACCGGTTACAATTTGTGAGCCGAATAAAATACAATGCCATACTCATGATATTTAAAATACTACACAATCTATCTGCAATCTCTCTCTCATCTGCGATACATATGACACCTGACAATAGGAGGAGGAGGCAAAACATGTGTAACACACTCTTGACCCCCTGCAGCAAGAACGAAAAGCAGCCACATCCTGTAATCGATAAACTAAACTCCTGGCCCCCTTACTCTAAACAATTGTCGCCAACATCAAGGAAGATGATTCAAGAAAAAATCAACCCTGACTCGAGAACTTACTTGGAAGCCTCAGACGGGGATTATTAGCTTGTGGACTCTGGTTTCGCCCCATACATTCAAACAGGCTGCTTCAGGACATTACTGCAAAAATGGTGTGTAAAACTAACTTATCCCACTCCATTCCATCTCTTCCCTCTAGGTGGTAGTTTGCCTATAACAGTCTCTGGCATGGCGCAATGAGTAAGTTCTCGAGCCAGGGTTGATTTTTTTTTTGAATCGTCCTCCTTGATGTTGGTAACAATAACATCCTGTGATCGGGCATTTTCTCTATATGCTCCAACCCTTTGGAGCACCCTACTAGACCGAATCCGTGCCAACACTGACCTCGCAAGCTTTCGCAGAACCCTTCACTTATTTCAACAGAATTATGAGCATATGCCATAGGATGCGTGGAACTGTTACGAGGTAATGGCCCTGAGCTAACTGCATTTGTTTGGTCCAACTTCACTATTAGCCCACAGTTCCATGTACCCTTCACGCGAATCTAATGGATAATTGTATAATGTTAACCCATTAAGTCCTCCAAGTTAACACCCCTGTTATATGTACATTTTTTTTACTGTTTTTTTTGTTTTCTGTAAACCGCTCTGATTGTGAAATAGAATGGTATATAACAGGGGTGGGCAATTTCGGCCCTCGTGCACCACAATCCAGCCTGGTTTTCATGACGTCCCTAATGAATATTTATGGACCTATTTCCATACAATGGAAGGCAGTGGATGCAAATAGATCTCATGAATATTCATTAGGGACATCATGAAAACCAGGCTAGATTGTGGTGCATGAGGGCCAGAATTGCCCACCCCTGATATATAAGATCCATTAAATAAAAAATAAATAAATGGCCTTTACAGTTGGTGATTTGATCATTAGGTATATAGATAGCCGGGTAGCTGGTGGGCATGTAGATTACTTGGTCACTTGACTGCCTGTTAGTGAAGGTGGCAGACCTTAACTGTCACTTAGATAGGATTATAGATGGTTCTTCTGGGGAGGAGCCTTGGTACATGTGAGCACCAATGACATAGGAAAGTGTGGGAGGGATTTTCGGGAAGCTAAAGTTAGGCTTTTAGGTAAAAAGTTGAAATCCAGGACTTCCAGGGTAGCCTTCTCAGAAATCCTCCCTGTTCCATGTGCAGGACCCAAGAGGCAGGCAGAGTTCTGGAGACTTGATGGGTGGATGAGATGATGATGTAGGGAAGATGTCTTTATATTTGTCAGGAATAGGGCAACATTTTTGGAAAGGGAGGGGTCTTTCATGGAAGGATGTGCTTGTACCTTAACTAGGCTGCTAGCACTAACCTTTAAAAAGGAGAGAGACTAGCTTTTAAACTAGATTTCCTCATCATCCCTCCTGAGCAATGTCAGATTTCTGATGTCATAGAGTACAAGAGCTCCCCTCCATAGGCTTCAGAGATCAGTATTCGGTTCCCAATAGCTGGGAGGCTCAGCTTCCCTGTGGCTGAACTCCACTGGAAGATCTTCTTCAAGTTGAAAACCCTCCCACCAAAACACCAAAGGAAAATAGAAGGGAAAGAGAAAAGAAAAGGCAGCTGCAGATTACTAGCAGAAGCTGAGCAACTCTCAGGCGCTTACAGGCAGGGCTATTTCCTCTGAGAAACCTTTTACTGATAGGAGCTGGCAGCTGGTAGGGTCTGCATCTTCAGCATTGGGACCCTTGAGTGGGTCAGGTGCAGCCCAGGGGTTGAATACCTGGTGGTCCAGATTCCTTTCCCTCTCAGCCAGACAGTCCAGCATACCTCTGTGGGGTCTCTGCTGACTTTCCTAATTTTCTCCCTTCAATTCAGTCTTTGTTATTTATAGGCTACTGTGCCTTTAAATTCAAAGTGACACCAAAGCTCTTTGTACTGATATTTCAGGGTCTTATCAGCAGCACAGCAGGAGCTTTTTAATGCCTTGAGAAGTTTACATTCATTTCAGTTCAGAGCACTGTAATTAGTAAGTAATTATTTGTATCTCTCCTTCCAGAATTTGTTTTCTTTTGTTTACAACCACACTTTCCTTCTGCATGTTACAGGCTCCCTCCTGTGTGTGAGGAGAGCTCTTGTGTTAGGTAGGGAAAGCTTGCCCAAGGGTGTGGTTTTTTTTAAAACAATGGGGGGACATGGATTCTTCAGAGTTTGCAGCACAGAATTCCTCAGTCTGGAACTGCAGCAGTTTTGGCAGGGACTGCAGCAGTTTCCTCTCCAATGCCAATTCCTTATCGTAACTCCAGTCCAGTCCCTTTCCTCTGGTTGTGCTCCCCTTCCAGCAGCTTTGGAGACTGAGCTCATCATTGATTTGCTGACCCTTTGGTATAAATACCACTGGCACCACCCACCAGCTTCTAGTAAGCTCAGTCTCCAAAGCAGCTGGAGGGAGACAGTAAGCCAGAGGACAGGGCTTACTGGAGAGACATAGGCTAGGGAATTTTGTTTTCTGTTCCTTCAATTTCTTTTAATTTTCTTAGTATTTTCTTTATTATCTAGTTTGATTTATTTGGGTACTGTTTCTTTAAAGGGAGATTTAGTGTTAAGCTTTGCCCCCCCTCCCTTCCCTCCCCGGTCTGGTGTTCCCTCGGTGAGAGGTGCGAGGAGGAGGCAGCTTCTCTGCTCGGATCGGGTGACCGCAGCCTGCTTAGGGAGAGGAAGGCACTCTGTCCCGCTCTCTGTGGGGAGGCCAAGGGTTTGCCGGCCGATTCAGAGGCGGAGCTCTGCCTGCTGGTCCCGCCGCGCTGAAGCCTGCAAGTGGCTGAGCGCGGCGAGAAAGTCATTTCGACCGGGAGCAGCAGGAGGAGCAGTCTGAGGTGTCATTAGCTTCCCGCAGACAGGCAGAAGCGGTCAGAGACGGCGGCGGTGAAACCGCAAGTGTAGCAGGAACCTCGCGGCCGCTGGCCACGTGGCTCAACGTGGCCTGCTGCAGCGTGTGGAGATTAGCTGCAGGAGGTAGGTGGCCTTTCTTTTTCGTGCCCTTCATGCGCCTCCAGGTAGGAGGGGGCGGGGGAGGGGGAAGAAGACAGAATCAGGACTTCTATAAGAGAAGAAAAAAAAAGAGGAAGTAAAAGATTGTGTGTGTGGTTATGTTTTTAGGTATGTATATATAAAGGAATATATATATATATATAATACATACATACATATTTTCTAGTTATATAAAATTAGTTTGAGTTTTTAGTGAAATTCTTATGTTACTAGATTGATCTATCTTTTTAGAGCTGTTTCCTGAACAGGTTCATTATTCCTGAGTGGCACGGCACCATGCCTGGCAGACTGCAGTGCCTGGTCTGCGGCACCAGGCGGGGTACGGTCTCTGAGGCCGGAATATGCAGAGGTTGCGAGACCGAAGCCGCCTCGGTGGAACAGGAAATTCAGCTGGCTATTCCCTTGCTGCCCTTTGACACTCAGGGCTCTGAGGATCCATTGGAGGGGGGGGGGGGGGGGCGGGTCCCGGCCCCTCCGCTAACTGCGGCCCTGGATCATTCAGCCCCCTCACTGGCTCAACCCACGTCCTCTTCTGCCTTGGGGGCTCTGGAAGGAGAAGAAGGGGGAGTTTTCTCTCTGGAATTTGTTCTTCTTATGCATAAGGCATTCTGTTTGCGGCAGCACAGAACTGGTGGGTTGGCTTTCGCTCAAGGGAGCAGGAGAGTAGGACAGGAGGGGACAGTGATTCAGGAGGAGACGGTTCTTCCCCCTAAAAGGCCTAGATTGGCGGTTGAGGATACCCTAAGGTCCTCGATGTCCGAAAACTTGGAGGGAGAGACCTCAGATAGGGACCTGGGGGAAGTTGAAGAAGAACTAGAAGAGGGAGAGATTCCTGAAGAAGATCAGACCTGGATTGTGTGGGTCTTTATACGGGAGGAGCTCCTGCCCTTAATTGGTGAGACCATGAAAGTACTCTATATGTCAGCAGACCCTCCAGTGGACGAGGAGGTGCTGGAGGACCAGTTGATACAGGCGATCAGGAAATCTCAGAAGGTTTTCCGGTTCACCGGGTGGTTCGCCAGATGATTCAGGAGGAATGGAATCAGCCGGAATCCAGCCTAAGGGGTGTACAGTCTATGGCTTCTCCAGGACCAAGCAGGAAGTCAGTCCTCACATATGGGTGACATCGACGTTGATGGAGCCCTTGCGGAGCATCTCCCCAGCTTTCTATGAAAGCCTTTGGGAATGCAGGCACGCATGCGCGGTTCCCTTCCCGCCTAAAGGTGCCATTTTGCTCAGTCTCTCGTTTTCCGTGAAGCCCACCGGACGTGAGTCCTAGTCATCCTGGAAAATTGTTGACATTTTTGCGATGCTTCGCCATTTTTTCTTCTCCGGTTCGACGCCGGTTCCCCTCCCGCTGGGTTCGGTACACCGGTATCGAGCCCGATCTTCTTTTTTTGGTTTTTGCCCTTAGTGGCTGGCGTTCACGCCCTTTTTTCATTTTCCCTGGAATGCCGGTCCTTTGACCTCGCGGGGACTCTTTTTTTCCCCCGATGGCTTCCAGCGGTTTTAAGAAGTGTGATCTGTGCAAGAAACTGATGTCTCTCACCGATACACACGACTGCTGCCTTCGGTGCCTCGGTCCTGATCACGACCCTAAGACGTGTGGACCATGTGGGAAAATGTCTTCCAAGGCACTGCGAAGTCGTAAGCACCAAAAGGAAAGGCTTTTTTCTGACTTGGCCTCCGGCCGGGCCCGGACCTCGTCTGAGGCCTCGACATCTCGGGAGTCGGATCCCGAGCACCGTCGTGGCTCCTTGGACAGGGGGTCCCCCGACTGGGAATGCAAGAGGAAGAAGCGGCTCGTGAGGGCGTCGTCGGAAGAGCTCCCGGGTTCCTCGAGAGCTCGGTCTCAGACCCCAGACGGTCGCCCCGGGCCTGTGGAACAGGAGAAGCCTTCCAAAGTTCCTCGACTGTAGCTGGAGTCTGCTGGACACGTAAGCCCTGTAGTCCTCGTGGACTCTCCTCCCAGGGAGCCGACGTCAGGCCCGGCGCCGCCGCCGGGGCCCGAGTCGGGAGCTGCTGAGTCTCCTGAGCTGGGTCTCAGGATGACAGTCTTGGAGAGCAGACTGTCTGCCTTCATGGAACAGCAGCGGGCACTGATGGCCAGCCTGTCTGGCGCATCTGCCCCGACCACCGGGACATCGACATCGAAGTCGACCCCGGAGACCGAGCCGATACTCGAGGTCATAAAGGCTCGAGGTCGACCTCGGTCGCGGTCTCCCTCGACCTCCCATTCGGGACCGAGGGTGTTGACTCCGGTGCCTTCGGCGGCGGGCGGGTGCTCGCAGGCCCCGCGAGGTTGGACTTCGATTCCTCATCGGATGAGTCCGCATGGGAGACAGAGGACGAGGAGTCCCCCGACACCTTCAAGACTCTGTGCGTCCCATCAAACTCAGCGCAGTCTGAGCCCCGGAGTAGATCCCCTCCGGAGGATACCCGGTTCTCGGAGTTCGTTCGGGATATGGCCACTGCGTTGGCTATCCCTGCGGACCCCGAGGAGGAGCCGAGGAGCTCGAGGCCCTGCAGTATGACTCTCCTCCGAAGGAGGCCTTTACTGTCCCGGTTCCTTCGATGCTGGAACGGCTCCTCTTCCAAATGTGGGAGGCACCGGCCTCGGCGCCAGTTTTAAGTAAGCGGGTCGATTCGATCTATCGACTCCGGAAGAGTCCTGGCTTTCAGAAGGTGCAGCTACCACACCATTCCATGGTGGTGGAATCTGCCATGCATCGCCTGAAAAGTCAGAAGATGCACTCCGCGGTGCCCCCTGGCAGGGAGGCCCGAAACCTGGATGGTTTTGGTAGAAAGTGCTTCCAGGGCTCGATGCTTGCTTGCCGTGTCCAATCTTACCAGCTGTACATGGGCATGTACTTGCGAGACCTGGCCAAGGAGCTGGCCGGGTTCTCTGCTGGTCTCTCCGGGGAACCCTTGCAGAGGTTCAAGTCCTTGTCCTCGGGGATCCGGGAATGCTCTAAGTTTATGTCCCGCGCTGCCTACGATGGCTTCGAGGCTTTGGCCCGTGTTGCGGCAGCCGGCATCGCGGCTCGACGCCAGGCATGGCTGCAGTCATCAGACCTCGAGCCATGGGTTCAGGACAAGTTGGTCGATGTCCCTTGCCGAGGTGAAAACCTTTTTGGCAAGCCCATGACCGAGAAGGCCGCACAGCTCAAGACCGAGCACCTCACACAGACAAGGCTGTCTAGAAAGACATCTGCCCCTTCTCACAAGAAGAAGGGCTCGAGTAAAAAGTCCTTTTACCCGAGGAAGGGCACCACAGTGTGGGGCAGGATAATGGGCCCCGTAGGCAGAGGACCCCCAAGCCTCCGGCCCCTGCTCCCACTCAGCAGGGTGGGGGTTTTTGACTCCTTTGGCATAGCCTCTCCGTCCCTGCTTTCCCAACCCTGCACAGGAGGTCGCCTCGCTCTGTTTGCACACCAGTGGCCACTCATCACCAGCGACAGTTGGGTGTTAAGAATAGTCCACAAGGGCTATGCACTACACTTCACACAGCTGCCTCCTTAATACTTTCCAGGGGAGCCTCCAAGGCCTCCCCTGCACACAGATCTTCTCCTTCAGGAGCTACAAGGTCTGTTGGTGGACAGGGCAGTGGAGCCTGTGCCTCCCTACTTACAAGGCCGAGGGTTCTACTCCAGGTATTTCCTAGTACCCAAAAGAACCGGTGGCCTTCGACCTATTCTAGATCTCCGAAACTTCAACAAGTTCTTGGAGAAGGAAAAGTTCAAGATGCTTACTCTTGGAACCCTTCTGCCGTACCTCCAGCAGGGAGATTGGCTATGCTCCTTAGATCTAAAGGATGCATACACGCACATCCTCATTCATCCAGACCACAGAAAGTACCTCAGGTTCATTGTGGGAGGAAACCATTATCAGTACGTAGTACTGCCTTTTGGCCTCACCTCCGCTCCCAGGGTCTTTACCAAATGCCTGGCGGTGGTGGCGGCCTACCTGAAAAATTTATTTAGCTGTATTTATATTCCGCTTTTCACCGGGTCAAAGCGGTCAATTGGGGGATACATTTAACACGAGGGGATATGACACACATACGTTAATACTTACAGGGAACATGGGCAATGGAGGGTTAAGTGGCTTGCCCAAGACCACAAGGAGTGCCTATAGGACTAGAAATCCCAGTCCCTCCGGCCTGAGATTGCTGTCCCCAGGTGGGACTTGAACCCCCAGCCCTCCGGCCTGAAGTACCTGAAGAAATCAGGGTATCTTTGTCTTCCCCTATCTGGACGACTGGCTCATCAGGGGTCAGACGTGCCAGGAGGCTAGACAAGCCACCCTCAGAACTATTGCTCTTCTTCAAAGCCTGGGGTTTGTCATAAACTTCGCAAAGTCCACTTTGCTCCCATCACAAAACTTGGAGTTCATAGGGGCAAGATTGAACACTCTGCTGGCAAAGACATTCTTGCCCGAAGACAGAACCCAAAGGCTGATAAGCTTGGCAAGTCAGTTTCTCAGCAGGTCACTGGTCTCCGCCAGACTCTGCCTGAGGCTTCTAGGCCACATGGCTTCGACAGTTGATGTGACCCCCAATGCCCGGCTCCATATGAGGCCTGCACAGTGGTGCCTTCGGTCTCAGAGGTCACAGGCCACAGGCAGCCTCAGAGACAGGATAAGGGTGTCCAGACAATTTCTGAAGTCCCTCAGCTGGTGGCTCCATCCGCCAAATCTGCTGCAAGGGGTGCCTTTTCAGATTCCTGGATTCACAGTGGTGCTGACCACAGATGCCTCCTTGCAGGGCTGGGGAGCTCATTGTCTAGGCAAGTGCACCCAGGGCCTGTGGTCTCCCTGGGAAGCCGCACAGCAAATCAATCTCCTGGAACTCAGGGCTATTCGGTTGGCCCTCAAGACTTTCTCTCCAGCCCTGGCTCATCAGTCTGTCCTGGTTCAAATGGACAACCAGGTAGCCATGTTTTATGTGAACAAACAGGGCGGAACTGGGTCCAGGCTCCTTTGCCAGGAAGCACAGGACCTTTGTTTGTTTGCCCTCAAGCACAACATGCTCCTCAAGGCTGTCTACCTCCCTGGCCAGGAAAACTACCTGGCCGACAGGTTGAGCAGGATTCTGCAGCCCCACGAGTGGCAGCTCCATCCTTTGGTGGTTCAAAAGATTTTCCTGAAATGGGGACTTCCATCCATAGATCTGTTTGCCAGTCCACTGAACAAACAGCTACCAAAGTTCTGCTCCAGGCAACCGCATCCTCTGCGAGTAGCAGCAGATGCTTTTCTAATTCCATGGTCTCAGGGCCTTTTGTATGCGTTTCCTCCCATGCCCTTGGTGGCCCGAACCCTGTTCAAGATTCTTCAGGACAAGGCCTCGGTCCTGCTGGTGGCTCCCAGGTGGCAGCGACAGCCTTGGTTTCCACTTCTGCTTCAGCTGGCAGTGGATCCCCCACTGCTTCTGGGGTTGCAACCCGACCTTCTCTCTCAGGATCAGGGTTCCCTTTTGCACCCCAATCTCAAAGCTCTCAATTTGATGGCCTGGAGGCTGCAAGGGTAGTTTTGGCTCCCTGGGGCCTACCTCAGGAAGTTGAGGAGGTTGTCCTAGCCTCTAGGAAACAGTCCACTAGGAAAACCTATGCTCTCAAATGGAAGAGGTTTTCGGTGTGGTGTCAGCTACGTACAGAGGATCCCTTCTCCTGTACTGTACCAGTAGTGCTTCAGTACTTACTGCACTTATCAAATCAGGGACTTAAGTCCAATTCTGTTCGGGTCCACCTCTCTGCTCTGGCAGCTCACCACTCACTGGTGGAGGGACACTCTTTTTCGGTTCACCCCTTGGTGTCCAGGTTTCTCAGAGGCTTGCTCTTGCTCAAGCCTCCTCTCCGTCCACCGGCCCCTGAGTGGGAGTTGAATGTGGTCTTGCAGAAACTGACTCGCCCACCTTTTGAACCAATGGCTACATGTCCTCTCCGCTTCCTTTCTTGGAAGACTCTATTCCTAGTGGCCCTGACCTCGGCCAGGCGAGTGAGTGAGCTTCAAACCCTGGTCTGTGACAGGCCATACACTCACTTCTATAGGAACAGGGTAGTCCTTAGGACTCATCCTAAGTTCCTCCCAAAGGTTGTCTCCTCTTTCCATCTCAGCCAGGAGGTGGTTCTTCCAACGTTCTTCCCTAGGCCCCATGCCAGCCGGGGTGAGACAGTCCTGCATACCCTGGACTGTAGAAGGGCCTTATCCTTCTACATTGAATGTACGCAGGGGCATAGGAGGGCTGCTCAGCTTTTCCTATCTTTTGACCCTAATAACTTGGGGTTACCTGTCTCTAAGCGTACCTTGTCCATCTGGGTGGCTGACTGTATCACCTGGGCTTACAGGGCAGCTGACCTTCCCTTGCAGGGTCGGGTCACGGCCCGCCGTGTCAGGGCAATGGCTGCCTCAGTAGCTCATCTCTGCTCTGTACCGTTGGCAGACATCTGTAGGGCTGCAACTTGGTCCTCAAGCCAGACTTTTGCAGCCCCTTACTGCCTGGAGAGGGAGTCCCGTAGGGACAGTGCTTTCGGTCAGGCAGTGCTCCGGAATCTCTTCGAGGTTTAGGCAACTCCTACCCTCCAGTCCTCTAGTTGGGCTACCAGTGGGGGTATGTTTTAGTGAAATCCTTTCTCTGATGCTGCGGCTAGAGGGAGCTCATTTTTCAGCTCTGGGTCCCCGGTAGCCTGAAGCTGGGGAGTCTCATATGTGAGGACTGACTTCCTGCTTGGTCCTGGAGAAAGAGTAGTTACTCACCTGTAACAGGTGTTCTCCAGGAGCAGCAGGAATCATTCCTCACAACCCTCCCTCCTCCCCTGGGAGTTGCAGTTGTACATAGTTTATTTTTAAAACATTTTTGTGCTGTCTTTTAGCTGTGTCATCAGACTGAGCAAGATGGCACCTTTAGGCGGGAAGGGGACTGCGCATGCGTGCAGTATTCCCAAAGGCTTTCTTAGAAAGCTGGGGAAATGCTCTGCACGGGGGCTCCATTGACGTCGATGTCACCCATATGTGAGGACTGATTCCTGCTGCTCCTGGAGAACTCCTGTTACAGGTGAGTAACTAATCTTTCTGGTTCGCAAGTCTCACCGACAGTTTCTGAGATTTGCGGTGCCAATGGGACATTTTCAGTTCCAAGCTTTGCCATTCGGGCTGGCAATGGCTCCGAGGATTTTCACCAAGGTGATGGTCATTGTAGCCATGGCACTCCGCAAGGAAGGAATCTTGGTCCATCCCTATCTCGATGATTGGCTGATTCGGGCGAAGTCCAAGGCGGAGTCTCTGGAGGCAACGGCGAGAGTGGTAGGCCTGCTAAAGGAACTGGGCTTGGTCATCAATCTGGCAAAGAGCAGGTTGATACCAGTGCAGGAAATAGAGTATCTGGGAGCAAGGTTCGAAATCGACAGAGGCAGGGTGTTCTTGCCAGAGCAAAGGGCAAAGAGCTTGCGGAGCTTGGTAGGGCAGTTTCTTGCCTGCCGGCACCCTCAGCTTGGCATTATTTGCAGGTGTTGGGGACCATGGCGGCGACGATCGACCTAGTGCCGTGGGCCAGAGCCCACATGAGGCCGCTTCAGCGGGCCCTGCTTTGTCGCTGGTCCCATCAGTAATGCTCCCCTGCCCTCCGGTGACCAGGAAAGCCTTGCAGTGGTGGCTCGCTCCGGGGAATATGGAGCGGGCAGTGCTGCTCGAACCCCCACAGTGGCTTCAGTTGACCACGGATGCCAGTCTGACGGGGTGGGGCGCTCACTGCGAAGGCAGTTTTGCCCAGGGTCTCTGGAATTTGATGGAAGCCCAGTAGTCAATCAACAGATTGGAACTGAGGGCGATGGCCCTGGCTCTCAAGGCATTCGAGCATCTGGTTCAAGGGAGAGCGGTCCGAGTGTTGTCTGACAAGGTCACCACGGTGGCTTACATCAACCGTCAAGGCGGCACGAGCAGTCCACAGCTGGAAGAGGAAGCAGAGAGATTGCTGCAGTGGGCCGAAGCTTGTCTGTTAGCTGTGTCAGCTCAGCATGTGGCCGGGGTAGAAAACGTGATGGCGGATTATCTGAGCAGGCATAGAATAGACCATGGAGAGTGGGTACTTTGCCAGGAAGTGTACAAATGGGTGGTAGCCCGTTGGGGAGTCCCAGTCATGGATCTTATGATGCGTTGGGAGTTGGCCAAAGCGAGCCGATTCTTCAGCTGCAGGAAGGAGAGGATGTCGGAGGGCCTCGATGCATTGGTTCAGAGATGGCCCTCCGAGGGACTTCTGTATGTTTTCCCGCCTTAGGCTCTCATATGAAGGGTCCTGCAGCGGATGGAGTCACACCAAGGGTTAGTGATCCTCATTGCTCCGGATTGGCTGCGAAGACCGTGATATGCAGACCTGGTGAGGCTTCTGGTCGACCGGCCATGGCGCCTGCCATGCAGGAGCGATCCTCTGGTCCAGGGACCTTTACGGATGCCTCAGGTGTATCGGTTCTCGCTTATGGCTTGGCTCTTGAGAGGGTGTGGTTTTGTAAGCGGGGATATTCCGGGGCTGTGATTACGACATTGTTGAATGCTCGCAAGCGGTCGCCGTGTCTCTCCTATGTGAGAATCTGGAGGATATTTGAGGCCTGGTGCACAGGCCAGGGGAGGAGGCCCCTGTCGGTTTCTGTGCCGGAGGTGTTAGAGTTTTTGCAAGGGGGTTTCGAGAAGGGCCTTGCGGCCAGTTCCTTGCGGGTGCAGTTAGCAGCCATTTCCTGTTATAGGGGAAAGGTCCACGGGAAGCCCTTAGGAGAAAATCCTGGACATAGGTAGGTTCCTGCGAGCGGTTCGGCCTCAGCAAAGGTTGGCGGTTCCCCCCGGGACCTTAATTTGGTGCTGAATTTGACGACAGGGGAACCTTATGAGCCATTGGGGAAGGCTACGTTGAAGGATTTAACTCTCAAGACTGTGTTCCTCGTGGCGATTTGTTCTTCTAGGCGGATTTTGGAGCTTCAGGCCCTCTCGTGTCATCCGCCATTTATCGCTTTCTTCAAGGAGAAGGTGGTCTTGCGTACGGTGCCTTCCTTCTTGCCTAAGGTGGTTTCACCTTTTCACATCAGTCAGTCTGTTTCTCTTCCTGCCTTTCCAGGGGAAGGGTCAGGAGCGGCGGATGTACGTTTGCATAGTCTGGATGTGCGCAGGTTGCTGAAGCGTTACCTCAGTTGCACGACGGGTTTTTCGAAAGTCCGAACGTTTGTTCTGTTTGGGGGACCACGTAAGGGTGAGGCGGCGGCCAAGGCTTCCATCTCGAGATGGATCGGAGAAGCCATTGCGTCAGCCTACATTCTGAAGGGTAGAAGGGTCCCAGAGGGGTTTCGGGCACATTCGACCCGAGCCCAGGTGGCATTGTGGGTGTAGCATGGTTTAGTTCCACCACTTGACATTTGTAGGGTGGCTACGTGGTCATCTTTGCATACTTTTGCGAAACATTACCGGTTGGATGTTCAGGCGGCTGCGGATGCTGAGTTTGGAAGAGCGGTGATTCGTTCCGGTCTTGGGAACCCCTCCCAGGCTTGAACTGCTCTGTTACATCCCAGAGGAAAGGGACTGGACTGGACTGGAGTTACGATAAGGAAGAAGTAATTAGACCTTACCTGCTAATTGGTGTTCCTGAAGGAACTCCAGTCCAGTCCCTGATCCCCCCTGGTGTTGTCACTATTCTGTTTCAGGATATATAGTTTGCCGGCCCGAAGTTTCATGAGAGTGAAGATGATTGCTGGATATTCCTCGCTGAAGGTTTCGGTGGACCTGGTCCAACAGAGAGCCCTGATAATTGGGTAGGCTGGGTCAGGTGCGTTATCAGGTAAGTCTCCTCCTCCTCTTCTGGGGGGATAGAAGTCCCTCCCGGGGTGTGGTGGGAGGGGAGAATATTCTGGAGTTTTGGTTACTATGTTTCAGTTTAGAATGGATGTTTGTTTTTTTTCATTGTCTCTCCGTTAAGTTTGCTTTTTCAATAGAATACTGGAAGCTGGTGGGTGGTGCCAGTAGTATTTATACCAGAGGGTCAGCAAATCAATGATGAGCTCAGTCTCCAAAGCTGCTGGAAGGGGAGCACAACCAGAGGAAAGGGATTGGACTGGAGTTCCTTCAGGAATACCAATTAGCAGGTAAGATCTAATTACCTCTTTCTTCTCAGCAAGCTACAAAATACCAGAGAAAGCACAAACATTTAGGGGTCTGTTTACTAAACAGTGATAACGGCCATTGTGTGAAATTGGTGCTGCGGCCCCGTTTTATTCAATGGGGCTGCGACACATATTTTGCACAATCGCCGCTATCGCTGTTTAGTGAACAGACCCCTTAGTTTCAACACCAGAGGCAGCTCAAACTTCTGTTCCTGGGCAGGCTGAAGAGTGTGTTTTTCTGGAGTTTATTCAAGGTATTTTTACTAAAGAGAATACTTGGGGTGCAGGTTTCCAAGACTTTGGAGTCAGAGAGTTTGCCAAATACCTTGCAGAAGACCTCTCTTGCTATGGAGGTTCTTCTAACTAATATGAAAAGAATGGCATATGATTCTTGGTTAGACCAGAATTCATCTCTGTCTTTCCACTCAGAGGAGCCTCTAGAGGGGGCAGCGAACCTCACAAATTACCTTTCCAGTGCACAGAGTTGTCAAGAAAAGGATAGAAACAGAATGGGTGGTGCTGGAGGCCAGCCTTAGAGCGGTTTGGACTATAAACTGTCTGTACCTTATTCCTCAGGAAGAAAAAGATCTGCTTAAGATGCCTAAGATGGATGCTTTAGTCTCGGCGGTGACCAAAAAGACCATCATTCCAGTAGAAGGCGGGGCAGCGTTGAAAGACTTGCAGGACCGCAAGTTGGAGCCTTTTTGAAGCAAGCATTTGATACTAGTGCTCTGGCTCTTCAGTCCTAGTTCTGTGGGGCTTATGTGACTAGGGTTTCCATTTACTGGATCCAAGATTTGACAACAGGAGAGCTCGAATCGCAAGCTGCAGTGCTGGAGGTGGCTAAACTGGAGTTGGCCTCGGCTTACCTGGTGGATGCTTTTTATGACCTGATACGAGCTCTGGCTAAGACCATGGCTTCGATTATTGTGGCCAGGCGCTTTCTGTGGTTAAGAAACTGATCTGCTGATGTGTCTTCTAAGCAAGCTTCCATTTAAGGGCAAGCTACTCTTCAGAGAATCTCTGGACAAATTGGTTATAGATCTGGGCAAGTCTAAGGGCATTAGGTTGTCGGAAGACCATCCTAAAGGGTCAGAGCAGGGGGCTGTCCCAAGGGGTCAGCCTAGGGATTTTAGGAAGTTTTGTTCTTCTCATGTTGCCCCTTTTCAGCGAGATTGCTATACTTCAAGAGGTCAACCTTTTCGAGGCTAAAGAGGTTCCAAAAGGGGGACTTCACCCCTGCGGTTCCTCCCAAAAGGTCCCAGTGAAACGAGGCAGGCCCAGACGGAGGTTGTCTTCAACAGTTTTACTCTGCCTGGGTGTCTATTACCATTGACCAATAGGTGCTGGAAGTTATCAGTGAGGGGTACATTTTGGAATTGGCTCGTTCTTTCTCAGGAGTCTTCATGCAGTCTCCTTGCAAAACTTGCTCGTAACAATGGGCAGTTCAGGATATGTTACAGCGGTTGCTGGACTTACAAGCTGAAGTACCTCTTCTGCATGACCAGTGTGGATCCGGTCGATACTCTATTTACTTTGTGGTCCCCAAGAAAGAGGGTACCTTCCGTCCCATCTTAGACCTCAAGCATGTAATCCGGGCCCTTTGGGTGCCACATTTTTGCATGAAAAGCTGTCATTTGGTGATAGTAGCGGTTAGGAAGGGAGAGTTCCTCTCTGCGCTGGATCTCACAGAAGCATATCTTCACATCCCAATTCGACCAGACCATCAGCAATATCTGAGGTTTTCAGTGATGATGGGACATTATCAGTTCCGGACGCTGCCATTCGGCCTGGCCACGATAGAAACATAGAAATATAGAAAAATGACAACAGAAAAAGACCACATGGCCTATCTAGTCTGTCTGCGGACCTTCACCAAGATCATGGTGGTCGTGGCGGCCGCTCTGAGACAGGAGAGCAGGTTGGTTCATTCGTATCTCGATGATTGGATGATCGGAGCAAAATCCAAGCATGAAGGCGCCTCCACTACCCAGTGGATGATGGAATTCCTCCGGAACCTCGGCTGGGTGGTCAATTTGGCAAAGAGCAAGGTTGATCTGGTGCAGGATCTAGTCTATCTGGGAGCCTGCTTCGACACCAAGGCGGGACTTGTTTACCTCCTGGAAGAGCGGGTGCAGGAGATTCAAGCTTAGATATGGTCTTTCCTTGGCATGATGGCACCTTTGGCTGGTACTTACAGTATCTTCAACTATTGGGCCTTGGTGGTTGGCAGCTTTGGAGCTGGTGCCCTGGGCATGGGCTCACATGCGTCCTCTTCAGTAGGCTCTGCTTTCTTGTTGGTCCCTGCACCTACACCCGCTTTCAAAGAAACTGGTTTGCCTGTTGGTCACCACACAGGGTCTGTTAGCTGCCTGCTGGTCACCACACAGGGTCTGTTAGCTGCCCGCTGGTCACCACACAGGGTCTGTTAGCTAGCTGCGGCTGGAGTACCTTGCAATGGGAATGCTACTGGAACCACAGAACTGGATTTTAGTGACAACAGATGCTAGTGTCATGGGATGGGGAGTGCATTGCGAGTCACAGGTGATACAGGGTCTCTGGTCTCAGGAGGAGAGCTCATGGTCCATCAGTAGCCTGGAAATGAGGGAAGCCTTTCTAGCCCTACACAATCCTTCCTCCCTCTGATTTGTCAGAGAGTGGTAAGGGTCTGCTCCGACAACGTGACAACAGTACCATACATCAATCGTCGGGGGGTGGGCACAGGCAGTATGACGTTGTCAGGAGGGATGCGTCCTCTATTGCTGTGGGCGGAAGAGAACCTTCAGGCTCTTTTGGCAGCTCATGTGGCTGGCAAGATGAATGTTCAAGTGGATTTTCTCATTCGGCACCGCCTAGACCCTGGAGAATGGGAACTAAACACGGCAGGGTTTCACAAGATCACCTGCTGGTGGGGTGCACCAGTCATGGATCTCGTGGCCTCTGCCTCCATTGCCGAGGTGAGCAGGTTCTTCAGCAGACATCGGGAGCCCATGTCCGAGGGCCTTGATGCTCTGGTGCAGAAGTGGCTGACGGAAGGACTCCTGTATGTGTCTCCTTCAACGCATAGAGGGCCATCTCGGAAAGGTGGTTCTCATCGCTCTGGACTGGCCCCAAAGGCTGTGGTATGTTGACCTCCACAGGCTTTTGATAACCAATCCCTGCTGTCTCCTGAACAGAATTAATCTGCTTTTGCAAGGGCCGATTCTAATGCCTCAAGTGGATTGATTCTTGCTTACGGCCTGGCTCTTAAAAGGATATGGTTGAAGCGGAAGGACTATTCAACGGCAGTGGTAGATACTCTCTTGAAAGCCCATAAACGTTCAGCATCCTTGGCTTATGTCATAGTGTGGAGAGTGTTTGAGAGCTAGTGTGGGGATAATGGGCTCCAGGCGTTTTTGTCTTCTCTTCCGGATGTTCTGGCCTTTTTGCAGCCAGGGTTGGACATGGGGTTGGCCTTAAATTACCTGAGTCCAGGTGGCGGCTCTCTCGTGTTATCATGGGCGTGTACAAGGGTTCTCGCTGGCGGATCACCCCGACACAGTTCAGTTTCTAAGGACAGTTAAGCAAGTGTGGCCACCCTGGCAGGCTATTGTTCCTCCGTGGGACCTCAAAACTGGTGCTCTTACACAGTCACCTTTTGAGCCTCCCTCTCGAGAGCTTCCTTGAAGGGTCTTACCTTGAAGGCAGTTTTCCTTGTGGCAATTTGTTTGTTTGTGGCGTTGAATTTCAGAGCATCTCCAGGAACAAGCAGGAATGTAGTCTTCACATATGGGTGACATAGATTTATTTTATTTATTTATTTAGACAGTTTTGTATATCACCTTATCCTTCGATCAAAGTGGTCACAACACAATTGGGGGATACATTTTAACGCAAAGGGATATGAGACACATACACTGATACTTACAGGGAACATGGGCAATGGAGGGTTAAGTGGCTTGCCCAAGACCACAAGGAGCACCTGTGGGACTAGAAACTCCAGTCTTTCCGGCCCAAGGTTGCTGTCCTCTAGTGGGATTTGAACCCCCGACCTTCCGGCCTGAGATAACTTGCCCCAACCACTAGGCTACTCCTCCACTCCACACATCGATACTGACTGAGCCCAAGTGGGAACGCTCCCGAGCATCCAATAGGAAAGCTTTTGGGAGCATCCCACTGTGCCTGCGTAGCTGCCTTCCTGCCTTTCCCGTTCTCCCTCCTCAGTTCTTGGTTTTCCGTGGAGCTGACAAGAAGCAATTCCTGTCACCGCAGAAAATTTGATTTTTTTTTCTTATTTTTTGTAGTCGCGTCTGCCTTCCCGTCAACGCTGGTACCAACCCTGTCAGTGCTCACTTTTTCTTTCTTTAAAAAAAAACAAAACTTTTCTGAGGGGAGAATCTTTTCCCTCAGGGCACATCAACACCATCTTAAGCTTAGGCGTTTTTTTTTCCAAATTGGTCAAAACAGCTAGTGGTTTTAAGAAGCGTTCCAAATGTGGCAGTACAATTTCAGTCACGGACACCCATGACTGGTGTCTAAAATGTTTGGGACTGGATCAGCAACCGTCTGAATGTCCTCTCTGTAGGAAGATGACAAAGAGAGGCCTGCAGAATAGAGCTGCGAAACTCTGCATCCTCTTTGCCACCGATGCAGTTTCGGTAGCATCGACGTCATCGAGAGCTTCATCTTCCTTCCAGGGATCTCAGGTATCGAAACCCAGATCTTCGTCAAAGACTAGCCGGCCCTCCAAAGGTAGATATCCTTCTAAGCATCAAGATGCCTCTGGCGTTGCCCTGGAGGGAGACACACCGGCCAAGCAACCCTGGCGGGAGGTCCTTGCCTCCAAAGCCTTAGTGCAGGGGTGGGCAATTCCGGTCCTGGAGGGCCGCAGACCAGTCAGGTTTTCATGATGTCCCTAATGAATATTCATGAGATCTATTTGCATCCACTGCCTTCCATTGTATGGAAATAGGTCCATGAATATTCATTAGGGACATCATGAAAACCTGACTGGTCTGCGGCCCTCCAGGACCGGAATTGCCCACCCCTGCCTTAGTGGGATCCCAGGATGCTCCCGAGGCCTCTACCTCCGGAGAACTCTTGGTGCCATGCTCGGGGATCGTGACCCGCAACGCCAGTACCAATACCCAGGCGTTGGCAAGCTCCATGGATCAATGTATCCAGGCTATTGAGCGGAGCTTAGCGGCCTTGCTAGCGGCTTCCGAACCGGTAAAGCCTCTACAGTTGATTCCTCAGCCATCGGTACCGAATACAGTACTGAAGGTGCCTGTATCAATATTTTTGCCGCTTATCACGCTACCACCCATGCTGGCCTCAGGTCCGTCTCCGGTATTGAGGTTCTAGCACCGAAACTTTCAGATACCGGTTTCGAGCGGTATCGAGTACGGGCAGAGCGTGAACACCCTGCCTGTCAATACTTCGAATCTTCTGACTCCAATTCGTTGGTTGACGAATCGGCCGGTACACGGGAAATTAGAATTCTCCCGGAGGATCCATCTCCGTCCCCACAGCGTCACATATCCCCTCTGGAGGACATGTCTTTCCCAGATTTTATCTGAGATGTTGCTCGGGGTCTCTCCACTACGGTGACTTCGGAGAAGGAATCTAGGGCTGAGGAGCTCGAAATTCTTCAATACTCTGCAGCCCCAAAGGAAGCTGCTACTCTCCCTATTCATCGAATGCTTCACGACCTTATACTTTGAATGTGGGAGACACCCTTAACCATCTCTCCACATACTCGAAGGCTCGATACAATGTACCGGGTACCGGAGTGCCCCGGCTTCCAGAAGACGCAATTACCACGCCATTCCATGGTGGTGGAATTGACAATGCGTTGAATTAAAAGTTCTAAGATGCATTCCTCGAACCCTTCAGGCAGGGAATCGAGAACCCTTGATGCTTTTGGTCATCAATGTTTTCAGGCCTCCCATGTTATCAGCCAGAATCAGTTCCTGCATACTCCACATGGGTATGTTCCTTAGGGAGGTGGCTAGGGATTTGGAGTTGATGGTTCCTCTTCTTCCTGATGACAAGAGAGCTGATTATCTCACCCTTGTGAAGCATGCCCAAAGTGTGTCCAAATTTTGTTAACAGGGCAACTTTTGACTGTTTTGAATGCATCAGCAGAACTTCAGCTATATGCATTGGTGCAAGCAGGATTGCTTGGCTCCAAGCCTATGATCTTGAATAGTGGGTTCAAGATAAGCTGGGTAATATACCTTGCACAGGTGAAAACCTTTTTGGCAAAGACTGGCAGGATAAGGCTTCTCAGTTAGAATCTGAGAACACCACTCTTAATAGACTTTCTAGGTCTACTGCCAACCCAGCTAAGAAAAAGACATCAAAGAAACCCTTTTTCAATACGAAAAAGAAATACTACCCTTCTTAGACCCCTGCGGTGCACTGTCCCATCCATGCTCCCCAAAAAGGGCAGCAACAACCAAAACAGCAAAGATAGGCTCAGACTCCCAGGTCTCAGCCAACCCAGCAGACCCAACCTCCTCAAGGTCTTTGACTCCTTTCTGTAGAGCATAGCTGTCCTGCCTCTGTAGATTCCAGATTCCATCCACATTCCAGGCAGACTGTGTCAGTTTGCCAACAGGTGGCGTCTTGTAATATCAGAACACTAGACTCTCTCCATAGTAGGGGAAGGGTACAAACTTCACTTCCGAAGTCTACCCCCCCCCCCCAGTCTCCTCCAAGAGAGTTCAGTTCTCAACCCCCTTTCACCACTCTGTTATTGAAGGAGATCACCTCCCTTCTCTCACAGGGAGCAATAGAGAAAATGCCACTCTCCCAGCAAGGACTGGGCTTCTATTCTCCTTACTTCCTCATTCCAAAGAAGACAGGGGGATACAGGCCAATCCTGGACCTCAGAAAACCGAACAAGTATCTACTCCAGGAGAAATTCAAGATGATCTCCTCGGGTACTCTTCTCCCTTATGTTCAGAGTCAGGATTGGCTCTGTTCTCTAGTTCTAAAGGATGCATATACTCATACACTTATCCACGCAGAACACAGAAGATTCCTGCGTTTCCTGTTCCAGGGGAAACTTTATCAGTAGAGAGTCCTGCCTTTTGGCCTCGCCTCTGCCCCAAGAGTCTTTACAAAGTGCATGGCAGTTGTAGCTGCATTCCTAAGGACTCTAGGGATATTTGTCTTCCCCTACTTAGACAACTGGCTCATTCGAGCAAGCACATCTCTAGAGGTCAATATTTCTATCACGCGCACTATGCAAGTGCTGCAACACTTGGGATTTGTAATAAATCTTCCAAAGTCCCAACTCATTCCCTCTCAAACTCTGGAGTTTATAGGAGACCTCCTAGACATTCAACAGTCAAGGGCTTTTCTGCCCCAAGCCTGCTGTGCTCGACTCTTCTAGCTTGCATCCCAAGCATGCCTCAAAACCTTCCTCACTGCTCGAGAAATGCTGCAACTCCTGGGCCATATGACATCCACTGTACATGTGGTTCCATACGCTCGTCTACCTATGCGTGCAGCTCAGTGGCTTCTCAGTGGTCTCAAGCATCCGGTCATTTGGGAGACAGGATAATACTCTCTACACATCTCATCTTGTCTCTCCAGTGGTGGCAATCCCCAGAACACTTTCTCGTAGGATCACCTTTTCAAAAGCGTATACATCAATGTTCCCTGACGACAGATGCGTCCAGATTGGGCTGGGGGGCATATTTGGACAACCTCTCCACTCAGGGTCTTTGGTCTCATTAGGAGTCACAGCTCCACATAAATGTGCTGGAACTCAGAGCCATCCACAATGCTCTCAAGGTGTTCCACGACCACCTTCGCTTCCGCATAGTTCTAGTCCAAACGGACAATCAGGTAGCCATGTTCTACTTAAATAAGTAGGATTGAACAGGATCTTGGGCACTTTGCAGCGAAGCCCTACACCTCTGGTCCTTCGCCATTCAGCATCGGATTCACCTACTTGCGGTATATCTCCCAGGCAAACAGAATCTCTTGGCATACAAGCTCAGTCGGGTACTACTACTCCATGAGTGGTCTCTCCATGCAGACAAGGTTGCTCACATTTTTAAGATCTGGGGAACCCCAGACATAAACCTGTTTGCAAGTCATCAGAATGCCAAACCTCACAGCGCCTGCTCAGAACAACCATGTGGTAGATGTCTTTCACCTTCACTGGGGTCAGTGCTTCCTATATGCCTTCCCTCCCATTCCCCTCATCCCCAAAACTCTTTTCAAACTCCAAAGAGACAAGGGCTACATGATTCTTATAGCCCCGCGATGGCCACAACAACTGTAGTATCCTTTGCTGATACTTCTCTCTCAAATTCAACCAGTAGATTTGGGGTCTGCTCCAGATCTTCTCTTGCAGAACGGGACACTGCTGCTCAAAACAAATTTGGTAAGAGTCCACCTAAGTGCCATAGCGGCTTCCCACATGCCCTTGGATGGTCAGCCCATCTCCTCTCATTCGCTTGTAGCACACTTCATGAGAGGTTTTCTATTAACTAAACCTCCCATTAAGCCACCTCCAGTGGCATGGGACTTTAATGTTGTTTAGGACAGCTTATGAAGCAGGCCTTTGAACTCCTAGCCACTACTTCTCTGAAGTTTTTTACCTGGAAGGTCACCTTCCTTATTGCCTTCATTTCATCAAGGTGAATCAGTGAGCTTCAGGCTTTGGTGGCTGATCCTCCTTATACACGTTTCCACCATGATAAGGTAGTCCTTAGGACTCATGCTCACTTTATGCCAAAGGTGGTCTCGCCCTTTCACTTAAACCAGTCGGTGTACCTCCCTGTTTTTTTTTTCCCTAGACCTCATTCTTCTAGGGCGGAAGTAACCCTTCATACTCTGGATTGCAAATGTGCTTTGGCCTTTGGTCTCTAGAGAACTCGGGGGCACAGAAAAGCTTCCCAACTTTTCATCGCTTTTGACTCGTCATCTAGGACTACCAGTATCCAAGCGAACTCTCGCCAGATGGATAGCAGATTGTATCTCCTTTGCCTACGACAGTGCGGGACTCTCTCTTGAGGGTCACGCCACTGCACATAATGTTCGGGCAATGGCTGCCTCCATGGCAAATCTGCGCTCTGTAGCGATTGATGAGATATGTAAAGAAGCAACCTGGTCCTCTGTCCATACCTTTGCTGTACACTATTGCTTGGACAAGGACTCCCGCCAGGTTGCCTCGTTTGGCCAAGCTGTTCTCCAGCATCTCTTTCAGACTTAGATCAACTCCTACCCCCCGTGTCCCGGGTTTCGATACAAGACATCCCTGGATGATATATGACCTACCACTTAGACCTGTGTTTCATAGCTTGCTCTGAGGTCCTCTCTCTGGCATCTCCAAGCTAGGGAGTCCCATATGTGAAGACTACATTCCTGCTTGTTCCTGGAGATAAACGTAGTTACTCACCTGTAACAGGTAATCTCCAGGAACAGCAGCAATTGAGTCTTCACATCCCACCCTCCTCCCTTAGGAGTTGTACTTTTCCTCCTCTTCTTTCCTTTTCTCCTTTTATCTCAGCTACAAACTCAACTGAGGAGGGAGAGCGGGAAAGATGGGAAGGCAGCTACGCAGGCCCAGTGGGATGCTCCCAAAAGCTTTCTTTTTGGAGGCTGGGGAGCGTTACTGCTTGGGCTCCGTCGGTACTGATATCACCCATATCAGTGAAGACTCAATTCCTGCAGTTCCTGGAGATCACCTGAGTAACTACGCTTTCAGGGTCTATCTTTTATGGAGCCCTTCTCTAATGTAAAAGTGGCGTTGAGACTGGTTCCATCCTTTTTATAGAAGGCAGTGCCACATTTTCATCTCATTCAGGCTGTGACTCTTCCAATTTTTCATGGTTTGCAAGTTATGGGGTAGAATCGGCAGCTGCACTGTCTGGATCTGCCCATGACCTTGTGTCGTTATCTTAAGAGAACGGAGTCCTTCCGCAATTCTGATCATCTCTTTATTTTGTTGGGGGGGGGGGGGCTTCTCAAGTGTGAAGCAGCTTCCAAGGCTTCCATTGCCCGGTAAGTCAAGGAGGCAATTGCCTGTGCTTATGTGCTAAATGTAGGGCAGTTCTGGCTGCTCTGAGATCTCAGTTGGCCTCCTGGGTGGAGTTTAGCCTAGTTCCGCCAGCTGACATTTGCAGGGTGGCCACTTGGTCATCCTTATGTGCCTTTGCGTGTCATTACTGTCTGGATGTATAAGCCTTGAATGATGCACGTTTTGGGGCTTCGGTACTCCAGGCTGGACTTGCGGGTCCCTCCCACGATTAGTTACTGCTCTGGTATATCCCACTCATACTGGACTGGACTGGACTGGAGGGGCAATAAGGAAGGCAAAACTAGACCTTACCTGTTAATTGTCTTTCCTTGAGTTCATCAAGTGCAGTCCAGGACCCCCCCATGTGGGTAACAACATTCTGTATTTTTATTTCTAGGAGCACTGGATGAGTCTGGCTGTTTGTCCCAGGAGGACTTCCCTATGGAGAACATCACTATACACCACGGAGTCGTCTGGGTTGTTTTCTTTACTTCATTGCAAGCATGACCCTGGTTTACTGCCTCCTTCTCATCTTGTAAATAGTTATTGCAGTTTTCTTTTCTGCAACATCATTTTTTTGGGGGAGGGGGGAGTTGGTTTAGTTTTTGCCCTCAGGTTTGTATACTGCAAAACAAATACCACACTGAGAGTAAACACTTACACCACTAAAATACTCCCAGACCCAAAGCACTTCATACAAACTCTACTAAACAAACTACAAACTCACAATGACCAAAAAAGCTCCAAATTATCAAAGCTCTTAAGAAAAACTAGCCTTAGGGACAAAGGGTTTACCACCAGACCTGGGAGAAAAAGCTTCAGGACAATGTCTCATCCCACTATGCAGCAAATCAAAATTGTAGGGGAAACAATGAGCTCAGCATCATCGGCTTAAAAAATCTCCCCTTTTTTTAAATTAAACAGCTAATTTGCCTCAGGAAAAATCCAAGTTATCAATGTCCATTTATAATGAACATTACCAAGTTTAAGTTTCAATGTAAACCTTTTTGATTGAAATGATAAAGTGGTATATAAAACCTGTTAAATAAATAAAATTAATATATTAGAAAAGCACTTTAATAATACTTTTCTAATATTTATTCAGAATAGTGGGTATTATTAAAGTGCCTTTCTATGTATAATCATTTTTATTGAGTTTTCCATAGAGATACACACAGTCTCAGTCACTTGTGTCTCCCCCCAACTGGTAGGGCAAGCAATCAGGGAGGCTCAAACAAATAATAAGCAAGATCTGCTAACAGAGGAATGCAAAAATACACATAACAGGAAAATACCGGCTAACCGGGGTTAGCGCTTAACAGAAGAGGAGCAAACACAATAGGGTTATCCCCTAACAGTAGTAACAGTATGCCTGAGGCCTCTAAGGGACCCCCTACCTAGCATCAGCCTCACAGGGGATCTGCCCAAAACAACAATAAGGGAGAAAACAGTAAACAGGAAAGCAACATGAATAAATACAAACCCGCCCCTCCCAAATTCCCCAACTCCCTCTCACCTCCCCTCCCCACCCTCTGTAGGCCCCCCCATCCCCCCCCCCCCACCCTGACGTCCCCAAACCCCTACCCGTTGCCCGAAGCAGCCCCAGGGAGGAACCCCGCCAATCCCACTTTCCTGAGCTTTCCAACCGCTCCCCACTAACCGGTCTCTGAGTAAAGAAAAAAGAAAAAAAAAAAAAAACAGGTAGCCCCGCTTAATCCTCATCTAGGGGCCCCCCAACCGCTCCGCACAGGGGTTCCCAAATTAATTGAAAGCGTTCCCAAGACTTGTGCCCGAGTAATTTGGCTGTTCTACGCTCCATCTGCATCAAATCACGCAGGTTGTTTTCCCACTCCTCCAATCCCGGTCCGAACTCAGATAGCCAATGGCGCAAAATACAGCGCTTGGCCACCAAGAAGCCCTTGTCATAAAGCTGCCTCTGGGCCAATGAACCGGGGTCCCCCGGGACAACCAAATGAAATAGACACCAAAGGGGGTGCAGGGATAACTGCGTATGAGTCCAGCGGCTGAGTTTTACTCCGACGCCCTCCCAGAATAAGGAGATGACGGAGCAGGACCAAAATCTATGGAATAGGGTTCCCACCTCCTTCCTGCAGAGACCACACACATCCACTGAGACAATGCCCATCCGCCGCGCCCTCACCTCAGAGATATACGCCCTCCACAGCAACTTAAATTGTAACTCACGATACCGCACGGCTTCCACCATTCCCCGAAGTCGCAGAAAAGCCTGTCCCAGAGTCTCCTCAGTAAGGCCTTCCATCCCATCCGTTCTCCAGCGGGCCACCAAAGAAGTTAAACATTGCAAAGTGGGCGGAAGAGTCAGCTCAGCACGGAGTTGACGTGCAGACGTGGCCTCCTGAAGTTTGCCCATCAATATCCAAAGACTAGTTGTGCTCGACCAGGGCAAGGCGTCCCGAGCCAGACTAGTCACATAGTGGCGAGCCTGCAAATAGAAATAAAAAGAGGACCTCTGGAGTCGGTATTGACCACAAAGATGCGTAAACGATTCTAATTGATCGGAGGTCTCCATTCGCAATTGTCCCAGATATTCCACCCCCGCCTGCTTCCAGGCCCGAGCAAACCCCCCCTCCCGCCCGGGCGCAAAACTGCGATTACCGAGCAGAGGCAGGCAATCCGTGATCGACCAGCGCTGCTTCTGGGACCGACAGATAACTCTCCACGCCAGCTGCAGCGTCCGTAAGTAACACGACTCACGCCAGAACGCTGGTAGCAACGAGCCCCCACAATGCAGTAAAAACACTCTGTGCCAGGATTCAGAGACCTGATCCAGAAGAGCGACAGGGAGTCGCTTCTCGTTCCCCATGACTAGGTCGCTCACCCGGCGCGCTAGATAGCTAAGATTATAGGTTCTTAGGGAGGACCAACCCACACCCCCTTCACTCACCGGTCGCATAAGCGCTGCCAGGGCTATCCTAGGCCGTTTCGACTGCCAGATAAACCAACCCAGTCGTTTATGTAGCTCCATCAAGTCTCGCCGAGTTACCCATACAGGTAAGTGCCGTAATAGATAAATCCAACGCGGCCATTCCACCATTTGCACTAAGGCTATTCGCCCCATGAGGGAGAGCGGAAGATCCCTCCACTTCTGCAGATTTGCTATCGTCGACGTCAACATAGGCCGAACATTGACCTCATAGAGACTCCGTGGGTGTGTCGGGATATGAATCCCCAGATAACGAATGGGCCCCGATGCTCACGTTAATGGAAAGACTCCCTGCCACTTTGGGCGCGACTGATTATCGACATCTAGGACCAGGGACTTCGAGCGATTGATGCGGAGTCCAGAAAAAGCTCCAAAACTCTCATTAAGGCGTAGGGCTTCTGGCAGAGATCGTTCAGGAGCTGTAAGGCAAAGTAAAAGGTCATCTGCAAAAGCACTGACCTTAATGCCCCCCCCTCGCCACTCGATACCCTGTATGGAGGACGACTCGGCCAGGGCAACCAACAGGGGCTCCAATTGTAAAACATACAACAGCGGGGATAGAGGACAGCCCTGTCTGGTCCCCCTGTACAATGTAAATGGGTGAGAGCACACCCCTCCGGTGTCGACCATCGCTCGGGGGTCTGTATAAAGCGCCTGGATCCACTGGGGAAATTGACCCTGAAAACCAAACTTCTGTAGGGCTGCGAACATATACTGCCACGATACTCTATCAAACGCCTTCTCCGAGTCTAAGCTAGCAAGGATCAGTGGTTCGCGGTGGAGCAGACACTTCTCAATTCCTAGGAGTACTTTGCCTATGTTGATCGAAGCCTCGCGTCCCTTAACAAAACCCGCCTGATGTCGTCCTATCAAGGCTGGAAGAAATAATTGAAGTCGATTCGCTAGGACAGAGGCAAACAGTTTCAAGTCCACATTGATCAAAGAGATAGGCCTATAGGAGGCCGGGTCCTCCAAATCCTTCCCCACTTTTGGGATCAAACTAATACTAGCAGTGCGCATATCACGTGGAAAAGTGCCCGAGGCACCCGCCTCCTCATAGACCGCCACCAGCGTGGGCACCCACTCCGACATCAGCAGCTTGTAGGCCTCATACGTGAAGCCGTCGGGCCCCGGGGCCTTGTGTGGGGATCCCGCTTGAATCGCTTTTTGGACTTCCCCCCCCGTGAGAGGTTGATTCAAAGCCATATGTTGCTCCTCTGAGAGTTTAGGGAGAGAAAGTCGTTGCAGGAAGGCTGCCACATGATCAGGATCCCCATCTTCCTGTCTGTAGAGGTGAGCATAGAAAGAGCGGAACACACGCGCCACTTCATCACCCCGCGTGTGCTGCCGTCCCTCAGTATCCCTAATTACCGTAACACCACGGGGACCTGCCTTATCTCGCACTAAGCGTGCCAGTAGCTTACCAGACCGATCCCCGTACCGAAAAAATTGATGCCGGTAATATTGTTGCGATTGAATGGCTCTCTCTTGTAACAAATCGTTCAACTGTTTCTGGATGCCCACATATGGCAGGACGCCGCCCGCCCGACGAAGTGCCTGCGCCTTCGCCTTGCGGAGATCTCGGGTTAGTCTAAGAATATCATCATTAACCCTACGTTTCTCTGCAGCGACATAAGCAATGATATGTCCGCGAAGAACGGCCTTACCTGCTTCCCAGAAATTGGCCACCGAACTCGTGGACTTCTCATTATGATATACATAGTCCGCCCAGCTCTTCCGCAGATATTCACCGAATTCCGGTTTTCTTCCAGAGATAGCCGGGAAAAGTCCATTTTTTTTTATTCCCCAATCTCTCCCCCCTCCAACCCATACAGACCATGGCATGATCTGACACAATAATAGACTCTATCTCTACATTACGCACTTTCCAAAACCAGTGTCTCGACACCAGAATATAATCAATTCTCGACCAGGTGTGGTGGGCGCGCGAGAGGTGTGTGTAATCTCTGCTGTCCTGATGCAAAACCCGCCACGTGTCCACCAGCTCCCCCAGGTCACAGAGAAAACCTACTCCCTTGGTGTCCCATTTCCGTCCAGGTTGGGGTTGGGATTTATCCAAAAGCGGGTCATGGGGGCAATTAAAATCCCCCGCTAAGACTATCGGGATTTTTGGGGCTGCCAAGACTTTCTTTAACACTTCCCGGAAAAAGTCCATGATTATAAGTATTTGGGGCATAAATATTTCCGATAAAGAACTCTTCTCCCTGAATTTTAGCGTGCAGAAAAAGATATCTGCCCATGGGGTCCCCTTCCATCCCCAGAAGTTCGCAAGAAAGGTTTTTATGTATCAAGATGGCCACTCCTTTCCGCCGCGTGTCCGACGAGGCAGAGTAGACCGTCCCCACCCAATCCCGCTTCAATTTAGCATGTTCTGCGGCAGTTAAGTGGGTTTCCTGCAGTAGCGCTACTTGGGCCTTACGCCGTTTGAGGGCTTGCAAGATTTTTGTACGTTTCACCGGTGTGTTGACCCCCCCCCACATTCCAAGTAACAAAGTTCAGGTCAGAAGGCATATATCAGGTGGAGTCAGCACTACCAAATGATCACCAGTAATATTATCCCCCTTAGTGCGGAGCAGCCCAGCCTCCACTCCGCACCCAGACAACAGAGTCTCAAAATATGGGAGCAAGTCACCCCAGAAATCACTCAAGAAGTCCCTCGTAAAGAATAAATAGTCCCGGTCCCCCCCCATGGGGCTGTTTGCTGCTTTCCCACCCTCTTCCCCCTCTCCCCCCCCCCGTCCCCTTCCCTCCCCTCCCAAAAAAATCCCCTAAATGCCAGGCACATCCTATACCTCAGTTAACTTCACTGAGGTCCGAGCCTTAAGTGATGCCGCGGTGCAGCCCCAACATTGCCCACCCCCCCTCCCCACTTATATAGCGCACCTACAAAGATACTAGACATTAGACAACCCACCCACTTAGCCCAGGAATATGATTACCCGGCAACATAAGGAAGGCAGAATATAGAAATAAAATATACATAGAAGAAAAATACAAAAGTATAGTAAGTTACAGAGGATCTTATCAGGTTGCAGACATTAGCTGAGAACAACGGAGGTCCGGCTCATCCAGGCCAAGCAGGGTAAAATGAACTCTCAGCCGGCCATGCGTCCAAGGCCCTCCACCCGGGCTCGCTGCCGGCGTGCCGGTCCAGTATTCAGGCCATTCAGGGCACCCAACACCTGCGGCGCCTCATACAGCCAGGTCCGATGTCTGCCATTTCGAGAGAAATTGCTGCGCCGCACCCACGTTCTCAAATATGTGAGTCTGACCTTGATGAGTGATGCGCAGCGTGGCTGGGAATGCCAGTGTGAATCTCGCATGGCGCCGAAACAGTTCCGCACAGACCGGGCCAAATTCTCGTCTCCGTGCCGCCACTGGCGCAGAATAATCTTGAAATAAGAGGATCTTGCGATTGCCCAACATCAGCTCACCCTTTTTCCGGTATTCCTGTAAGATTTGCATTTTATGTTGAAAGTTCAAAACGCGCAAAATGACAACTCGTGGTCGCTCTGCTGTGTCCCGACGGGCACCCAACCGGTGAGCTCGTTCAATCTTAAAGTTCGCCGCCAGATCAGTCAGGCCTAAGGCCTCTGGCAACCAGCGCTCCAGAAAGGCCAACAGCTCCCGTTCCGGTTTGTCTTCGCCGATGCCCACAATACGCAGATTATTGCGCCTGGATCTATTCTCTAGATCGTCCAGTTTCTGTTGTAGCTCACGTAGCTGTTGTGTTTGGGCTTCAAGCGTTCTGTCCCGGGTGCCCTCGTTCTCCTCCACACTCGCCACGCGGAGTTCCACCTCGTCCAGTCGATTCCCAAACGCCGTTAAGGCTTCTTCCATACCATCCAGCTTTTTTAGTAACAGATCAAATTTAGGATCAAGTAGCTTAACCACCTCTTTGGCCAATTCGACTGTAGCCGAGTCTACACTGTCTCCACTCGGCGAGGACGGCTGTGTCACGGCCGCGGAGGAGGGCCCCGCTCTCGTCGGCTTTTCGCGGTCTTTTTTCGGTGCTAAGGGCATCGTCCGGCTGGGTGGGAAGCAATGCAGGCTGCGCCGAATCTCACAAGCGTGACCACTGAGGTGGGAGGAAGCAATCACCGAGATTGAAAGATAAAGTGACCGATTAATTGTCGGAGCTGCACCGGAGCGAGCGGGACACGTCCACCCTCACTCACACATCACGTGGTCTCCCCTCTAAAGTGCCTTTCTAATATCTTATACCAAATTAGTTGTTTGGCTTAATCTCCCCTTTATTTTAAATTAATGATGTTGAACTCATTGTTTCCCATAAGACTTTGATTTGCTGCATAGCGGGATGAGAAATTGTCCTGAAGCTTTTTCTCCCCGGTCTGGTGGTAAACCCATTGTCTCTGTGGTTAGTGTTTCTTAAAGGCTTTGATAATTTGGACCCTTTTTGGTCATTGTGAGTTTAAGTAGAGTTTGTATGAAGTACTTTTGGTTTGGGATTATTTTGGTGGTGTTAGGGTTTGTATTCTGGGAATATTGTCCTTGTTTGTAACCTTACTATGCTTTCTTGGAGTCTGCTTTGTCAATAGGATACTGATCTCTGGAGCCTATGGAGGGAGCTCTTGTACTATGACATCAGAAATCTGACATGCTCAGTTCTCAGCTGCTGGTAGAGGCTGATAACACTACTCATACTGGACTGGATAGACTCAAGGAAAGACAATTAGCAGGTAAGGTTTAATTTTGCCATTGGGAGAAAGCCAACAGTCGCCCAGGAGCGCATGGTTCGGAATAATGTATCTTTGAAGGATAGTACCAAAACAGGAAGGTTAGTGAATGCTGATAGAGAGAATGCAGTAAAAGTTAAAGCAGGCCCGACAAATTTTGTGTGGATTTAGGAACCAGGCAAAAATCTTAGGAGCCAGTGCTTGTGACTTGTGACCTCCTTCCGCAGCCCCCCCATTGTCTCTCATGCTGGTCTCGTGCAATCAAGTCTCACAAGACCAACACCAGAGTTAGTATACTATGTGCCAACTTTAGACAGAAATACAAATAACAGTTATAGCTTCAAATATTAAAGTGTCTGTACATGTGTGTGGTGTAAGAGTGGTGTGCCTCTCGTGTGGGATGTAGCGGTGGGTATCTTTGTGTGAGTGGGGTGTGGGGATGATTGCACATGTGTGTTTGCTGCAGAGCTGGGGAGGCTGTCATCTCCAGGAACAAGCAGGAATGAGTCTTCACATATGGGTACGTCGGTACCGACGGAGCCTGCGCGGGAACGCTCCCCAGCTTCCCAAAAAGGAAAGCTTTTGGGAGCATCCCACAGCGCCTGCGCGCTGCCTTCCCGCCTTTCCTAACCGCCTCTCCTCAGTTCTTCTTTGCCACAGAGCCAGCAGGTCGTGTTCCTGTCACCGCTGAAGAAGTTCTTTGTTTTACTTTATTTCTTTGGTCGCGCGTCTGCCTCCCCCGACTTTGGACCGGTACCGCCGGTCTTTTCTTTCTTTTTCTTAAAAACAAAAAACAAAAAACAATATAGTTTTTCCCTCACTTAGTGTGTTTTCTTCTTTTGGGCCTTAGGCCCCACAAAGAATTTTTCCTCATGGAAAAACAACCCTCCGGGTTTAAAAAATGCACTAAGTGCAGCGGTACTATTTCTGTTACTGACACCCATGAATGGTGTCTTAAATGTTTGGGTCCTGAACACTCCATTCCGGATTGTCCGTCCTGCTCTTTGATGTCTAAACGAGGTTTACAGAACCGAGCAGCCAAGCTCCATGTGCTGCTTCCCTCTGATGCAGCTTCAGTGGCATCGACGTTTTCCAGGGCTTCTTCCTCCTCCCATGGATCTCAGGTAACCAAACAAAAATCCAGCCGGTCCTCGAAGGGTAGATCTCCTTCCAAACATCGAGATGCCTCCGGGCTTGCCCGCGAGGAAACTACACTGGCAAAACAACCCCGGCGGGAAGCTCCGGCTTCCAAAGCTCCACCTATGGGGTTACAGGTTGACATCGATTGCACGGCCTCAACCGATCACCTGTTAGAATGCTCTGGGGTACCGGCGCAACCGTCCAGTACCGAATTCCAGGCATTCATGGCGTCGATGGATCACAATGTTCTATCCATGCAGCAGGCTATCACGGCCTTCATTCAAGCTGCGACGCCGCTGATACCACAACAGACCCCGTTGTCGGTATCGGCTCCGGTACCGGCACCGACTGCATCGACATCGACCAGGATGCTGACTGCAGCGGTTCCCTGTCCAGGGATGCTCATCGGTACCGAACCGGTACCGATGACGCCCGATGTCGATACCGCTCGATACGTGTACCGAGCTTTAGAAGAGCACCCTGACAGGAGATATTTTGATTCCTCTGATGATTCTGATACATCAGAGGAGTCTACTGAAGCCATAGCCCTTCCTGAAGAGCCTTCTTCTCCAAAAAGAAGAATGTCTCCTCCAGAGGACTTATCCTTTCAAGACTTCATAAAAGAAGTGGCTAAAGGACTTTCTATTTCAGTAACCTCTGAATCAGAGCCTAGAGCTAAAGAATTGGATATTTTAGGTTATTCTAAGGCTCCTAAAGAGGCAGTCACCTTGCCAATTCATGAGATTCTTTATGAGCACATGATTGACTTATGGGAGACTCCTCTCACTATCTCTCCTCATTCTCAAAGATTGGACACTATGTACCGTGTCCCTCCTTGTCCTGGTTTTCATAAAACACAGCTTCCCCACCATTCTATTGTGGTGCAGTCAGCTATGAAAAGGATAAAGAGTGCAAAAAGACACTTCTCTGCCCCTCCAGGACGAGAATGCAGGACCTTGGATGCTTTTGGTAGGAAAATCTTCCAAGCCAGTATGCTCATTGCCAGAATCAACTCCTATAGTCTTTACATGGGTATGTTTCTAAAAGAAGTTGCAGATAAGCTGCACGCTTTTCTCCCTTTTCTTTCAGAGGATAAAAGGGAAGAATACCTTCTTTGGCTCAAGCATACTCAAGACATTTCAAAGTTTTCCAACCGTGCAGCTTTTGACTCCTTTGAAGGTGCCAGCAGAGCTTCGGCCATTGCCATAGCTGCTCGCAGAATTGCTTGGCTCCAAGCTTCTGATTTAGAACCTTGGGTCCAGGATGGTTTAGGAAATCTACCCTGTACAGGTGAAAATCTGTTTGGCAAAGAGTGGCAAATAAAAGCCACTCAAATGGATGCAGAAAATTCTGCTCTGGATAGACTTTCAAAGTCAACATCCATTCCTGCCAAGAAAAAACCTTTCAAGAAGTCTTTTTTTCAAAAAGGGCAGATTCCCTTCTACTTCTGGCCAACAATCATCTACAGGTCGCTTTGCTACTAAGCGTTAGCAACCTAAACAGGCCAGGCCTAAGTCTACAGGGGCTGCTGCAACTCAGCAGTCCCAACCTCCTCAGGGTTTTTGACTTGATGCTAGAGAACTTAGCCTTTCTGGCTCTAAAACAGCCAGAGCCTCTCACCATTCCAGGAAGGTTAGCTCATTTTGTTCCCAGATGGGAGCAAATTACAACAGAGCAGTGGACCCTCTCCATCTTAAGGGAGGGCTACAAACTTCATTTCTTAAACCTTCCTCCTCACACCATGGTGAGACACTTCAATTCTACAACATCTCTTCTCGACCTTCTAGGTCAGGAGGTGGCTACCCTTCTTGCACAAGGGGCAATAGAAGAAGTACCTCTTCCTCAACAGGGGTCAGGGTTTTACTCCCCCTATTTTCTCATCCCAAAGAAAACAGGGGGCCCCAGACCCATATTAGATCTCAGAGAATTGAACAAATTCCTATGCAAGGAGAAATTCAAAATGCTTTCTCTGGGCACTCTCCTTCGATACCTTCAGAGTCAGGATTGGCTTTGTTCTCTAGATCTCAAGGATGCGTACACACATGTCCTCATCCATCCTTCTCACAGAAGGTTCCTCCATTTTCTTTTCCAAGGAAAGCATTACCAATACAGGGTGCTTCCTTTCGGTCTGGCCTCTGCTCCAAGAGTGTTCACCAAATGCATGGCAGTAATAGCTGCATTTCTACGCACTCTGTGAATATTTGTATTCCCATACCTGGACGACTGGCTCATCCGAGCTCCATCTCAGTCAGAGGCCCAGACTTCCCTGGACCGCACAAGGCACATTCTGCAGTATCTGGGACTTGTGGTAAACCTCCCAAAGTCCCAGCTCACCCCTACTCAATCCCTAGAGTTCATAGGGGCCTGGCTGGATACTACCACTGTAAGGGCCTATCTTCCTCAGGCCCGTTGCCTACGCCTAGTGCAGTTAGCCTCCCAGATTCAGTCAAAGAGCCATTTAACTGCCCGGGAGCTGCTGCAACTGCTAGGCCACATGGCATCCACAGTGCATGTGGTCCCCTATGCTCGCCTTCACATGAGAGCAGCTCAATGGACTTTGTCCACCCAGTGGACTCAAGCATCAGGTGCTCTGTCAGACAAAATAGCAACCTCCAGGCTCCTCTTTTGGTCTCTCCAGTGGTGGAAGTCCACCCAAAATTTGTTGCTGGGGTCCCCCTTCCAGCAGTTGTTACCCCAGGCAACCCTCACAACAGATGCCTCCCAAACAGGTTGGGGAGCTCATCTGCAAGACCTCTTCACTCAAGGCACTTGGTCTCCACAGGAAACCTCTCTCCATATCAACCACTCGGAGCTCCGAGCAGTTTTCTAGCTCTCAAGGTCTTCCATACCCTGCTCAGCTACAAGACAGTCCTCATTCATATGGACAGTCAAGTAGCAATGTTTTACATAAACAAGCAAGGAGGAACTGGCTCTCTGTCGCTTTGCAACGAAGCTTTAAGATTGTGGGCCTTCGCCAGAGAGCATCAAATCCATCTCCTGGCCGTATACCTTCCAGGAATCCAAAACTCTTGGGCAGAAAGACTCAGTCGAGTTCTGCTTCCACACGAATGGTCCCTGCACATGGACCAAGTACTCAGAATCTTTCAGGAATGGGGAACCCCGGACATAGATCTCTTTGCAAGTCCGTGGAATGCCAAACTTCCCCGGTTCTGTTCCAGAATTCCGTGTCAGGGAGTTCAGGCCAAGGATGCCTTCCTCCTTCACTGGGGTCAAGACTTCCTGTATGCCTTTCCTCCCATTCCTTTAGTTCCCAAGACTCTGTTCAAACTCCAGAGGGATCAAGGATCTATGATCCTCATAGCTCCACGCTGGCCACGCCAAGTGTGGTACCCTCTACTTCTACATCTCTCTCAAGCTCCCTCCCTAGACTTGGGAGCTGCTCCAGACCTTCTGTCTCAGGAGGAGGGGACTTTGTGGCACCCAAACCCCAAGTCCCTTCACCTCAGAGCTTGGTTGCTGAAGGCCTAGACCTTCAGGATTGGAATCTTTCTCAGCAGGTGAAGGATATCCTTAATGCTTCCAGGAAACCTTCTACTAGACGTTCCTATGCTTTCAAATGGAAATGGTTTTCCATTTGGTGTACTGAGAAGGGTCTTGACCCTCTAGCACTACCTTTGAATTCTCTATTGGAATATCTCCTGCATCTTTCCAATGCAGGCCTTAAGACGAATTCAGTAAGGGTCCATTTGAGTGCTATTGCAGCATCCCTTAAGCCCATCAATGGACAACCAATTTCCTCTCATCCTCTTATTGCAAAATTCATGAGAGGCCTAACTTTAACTAAACCTCCCATTAGACCTCTTCCGGTGGCATGGGACTTAAATCTGGTTCTTGGTCAGCTTATGAAGCCACCTTCTCCCTGAAATTTCTTTCCTGGAAGGTTATTTTCCTCATTGCAGTCACCTCAGCTCGCCGCATCAGTGAACTGCACGCCTTAGTGGCTAATCCACCTTATACAAGATTCCATCATGATGAGGTAGTCCTTAGGACCAATCCACACTTTATGCCTAAAGTGGTCTCACCTTTTCATCTTAAGAGGTATATTTACCTGTCTTTTTCCAGCTCCTCATGCATCAAGTGCAGAGAGGAATCTTCATACTCTGGATTGTAAGAGAGCTCTTGCCTTTTACTTACAAAGGACACAGCAACATAGAAAGTCTTCTCAACTCTTTGTTGCTTTTGATCCCTCTCATTTGGGACTTCCAGTCTCTAAGAGGACACTGTCCAATTGGATTGCTCAGTGTATTTCTTTCGCCTACCAGAGTAAGAACCTTTCTCTGGAGAGCCATGTCACATAATGTGAGGGCCATGGCCACCTCTATGGCTCATCTAAATTCTGTGTCCACCGACCAGATCTGTCGAGCGGTCATCTGGGCCTCGGTTCATACCTTCACAGCCCATTGCTGCTTGGACAAGGACTCCCGCCGGGATGCCTTGTTTGGTCAGGCTGTTCTCAAACACTTGTTCCATTCTTAATCAACTCCTGCCCTCCTTCCCAGAATGGATGCCTGAGGTCCATAGGAGGAGGTAGAGCCCTTCCCAGGGTCTCATAACCTGAGGGATCTCCCAGGCATCTCTAGCTGGGGAGTCCCCATATGTGAAGACTCATTCCTGCTTGTTCCTGGAGATAGCGCAGTTACTTACCGGTAACAGGTGATCTCTGGGAACAGCAGGAATAAGTCTTCACAACCCACCCACCTCCCCTAGGAGTTGTATCTCTCTATCTATCTTTCCTTTCCTCTCTGTCTCAGCTTTAAAACTGAACTGAGGAGAGGCGGTTAGGAAAGGCGGGAAGGCAGTGCGCAAGCGCGGTGGGATGCTCCCAAAAGCTTTCCTTTTTGGGAAGCTGGGGAGCGTTCCCCCGCAGGCTCCGTCGGTACCGACGTACCCATATGTGAAGACTTATTCCTGCTGTTCCCAGAGATCACCTGTTACAGGTAAGTAACTGTGCTTTCCCGTGGTGTGGAGGTGGGGTGCCTGTATGTGTGAGTTCTGGGGGGGAGGGGAATGCACCTTTTGGCAACACCTTGAACTCTTCCCTCCCCAAATCCCTATCCTGCTGGATTCTCTCCTCTGTTACTCGTCCAGATTCTTCGCCCTTCACTAGCCCCCCTAGCATTCCCAACCGTTGCTCTAAAATCCTCCCCTTCATCCTTCTTTTTTTAATAGGCTCATTGCCCCTTTAAATTTTCCCTCCCTCCTTTATCTCACTTTTTCTTCCTCCTCCCCACTCTTTCCAACACACAAAACCTTTTTACCTTTTTTGCTGCAGACCACAATTTCTTCTTTTCTGCTGCAGACCACAATTTCTTCTTTTCTGCCCATGGAAGATGGGATCTCCAGGAACAAACAGGAATGAGTCTTCACATATGGGTACGTCGGTACCGACGGAGTCTGCGCAGGAACGCTTCCCAGCGTCCATTCAGAAAGCTTTTGGAAGCATCCCAACACGCCTGCGTGCTGCCTTCCTGCCTTCCCAACTGCCTCTCCTCAGTTTTCGTTTTTCCGTGGAGCCGGCAGGACGTCGTCCTGTCACCGCAGAAAATTCTTTTATTTTTTAGTTTTCTTGTGGTCGCGGCTGCCTTCCCCGACGCCACCGGTACCGCCAGTGTTTCTTTTTTCTTTTCTTGTAAAATTTTCCTTTTTAAGGAATATTTTTTCTTCCTTAGTGTCTCACGGTTTCTCAGGCCTTCTAGGCCTCTCCATTTCCTTCATGGAACCACCAGCCTCTTTCCCCAAGAAATGTACAAACTGTGGCGGTACAACTTTATTTTTAGACACTCACAATTGGTGTCTAACCTGCTTGGGTCCTGACCATTTTCCTTCGGAGTACCAGCGACCACCATCTAAGGATCCCATACTGCACCATTCAGGATCTTCTATTCCTATATACTTAGATAGATCCCTCGGTGCCAACGCTAGTTCTTCATCAGATCTAGCCTATCCAAGGGAAGTTTCCTCTGGGGATCCTTCTTTCCAGACTTTCCTCCTGGATATGGCAAAATCACTTGCCATTCCTATTCCTGGACAAGATCCTACACATGGGAATACAGAATACCTCTGTTCCTAGCAAAGCAAAGGAGAACATAATGCTTCCTTTGCATCATTCTTTGCAGGATCTCCTTCTACGAATGTGGGAAGCTCCTTTAAAGGTACCCCCACCTTCTAGAGCAACTGATCTTCTATATCAGGTGCCCCCCTCTCCAGGGTTTCAAAAGACTCAACTTCCGCATCATTCCATTGTGGTAGAATCAGCAATGAGGCGAGTGAAGAGTAATAAAAAGCACTCTTCTTGTCCGCCAGGTCATGAGTCTAAGACACTAGATGCCTTTGGACGTCAAACCTTCCAGACATCCATGCTTTCAGCACGAATTCTCTCATATATTTTTTATATGGGTCTATCTCTTGAGGATGTCACAAAGCAATTACATCTTTTGACTCCTTTTCTTCAAAAGCCCAGGTGTACAGACTATTCCTCACTGGTTAGTCATACTCAAAATATCTCTAGGTTTCTTACTCGTGCTACCCTAGACTCCTTTGAGTCTGTTAGCAGGACTTCTGCTATAGCTATAGGGGCACAACGTAGAGCCTGGCTTCAAGCCTCCGACTTGGACAAATGGGCACAAGAAAGACTGGGAAATACTCCTTGCACTGGAGAAAATCTCTTCAACAAGGAGTCTTTACTTCAGGTTACTCAGTTATCTGCTGACTTTCCTTTTTCCAGAGGCTGTTCTACACCTTCTTCTTTCCCAGTAGGTAGGAAATGTCCTACCAAACTTTCTTCCCCTAGGGCAGCGATGGCGAACCTATGGCACGCGTGCCAGCTGTGGCACGCGAAGGCCTTGCAGCTGGCACGCGGGAAGGTCCGCAATCAAGATATGCGGCATTAAAAAAAAAAAAAAAAAAAAAAAAGCTGCCGGGGCCGGGGCCGCCGCGGCAGAATCGAGTGTGCCGCGGGGCCCCCCCGCCCAGCAGAGCCTGCCCTCCGTCCCCGGTATCACCTCTCTCAGCTGCCTCCAGTCACACGCGCCGGCTTTCAGAGCGCGAGGGGAGTTTCTCCCTCGCTGCTCTGTTAAGCCCGCATCAGCCCCCGCGGGCTTAACAGAGCAGCGAGGGAGAAACTCTTCCCTCGCGCTCTGAAAGCCGGCGCGTGTGACTGGAGGCAGCTGAGAGAGGTGATACCGGGGACGGAGGGCAGGCTTTGCTGGGCGGGGGGGGGGGGGGGCCCCGCGGCACACACGATTCTGCCGCGGCGGCCCCGGCCCCGGCAGCGACAGCTTTCTTTGTAAAAAAAATTTCGCTGGGGGGGGGGGGTTAGGAGTGGTGATGGGCTGGGGGGGTTAGGAGTGGTAATGGCTGGGGGGGGTTAGGAGTGGTAATGGCTGGGGGGGTTAGGAGTGGTGATGGGCTGGGGGGGTTAGGAGTGGTAATGGCTGTGGGCTGTTGGTTGGTTAGGACTGGTGATGGGCTGGGGTTGTTAGGAGTGGTAATGGCTGTGGGCTGTTGGGGGGTTAGGACTGGTGATGGGCTGGGGGGGGCTAGGACAGGAAATGGGCTGATGGGGGGGTTAGGAGTGGTGATGGGCTGGGGGAGGTTAGGAGTGGTGATGGGCTATGGGGGGCTATGGGCTATGGGGGAGCTAAGTCTATATGGGCTGATGGGATTAGGACTGGAAGTGGGTTGATGGGGGCTTAGGACTGGTAATGGGCTATGGGGGGCTAGGACAGGAAATGGGCTGATGGGGAGGGGTTAGGACTTGAGGTGGGCTGTTGGGTGGGGTTAGGACTGGAAATGGGCTCTGGGGGGCTCGGACAGGAAATGGGCTGCTGGGGCGGGGTTAGGACTTGAAGTGGGCTGTTGGGTGGGGTTAGGACTGGAAATGGGCTGATGGGGGGTTAACACTGGAGGTGGTCTGATGGGGTTAGGACTGGTAATGGGCTATGGGGGGTTTAGGACTGATAATGGGCTATGGGGGGGCTGGGACAAGAAATGGGCTGATGGGGAGGGGTTAGGACTTGAGGTGGGCTGATGGGGTTAGGACTGGTAATGGGCTGTGGCTGATGGGGGGGTTAGGACTGGCAATGGGCTATGGGGGGGTTAAGACTGGTAATGGGCTGTTGGCTGATGGGGGCTGTCTGGTAATGGGCTATGGGGGGGTAGGACTGATAATGGACTCTGGGGGGGGGGCTAGGACAGGCAATGGGCTGATGGGGAGGGGTTAGGACTTGAGGTGGGCTGATGGGGTTAGGACTGGTAATGGACTGTGGGCTGATGGGGGGGGTTAGGACTGGCAATGGGCTATGGGGGGCTGACTGGAAATGGGTTGATGGGGGTTAGGACTGGAAGTGGGCTGATGGGGGGTTAGGACTGGAAGTGGGCTGATGGGGGTTAGGACTGGTAATGGGTTATAGGGGGGGCTTAAACTGAAAATGGGGTGATGGGGGGTTGATGAGGGGGGCTAGGACTGGTATTGGGTTGGGGGGTTGCTAGGACTGGAAATGGGTTGGGGGGCTGCTAGGACTGGAAATGGGCTGATGCAGGGACTAGAAGGGAATGGATGCTGGGTGAGGCTGGAACTAGAAGGGAGCTGGTGTTGGGGGAGGATTAGAATGGGATGGGGCTGGGAGAGTAAAATGGAGAGGGGAAAAATATTTTGTGTGGGAGGGATAAAAAATCTACAATTGGCCGGGTATTGGGAGAATAAGTGGGGATTGAGGATGGAGGGGTAAATTTTGAGTAGATGAAATAGGAATGAGGAAAGAGCAAAAGGAGAAAGATTAGTATGTTAAAGCAGATGTAGAGAGAGAATGGAAAAAAAAAACCAAGAAGACAGAAGAAAGGACAAATGGACAGCAGATGGAGAGTTAGCAGAAGACACGAAGAAACCAGAAGAAAGTGGCTGGAACAATTGCAACTGAAAAAAAATGCACAAAAGGTAGAAAAATATCTCTTTATTTTGAATTTATTAACTGGAATATGTCAGCTCTGGGAAATGTGCATCATTAATTTTTGCGCTTTGTTTAGTACAAGAGGAAATTAATTTATAGTTTTATTTCTACAGTGTTGTTGTATATTCCAAGTTTGGCTTTTGGGGTTCCCAGTTTAATTATTGTCTTCCTGTTTCTAAATTGTGATTCCTTGTTTGGTGATGGTCTGTTCTGCATGTGTAACTGAGCTGAGGTATTCTGTTTATATAATTCCTATTTGACATTGCCACTTGTTCTTTCCCCAGTAGGTCATGTATTGTTGTTCTCTGAAATGTATTGGTTTAATATTTGCAGTGTTGCCTTTTGATAGTTAGGGTATGGTGCTTTGTGAGTCCTGGTAGTGCTGTTAGGATACGGCGGGTTTGCTATGGGTTCTAAATGGGCAGCGTTTGTAGTAGTTCCTAATGTGCCTGGCGGTTGGTACTGGATTATAGTAATGTAGAAACCTTTTAGTCTTTCTTTATCCATATACTCATTAAGAGGCATGTTTACTAAAAGTTAGTGTATGGTAACATTATGCAAATATTTATGCAAATGAGGCACCTTATGCAAATGAGGCTTTAATTGACGTGCTGGCACTTTGAGGAAATTCTTTGGTTTTGTGCGGCAGTTTGGGCACTCGGGCTCAAAAAGGTTAGCCATCACTGCCCTAGGGGGAGAAGGTTTTACCCATCATCTGCCCATCATTCAGATGTTCCCAAACAGGGGAAACATAGCCCTGGTCTGAAGAATCCACAACCTCAACAGGGTCAACAAACCCAGCAGTCACAGTGTTTCAAATAGATCATTGTCCCTTTTTGGTTGGGGGTTAGGATAGCAGTCTGCTTTTTTTCACTTGAAGTATCTGCACTAATTTTTATCCTAACCTACCTAGATATCTCTTCATGAGACATCTTTCTCTAACTCTAAGAGTCTTTATGATGATCATGCCCATAATCAATAGATTTTCCTCTTCCTCTTGGAGGAAAGAGAGGTAGCAACTATCAATAGACAGTTGTTTCCCTGTACTGGCATGTATCATCTCATCTGTCCGAGACCTCCTCCATAGTCGGTCTCTTGCAACTCTGTCTTACCTCCCTCTTACTATAACATTTGCTTTGTAAGAGTGGCTCTTTAAGCGGGTAAGCCCCTATGGTCCTCTACCTGTTCTACCGGGGGATTCTCCCTTCTGGAATTGTCTCCCCCCCTTGTTACCTTACAGCAGCTCATCAGACAATAGGAAGTCCTACCATGTCTGTTGTTTCTTTTGCCCAGTCTAAAAAAGGAAGAGGGAAAAGAAATTTTCCATGCTGCCCTGGTAGTTGCTGCAGATACAGCAATTCCTAAGGGTTAAGCCACACTGGTTTTGTTCACTACACAACCAGGGATTCCCCTCCACTAGCAATCCTCCTTGCCTCAGTGCTAAGTTCCAAACAGGTTATCAACCTCGTTTGGGAAACCCTATTATCACAGTCTGGTTGGTTAACTTCTATTCTTCACCCCCTTGTCCTTGGCAAAATAGCTGGTTACCTGTTGGCTTTTCACAGCCAGTTTTTTCTTCTAACCAACCTGCAGCATGCTCTTTGCATCTCTACAGAGTAGCTTTGCACTATGGGCCCTTGCTAGAGAGCATTAGTATCTTGCCTAGTAGATAACCCCAGATGGTTAGGGGTGTTCCCCCAGTCATGTTCATGTCTGGCAGGTATTCCCTACCCTTACCATCTCATCTTAAATCTCTTTTGAGGCATAAGCCTCAGGCCCTTTATTACGTGAAAACCTAAAGGAGAGCCAATTCCCTGGCTTGGCCCATATCTCCTTGGGTCTTCTCGTCAGAGGTAAATTTCTTCAATAGCAGCTAGAGGACGCCTAATACCCATTTTGCCCTCATAGGCGGGTCACTAGGGTATCTTCCTACAGAGGCGTCCTCTATCCATTCTCCATACTGCAATTCTGGAGATATCTGGACTTCCTGTCTGCAGACTGAAGTTATCCTCTGCAATTTTCACGTAGGCCATCCTGGTTATTCAAGAGCTCAAATTCTGCAGGGAATTCAGACTTCTTCTTGTCAGGGAGACCTCTCCTCTGACTCTGCCAGTCATAACCAGGAAAAGAGGATTCTCTGTGTCTCTATTCAAGCAGGTATCAACCTTCTTGCTGTCAGATAAATCTTTCTCTCTCCCTATATCTCTACGGGGGATGAGGTTTTATGGACATCTCTCCATCCTTATACCTGGAGACATGTGTCTATATGCCTGCCTATTCATATAGGTATGTATGTATGTATATATGTATATATATATATCTCGGTGTGTCTCCTGCCTATACATATCTCTTATAGTTATATGCCTATATACCCTATAGGTGTGTATATTTAAATAGATAAATAGGCACCCCTTGATCCAGCCCAACATGGATTCAGAGAATCTCATGGGGTAGATACCATCTTAACTACCCTATTCGACAAACTAATCACAGGAACCGACAACATACACCAAGGTTTCATCCTTATATTTCTTGACATTGCTGCCGCATTTGATTCTGTGAATCATAAGATACTACTACAACGCCTTCAAGAAAAAGGATTACAGGGCACCACACTTCAATGGTGTGAATCATACCTAACTAATAGATGGCAGCAAGTAAAAGCAGGTAACACCTCCTCTGAACCATTCTTACAGAAGCAAGGAGTGCCACAGGGATCTTCCCTGTCTGCCCTATTATTTAACATTTATATGCAGCCTATCTGCTCCTTGATTCGCTCATTAAATGTTGAATGCCTCCTGTATGCTGACGACATACTACTATACATTCCATTTACCATCGAACAACCCGATTTGTCCCCTATCATCAGATGCTTTGATACAGTTGCTGAATGGCTTCTCACTCAAAACCTGAGGATTAATCATAGCAAGACTGATGTCCTCTTTGTCTCAAGGAATCAAAAGTTCACCCCACCACCCAACCTACAAGTTAAAAACGCTGAACTTAAGACAAGAGACTCCATTCGATACCTAGGCATCACCCTAGATCAGCGATTGGATATGACAACCCACGTAAAGACTTTTACCAGAGCAATATATCACAAAATACGAACCCTACGCCACCTCCGCCCACTACTGGATTTTTCAGAATATTGAACCATATTTCAAGCCCTAGTGATCCCACACCTAGACTTCGCGAACACCATCCTCCATGGTCTTCCACAAGCAACCCTCAGCCCGCTTCGACTGGCCATGAACTCAGCTGCTAGGGTGCTTACAGGTACATCAAGATCGGAACATATAACTCCAGTAATGAAAAATCTACACTGGCTACCACTACAAGCCCGAATTCAATACAAAGTACTGGTCATGACCTTCAAGGCACTGAAGAACCATTCTCCCACACCAATCAGTAAACTGCTTAACAACACACCCAGCATCAGAACCAGAAGATCTACACTATCGAACATGCTAATGGTACCTAAGCTCACCACAAGATGTACGAAGGCAACTACCAAAAGAGCCTTTTCAATTTATGCTCCGACAGCCTGGAATGACCTTCCCGCTGGTATTCGATCCATATCCAGCCTCATCTCCTTCAGAAAGGCAATAAAACACCATCTCTTTCTAATTCACTATTCTGAAACAAATCCCGAAGAACATAAATCATTCACACTCACCTCACACCTTAACACCCAATATGAGAATGGTTAGGTGCTCCCCCCCTTTAGTTCTATCCATTCTACCACCTGACCTATATATGATTACCGTAGACCTCAATTACTAGAATATTTAACTCTATGTAAATACTTTGTAGATATCATGTGAATAGTTCCCCTGTTATCCCATTTTTTGAGGATTCCTTGTTCTATGTAAGCACATTGTGATATTTATTTATTTATAGTTCTTTTATACCGCACTCTTTTTCATCAGCGCGGTTTACATTAAACAGAATACTCATTGCAGGCAACAGACTGTGATGAGTTTACATATAACAGGAGAATACAACTGGGAATTTAACCATGGGAAACTTTTTACATATTTGTTAAAACTTTGTAAAACTTAGTACATATTTGTAAAGAACCTATATACTTTGAGAAACTTTGTACATATTTGTAAAGAAGAACCTATATACAAAGGATAGAATTTCTTAGTAACTTCTTGAGTAACTAAGGTATTTACAATTTTACTGTGCATTTTAGAGGGATGATAATGTGCTTTGGAAATGCAGAATGAAGAGGTGGTGCTTTATGGCTTTTCTGAAATGCTTGATGTCAGTAATAGCTCTTATGTTGGGGGGTAGGTTGTTCCAACATCTAGGTGCGTAGTATGCAAAGGCCCTGTCTGTAGTTGAACGTTTGCATTTTGTGGCCTCAGGTGGTGTAACTAGGGTGTTTGTCGCTGCTGACCTCCTGGATCTGATGTCGGGGGTGGGATGGAGGAGTTTTGACATTGAAGATGGAGCTATAGTTTCTCCAGGACCAAGCAGGAAGTCAGTCCTCACATATGGGTGACGTCGGCGCCGACGGAGCCCTCGCGGAGCAATTTTCCCCAGCTTTCAAAGAAAGCCTTTGGGAATTGCAGCGCGCATGCGCGGTCGCCTTCCCGCCCAAGGGTGCCATCTTAGCCAGTCTTCTTTTTTCCGCGGAGCCCTACAGACGTACCCGTCGTGTCCCCGCTGAAAAAGTTGATTTTCGTGAGTTTTTTCTCTTTTTTCACTTCGGTTCGACGCCGGTCGTTTTCCTGCCCGGACTCGCGACGCCGTTGCGAGTCCTTCTCTTATTTTTCGGTTTTTCTGATTTTGGTCAGTTTCGTTTTCGGTTTTTCGCTGGCAGCCCGGTCCTTTGACCTTGCAGGGGCCCTTTTTCCCCCGATGGCTGCCAGTGGTTTCAAGCGGTGTGGTCAGTGTGACAGAAATATGTCACTCACTGACACACACGATAATTGCCTCCGCTGCCTGGGCCCGGATCATGAAGAACTGATCTGTGGAGCCTGTGGCAAAATGTCCTCCAAAGCGTTACGGAGTCGGCGGCACCAGCGGGATAGAATCTTCGCTGACCCCGGCCGTACCCGGACCTCGTCGGAGGCCTCGGCATCCAGAGGCTCCAGCTCTGACCATCGCCGAAGCTCCTCCGACAGGGGTTCTCCCTCCGGGGACCATCGACGGAAGGAAAAACCCGCGAGGGTGGCGTCGGTGGACGCTCCTGGCTCCGCGAGGGCCAGGTCGCATAGCCCCGATAGCCGTCCCGGGTCTTTGGAGAAGGAGCGCCTCCCGAAGCGACCTCGCCTGGAGTCGGAGTTGCCTGCTCGGGTAAGTCCTGTAGTCCTTCTGGACTCGCCTCCGAGATGTCCGACGTCGGGCCCGACGCCGTCGGGGCCCGAGTCGGGGGCTGCTGGGTCGCCTGAGGTCGGACTCAGGTTGACGGCCTTGGAGAGCAGACTATCTGCCTTCATGGACCAGCAGCGGGCACTGATCGCTAGCCTCGCTGGCGCCACTGCCCCAACCGCCGGGACGTCGACGTCTAAGTCGACCCCGGAGACCGAGCCGATCCTCGAGTCCATGCGAACTCGAGTCGATCCTCGGTCGAGGTCACCCTCGGCCTCCCGTTCGGGACCGAGGTCGTCGCCGCCGACTCCCTCGGCGTCGGGGCGGCCGACGCCTCCGCCTGCCCGAGCCGACCCCACCGATTCCTCCTCGGAGTCGGCCTGGGAGTCTGAAGAGGAAGAGTCACCTGATTCGTTTCGGACTCGGTGTGTCCCCTCGGACTCACCTGAGTCCGAGCCTCGGAAGCAGTCCCCTCCGGAGGATGCCCGGTTCTCGGACTTCGTCAGGGATATGGCCAAGGCTTTGGCCTTCCCTGCGGATCCCGAGGAGGAGCCTCGAGCCGAAGAGCTCGACGCCCTTCAGTACGACTCTCCCGCCCGGGAGCACTTTACTGTACCGGTTCCTCCCATGCTGGAACGACTACTCTTCCGCATGTGGGAGAGTCTGGCCTCGTCGCCGGTATTAAGCAAGCGGGTCGATTCCATCTATCGAGTCCGCAAGAGTCCTGGCTTCCAAAAAGCACAGCTGCCACACCATTCCATGGTAGTGGAATCGGCCATGCATAGGCTTAAGAGCCAAAAGATGCACTCCTCGGTGCCTCCGGGCAGGGAGGCCCGTAACCTGGATGGCCTTGGTAAGAAGTGTTTCCAGGGCTCTATGCTGGCTTGTCGTGTCCAGACCTACCAGCTATACATGGGCATGTATCTCCGAGACCTGGCTAAAGAGATAGCCGGATTCTCCGCTGGACTGTCCGAGGAACCTTTGCGGAGGTTCCTGGCCTTGACAACTGGTATTCGGGAATGCTCCAAATTCATGTCCCGAGCAGCCTATGATGGCTTTGAAGCATCGGCTCGAGTAGCCGCAGCTGGCATCGGTGCCCGCCGACAGGCTTGGCTTCAGTCGTCTGACCTTGAACCCTGGGTGCAGGACAAGTTGGTCGATGTCCCCTGCAGAGGTGAGAACCTCTTTGACAAGCCCATGGCTGAAAAGGCTGCACAAATCGAGACGGAGACTCTCACCAGGACTAGGCTTTCTAGGAAGACCTCCGCCCCTTCCCAGAAAAAGAAGGGCTCGGGAAAGAAGTCCTTTTACCCGAGAAAGGCGGCTGCCTATAAACACTACCCTCAATATCAGGCCTCCGTAGCTCCCCCACAGGGCCAGCAGGCCAAGGGACGGGGTAACGGGTCCCGTAGGCAGCAAGCCCCCAAGCCTGCACCACCAGCCCCTGCTCAGCAGGGTGGGGGTTTTTGACTTCCTCAGCATAGCCTCTCCCCCTCAGCTGGCTCCTCCCAGCACAGGAGGCCGGCTGGTTCACTTCGCCCACAGGTGGTCCAACATCACTTCAGATGCCTGGGTGCTTCACGTCGTGAGAGAAGGATATCTTCTCCACTTCCATCAGGTCCCTCCCTCTTATTTTCCGGGAGAGCCTCCTCGACTCCCTCTGCACAGGGACTTACTCCTTCAGGAGTTAGCAAGTCTTCTTCAGGAACAGGCTGTGGAACCGGTGCCCCACCACCTGAGAGGTCAAGGCTTTTATTCCAGGTATTTCCTAATACCAAAAAGGACAGGAGGCCTCAGACCCATCCTGGACTTGCGCAACCTCAACAAGTTCCTCGTGAGGGAGAAGTTCAAGATGCTTACCCTTGGAATCCTTCTGCCCTACCTCCAGCAGGGAGATTGGCTATGCTCCTTGGATCTAAAAGATGCCTACACGCACATCCTCATCCACCCAAGCCACCGCCAATACCTAAGGTTTGTGGTGGCAGGAAATCATTACCAGTACAGAGTACTGCCCTTTGGCCTATCCTCCGCACCGCGAGTCTTCACGAAATGTCTCGCGGTGGTGGCGGCCTATCTCCGGCTTCAAGGCCTCTATGTCTTTCCGTACCTCGACGACTGGCTCATCAGAGCATCGTCCTCTCCGGCAGTCACCAATGCCACACACTGCACGGTGACTCTTCTGCAGTACTTGGGCTTTGTCATAAACTTCGCAAAGTCCACTTTGCTCCCCTCACAGGATCTCGAGTTCATCGGCGCAAGACTGCACACTCCTCAGGCACGAGCTTTCCTGCCTCTTGACAGGGCTCAACGGCTCATGGACCTAGCCGCCAGTTTTCGCAGCCAGCCCCTGGTCTCCGCCAGGCGCTTCCTGAGACTACTCGGCCATATGGCTTCCACCGTCCACGTGACCCCCAATGCTCCCCTGAATATGCGGCCTGCTCAATGGTGCCTTCGCAAGCAGTGGCAACAAGCCACCGGCGCACTAGCCGACTTAGTGCGCATCTCCGGGCCGCTGGCCTCTTCCCTACAGTGGTGGCTTCATCGGCCGAACCTGGTGCTCGGAATGCTGTTTCAGTCGCCTCAGCCGGCTCAAGTGCTGACGACCGATGCTTCCCTCCTGGGTTGGGGAGCACATTGCCAGGGGGCATGTACTCAAGGTCTCTGGACCGCGTGGGAGTCTGCTCAACAGATCAACTTCCTGGAGCTAAGAGCAATCCGTCTGGCGCTCAAGGTTTTCTCCCACCTGACTTCTCACCGGTCCGTCCTTGTCCAGACGGACAATCAAGTTGCCATGTTCTACGTGAACAAGCAGGGGGGCACGGGCTCCTTCCTTCTCTGCCGAGAAGCTCAGCAGCTCTGCTCTTGGGCCGTCAGTCACGGCATTCTTCTCAAGGCAGTTTATCTCCCAGACCAAGAGAATTGCCTGGCGGACAAACTCAGCAGGATACTCCAGCCGCACGAGTGGCGTCTGGATCCCTTGGTAGTTCAGAAACTTTTTCTGAAGTGGGGCCTCCCCACGATGGATCTCTTTGCCAGTCCTCTCAACCGGCAACTTCCTCGCTTCTGCTCTCGTCAGCCACATCCCCTTCGGGTAGCGGCAGATGCTTTTCTACTCTCATGGTCGGAAAGCCTTCTCTATGCTTTTCCTCCCATCCCGCTAGTCTCTCGAACTCTATTCAAGGTTCTCCGAGACAAAGCTTCCATGATCCTGGTGGCTCCTCGCTGGCCCAGACAGCCGTGATTTCCACTCCTGTTGCAATTGGCGGTAGAGGATCCGTTCCCTCTGGGGTTTCAACCGGATCTCCTAACACAGGATCAGGGGTCTCTGCTACACCCCAACCTCAGATCTCTCAATCTAATGGCCTGGCGGCTGAAAGGGTAGTCCTTGCTCCCCTTCTCCTGCCGGCAGAGGTGGAAGAGGTCGTCCTAGCGTCTCGGCGACCTTCTACCCGCAAATGCTACGCCCTGAAATGGCGTCGCTTTTCCATCTGGTGTGTACAGCAGTCTCAGGATCCCTTCTCCTGCTCGGTGTCGGTGGTCTTGCAGTACCTGCTCTACCTCTCTAATCTGGGACTTAAGTCCAACTCTGTCAAAGTCCACCTCAGTGCTCTTTCAGCACACCATGTGCCGGTGGACGGCAGACCTCTTTCCAGCGACCTTCTCGTAGCACGGTTTCTCCGAGGTCTCCTTCTACTTAAACCACCTCTGCGCCCGCCAGCACCTGACTGGAATCTGAATGTGGTTTTACAGCGGATCACCTGTCCGCCTTTTGAACCGATGGCTACCTGTTCTCTGTGTTTTCTTTCGTGGAAAACCTTATTCCTGATAGCCCTCACTTCCGCTAGACGCGTAAGTGAATTGCAGGCCCTCGTGTCTGATCCCCCTTTCACTCGGTTCTACAAAAATAGGGTAGTCCTACGGACTCACCCAAAATTTCTTCCAAACGTTGTCTCCCCTTTTCACATCAATCAGGAGGTGGTACTTCCAACCTTCTTTCCCAGGCCTCACTCCAGCCGAGCTGAAAGGGTCCTGCATACCCTGGACTGTAGAAGGGCATTGAACTTCTACCTTGACCGTACGCGGGAGCACCGTAAAGCTGCTCAGCTTTTTGTGTCTTTTGACCCCAATAAATTGGGGCTCCCGGTCTCCAAGCGTACTCTGTCCATCTGGGTTGCTGACTGTATCGCTTGGGCTTATGGAGCAGCCGGACTCTCCTTAGAAAGTCGAGTCACGGCTCATTGTGTTCGGGCGAAGGCTACGTCAGTGGCTTACCTCCGCTCTGTTCCGCTGGCAGACATCTGCCGGGCCGCTACTTGGTCTTCGAGCCAGACTTTTGCGGTCCATTACTGTCTCGAGAGGGAGTCCCGCAGGGACAGTGCTTTCGGACAGGCAGTCCTCCGCAATCTCTTCGAGGTTTGAGCAACTCCTACCCTCCATCCCGGATGGGGGCTACCGGTGGGTGATAATTCAGTGAAGATTCCTTCCTTCTGTGCCGCTGAGCTAGAGGGAGCTCATTTTTGTGCTTAGGGTCTCCGGTAGCCTTAAGCTTGGGAGTCCCATATGTGAGGACTGACTTCCTGCTTGGTCCTGGAGAAAGCGTAGTTACTCACCTGTAACAGGTGTTCTCCAGGAGCAGCAGGAATCAGTCCTCACAACCCTCCCTCCTCCCCGTGGAGTTGCAATCATCTGCTTAAGTTTTTTTGCAAATTTTTATGCTGTCTTTTAGCTATGTCATCAGACTGGCTAAGATGGCACCCTTGGGCGGGAAGGCGACCGCGCATGCGCGCTGCAATTCCCAAAGGCTTTCTTTGAAAGCTGGGGAAAATTGCTCCGCGAGGGCTCCGTCGGCGCCGACGTCACCCATATGTGAGGACTGATTCCTGCTGCTCCTGGAGAACACCTGTTACAGGTGAGTAACTACGCTATTTATCACTTTAAATGTCATGAGAAGAGCTTTATATGCTATTCTGCAGTATATGGGGAGCCAGTGAAGCTCCATTAGGATGGGTGTTATATGTTCGCTCTTTGAAGCACCATATAGTACCCGGGCTGCGGCATTCATGGCAAGTTGTAAAGTATTTAGGGTGTTTTTAGGAAGACCATGGAGTATTATGTTCGCATAGTCGAAGTGGGGTGTGACTATGGTTTGGAATATAGTTCTGAAGCTGTCTGGTTCAAGCATGTTTTTCAGATGGCGTAGGGTCCTTATCTTGAAATAAATGGTTTTCACTGTGCGGTTGATATGTTCTTTAAAGTCCAGGCGATGGTCCAGTATTACTCCAAGATATTTTATGGAGGGCTTGATTGGGAGGTCTGCGTCTCGTACTTTTAGGGTCTCAGGGGTGAGAATTCTCTGTTTTTAGTGACTATCAGTACCTCGGTTTTTTTATAGTTTATTCGCATATTCTGGGTTAGGAGCCAGTCTGCTATTGCGTTAAAGCAATCTACTAGTGTTGTGTAGTCTGGGAGCTTGACATTGATTGGTGTGAATATTAGCACATCGTCAGCGTAGATCAACGAGGATATGCCAAAGGACCGAGTGATGTCGCATATAGGCTGCATGTAAATATTAAATAGCAGCGCGGATAGGGATGATCCCTGAGGTACTCCTTGTTTTAACTGGAAAGATTGTGAGGTACCTGTAACAGTCCTGACGTGTTGTAAGCGATCTTCGAGATATGATTTGCACCATTGCCATGCTAGCCCGTGGATTCCTTTGTCATATAGACGGGTTAGTAGTATTTTATGGTCCACCGAGTCGAATGCTGCAGATATGTCGAGAAATATTAGGGCAAAGCCTTTTTTAATGTCGTCTAATCCACTGATGAGTGTGTTGGTTAATGTGGTTAGCAGTGTCTCTACTCCGTGGGCTTCCCTGAATCCGTGCTGACTGGGGTCGAGGGGGGAGGAGGTGTCTATGTGTTGTTGTATCTGACTGTTGGTTACTTTCTCAATTATTTTGGATAGCAGCGGTATACTAGATATCGGGCGGTATGATTCTTCCTTTGTTGGGTCTAGTTGGTTGTTCTTTAGCAACGGTCTTATGGAAGTCTGTTTTAGTGCCGATGGGAAGATGCCAGTTGAGAAGGACATCTTTATTATTTCTGCTATGACTGGGCTAAAGTCGGATCGCATAGCTCTTATCCAGTGCGCTGGGCAGGGGTCGTTAGGAGCTGTGGTGGTATTCATTTTGACTATAATGTCTTCCACGTATTTAGCTGAGGGTGATGAGAGCTTCAGTAGTGGGAGAACTCATACGTGTTGCTGGGGGGGACTTGGAGATGAAGAAGTTGTTGTTCTGATCGCTTTGGATTGTATAAAGTTGGCATATTTCTGCGGGTGTATGGGTTCCTGTTGCGGTGGTGATGGTTCTGTAGTTAGTGACTCTACTAGATTGAAGAGTTCACGAGGTTTATTTAGGGAGCGGTTGAGGAGTTCAGAGTGATAGGTTTTTCTTGTGTTCCATATTGCTTCACGATGGGCTCGCAGGTGGGATAAGTATGTTTGTTGAACTGTTAAATTATGAGATTTACGCCATTTTCTTTCGAGCTTCCTCAAGATAGTAAGAGACTTCCTTAGATCTTGGGAGAACCATGGTGCAGATAGTTTTTTCACTACATTATTCTTTGTTGTTGGGTTTTTATGGGCTGGTGGTAGTATGGCGTATTGGTTGATGGTTTCATTCCATGTGGTGACCATGTCATTGATGTTGGTAGAGGGTTGATTGAGTATTGGAAGTATATGTTTCTTGATTTCCTCTTCGTTGAGAGGTCTGAAGCGTGTGGAGTTTGTTGGTGACCGTTTAGTTGTGTCCGTTGATGGGTCCTTGTGTGTTGGTATTGTGAGTGTTATTAGGCTATGGTCTGACCATGGGACCGGAGTGATGGATAGGTCGAAATCCTCATTTGTGGACGTGTAGGTGGGTGGAGCGAAGACAAGGTCGAGCATATTGCCACGTTGATGAGTGGGTTGATTTATGAGTTGATTGTAGTTGAGGTTTTTCATTGCATCTAAGAATGAGTTAGAAAGGGCAGTTTGTATGGAAGGGAGGTTGAAGTCGCCCATTAGCCAGTTAGGTTTATCTGGGTGTACTGGGTTGCAGGCTAGGTCAATTACGCTGGAAAGTTCTTCTGATGTTGAGTTAGGTGTAATATATATAAGGTTGATGGTATTGTGGTTGTTGTATATTGAGATAACGTCTAATTGTTTTGTGCTCTTGGTTGTGATTGTACGATATTGGAGGTCGGTCTTTGCTATAATGGCAACACCTCCTCCTCTTTTATTCTCTCTGTTACATGTGTAGGTGGAGTAATTAGGTGGTGTGAGTTGGTTTATTATAACTGAGTCGGAGTCAGAAAACCATGTTTCTGTGACCATTAGAATGTCTAGGTTTTTTTTGATTATTAGGTCCGAAATGGCTGGCCATTTTTTACGTGCAGATCTGGCGTTTATGAGGGCGCATCTGAGTTCTTCTTGTTGAGGAACAAGTCGGTTGCGTTTTGTGATGGGTGTTTGGTCTAATGCTATGTGTAGAAGGTGAGAGTGTCTCTTATGGCAGGGGTTTTGTGGATATTGGTGAAAGTTGTGGAAGTGTTTTTTGTTTGTGCTGTGTAGTGTAGTGATATGGTGGTGATCTTGGGAGAGTGAATTAGCTTCGTATAATACACTGAGGAGTAGGCAAACTAACGTTATGGCTGGTGAGGTCATAGTTGCTAAAATGTGGGAAAGAGGTGGCTTTTTATAGTGGAATGTTATTAGTATGGTAGGCAGCAGGTAAATAATCAGCAGTAACACTTTAACAATTTTTAGTTGGAGTGTTGAACAAGTAGCAGCAACAATGTTACAATCTTTTATGTTAGGATTGAACACTATGTAACAAATTTTGTCTAGGTGACTCTAGGCACAAGCAACCATTTGTTAAGTAATGCAGTGAGTAACAACATGTGGGAAGTACTAACCAATTAGTTAATTCTAGTTGGTATGAGTCACTTATAGTCTTATATATTAGCATCGGGTTGATATGGTTTGGCAAACCTGGTTGAAGCGTGAGGGCTGCTCCGTGTTGGATGAGGCGATGGCTTGGAGGATAGAAGGTTTCTTTAGAGTGTTGATGATCCGTGTGGGTGCCTCGGTGTGGGCCACTGCCTAAGGGCCACGCCAAAGGGCCCTCTGGCGAGGCCCTCAGGCGCGGGCCCGACCAGGCGCGGTCCCGCCGGCGGCGGTTCACTTTTGTGCCGGCCTGCTGCTCCTCCCCCTTCCACAGCCCCGATTGGGCCGGAGTTGCTGCTCGGGAGGGTCGGCTGGCCGGGCGGTGTTCGATTCCCGATCAGGGGAAGAAGATGGTGCTCTCTGGTTTTTCCCGCCGGCGGCGGTTCACTTTTGTGCCGGCCTGCTGCTCCTCCCCCTCCCACAGCCCCGATTGGGCCGGAGTTGCTGCTCGGGAGGGCCGGCTGGCCGGGCGGTGTTCGATTCCCGATCAGGGGAAGAAGATGGTGTTCTCTGGTTTTTCCCGCCGGCGGCTGTTCACTTTTGTGCCGGCCTGCTGCTCCTCCCCCATTGTTGCACTGTTCAGTTTTAATGTAAACCGCGCTGATTTCAATAGCGCGGTATATAAAAAATAAAAATAAAATAAAATATATATGTATATATATATTTATAGATATAATGAGATATATTTTTAGATAGATCTGTATCCATCTACTTATCTATCTGCCTGGCAGGTTCAGATATCCCTACATTCCTATATGAGCCTGACAGATGGGCACTACCCCTATCAATGCTGTTCCAGCATACTTAGGGGGCTACAGCTATAGCCACTTCCTGTGGTAATTAACATATTTTTTCCTTACCATAACCTTTTCAGGTTAGGTACTCTTGAAGCTCTCCATGTACCTTTTTTCTTTCCTAATTGATCCCATTTAGGAAAGACATTGCGGAGCTTCAGTTAAAGAAAGCTTAAGCTTAGAACAATAGTACCTTCTGCGTCTCCGCTGAAGCTCTACCTCTTATGCTACCCCAGTTTTCCCCTGGGGCTATTTCTCACCCTGAAGGGTTCTGACCTCCACTTGTTTTTCTTCTACTTATTACCTCTACTTCTCAGTGAGGTACCCCTTGAGCACATTCACTGCCTCTCCTATCAGATCCAGATGTAGGTCAGTGCACTTGTGCAATGCCAACAAGGGAGGCCCAGATTACAATATTTCATTACTAAATGCCCTCGATACAGGGTCTTCCCCTTTTGAAGCCCTGTTCTAACCAGCTGTTCCACAGCTCCTTTTCTATATTCAACTCCTACCCTCCATCCCCAGGATGCCTGAGGTCCTGAGGAATAGCATGGCTTGTTCTAGACTTGCAACGTGCTAAGACTCCCTCTGGGCATCTGAGCTTGGGAGTCCCCATATGTGAAGACTCATTCCTGCTTGTTCCTGGAGATAGCACAGTTACTTACCTGTAACAGGTGATCTCTGGGAACAGCAGGAATAAGTCTTCACAACCCACCCACCTCCCCTAGGAGTTGCATTTCTCTATCTCTATCTTTCCCTTCCTTGCTCTCTCTCTCTTTGTCTCAGCTTTAAAACTTAACTGAGGAGAGGCAGTTGGGAAGGCGGGAAGGCAGCACGCAGGCGTGTTGGGATGCTTCCTAAAGCTTTCTGATTGGACGCTGGGAAGCGTTCTCGCGCAGACTCCGTCGGTACCGACGTACCCATATGTGAAGACTTATTCCTGCTGTTCCCAGAGATCACCTGTTACAGGTAAGTAACTGTGCTATCCTTGCGGGCAGACATAAGGGGTCATGGCCATCGGGGCAACATGAGTGTGGGGTGGGAATGCTGCCTTCTCATCCCCCCAAGCTATGCCCATTCCCCACCCTTGCCCACCAATCCCCCCCATCTTCCTCCCCCCCTTTTTTTTAGGCTATTGTCCCTTTAAATTTTTGCTGTCTCATTCCCTCCCCCCCTCATCTACATTTTTTTGTTGGCCCCGATCCGACTGTTTTCTTCCTGCGATCACAGCCCCAAAGGCAGCAGGCTACCCACCGGGATCCCAATCCCCACAGGCAGAAGAAGAAAAGTAAGCCGACAAAGGCCCCTTCTGTCTGCACAAAACACACCTGCTTCCAAACTGTGCATGCTCTATTATTTGCAGGTGTAAACTTTCTTGTATGTTTAGGAGATTTACACATGCGAAATCCCTGCAAGGTTTCTAAAATGACCTCCAAGATATGTTTGGTATTGTTGTATTAGTGACATTTATTCTGTGAAAATAAATTTGTCTTGAGTCATGTTTATGCATTTGCTCTATCACCTTTCTTATGAAATAAAGCATGGTTCTCCATTTGCTGTTTTTGTGATATCTTAAATAGCATTAACATAGCTGTGTGTGTAATTATTAATTTCATCATATATTCGTATTTAAACTTGTAGCTCTTTTATGTGAATTGGGTATTCCCATAGAGTCAGCAGAGATTAATCTCTTTGTTTATTGTTTGTGTACCTTATGTTTGGATATTTGGTCACTATGAGGGCATGTAAGATTGCATTTGTGATATGCTGAACTGAAGAAGTTTTAATGGTAGCATGCATACAATTTATGTAACATTTTAATTTTAGAGTACTGTTGGAGTCTCGTCGCAAGTCAAAGAAAATTACGGCAAGAGGAATCTTTGCAAGTGCTAGGGTTGTGCGAGGAGTTGACTGGCAATGGGAAGATCAAGATGGTGGCAATGGTCGCAGAGGGAAGGTAAGAGACCTTTATTGTATATGGAGAGCTAGAAAATAAGAGATATGGTATTTATTTAAATGCATTCTTCATCTTTTCATGTAATGTTACTGTTAGCACTAAAGTGAGGAAATGCATCACTGTTAAAGTTAATTATCTTTGGAGGTTCACATAATTTGTTGAGCCAGGTGCAGGTGTGAAGCCTGAGCTCTCTTGATCCCCTCTGAAAATTGGATCTCAGTTGACTAAATATGTGTCATCTGTCTCAGAACTCGAGTAGTTTTTAATTGCTGCTGCTTGCATGGACAAATATTTAGAAAAAAGAGGCAGTGATATATTCATCAAAATTGGCAAATGAGATAAGACCAGAGTGAAGGTGTTAGAGACTAAGATGGCAGATGCCATGCCTGAGTGGCCGGAGGTGAGTGATTCAGTGATAGTGAAGTTTACTGCAGCTGCAGTCATCGCTCAATGGTTACACAATCTATGGGGGGAAATGGCCACTCAAGTGGACGTGGTGGAGCTGTGGGTATTTCGTATAAAGGATGGTGCAAATGCAGCAGAGAAAAAGTTGTGTTCTCCAGGAAGAAGCAGGAAGTCAGCCCTCACATATGGGTGACATCGACGCCACAGAGCCTGCGTGGAGCATTTCCCCAGCTTTCAAAGAAAACCTTTGGAAATGCTACCACACATGTGTGGCCCCTTTCCCGCCAAGGATGCCATCTTGCTGAAGTCTCCTTTTTTCTGCAGAGCCCAACGGACGCATGTTCTGTTTCCCCGGAAAAATTCCTTAAACATTATCCTCTTAGTTGAGTTTTTCCCGGTTTGCGCACCAGTTCCTCTTCCTGCCTCAAGCCGGCGCCGTCCTTGGTGCTGTTCTCGGCTCTCTTTCTCTTTTTTTCATCGAAGCTTGCCTCGACCGGCGTTGGTGCCCTTTTTTGCCCGGTGGTCATTGACCCCATCCGGGTGTGATCCACCATGTCTCCCAGTGGCTTTAAAAAGTATGATCGTTGCAGTCAAATTATGTCTGTCACAGACACGACTGCTGCTTTCACTGCCTCGGCCCGGGCCATGACAGTACCTCCTGCAACCTGTGTCAGGCCATGACTCCGTGAACCAACAAAAAAAGATTGGCGTGCAGGAGAAGATGTTCCTGCGGTCCAACTCTGCCCCGGCTTCACTGATGCCGAGTCCAAAGCTGAGCACCTCCCTTGAGGCCCAGGTGTCTTCGGAGTCCTGCGGCGGCAGCAGCTCCTCCGGAAAGATGCCGGACCATGGCAAGAGAGAGAAAAAATCCTTGAAGTCAGTCGAGGTTCCACCGGGGAAACCCGGTAAGGAGTCCTCGGCTGGTGGTGACTGTGCGAGACTCCCAGAGGACATGCTCGCCAGAGTGCCGATGCCAAGCCCGAAACCCTCTGTGCCCGCGCCAATGGCATCGAGGCCAGAATGGCAGGCCTGGAACAGAGTATCTCTGCCATCCTGACCATGCAGCAGGCGATGTCAGGTTCGTCTGCATCATCTGCCCCGACAACTGGGCCCCCGACTGCGATGGCATCCCTGGGCGTTGAGCCAGGCCCTGAGCGCTATTGGCCTTGGGCTAGCCCTCTGCACCGATTGAGGTCTTGGTCCCAATCCTTGGGTGTCCATTCCTTCCCGGCTAGTTTCCGGGAGTCTGACTTGAGACCGGTCGGGGGATCTTGGTTCCCCGACGCATGCCTTGCGGCGCGAGAGCTCCGAGCCTCTGACTCCTCGACACCCTCAGAGTCAGACTGGGAAACTGATGTCGAGGCCTCCCCCGAGACCTATCGACACCAAGACATCCCCTCGGAGTCATCTCCCCCAGAACTCCGACACCGTTCCCCACCCGAAGACGTGGCATTCTATGACTTAGTCCGTGACATGGCCCGAGCCCTCTCGGTCCCCACAGAGTCTGAGGATGACCCGTGAACCGAAGAGCTGGAGATCCTCCAGTATGAGTCTCTGCCAAAGGAGGCTCTATCGGTGCCGGTACAACCCATCCTCGAACAGCTGCTCCTGCGGATGTGGAAGACTCCTGCCTCAGTGCCGTGTTCAGCCGACACCATTTACTGAGTCAAGAGGAGTCCAGGCTTCCAGAAGGCCCAACTCCCCCACAATTCCATGGTGGTGGAGTCCTTGATGCAAAAGCTCAAGAGCCAGAAGACTTATTCTTCTGTACCCCCGGGTAGAGAGACCAGAGCCCTCAACGCCCTGGGGCATAAGTGTTTCCAGGGGTCCTTGCTGGGCTGCCGAATACAACCCTATGAGATCTACACAGGAATGTATCTCAAGAGCCTCATTCAGGAGCTCACTGGCTTCTCAGCAGGGCTTGCCGGGGAACCCTTGCAACGGTTCCAGATCTTGGTGGCTACCATCCGAGACTGCTCCAAGTTCCTGACCCGGGCTGCTTACAGTGGGTTCGAGAGTGCAGCCCGGGCAGCAGCCGCTGACATCAGTGCTCGGCCACAGGCCTGGCTGCAGACCTTGGACCTCGAGCAATGTGTCCAGAAAAAGCTGCTGGATATCCCCTGCACCGGGGAGAATCTATTTGGGAAACCTATGGCCAACAAGGCGGCTGAGATTGAGGCCGAGGTGGTGACCAAGCAGAGGCTGTCAAAGAAGACCGCTATCCTTCCCTGTAAGAAAACCTCGGGGGAAAAGGCCAACTTTCTTGAGGAAGAAGGGCCCTTTCCATCAGAGTCACCGCTACCAAGCCTTCCCAAGCCAGCAGCACCAGGGACCCCAGCCAAAAGGTCAAGGACACGGACCCAGGAAGCCAAAGGCCCCCAAGCCAGAGACACCAGCTCCGGCTCAACCTAGTGGGAGCTTTTGACTCCCAGGGAAGGGCTTCCCTCCCCCTGGGGACCCTCACCAGCCCACAGGCACTCTTCGCCCACAAGTGGCCCGAGGTCATCTCGGACCAGTGGGTGCTGCAGGTGGTGAAGAAGGGTTATCACCTCCACTTCCAGCTGCCACCTCTGGGGCATTTTCCAGCAGAGCCAGTGCAACCTCTCCTTCACCAGGCTCTCTTGCTCTCAGAGTTAGCAGTTCTACTAAGGGACAGGGCAGTAGAGCTGGTTCCCCAGAACCTTTGGAGCAAGGGCTTCTACTCAAGGTATTTTCTTGTCCCCAAAAGACCTCTGAGACCTAAACAAGTTCCTGGTGAGGGAGAAGTTCAAAATGCTCTCCCAGGGAGACTGGCTTTGCTCCTTGGACTTAAAGGATGCCTACACCCATATCCTGGTCCTCCCATCTCACAGACAATACCTGAGATTCATGGTAGAGGGAGGCCACTACCAAGACAGAGTAATTCTCTTTGGTCTGGCCTCCTCGCTAAGAGTGTTCACAAAGTGCCTAGCAGTGGTAGCCGCCCATCATGTCTATAAGGGGTGTTCATCTTCCCCTACTTGGACAACTGGCTCATCAGAGGCGGCACAGCCGCAGAGGTCATTCAGGGCACAGAATGTACCATCCTCCTCCTGCAGCACCTGGGGTTTGTCATCAACTACCCAAAATCACATCTCTTTCTGGTGCAAGACTTAGAGTTCATCTGTGGTCAGCTGGACACAGTGTGGGCCAGAGCCGCCCTTCCTCAGGACAGGGCAGAACGCCTCAAACAACTGGCAGGGGAGGTCCAACACTGCAGAACGGTGCCGGCTCGCCTTCTCCTCTGCCTGCTGCCTGTACATGCGGACAGCCCAGTGGTGCTGTGTTCTCAGTGGACCCAGGTCACGGGCCGATTCCGGGACAGGGTCAGGGTCTCCCGCCAGCTGGTGAGATCTCTTGAGTGGTGGCAGAATCTGGGCCTCCTTCGGACAAGAATGCCCTTCCAGGTGCCCCCATCGCAGAGTACCCTGACCACAGATGCCTCTCTCCAGGGCTGGGGAGCTCACTGCAGAGTTCACTGCATTCAGGGTTGCTGGTCCAGGGAGGAGTCTCTGTTAAGGATCAATCTCCTGTAACTCTGGGCAGCAGCCCTCGCCCTACGTGCATTTTGCTCCATCTTGCGGAACAGACCTGTGCTGGTCCAGACAGACAACCAGGTCGCAGTGTTCTTTATAAACAAGCAGGGTGGCACGGGCTCATACTCCCTCTGTCAGGAGGCTGTAGCCCTCCTCTGTGTTGCAGTGCACAGTGGCAGGCTTCTGCAAGCAGTTTACCTCCCAGGCCAGGACAACTACCTAGCAGACAGAATCAGCAGAGTCCTGCACCCTCATGAGTGGCATCTCGATCTCGCAGTGGCGAAGAAGCTCTTCCGCCTTTGGGGCTGGCCCGAGATGGATCTCTTTGCCTCTCCAGACAATGCGCATCTGGCTCGCTTCTGCTCCAGGCAGCCAAACCCACAGAGGGTAGCGGCAGACACGTTCCTAATCTGATGGTCTGAGGGACTGCTGTATGCATTCCCACCGACTACCTTGGTTGCCAAGACTCTGTTTAAAATTAAGAACGAGAGTGCATCGGTGATGCTGATTGCCCCTGGGTGGCCTAGGCAATCCTAGTTCCCACTACTGCTCTCGCTGGCAGCGGTGACACTCCCTGTACCCTTGGGTCGAGCCCTGGACCTTCTGACTCAGGAGGAAGGCTCCCTTCTGCACCCCAATGTAGGGTCATTGACTCTAACAGCCTGGCTGCTGAGAAGGGTACCCTTGGGCCCCGCTTAACCTACCACAAGAGGTTGAGGAGATCCTGCTAGCCTCCAGGAAGCCCTCCATGAGGAAGGCTTATGCGTTTAAGTTGGGCAGGTTCGCCCTATGGTGCACAGATAGGAAGGAGAACCCGTTCTCCTGCCAAGTCCAGCTGGTACTCCAGTACCTGGTGCATCTGTTGCGTGCAGGGTTGAAATCTAACTCAGTCCGGGTACATCTGAGCGCCATAGCTGTTCACTACCACCCAGTAGGGGGAAAGCCCTTATTTATCCAGCCCCTGGTCTCCCGGTTCCTACGGGGCCTTCTGCTTTGCAAGCCCCCTGTCCACCCTCTGGCGGCAAAACGGGATCTTAACGTAGTGCTCTCTTAGCTGACTAGGCCACCGTTTGAGCCACTGGGCACTTGCCACCTCAGATACCTATCCTGGAAGGTTGCCTCCTTGGTGGCCCTGACCTCAGCTCGCAGAGTCAGCGAGCAAGTGCTGGTGGCGGAACTCCCTGTACACCAGGTTCATCAAGAACAGGGTAGTGCTCTGCACTCACCCTGTTTCATCTCGACCAGGAGGTGGTACTCCCCGCCTTTTACCTGCGGTCTCATGCCGGCAGGGATGAGCTTATACTCCACACACTGGACTGTAAACAGGCCCTGTCCTTCTATCTGCAACGGACCCAGGGCCTCTGCAGTGCACCTCAGCGTTTCGTGTCCTATGACCCCAGCAGACTGCGGCTCCCTGTAACCAAGTGTACCCTATCCTCTTGGGTGGGACTGCATTGCCCTCGCCTATATGGGCCTCTCTCTATAACATCAGATCACAGCGCATCGCATGAGGGCGATGGCCACTCCGGTGGCCCACCTCTGCTCTGTGCCGGTGACAGAAATTTGCAGAGCTGCCACTTGGTCATCCATTCACACGTTCGCAGCACACTACTGCCTGGAAAGAGAATCCCACAGGGACAAGTGCCTTAGGTCAGGCAGTGCTGTGTAATATTCTTGGAGTGTAGGCAAATCCTCCCCTCCTATCCTTCAATGTTCAGGCTGCTGGAGTGATAGTGTTGCTGGATGCTAGGGTCTTGCAGAATCTCTCAGCAGGGACTCACCTTCTGCAACTCACGGCCACCCGTCTGGTTAGTACTGTCGTGGTTCGGTCCTCGGCAGCCTGGAGCTAGGGAGTCCCATATATGAGGACTGACTTCCTGTTTGTTCTTCTATAAAGCGTACTTACTCACCTGTAAAAGGTGTTCTCCGGGACCTGCAGGAATCAGTCCTCACAACCCTCCCTCCTCCCCTTGGAGTTGCCGTCCTTCTGTTTTTTGTTTGACTGCCATCTTAGCTATGTCATCTGACTGAGCAAGATGTCACCCTTGGGCGGGAAGGGAACCACACATGCGTTGTAGCTTTCCCAAAAGCTTTCTTTGCAAGCTGGGCAAATGCTCCGCGCGGGCTCCGTTGGCACCGATATCACCCATATGTGAGGACCGATTCCTTCTGTTCCCGGAGAACATCTGTTACAGGTGAGCAACTATGTGTACACTGCCAAGACCACAGTACCTCAAAGATTTGGAGAACTGGTTTTGAAGAAGTACCAAATGGTTTGCTACCTTGCCCGAGACACTGCAGGACTCAGAATTTGTGGACTTTCTTGAGCAGTGGTTTCCTGAGGTGTTCCATCTAGAGCTTCACCATGGGAAGTTCTGTGTGGAGAATGTTCATAGTCTGTGACCTGATAGAACTGACAATCCTAGGCCTACTATGGTGATAGGTAAGATACATTATTGGCACCATTGCATTTTAGGCATGTTGTATACAATATCTTGAGAAATAATTGCAAATATTCCAACTGTATGTCATCATATTTTAATAGTGTGTTCAAATGTTTACAACAACAAAAAAAAAAGTTTGTGTAACTTAGAAAAAAAAAATATATATGATCGGGACAGGATTAATGGCGCTGTTGCTAATATTTAGTTGCATAACCCTTGGCAATAATGACAGCCTCCAAACGTTTCTTGTAGCCATCTATTAGTTTTGTTCATCTGTCTGCTAGTAGTTTCTCCCGCACTTCAACTGTGATTTGTTCCAGCTCATCAATGTTTCCAGGATTTCTTTTACCAATGGCAGATTTCAGCTCTTTTCAAAGGTTCTCAATTGGATTGAGATTGGGACTCTTTGCTTGCCAGTTTAAAACAGTCAATTTGTTCCTTTTTAACCATTCTTTTAAACTTTTGGGTCACTGTTCTGCTGAAGGACCCATGACCTGCGACCCAGACCTAGCTTTCTGACACTGGGTAGCACATTTCACTCCAAAATACCTTGGTAGTCCTCTGACTTCATTATTTCCTTAATACATTCCAGGCCTCCAGTTCCTGAGGCAACAAAACAGCCGCACAACATTATGGAATCTCCGCCATATTTAACTGTAGGAAGGGTGCTTTTTCCTTAAAAGCTTCATTTTTTCGCCTGTAAATGTATCGTTGGTCTGCATTGCCAAAGAGCTTGTTTGCTTTCATCTGTCTATAGAACATTTTCCCAGAAAGATTGTGGTTTCTCAAGGTGGGTTTGGGCAAAGATCAGGAGTGCCTTTTTATGTCTGTCTTTGAGCAGTGGAGTCCTCCTTGGCTTCGCCCATGAAGTTCTTCTTTGTTTAGTGCGCGGCATATGGTGTGGGTTAAAACTACCAATCCAGATTGCTCCAGGTCAGCCTCAAGCTCTTTGGATATTGTACATGGTGTTTTTTCCAGCAGTTTACACTAAGCTTCAAAGATGTCTTGGTTTGATTTTCCTCTTCCCGCCACATCCTGGGAGGTTCTTGATAGTTCCATGAGCTGAAAACTTCTTAATAACATTTCAAACTATAGAGAAAGGAATTCCAAGGTCTTTGGAGATAGCCTTGTACCCCTTTTGAAGTTTGATGTTTGCTGATAATGGCTTTTTTGACTGTCTCAGGCAGCTCTCTTGTCTTCACCATTGTGAAAATGGAATAGGGAGTGAATGTGGCCATTTTCTTAGAGCCATCATTCATTGGTTGATTCAAGTAATGTGAGTACTGACAGTTGATCACAGGTGTATCTAATGTTACTGCAATAGGAATGTGGTTCTTCTGTTCAAACTGATTTGGATCCTTTATAAGGGTGCCAATCATGTCCTGACAATGTTTCAGTTTTTATACTATCTTACTATTTCCTTTTTTAAATTGGTCTTGACTTATTTGATTCTTTTATGTATTAGATATGGGTGCATATGTAGTCCAAAGCCTGGCTATTTTTGTTTAGGAGATATTAAACATTAAGAGGTTGAACTGCAAGGGTGCCAAAAATGTTTATTTTGTTGAGCTTTTAGACACCTTTTCACTGGGTCAAAGCGGTGAACATAAAACAAAGTTAAACAACATTTCCATGGAACTGTAACTATTTACATTAATTATTTAACTAGGACATTTCATCCTTATTTACAGAATAACTTGATCGAGTGATGGAGAATGTCTGTGATGAGAAAAGAGGTGTTAGGTAGTGGGTCCATAGTGTAAGGCATCTGGGCAGCAGCAGAATGGGACAATGTTGACGGCGGAGGATCACATTTTTGTGACAACGGCAACAACACCAAACTTAAACTGCGCGGAAGAAAGGCCCGGCAATCTACTTCTGTATCTTGCCATGAAAACCCAATGGATAGTTACAACAAAACAAATTGTGCTATGGTGCTGGAAGATGAGACCCCCCCGGGTCAGAAGGCACTCAACTAGCTACTGGGGAAGAGCTGAAGACTTTTCAGAGTAAAGCCAGCATTTATGATGTGGTTGGATCAAAGCCCTCGGGAAGTCTGACTGCTGATGTAGCTGCACATGAAATGAGAGTCAGAAGCTGTAAAGATGTCTTACACATTGGAACATGGAACGTACGAAGCATGAACCAAGGGAAGTTGGAGGTGGTCAAGAATGAAATGGAACGTGTACAACTTGATCTGTTGGGTGTCAGCGAACTGAAATGGACTGGCATGGGGCACTTTGCATCAGATGATCACATGGTCTACTATGCTGGAAATGAAAGACGAAGAAGAAATGGTGTTGCATTTATAATAAAGAAGAAACTTGCAAGAACTGTAATGAAATACAATGCAGTCAGCAAACGCTTAATCTCTATTCGTCTATTAGGATTGCCTATCAACACAACTATAATTCAAGTATATGCCCCAACAACAGCTGCAGAAGAGAATGAAATTGAAGCGTTGTATGAACAAGTACAAGCTGAAATTGACAGAACTTGTAAACAGGATATCCTGATAGTCATGGGTGACTGGAACGCAAAAGTTGGCAACAAAGAAGAAGGCAAAGTAGTTGGAAAATATGGACTTGGCAACAGAAATGAAGCTGGAGAAAGACTGATAGAATTCTGCAAGACCAATGATCTATTCATCTCAAACACCTTCTTCCAGCAACACAAGCGGCGACTGTACACATGGACTTCACCGAATGGATTATATAAAAATTAAATTGACTACATATGTGGAAGTCAACGATGGAAAAGCTCTGTAACATCAACAAAGACAAAACCTGGACCTGACTGTGGTACAGATCATCAACTACTAGTATGCAAACTCAAGCTAAAGTTGAAAAAGAGCAAACCACTCATGAATGCAGCAAAATATGACCTTGAGAATATACCACTGGAATTTAAAGACTGCCTGCAAAATCGATTTGCTGCTTTAAATACAAATGACAGAGCTCCGGAAGAGTTATGGAATGACATCAAGAAGGTTGTGTTGGAAGAAAGCGAGAAGTCTCTACAAAAGGTGAAAAAGCAAAAACGGCCAAAATGGATGACGGAAGAAACTCTGAAAATTGCCCAGAAATGCAGAGAAGCTAAAGCCAGAGGAAAAAGAAAGACAATCGCAGAACTCAACAGAGATTTCCAACGTGCAGCAAGACAGGACAAGGAAAAGTACTACAATGACACTTGCAAGGAAATAGAAGCAGAAACTATTAGAGGAAGAACAAGATTGGCTTTCCTAAAGCTACGAGAGTTAAAAAAAAAAGTTCCAGCCTCGAATTGGAATGTTACAAGATGCTCAAGGTTCTATGTTGAATGATGCTGAGAAGATCAAGAAAAGGTGGAAGGAATATACAGAGTTTTTATATGATAAAGATCAAGTGGACCAACAGACGTTTCAACCTGTACCTTATGATCGGGAACCATTGGTGATGAAAGAAGAAGTTGAAGCAGCATTGAAAGCCTTATCAAAGAACAAAGCACCAGGCATTGATAGCATTCCCATAGAAGTATTGCAGCAATCTGATGCAGCTGTTACCATACTCACAAGGCTCTGCCAAGAAATATGGAAGACAACATCATGGCCAACTGACTGGAAAAGATCTGTGTTTATACCAATACTAAAGAAAGGTGATCCAACTGACTGTGGAAATTATCGCACAATCGCTCTGATCCCACATGCCAGCAAGATTCTACTGAAGATTATTCAAAAGAGACTACAACCATACCTGGAACAAGAACTACCTGAAGTGCAAGCAGGGTTCAGGAAAGGGTGAGGAACGAGAGACATCATTGCAGATGTGAGATGGATCCTTGAAAAGACTAAAGAATACCAAAAGGATATCTATTTGTGCTTTATCGACTATAGCAAGGCTTTTGACTGTGTAAACCATGAGAAACTCTGGGCCACATTAAGAAGCATGGGTATACCAGAACACCTGATCGTTCTCTTGCGCAATCTGTACATTGATCAAGAAGCAACAGTTCGAACGGAAGAAGGAGAAACAGAATGGTTTAAAATAAGCAAAGGTGTGAGACAAGGCTGCATACTTTCCCCCTACCTGTTTAATTTATATGCAGAACAAATCATCAGAGAAGCAGGATGGTGTGAAGATTGGTGGAAGACTCATCAACAACCTTCGCTATGCTGATGATACCACATTACTGGCTGAAAGTGAAGATGATCTGAAACATTTGCTTCTCACAGTCAAAGAACATAGTCTCAAAATGGGCCTGCACCTTAATGTAAAGAAGACAAAGATCATGATAACTGGCATAATCAACAGGTTCATCGTTGAAGGAGAAGAAATAGAAATTGTGAACAACTTTAACCTACTTGGATCAACTATCAATAAAGAAGCAACAAGCAGTCAAGAAATCGGACGACGCATTGCTCTTGGCAGAATGGCTATGAAAGACCTAGATAAGATTCTCAAGAGCAGAGATGTCTCTCTCCATACAAAGATTCGACTTGTTCAAGCCATGGTATTTTCAATAATATCATATGGATGTGAAAGCTGGACAGTGAAAAAGATAGACAGGAAGAAAATTGATGCCTTTGAATTATGGTGCTGGCGGCGAATACTGTGTATACCATGGACTGCCCGAAGAACAAACCAGTCGGTACTAGAGGAGATCAAACCTAAGCTTTCTTTAGAAGCTCAGATGACAAGACTTCGACTTTCATACTTTCGACACATCATGCAAAGAGAGAGATCATTAGAGAAAGACATTATGCTTGGCAAGATAGAAGGTCAACGCAAAAGAGGAAGGCCAGCAATGAGATGGATCGATACAATAACAGCAGCTACGTGTACCAGTCTGTAAACAATGAGCCGCCTGACTGAAGACCGAACACAATTTAGGATAGCTATCCAGAGGGTCGCCATGAGTCGACTCCGACTCGACGGCACTTAACAACAACAACAAGAGCTGTGAGTTGATTCTGTGTGCCTCTTTGAGCTGTATATCCTTTCTGTGACTTATATCTCACGCCTCTCCTTGGGATCATATCACCCCTATCCTCCATCACCTTCATTGGCTTCCGCTAGATTTCCGGATAAAATTTAAGGTCCTCACTCTGGTACATCAAGCCATTTACACTCACAGACCCCAGTACCTAGCTGACCTTCTTGTATTTCACACTCCCTCCCGAAGTCTCTGTTCGGTCCATATCAACCGACTCCTCCTCCCTTCCTCTACTCATGCACACCTCCAATCCCCCCGGCAATCAGCCTTTTTTTACTTTGGCCCCTTCCTGTGGAACTCCCTTCCTACTGCTCTCCGTCTAGAGGAATCCTACTCCAAATTCCGTTCTCTTCTGAAAACCCACCTTTTCTCCTCTGCCTTTGACCTTCCCCCCCATGGTTCCTTAGTCCAAGCAGGAATGTAGTCTTCACATATGGGTATCGTCGGTACCGACGGAGCCTGCGCGGGAACGCTCCCCAGCGTCTAATAGGAACACTTTTGGGAGCATCCCTCAGCACATGCGCGCTGCCTTCCCGCCTTTCCAACTGTCCCGCTTCAGTTCTTCGTTTTCTGCGGAGCCGACAGGATCTATTTCCTGTCACTGCAAAAAATTCCATCTTCCAATTTCTTTTCTTGTGGTCGCGTTTGCCTACCGCACGACGCCTACCGGTACCACCGGTTCTTTTCTTTCCTTTTCTTTTCATACAAAAAAAAAAAAACAACTTCGGCTTTAGACTGTTTCTTTTCAGAAACTTTTCTCTTTGGTGCTAGGCGCCATTTGGGCACTAGGGCCCCATATTCCTAAAATATGGAAAAGCCAACTAGTGGTTTTAAAAAAATGTTCTAAGTGTGGCGGTACCATTTCCGTCACTGACACCCATGATTGGTGTCTGAAATGTTTAGGACCTGAACATTTTCCAACTGAATGTCTCTCCTGTATGGGGATGGCTAAAAGAGGAAGACAGAACCGGGCTGCAAAGCTCGGTACCCTCTTTTCTTCAGATGCCAGATCCATTGCATCGACATCGTCAAGGGCCTCTTCTTCCTCCCATGGATCTCAGGTAACTAAACATAAAAGCCAGTTCTCAAAGGGTAGCTCGCCTGCTAAGCATCGAGAGGCCATTGGCGTTGCCCTTGAGGGAACCACACTGGCAAAACAGCCCCGGCGGGAGGCTTCGGCTTCCAAAGCATCGATGAGGCTTCAGGATGTTCCCGAGGCCTCAACCTCATAAGAACTATCTGTGCCATGCTCAGGGGTTCTGGCCGTCCTTACCGGTACCGAAACCCAGGCATCGGTAGCGTCGATAGACCAGAGGTTCCTCGTTATTGAGCGCAGCATCGCAGCTCTTCTTTCAGCTGCGGTACCGGTGGTCCCACGGGCACCAGTACCGACATCGACACCGATGCCGGTACAGACACCGGTACAGACACCGACACCGACGGTACCGGCCCCAGTGGGAACTCTTCCCATGCCATCTCTGGCTGGAATTGACAAAGCGGTTCCAGGTCAGCTCGGTACCGACTTCGATTGGTACCAGGATCGTGCTTTGCAAGAGCATCAGGGTTAGGAATACTTTGATTCCTCCGATTCCGAAGACTCTGACAATTCTGCTGGCACTAGAGGGTTTCTCCTAGAAGATCCCTCTTCTCCCCAACGCAGAATGTCACCTCCAGAGGACATGTCATTTCAGGATTTCATCTGTGATATGGCCAGAGGTCTTTCAATCACAGTAGCTCCTGAAGAGGAACCCAGAACAAAGGAATTGGAAAGTCTCCAATATCTTAAAGATCCTAAGCAGGCAGCCACTCTGCCTATCCATGAAATTCTGCATAGCTTGATGCTAAGAATGTGGGAGACAACTCTGACTACTTGTCCTCACTCTTGGAGACTTGATACTATGTATCGAGTTCCGCCATGTCCTGGATTTCAGAAAACTCAGCTGCCACACCATTCAGTGGTAGTGGAATCAGCCATGCGTAGGATGAAAAGTGCAAAGAGGCATGCATCCATTCCTCCAGGTCGTAAATGCAGGACTCTGGATGCTTTTGGGCGCAGAACCTTTCAAGCTTCCATGCTTTCAGCTAGGATCAGTTCATATATTCTATATATGGTAATGTTCCTCAAGGAAGTCACAGGAGACTTGGAACTTATGAGCCCATTTCTCCCAGATGACAAGAGACAAGATTTTCTTGCTCTAGTTAAGCATGCTCAAGATGTCTCCAAGTTTGTTAATCGTGCAGCCTTTGACTGCTTCAAATGTATTAGCAGAACCTCTGTTATTGCCATTGGCGCACGACGGATTGCCTGGCTACTTGGGTACAGGACAAGTTAGGCAACATTCCTTGCATGGGGGAAAATCTCTTCGGCAAGAACTGGCAGGAAAAGGCTAACGAGTTAGATGCTGACAATTCTACCTTAGATTGTCAAAGTCTACAGCCACTCCAGCCAAAAGGAAGCCTTATTAAAAAACCTCTTTTAGCAAAAAGAGGAAGTTTTATCATTCCTATACCCAGCAGAGTCAAACTCCAGGTCAGGTTGCCCAAAAGGGACAAACTAGACGGCAAAAGAAGCCAAAAGACCTGACAGCCCAACCAGTTCTCCAGGTTCAGCCCCCTCAAGGGCTTTGACTCTTTCCTAGAGAGCTTTGCCTCCCTGCCTCTGAGGGGTCCCCAACCCCCCAATATTCCGGGCAGGTTATGCCACTTTGTCAACAGATGGCATCAGATAACAGCAGAAGATTGGACTTTGTCCATTGTAGGAGAGGGGTACAATGATTTTCACAGCATGCCCCCTCCTACAATTCTAAAGCAATTCAATTCACAAACCTCTACAGACAATCTGCTAGCTCACGAGGTCTCCACACTTCTTGCCCAAGGGGCAATAGAGGAAGTACCCATTCTTCAACGGGGTGCAGGGTTCTACTCCCCCTATTTTCTTATTCCAAAGAAAACAGGAGGACACAGACCCATTCTAGACCTCAGAGAATTGAACAAATATCTGTTTCGAGAGAAATTCAAAATGATTTCTCTAGGAACTCTTCTGCCATACCTTCAAAGCCAGGATTGGCTTTGCTCTCTAGACTTAAAGGATGCATACACTCACATTCTCACCCATCCAGATCACAGGAAATTCTTACGTTTCCTTTTCAGGGGAAAACATTTCCAGTAAAGGGTTCTTCCCTTTGGTCTGGCTTCAGCACCAAGGGTATTCACGAAATGCATGGCAACAGGCAAATCCTCCCTCACTGCTCGAGAGCTACTGCAGTTACTGGGTCATATGGCATCCACAGTTCATGTAGTCCCATATGCTCACCTCCACATGCGAGCAGCTCAGTGGACCCTCTCCACACAGTGGACACAGGCCACGGGTCATTTGTCGGACAAAATAATAATCTCTCAACGACTAATTTTGTCCCTCCAATGGTGGCAATCACTAGAAAATCTGACAGTGGGGTCTCCTTTCCATCAACCCCTCTTTCAGGCCACCCTAACAACAGATGCATCACAGGTGGGTTGGGGAGCATACCTGAATCATCTCTCTACCCAGGGCACCTGGATTCCACAGGAGGTTGGTTTACACATAAACCTCCTGGAATTAAGAGCAATCTATTTAGCTCATCGAGTATTCCACGCCCAGCTCAGCTACAAGACAGTCCTAGTCCAGACGGACAATCAAGTAGCCATGTTCTATATGAACAAGCAGGGCGGAACAGGCTCTCTGTCGTTATGTAATGAAGCTTTACGACTGTGGGCCCTCACCAGAGAGCATCAAATTCACCTTCTAGTGGAATATCTTCCAGGCATTCAAAACCTTTGGGCAGACAAACTCAGTTGAGTACTGCTGCCTCATGAGTGGTCCCTCCACCTAGACCAGGTGGCAAAGATATTTCATCTCTGGGGCACTCCAGACATAGACCTCTTTGCAAGTCCACTGAATGCCAAACTTCCCCGGTTCTGTTCCAGGATTCCGGCTCACAACTGTCAGGCAAGGGATTCCTTCTTCCTTCACTGGGGTCAGGACTTCCTTTTTGTCTTCCCACCCATTCCCCTCATCCCCAAAACACTCTTCAAGCTTCAGAGAGACAGGGGTCACATGATTCTCATAGCACCACGATGACCACGCCAAACGTGGTATTCCCTGCTTCTACATCTCTCTCCAGCGGTACCTCTGGAGTTAGGGCATGCTCCAGATCTCCTTTCTCAGGAGAACGGGACGCTATGGCACCTGAATCCCCAGTCCCTGCACCTCACAGCCTGGCTGCTGAAGGCTTAGACCTCCAAGATTTCAACCTGTCCCAACAGGTAAAAGATATCCTTCAGGCTTCTAGGAAACTTTCCACAAGAAGATCTTATGCCTTCAAGTGGAAACATTTTACTATGTGGTGCTCCAAGCGGGAATTAAACCCCCTGGTCATACCCTTAGAATCGATACTAGAGTATCTCCTTCACTTAATTGAATTCTGGTCTAAAGACCAATTTGGTAAGAGTCCATCTTAGTGCAATGGCAGCTTCTTATAAGCCTCTGAATGGACAACCAATTTCCTCTCATCCACTCCTATCAAAATTTATGAGAGGCCTTTTATTAACTAAACCTCCCATCAAGCCACTACTGGTGGCATGGGATCTAAATCTAGTTCTCGGGCAGCTCATGAAGCCGCCTTTTGAACCTTTGGCCACTACAGCCCTTAAGTTTTTGACCTGGAAGGTCATCTTCCTAATTGCAATCACCTCTGCCCGTCGCATTAGTGAATTGCAAGCTTTAGTGGCTGATCCTCCTTATACTAGGTTTCATCATGATAAGGTTGTTATTCGAACTCACCCACACTTTATGCCAAAGGTGGTTTCGCCTTTTCATTTAAATCAATCAATTTATCTTCCTGTATTTTTTCTGAGGCCTCACGCCTATAATGCAGAAAAAAACCTTCATACTTTGGATTGTAAAAGGGCCTTAGCCTTTTACATACAAAGAACACAGCAACATAGAAAGTCCTCACAACTTTTTATAGCTTTTGACCCTAGTCATTTGGGACTTCCAGTCTCCAAAAGAACTTTATCTAAATGGATTGCCCAATGCATATCCTTTGCTTATGAGAGTAAGGGTCTTCCTCTTCAGGACCATGTCACAGCTCATAATGTGAGAGCCTTGGCAGCTTCTATGGCTAATCTCCGCTCTGTGTCTATCGATGACATTTGTCGAGCAGCCACCTGGGCTTCGGTACACACCTTCACAGCCCACTACTGCCTGGATAAAGCCTCCCGTCGGGATGCCTTCTTTGGCCAAGCTGTTCTTGAAAATCTCTTTCACACCTAAATCAACTCCTACCCACCAACCCTAGTGGAATGCCAGAGATCCATGGGAGGAAGGATTCCCACCTTCTAGGGTGGCACTTTCCTGGGGCTATCTCCCTAGCATCTTCAGCTATGGAGTCCCCATATGTGAGGACTACATTCCTGCTTGTTCCTGGAGATAGCGTAGTTACTCACCTGTAACAGGTGATCTCCGGGAACAGCAGTAATTTAGTCTTCACAACCCACCCACCTCCCCTAGGAATTGTCTCTCTATCTCTGTCTCTTTCCTCTCTCCCTCTATCCTTTCACTCAGCTACAAACTTTACTGAAGAGGGACAGTTGGAAAGGCGGGAAGGCAGCGCGCATGTGCTGAGGGATGCTCCCAAAAGCGTTCCTATTGGACGCTGGGGAGCATTCCTGCGCAGGCTCCGTCGGTACCGACGATACCCATATGTGAAGACTAAATTTGTGCTGTTCCCGGAGATCACCTATTACAGGTGAGTAACTACGCTTTACCTGTGAGTTTCAGCACTGGTAGGCCGGAGAGGAGCAGGTGGACCCCAAGAGGTCCCTAAGAGGGGGTTGGTAACTTAGGCCCAGGCCCTCTTTTCCTCTTGTTGTCTATCTGCTTTAGCTAGTCTTTGTTTAAATTTTTTCTAAATACATTTTTTCAGCCCATTCATTTCTATGGGGCTGTATTTGTGTCTCTGTATTATTTGATAAAGCAGTTAAAAAAAAATAGTCGGGCCTTTCCTTGGCAGCAGGGCCTCCTATGCCTGCTTGGGTGGTTGGGAAAGCCATTTTCAGATTTCCCCAGCTGACCTTTCAGGTGTTAAAATTCACTTTCCCTGTCTCCCTTTTGGCGTGGCAGTGCTGTCTTTTTTTTCGAGTGTGTTTTTTTTTTTGCTATTTTAAGTTTTGGCTGCATAATCTAGCAAGATTCAAAGAGAGAAAATTATCGGGTAAATTTTTTTCTTGTTTTGGAAAGTAATGGGATGTTGGAGCTATGTGGTGCCTGAGTAGAGTTGTTTATGGTGTGTGTGTGTGTGTGGGGGGGGGGGTGGAGAAATTATAGACATGTGGCTGTTTTTGTGCAAGTTGATGGTTGGGATTGGAAGGAGGGGGTCACCACTATGACATGCCTCTCTTCACCAGCAAGGTGAAGAAATGAACGGGAAGAGGTTGAGTGAAGAGGGCTATGGGTAGAGTGGGGTCATAGAGTGGTCTTAGGTGTATAGAGCTTATTTTTAAGTGACAGTTGCGGTTTGTTTGGGTTTTTATGTTTTTTGCACCCATATTGACAGCTGATATTTAATGTTAAAAAATGCAAAGTCCTTCATTTGGGCTGCAGCAATCCAAGGGAGCAATATAGTATAGGGGGTGAAGTACTTTTATCCACTAAAGAAGAGCGGGACCTAGGCATGATTGTGTTTGATGATCTTAAAGTACCTAAACAGGTAGAAAAGGCGACAGCAAAAGCTAGAAGGATGCTTGGGTGCATAGAGAGAGGAATGGCCAGCAGAAGTACGGAGATAATAGTGCCTCTGTATAAGTCTTTGGTGCCTCCTCATTTGGAGTATTGTGTGCAAGTCTGGAGATCGCACCTTCAAAAGGATATAAACAGGCTGGAGTCGGTACAGAGAGTGGCTACTAAAATGGTTAGTGGTCTTCATTATAAAGCATATGAGGACAGACTTAAGGATCTTAATATGTACACTTTAGAGGAAAGGTGGGATAGAGGTAATATGATTGAGATGTTTAAATACATCCTTGGCATAAATACACAGGAGAGCAGCCTCTTTTGATTGAAAACAAGTTCTGCTACGAGGGGACATGGGATGAGGGTGAAAAGGGATAAATTCAGGAGTGATGTGCAGAAATATTTCTTTACGGAAAGAGTGGTGGGTCCGTGGAAGAGTCTCCCAGTGGAGGTGGTAGAGATGAGGACAGTATCTGAATTAAAAGAAGTATGGGACAAACACAGAGGATCTTTAAAGGAAAAAAGGGTGGTTGTAGTGGTTGATATGGAAGGGCAGACTTGATAGGCCATGTGGTCTTTTTCTGTCGTCATGTTTCTATGTTTCTATTGGTGTTCAAAGGACCCCTTATATAGGTTTCACTGGGCGAGGCTGAGCTCCTGGTAGGGAGTTTGGATTGGGATGCATGCACTTGAAGTACTCAATGGAATGAAGACCCTCTATGGAATATGGTCTCCTGGAATATTTTAGGCATAGGCTTTCCAGTAAAGCGCTGTAAGGCGTTAAAGGCTTTACGCTGATGCAGAGTGTCTGTTTACAAGAGACTAAATTGGACGATATTAAACATCAGAAGTTGGTGTGGGGAGATACTTATTTCTTTTTTTTAATTGCTATTTCAATTATATTACATTAAGTAACAAAAACGGCAATAACCTCAGCCATACTCATTTGTGTTGCCTTCTCTTTAACAATCACTTTATCCCTAAGGAAATCCTCCACTTGCAATCATAAAAATAAACTAATTCCCTTGGAAGGTTACTAGGCATTTACATGGAAACCAAAGGAAAAAGCTGGCACCTATGGCCAGCACTTTAGGCTTCAAAAGCAAAAATGATCTCCTTCACATTTGTGCTGAATAAGAGACATCAGGAAAAATCATTAACTTCTGGCCACAGAAGGGATCCTGTTTCTTCTTGAAATACAGTTTTAAAATAGATTTCCATATCATCCGTCCAGTCCAGAAACATGGGTTTTGCCCCCTAACTAGCAAATGGAGACTGAGTATGCCCAATTCTTCTGATCTCCTCCTATAGGGCTCTGTTGCACCTCAGGTTGGCCAGTATTTGCTCAGTCTCCAAGCAGATGGCTGGGCTTCTTTGCATCTGGATTGCACTTCAGGATGATTTGAAATTAATGAACTGTCAGCTTGTTGGTAGACAGATAGGAATCTGGTAGCATAAGGGTGAGCTGAGGCAAAAAAAAAATTCAGAGAAAACGGCCCGGGGTTGATTGGACGGCTTTTTCTTTTGAGAGTGCAAAGATTGCATTGTCTGCCTGCCTCAGACATACTGGGTTCCTTATTGTTCCTCCAGTTTAACCCTCCACCTCTGGGTTGTGTACCTCCTCCTGCAGCTTGGAGACTGGGCATGTCCAAATCATGACATCACTGGATGTAGCCTGCTGGTCTCTCCCATCAGCCCCAGTGTTTCCAGTCTCCATGCAGCAGGAGGACGTAGTGAGCCTAGGTGCTGGGCTCACTTGAAGAACTGATAAGGAGCATTAGACTAGCTACTTTAGAGGTTCTTTGATTTGTTTTTACCCTACCAATTTGTTTTCTACTATTATAAAAAAAAAAAAAAAAGAAGGGAAAATCATAGGTTTATTGTGGGGCTTGATTCGGCCCTCATTCACTGCCTTCTTTCTATCTGGCTATAGTCTCTTTATGTGGCTGCTCTCCCCTCCTAGGCTGTACGGAGGGGAGTTGATTAGTGAATGGCACAGACTGGCGTTCCCTCCCGCTATTTGCGGTGAGCGTGGGTTAAGTGTTTCACTGAGCCGGGAGCAGATGGCTCTCTCTGCGACGTTTGCTGCTGTTCTGTTTCAGCAGTGTCGCAAATGGCAGGGTGGCCGGCCTTTTCGGCGGAGGAGAGCCTTCGGGGGTGCGCTCCAAGGTGAGTGCCCCAGGGAGGGAGGGGGCAGAGCAGCAGATCTCTTGCACCTCGTCGGAGTCTCGCTGCTGTGAGGAGGCCCGGTGATTTTGCACGCTTTTCATCCCGTGCTTTGAAGGGCCGCGAGGCAGCGGCTCTGGGCCTCAGCACTCTGTATTTCAGCGGGGACAGTTCCCATGGGGGTTATTTTTAATGTTCATTCGCTGAGTTTGCTAATTTTGGTTTGATTTCTTTTAGATTGATTTCTTTTAACTTGAGTTATTTGGAGTTTAAAAAAAAAAAACTGGTCCAGGACGCCGCGTCCACAGTAGGAGGTGCGTGGGCTTTCTTCCTGCGCTTTTCAGGCCGCCGGAAGGTCGCGGTCTTGCTTGGCTTCCTTGCCATTGGAAGTTGTCAAGCTCAACAGACCCTTACTTTCTTGTTGGTCCTTTGGTACTGTGAGTTATTGGGGTCTTCATGCGGGTGATTTGCTGGTGAAGGATCCTGAGAAGGGTGTTGCGCTGTTAGCTAAGGCCCTTACAACCGCAGAGCTTAGGCTGGGGCACACGCTGCGGCGTCAGTGCCGCGCTCTTGGCTCATTCTCCCTAACGCTGCAAGGCAAGGGGCTCAGGGGGACTTGGTTTGGTGGAGCTATTTTAAATTCTTTTGGGGCCTTTTTAAATACCTTCACGTTAGTGGGAGTATTTTTAAAGAAAAGAGAAATTTGAGGAAATCTGTGGGTGAGGCTACATCAAAACAACTATTTCTCCGAAACCTCATTCCTGACCCTAAGCTTTCCTAAGCACTATCTGCTTGAAGGAGAGAAGCGTTAAATATTCTTTTATTTATTGGTTTTTTATTTGATTTTGAGACCTTGTAGGTACCAAACCAAAAAACAAAAGGAGAGACAACACCGAACAGGTTTTCTTTTCTATCTAAAGCATGTTACATTGGTTTTTCGCTAACGCCGCCAAGACCACGGTGTTTGGTTGGTGGCACCCGTAGGAGCATCATCTCGGCTGACGGGGCGTGCAAGGACTGCACCCTCGCGTCTGCCACTATGGAGCAGAAGTTCCAACACATGGTTTCCAGCTGCAAGGGTGGGTTGGTGTCTCCCTATTGGAAGTGCTGTCAGTGTCTCCTCGGGGAAGTCCAGTGGAGCCATCCAGTGCGGTCAGAAATTGGACGTTCTTCTCCGGACTGAGTTCTTTAGGCATCAAACATATTGAGTACGGTATCAAGGTAGGAGGTCGGAGCCTCTTTTACTGGAGGCACTCTGACAGCCAGTTGGTTTGGATAAGGCTGAAGGCAGCTTAGTGCAGCCTCTTAAGAGGGCTCGGTCTCTCAAAGTTCAGCTCCTGGGCTCGGTGTGGCAGGATGAAGAAGAAGTTCCAGAACTTGGTCGCAAGGAAGAGCTTACTGCGCTCATGACTGAATCCCCTCCGGCCCTTAACCTTCTTTCGGTACAGTCTTCGGTAGAGGAGAGGTTTGCAGATACTCCCCTTCAGGCAGTGTGACAAACTCCGCTATTTCCAGTCCACCAGGTGGTTGACCGGGTGATTCTAGATGACCTGGACAAGTTGGTAACGGATCTCGGGGAGTCCAAGGGTGGGAGACTCCCGGAGGATAAGCCAAAGCAAGACAAGTCCTTTCTGGCTTTTTGGGGCCACTCTAGGGATTTCAGGAGATTTCAAACTTCTCGTTTGGGGTTTCCAAAGGGGAAGGTTGCTTCTAGAGCCCAGGGGTTTCGTGGAGCAGTTAGAGTTTCTGCGGCAGCTTCCGCGGTTGCAACTCGAAAACCACAATGAAAGGATGCGGGTCCCGGTGGGAGGTCAACCGATTGGCGGGTGACTTCGGGAGTTTCTTCCTGCCTGAGTCCAAATAACGTCCGACCAGTGGGTCTTAGAGGTAATTCGCAAGGGTTATGCACTGGAATTGGCAAGACCCGTGTGGGATTCGTTCGTGAGGTCTCCCTGCAAAGGTCAGCGGAAAACCTTGGCAGTCCGCGGTACTTTAGATCGACTCTTACAAATGGAAGCAGTCGCACCGGTTCTGATTGCAGGGTACAGCAGGGGTCGGTACTCAATTTATTTTGTGGTGCCAAAGAAAGACGGAGCTATTTGGCCTATATTAGACTTAAAAGGCGTGAATCGGTGTACCACATTTCAGAATGGAAACGTTGAGGTCGGTCATTGTGGTGGTGAGACGAGGGGAGATCTCCAGGAACAAGCAGGAATGAGTCTTCACACGTGGGAGACGTCGCCGACGGAGCCCGCACGGGAATGCTCCCCAGCATCCAATCAGAAAGCCTTTGGGAGCATCCCCCGCACCTGCGCGGTGGCTTCCCGCCCTTCCTACTGCCTCTCCCCAGTTTTTCGTTTTCCGCGGAGCAGGCAGGACGTTCCTCCTGCCACCGCAGAAATTTTTTCCTTTGTTCTTGTTTCTGTAGTCGCGGCTTTTTCCCGCCAACGGTGGCACCTCCGTGCCCCTTTCTTTCTTTTCTTTTCAATTAATTTTCATTTAAATTTCATTTATTTTTGGTCGCCCGGAGGGACCCTCCCCTCTGGGCGCCGAGGCCTACCGGGCTTACAGCATGGAGCCTTCTCCCCAGAAGTGCCCTCACTGCGGGGACCTAATTTTCCAATTGGACTCCAATGCCTGGTGCCTCTCCTGTTTGGGGCCTGACCCTTCTTTCCCGGATCCCCCGGGCTACAGTGTCGGGAGAAGGCCCTCCCTTTTTCGGATATCCCTCGACGACGTCTTCGCGCCCAACGCGCTGTCGTCGGGTTGTTCTTCTCTCCAGGATCAGGTATCCACACAACAGTCTGTTAAGACTAGCCGAGTCTTGAGGGGCGAGTCTCATGCGCAGCATGGCAACAGCTCCAGCCGACCCCTCAAGTCCCCCTTGGCTAATATACCCCGGCGGGAGTCCTCGGGCTCCAAAGCATTTACGGGGTTTCGGGATGTTCCTGAGGTTCGCTCCTCACAGAACATTCCCGAGCCATGCCCGAGGGAGGTACCCGCTTCGAGCGGTGCCGATTCCCCGGCATCGGCGTCGAGTGTTCCACTCTTCGCCAGGGATCGTCAGCTGGTGTCCTCGGCGCCTCCGGGGCCGATCGACTCGACCGGGTCTGACCTCCCTACATCCCAGCCATGCGCGGGTGTGGTATCTGCTCTGGGCGGTACTGAGACCCCGGCATCGGCGTCGGTGTAGAGCGCTCCGTTCCTCACCGAGGATCGTCGGCTGCTGTCCTCGGCGCCTCCGGGGCCGATCGACTCGGTCCAGCCTGGTGTTCCTCCATCGCTGCCATTCGCGGGGGAGGTACCCGCTACGAGCGGTACCGACCCCTCGACGTCTGCATCGGTGTCGAGCGTTCCGCTCCTCACCGGGGATGGGCGGCTGCGGTCCTCGGCGCCTCCGGGGCTGACCGACTCGCGCCGGTATGGCGTCCCTATGGGGGTAGTATCCGCTTCGGGTGGTGCCGACCCGTGGGCGTCGAGTAACCCACTCCCCACCGGGGATCGCCAGCCGCTGCCCTCGGCACTTCTGGGGCCGATCGGCTCGACCCAGTCTGGCCCTGCGTTCCGGCTTCGAGCGCGCCAGCGTCGATGGTTCCACCCCTCGCCGGGGATGATCTCCTGGCCTCACTCCCCTCGGAGCTGCTCGCTTTTACCCGAGCTGGGTCGCCGGTATCCCAGCCCTGCGCAAGGGTGGTACTGGTTTCGAGCGGCGCCACTCCGCCAGCGACAGCAGGGGCGTCGAGCTCAAGGCATCAACCTTCCCCAGGGACCTCGGGGTGTGTCGACCAGCACACGGGCGACCCCACGGCATCGACGCGGCCGTCGAGGGCCCCGCCCTTTCCTAGAAAAGGGGCCTCGGGGTCTTCGATCGCCTCGATCCCACCACAGGGGCTTGGCACTTCCCCCCCACAGGGACTCGTCGTCGGGTGACCTGGGCCCCCTCGGGGATGGGCCGTATGCCACGCAGGCTTTCCCTCCGGGTAGGACGGGTTCGAGAGGGGGCCCGGCATCGGGCAGCGCCCGCCGATTGACATCGGCGCCGGCGTCAGATGACCCCCTCTCCACCGAGCTCCATCCTGGGGGCCCTTGATGCTCGCGGCACCGGTCGGAGCGGTTCCAATCCGCGCTCCGGTATCTCCACCACCGGCACGGTCGCTCCCGCCGGGGTCCTCGAGGAGGGAGTCTATCTCCTCGCTCGGTTCGATGCCCAGCCTGGAGTCGTCGTCCAGCCTTGAAAGCCTGGCCACTGCATGTCTCGGGATCGGCCCCTCCCCCCTCCCGACACGCAGAGCAGAGACTGCTGGCCCCTGCCCTCCGGCGGCCGCGGATTCGCTCCAGTCACGGGGGGAAGCGTCACCCCCGGGTTCGGGGCCGAGGCCGATTCCTGCGGCGCCGTCGGTGCCATCGACCCCTTCGATGCCTAGCTTGGAATCAATTCCAGGAGCCGATGACGCCATGTTGACTGCCCCTATCCGGGTTGGTTGGTCCCCTCCTCTGCCCAGCGGGCATCGGCCCGAGCGGCCTCTTAGTGCCCTGGTGGCCTCTCTCGCCATAACTACTCCGGCAGAGCCGCCCTTTCAGGATTTCCTCCTTGACATGGCGGACTTGCTGGGCATCCCTATCCCGGACCCGAGCCCAGGCCCTGCGGAACAGGGAGCCGTGATGCTTCCTCTGCATCCCTCCCTGCAGGATCTCCTGCTGGGGGCTTGGCGGTCGCCTTGGAGGGTTCCGGCGCCGTCGACTGCGATGCAGGCTCTGTACCGGGTGCCTCCGTCCCCGGGGTTTCGGCAGCACCAGCTTCCACATCGGTCCATTGTGTGGAATCGGCACTGAGGAAGGCCGGAAGCAAGGAGAAGCATGCTTCTCGCCCTCCAGGCCGCGCCTCGAAGACGCTAGATACTCTAGGACGTCAAGCCTTCCAAACATCTATGCTGGCGGCCAGAATTATTTCATATATCTTTTATATGAGTCTGTCGCTTCGGGAGGTCACCGAGAAGTTATCTCGGTTATCCCCCTTCGTATCTACAACCAAGGCCTTTGAATATTCCCTGCTTCTTTATCACTGCAGGAATATCTCCGGATTCCTTTCTCGTGCTTCTCTGGACTCCTTCCGGTCGGTCAGCAGAGCCTCTGCTGTTGCCATTAGAGCTCGCCGTACAGCATGGTTGCAGGCGTCCGAGTTGTGTAGACGGGCACAGCACAACCTTGGTAATTCTCCCTGTGACGGAGATCACCTCTTCAATAGCGAAGCCTTACATCAGGTCGCACAGTGCTTCGCTACCCTTCCCAGAGTTAGCAGTCAGCCTAGGGCCCGGCCCCCACCTGGCGGTGGTAAACGCCTCTCCAGACCCCCCTTCCCTAGGAAGAGGAAATGTCAGCCCTCCGCCCACCCTCCAGGCGCGCCCAAGCAAGGGACCTCTCACCCCGGGTTGATGTCTCCGGGCCCGCGCCAGGACTCTCATACTAAGCATTTTTAGGCTCGGGTGGGCGGCTGCCTGCACTTAACCTCCTTACCAGAAGTTTAAAATCGAGCTCTACTCTGGGGCTCGTTCAGTTGACAAATGGTTCGGGGACTTATCTAGGGGTTCAGGTATTCTCCTCCGTGGGAAAGGGAGACCACCTTACTCCGTGATAGCTATGGCCCACGGTCACCCTACTTACTCTTCGGTACGTCCCCGAACCCCTCTCAGCCAGTATTCCCTTGCTGATTGCTTCCATACCGGAATTCCCCTGCCAGCCGCTATAGTCCCCCAATACTTACCAGGGACTATACCCTCATGTCCCCCGATTGTGCGGTGGACGAGTTCTGCGTGCAGGTCCTGGGGACACATATAGGGCCTCCAACCCCCTCTTAGCTCGCCGATCTGCCCTTGCCCTCCGGAAAAGATCCCTCCTCTGACGGATCTTGAGGCCACCTCTCCAGGTGGACGTTCTGGGGATTGATGGCAGATCCGCCTTACCAGGGTGCTGCTCATGGAGGTAGGCCCCCCGGCGTACCTGCGTTAGTACCGGAGGGGGCGTCCCCATGTCCACCGGCTTAGATATACTAGATATCACCTGCTTGATAGGCACCTATTGGGGGATGCCCACAGTACCCCCCCCCCTCCGGGGGTCCGGCCAGTCCGCCTGCCTATTCCTCAATCGGCCCACGGACTGGTGGTACCCTACTGCTGTGAAGTCAACAGCTCCTTTTTTCAGTTAGGTCCTCCTCCCGGAGGTCCGGACCCTTGTCTCCCTATCTCTCGCTAGGGCAGACTGTGTACTCCTTCTGCTCCGGGGTACACCTCTACTCTTCTCCGGGATAGGCTCTCTAGTTCGGCCTGTCTTCCACTGTTAGTCCTCTGAGTTATGGACTCTACTCTTAAGGGAGTGCTCAGCTTGCATTAAGCCTCCTGGAAGACCTGCCGTCCTTCTCCTGACCCAGCTGACGCCTGGATCTCATGGCCTTCCGGATTTGGAACTTCCTCCTCGCTGCAGTGAGGTTTCCTTGATGACCTCGCTACTGCGTCTGCAGTGCCTTCATCACAGGACTACTTCCGACTACCTGGTGGGTAAGCTATACAGGGTTCTAAGCCATTAATTCTTTAAAACTTAATGGCCGGTAAGCTCTATATGGTACTAGGTCATTTACTCATTAAATGCTTAATGATACTCTTCATGCACCCCTCTGCTTACTCTCCCGTAGCCTGGGGGTTCTTTTTGCTGTATCTTAATGGTACCTGTTCTGCACTCTAAAGACTTTCCTCTGTAGTCTTTAGATTCGCTGTTCCTCTATTAAACACCTGCCCTCCATCCCTCAGGGGATGCCGGGGATTCAGGTTGGGCAAATGCCATCCCGTCCTGGGCTGCGCTTATGGGATCTCCCCGGGCATCCTTAGCTAGGGAGTCCCCTCCCCACGTGTGAAGACTCATTCCTGCTTGTTCCTGGAGATAGCACAGTTACTTACCTGTAACAGGTGATCTCCGGAACAGCAGGAATTAGTCTTCACAACCCGCCCACCTCCCCTAGGAGTTGTATCTCTTTTTTCTCTATTCCTTCCTCTCCTCTCCTTCTGGCTCAGCTATGAAACTCAACTGGGGAGAGGCAGTAGGAAGGGCGGGAAGCCACCGCGCAGGCGCGGGGGATGCTCCCAAAGGCTTTCTGATTGGATGCTGGGGAGCATTCCCGTGCGGGCTCCGTCGGCGACGTCTCCCACGTGTGAAGACTAATTCCTGCTGTTCCGGAGATCACCTGTTACAGGTAAGTAACTGTGCTTACTTGACTTCCCTCAGCCTTACAGAAGTGGACTTACGCATCCCAATCAGAGCGGCTCATCCAAAGTTTCTGTGATTCATGCTCCATTGGAGACATTATCAATTCCAAGCATTGCCTTTCAGTCTGGCACCGGGGACTTTCACCAAGATCATGGTGGTGGTAGCGGTGGCATTATGAAACGAAGGAATTCTGGTTCATCCTTATCTCGACGATTGGTTGATTCGAGCAAAATCCCAGGCCGAGAGCGTTCAGGTAACAGACAAAGGGGTGAAGTTTTTGCAGAGTCTAGTTTGGGTGGTCAGTGCAGCCAGAAGCCATCTAGTACCTTTCCAGGAACTCGAATATCTAGGAGTACGGTTCAACGCTCAGAAACGAATGGTGGTTCTGCCAGACCGGCGAGTTCAAGCCCTTCGGCAATTGGTATGCAAGTTCAGATCCGCCCCAGCTCCCTTAGCATGGGCTTATCTCCGAGTGATGGGAACGATGGCGGTGACCCTGGAAGCGGTGCCTTGGGCCAGCTGTCATATGCGGCTGTTGCAGAGAGTGCTGCTTCGCCGGTGGTGGCATCAGTCCAATTCACTGAACAAGTGGCTTCCCTGTCCACTCAAGGCCAGACAGTCTCGTCGGTGGTGGCTACTAAAGGGATCGTTGAAAGCAGGAATACCTCTGGAATAGTTGAAGTGGCTCCCGATGTTGACGGACGTGAGTCTCGCGGGATGGGGAGCTCAGTGCGGAGATCAGTTCGCACAAAGCACTTGGTCTGTGCAAGAAAACGAGTGCTCGATCAACCGGCTAGAGCTGAGAGCGGTCTATCTGGCGCTTCGACGGTTCAAAGCCACGGTGACAGGTTGAGCGGTGCGAGGACTAGAAAAGGGGACTGTTACTTCTGGAGAGAGATCTGCAATTCTGAGTATATACTTCTGGGAATTTTCTGAAAGGAATTCCTTGTATTAAAGCTAATTAATCTGTGAACCCACTGTTTTTTGTTAAATCAGTCAGGGCCTAGTATCAGCAGTTTAAGTTTAAATTTAAAACACAGTAGAGAACCTTCTGGTTACATTTCATTCAGTCCTACACAGAAGCTGAGTATATTACATTTTTGCATAGAAGGATTGATAGTCGGAGGTCTTCGGGTTCAGAATAAAGTTTTATAGTGATAGCCAATGGTCGTTGATGTCATACAACACTTATACTGCCATATGGGTGTGATACCTAGTAGCAGTAGTGTTATTTTAAACTGAGACCTTTTTGGCTGTCACTGAGTTTGTCTACATAGTAAAATTTGAACGATATCTGTTAGTATTTTTTGAGAGATACATTTCATACCCAGCAGAGAGCTTGTAGTTTAAATTTAATAGTCACTCAGGGCCTAGTATCAGCAAAGTACTTTTAGTTTAAATTTAAAACACAGAAGAAAGCTTTCTGGTTAAATTTGGAACCCAGCAGAGAGCTTGTAGTTTAAATTTAATAGTCACTCAGGGCCTAGCATCAGCAAAGTACTTTTAGCTTAAATTTAAAACACAGAAGAGAGCTTTCTGGTTAAATTTGGAACCCAGCAGAGAGCTTGTAGTTTACATTTCATAATAAGTTAGAGCCTAGCAGGAGCAAACAGCTATAATTTAAATCAAATCAGAATATAGCTTACCTTAGCAGCACAGGACAGGGTACTGTGTAGCAGCCCTCTTTTAATAAGTGTTATTTCCCTCCCTCCCTCCCCAATATCCACCCACCCCTGGTATAATCGTAACTTTATAGGTACTTACACATCTTAAAAGACAGGAGGTGATCTCAGGTGAAGCTCGTTACCCAAATCAGTCATGCACTAAGGACCTGAGATTAATTAAGCTTCAGGTGAACAAGGTATATTAAACGTATTAGGTACAGTTGTATTAGTTTCAATATCCATAGCAACCCTTAGTAAGTAAAGAACTTAAAGAACTAAACACAAGCTTAAAACTAAGATGCAGACAGCAGTCCAGCAGCGAGATGGGGGCTTTCCAGTCTTTTGCATTGAGTGTCACATGTATGATTTTCTGCCAGTTGGTGAGAAGTCTTACGTGTGCACTAGGTGCAAGGAGCTCTTTGCTTTCAGGGAACGAGTCCGTTCTCTAGAGGCTAGAGTAGTAGACTTGGAAAACATAAGAAAGACAGAGAGGTACATAGACGAGACCTACAGGGATATAGTCCTGAAGTCCCACCTCCAGTCTGGCAGCATCCCTGTTGCCATGGAGGAGAGAGGTCACGTGACAGGAGAGCATCACCCTGGTGTGGCAGGAAGTGGTCCTGTAACTAGGACCTGTCCTCCAGGTGATGTAAAATCCTCTCGCACCGAGGAAGTTTCTCCAGGGCCATGTGCCCATGAGGGAAGGGTTAGGACAGCCGTTTTAGTTGGTGATTCGATCATTAGGCATGTAGATAGCTGGGTGGCTGGTGGACGTGAGGATCGCCTGGTAACATGCCTGCCTGGTGCGAAGGTAGCGGTCTTAGATAGTGCTGGGAAGGAGTCTGCTGTCTTGGTACATGTCGGTACCAATGACATAGGAAAATGTGGTAGGGAGGTTCTGGAGGCTAAATTTAGGCTTTTAGGTAGGAAGTTGAAATCCAGAACTTCAAGGGTAACGTTCTCCGAAATGCTTCCCGTTCCACATACAGGACCCAAAAGGCAGGCAGATCTCCGGAGTCTCAATGCGTTGTTGAGACAATGGTGCAGAGATTAGGGTTTTGTATTTATTAGGAACTGGGGAACATTCTGGGGAAAGGAGGGGCTCTTCTGATGGGATGGGCTTCACCTTAACCGGGATGGAACCAGGCTGCTGGCATTAACCTTTAAAAAGGAGATAGAGCAGCTTTTAAACTAGATAATAGGGGAAAGCCAACATTCGCCCAGAGCGGATGGTTCGGGAGAATGTATCCTTGAAGGATACTACCAAAAGCAGAGAGGTTCCAAAAAAAGAGTAAAGTAGCCCAAATGCCCTCAGGTATGGAGCAGACGGAGCTTAAAGATCCCAAATTACCCATGTCTACCAATAGCCAAATTAATATGAATAAAATACAGTCTCTAAAATGCTTGTATGCAAATGCTAGAAGTCTAAAAAATAAGATGGGAGAGTTAGACTATATAGCACTAAATGAGAGGTTAGATATGATTGGAATATCGGAGACATGGTGGAAGGAGGACAACCAGTGGGACACTGTGATACCTGGGTACAAACTATATCGTAATGATAGAGCTGATCAAATTGGTGGAGGGGTTGCGCTCTATGTTAGAGAGGGCATTGGGTCAGAAAGGATTAAAGTTTTGCAGGAAACCAAATTTGCTGTAGAATCTCTATGCATTGAAATTCCATGTAAAAAGGGGAAGGCGATGGCAGTGGGGGTGTACTATCGACCGCCTAGCCAGAATGAACAAATGGAAGATGAAATGCTCAAAGAAATCAAGGAAGCTAACAAAAGTTACAGCGCAGTAATAATAATGGGTGATTTCAATTACCCCGGTATTGACTGGGTCAGTTCACAGCAGGACATGCTAGAGAGATAAAGTTCCTAGATAAAATAAATGACTGACTGCTTCTTGGAGCCAGCTGGTTCATGAACCGACCAGAGGGGAAGCCATATTTGAACTAGTCCTTAGTTGAACACCAGATCTAGTGCAAGAGATAAGGGTGTTGGGGCCACTTGGCAATAGTGATCATAGCATGATCACATTTGATTTAATTAGTGGAGGAGGGATAGTAAGGAAATCCACAGTACTACCTTTTAACTTTCGAAAGGGAAACTATGATAAAATGAGGAAAATAGTTAAGAAAAAACTAAAAGGAGCAGTTGCAAAGTTTAAAGACTTACATCAAGCTTGGGTGGTGTTGAAAAATACTATCTTGGAAGCCCAGACCAGCTGTATTTCACGCTTTAAGAAAAGTGGAAGGAAGTCCAAAAAACTGCCAGCATGGTTTAAAGGTGAAGTCAGAGAGGCTGTTGCCAAAAAAGCATCTTTCAGGAAATGGAAAAAAGAGCCAAATGATGAAACCTGGAAACAGCACAAGCACTGGCAAGTCAAATGCAAGGCATTGATAAGGCAGGCAAAGGGAGAATTTGAGAAGAAGCTTGCTGTGGAAGCAAAAACGCAAAATAAAGACTTTTTCAAGTACATTCGTAGCAAAAAACCTGTGAGAGAGTCAGTTGGTCCATTAGATGATAGAGGGGTTAAAGGGGCACTAAGAGGCGACAAGGCGATAGTGGAGAGACTGAATGAATTCTTTGCTTTGGTCTTTACTGAGGAAGATGTAGGGATGTTACCCATGACTGAAGTGGTATTTAAAGGTGCGGAAGAATTGAAGGAAATAGTTTACCCTGTAGCTTCCATTGCATGTCCCCTAGTCTTTATATTCTGATGACATACACAATCGATCTACATTTACCTGTTCCACTCCATTCATTAATTTATAGGCCTCTATCATATCTCCCCTCAGCCGTCTCTTTTCCATGTTGAAGAGCCCTAACCTTTTTAGCCACTCTTCATAGGGGTATCCTTCCATCCCCTTTACCATTTTGGTGACTCTTCTCTGTATCTTTTTTAATAATGCTAATATCCTTTTTTAAGATACGACGTCCAGAATTGCACACAATATTCAAGGTGCAGTCGCACCATGGAACGATACAGAGGCATTATAATATCCTTGGTTTTGTTCTCGATGCCTTTCCTTATGATTCCTAGCATTCTATTTGTCTCTTGGCCGCCGCTGCACACTGGGCGGAGGGTTTTAACATGTTATCCACAATGATGCCTAAATCTTTTTCCTGGGTGGTAGTTCCTAATGTGGAACCTTGCATTGTGTAGCCATAGTTTGGGTTGTTCTTTCCAGGTGCGTAACTTTGCACCTGTCCACATTAAATTTCATCTGCCATTTGGATGCCCAATTTTCCAATTTTTCAAGATCCTCTTGCAATTTTCCACAATTCTCATGGGTTTTAACAACTTTAAATAGTTTTGTCTCATCTGCAAATTCGATAACCTCACTCGTTATTCCCTTTTCCAGGTCATTTATGAAATATGTCAAAAAGCAGTGGACCCAGCACAGATCCACTATTCACCTTTCTCTATTGAGAAAATTGGCCATTTAGCCCTTCCCTCTGCTTTCTATCTTTTAACCATGGAAAGAACATTAACAGGCATGGGAAACTTTTCCTTTTTGTGGCATTTATGTTTTCAGCCAGAGGATTATTCATTTATTTTATTTATTTATTCAACAGGACCTATATACCGCTTTTTCCTAAAATCAAAGCGGTTCATAATGAAGTTCAAAATCTTACAATAAACAGGGACGAGGAAAACAGGGATTAAATTTAAAAAACTTCTTTACAAAATTAAGTATATGAACATAAACGGGAATAAAAGGGGAGAACAACAAAAGTAGTAATAAAATGGGTAATCATGTGATATCACCAAAAAGTTCAGAGTAGAGTGTTGTCTTCAGATTCTTTTTAAAATCCTTAGCATCAGTGATGACTCTGAGATAGTCAGGGAGTAAATTCCAAAGAGAAGGAGCAGCTAATGAAATAGCTCCCCTTGGTGTTATTTGCTTGGCTTTTATATTCTGTTACCAATACAGCCTCCGTTGGACAACTAGGAGGCATATGTGGAAGGTAGTGTGAGCTTGCAAGGTTAAAGACTGAAGGTTTTAATGAGAGGTTTAATTCATTCCTGATTTCAGAAATTTCACATTACATCCTGTTTTTATCTTTGTATAAAATAGACAAATTCATGTTAGGACATGGTAGCATAAATTACAGCTGTTATTAGGTAATAAAATCATAGGTGTAAAGCCCAGATATTTGTAGAAAGAATGTTAATTATATGCTTTATACGTCTTCTGTATACTTGTGCTTAGGTTTTCAGTTTTAGACAGGAGACGAGGCACACCTTAGTTTCTGCTGACTTACAGCAAAGTTAAATGTGGCAAGGGAGTAATAATTTCATGACAGCCTTGGTATTTATATCTTCTTTTCAATGGCTGTGCCCTCCTCAGAAAACATAGAAGTAGTTTTAGAGGTCTTCCCTTTCCCCAGCAGTTTCTTACAGTTCAATACAGAATTTGACTGAGTTAATGAGCCTTCATTCACAACTGCCTGGTGGATTCTCCACTGTTCCATAGCCTCTTTTTTCTTTTAACCTTTATTTACAAGTTAGCAACATTTACAGTCGGTCATGCTTGAACTCTGCCAGTTGAAGGGCTGTTATTTCCAAAATACCAAATGTATACAGTCCAATTATCAACAAAACAGTATAAGAGAATACCTGCAAATTGTCTCTACCCCTCCTCTTGCCCCTCTACATAGTCACTCCCTGTTAGCCCTGAGATATTAACAGTGAGGACAAGATTATCGGCACCCTTATAAATTAGTTTGAACAGAAGAACTACATTCCCATTGCAGTAGAATTAGACGCACCTGTGATCAATTGTCAGTATTCACCTGACTGGAATGATAGCTCTAATGTTTAAAATGGCCACATTCACTCCCTGTTCCATTTTCACAATGGTGAAGACGAGAAAGCTGCCTGAGACCATCAGAAAAGTCATTATCACCAAAATCAAATCTCCAAAGGCCTTGGAATTCCCGTGTCTAATCAGTTTGCAATGTTATTACAACATTTTCTTCTCATGGAACTGTCAAAAACCTCTCAGGATGTGGTGGGAAGAGGAAAATTAATCCAAGAAGTCTTCAAAGGTTAGTGTGAACTGTTGGCAACGCACCACGTACAACATCCAAAGAGCTTGAGGCTGATCTTGAGCAATCTGAAGTATTCAAAAACATAAAAAGGCACGCCTGATCTTTGCCCAAACCCACCTTGGGAAATAACAATCCTTCTGGGAAAATGTTCTGTGGACAGATGAAACCAAACTTGAGTTCTTTGGCAATGCAGACCAGCGATACATTTGCAGGTGAAGATATGAAGCTTTAAGGACAAAAGCCCTTCCTACAGTTAAATATGGTGGAGGTTCCATAATGTTGTGGGACTCTGTTTTTGTTGCCTCAGGGAACTGTAGGCCTGGAAGATATTAAAGGAATTGTGAAGTCTGAGGACTACCAAGGTATTTTGCAATGAAATGTGCTACCTTTTGTGAGAAAGTTAGGTCTGAGTCGAAGGTCATGGGTCCTCCAGCTGGACAAAGAACTGAAACAAATTGCAGTTGAAGAGTGGAAAAAACTACCAGCAAAAAGATGTAGGAAACCTAAAGATGGCTACAAGAAACCTTTGGAGGCTGTCAACACTGCAAAGGCTGTGCAGTCAAATATTAGTGAAGGGTGCCATTAATCCTGTCCAGGTCATATTTTGTTTTCTTTCTCAAAAATTACTGCGTCTAAGTTGTACAAATATCTTTTTTGTTGTTGTATACTTTTGAACGTACTATTAAAATATTATGATGCCATAGAGTTTGAATATTTCCAATTATTTCTCAAGATATTATACTCAATATGCCTAAAATGCAAGGGTGCCAATAATGCTGACCACAACTATATCCAATGAGCAAGGCTGGGACCATCCTCCACTGTCCAAAAGCACAAGATCTCTTTATGCACAAGAAATAAAGCTATATATAGGAATCTTTTTTTTCACTAACTTAGGGCTGGACAAATCTTGTGTGCCAGGTTGTCATGGTGACTATAAATTGAATCCTGGTGCCCAGGATTTCATTGCTTCCCCCCACCCCCTGCCATCATCTGATATTTCTTACTCCTCCTGCCATGTCGTTTGCTGCTCCACTGCAATCGACTCTGCAGTTAGCTTGAGCCGCGGGGTGAAGGAAGTTTGCTGATCTCATGAAACTTGAAACCGCAAGATGAGCCAACTTCCTTTAACCCTCAATTCAAGGTAACTGTAGAGCCAATTGCGGTGGAGTAGCTAACACGGCAGGAAAGGTAAGATATAATGTGTTATGGCTTGGGGATGGGGGAAAAGAGAGAGATAGAGACTGGATGTTAGCAGGGCGGACTCTGTGGGGGAGAGACTGGGATGATAGTGGGAGCTGTGAAGGAGAGAGAGAAACTGCAGTGATTGTAGAGGGGCTATGAGAGAGTGTGTGAGTGAAGTTAGGGTGCAGGGGCTATGGGGAAATTTTTTTTTTATTTTGCTTTACATATTACCAAGCTTCGGTAATATGTGAAGCAAAACAGGAAGTTGAGTTGGGTACTGCTGACACCATACACACTGGTGTTGGTGGGAGGGGGAGAATGGTTGCTGCCTTCTGTTGGTACTGTCTAATGGCATGTTCCTTAACGTCCTTCCAGTCTAGTCCCGAACATCTGGGGTTTAAGTACCTCCTCTCGCAGCTTGGAGACTGAAGACGTCACACTTCTTGTGACACCAGGATAAGTAGCTCAGGCACCGCCTCCTTGCCTCAGTAAGTTCAGTCTCCAAGCAGCTGGAGGAGTTGTGAGCCCTGGTGGAGGCTCACTGGAGGAATAATTGAGAAGTGATATGATAGTGTTAGAATAGTGTTGGGATAGATAGGATACATTGATTGGATTGGATTTGAGAAAAAAAAATGAAGGATTTTTGGGGCATATCCCTTTAAATCGGCGTTTTGTGTAGGCTGTGCCTTGGTGCTATTTTGGGCCATCCTGTGAACCTCTGGCTGCCCCCCCTCTCCCTCCTCCCTCAGAGCTTTGGGGGAAGAGTGTGGGAGTGAGTGCTGGGGCCTCCGGCTTCCGAACCCGCTCTTGGGGTGAGAGGCCCTGGAGGGGCTGGGAGCTGGCGCCGGATTTCCTTGCGCTGTGGCGCCAGACAGTGAGGTGCCAGAGGATTGCTGCTCGGTCCAGGCGGAGCTCGGCGAGGGTGTCCAGTGACTGCAGTTCGGTGCAGGAGTTGATTTGGCAGCGGTTTGGGCCGCGCTGTGAGCTTGGCAGCAAGCATTTTGGTGGTTCAGTCAGGCCGCGGCCACGCGTTGACAACGCGGAAATCTCAGGACAGCCATTTTGGGCACAGAGCAGGGTAAGAAAGGCCTGCCCGGGCCGGCTCTGAGCTTACTCATTTATTCATTTATTTTGGTGGAGAGCTGTTCCAGGGCAGGGGTAGGAACACTGTTTAAAAAAAAAAAAAAAAGAATAACAGAAGGAAGCAAACAGAAGGAAGCAAAGAAGTGCATTTATTTTTAGTAGCTGGCAGGTAGCTCTAGGGGGGTTCCCTGCGTTTATTATGCCTTCAAGGCCTTCCTATGTGATGTGTGGTGCCAAGAAGGGGCCTCTTTCGGAGGGGGGAGTTTGTAAGGACTGTACTCAAGAGGCAGCCTTGGGGGAAGCAGCAGAGCTGGCGGAAGGTCAGATGCTGAAGGACCCGGGAGTCTGACTCTCCAGGGTCTGTTTCTTCCACCGCGCCTCCAGAACCTACGCCGGGCCCTTCCTCCATGACGGACAGGCCCTTTTCTCAGCCTCTAGAGGGGGGAGGATTGGCGGCTACTTTCTCCCAGGACTTTCTGACGCTGCTGCTGCAGCAGTCTCTTGGGGGACTCCGGAAGACAGCTGCGGTGGAGGAGCAGCGTCGGGGTAAGCGCTCGAGAGTCTCCATGGATGGGGGAGAGGGTAGCACCCCGGGGAAGAAGCTTAGATTGGAGAGTGACGAGGCGGTAGCCTTAGAGGAGCATTCGAAAGATTTTGAGGGTTCAGAGGTAGATCAGGACCTAGAAGAAGGTGAGATTACTGAGCAGGAGGAGCAGTCACAGGTTGTCAGAGTGTTCAGGAGAGAGGAATTGACAGCCCTTATTTCGGAAACGCTGAAGACATTAAACATGCTGGCAGCGGATCAGGGAGGAGATTGGAGGATCCGTTGTTGCAGGCGGTACGGAAGTCTCAGAGGGCCTTCCTGATTCATAGGTTTTTTTAAGGAAATGATTCAGGAGGAATGGGACACTCCGGAAGCAGGGCTCAAGGTTTCCAGAGTGATGGCGCGCCTTTACCCATTGCAGGAACCAGATAGGGATCTTTTTAAGTCTCCCAAGGTGGATGCAGCGGTGTCCACGGTCACGAAAAAGACAACCATTCCTGTTGAAGGCAGTGCTGCCCTTAAAGATGCACAGGATAGGAAGCTAGACTCGTCGTTGAAGCAGGTCTTTGAGGTCAGTGCCCTTTCCATGCAGGCTTTCATTTGTGGGGCATGGGTGGCAAGGACTTGCCTTCGATGGTCCCAGAAGTTTAGAGGGAGCCACGAGGATGAGGCGGTTGAGGAGGCCTCTCGGATGGAGTCAGGAGCGGCTTATTTGGTGGACATCCAGTATGACCTTATTCGGGGTTTGTCAAAGAGTATGGCGTCCGTAGTGGCGGCG